>BSBN01000524.1:19272630-19907818 GCA_027924645.1 Cunninghamia lanceolata
CTGCAATCTCTAATGCTTCAACTCTTTTCATTTCTTCATGAATGATTTCTTCTTCACATCGTTGTCCCACATAGTTCATGCCCTTCCATGGGTCCTTCTCTGCTAGAGAGGACCTCATCGATACCCAGCCCCTGTATATAGATCTGGCAACCTCACCAACCCCTAACGGGACTATCTAATCTATAGGTTTTACATTCAAAATCTTTTCTACATTCAAAGTGGCATGCTACAGCTGCATGTTCTTTCTTTTTCCACTATTTTCTCTCCTTGTCTCTTCTCTTTTCTGGTTTTCTTTCATTTTGGGATGTATGGGCTACTCCCATATGTTCTTCTTCCAATGCGCCTTATACCAAAGGGTTGCAACTCTTCTTCTTCTCCTTTGCAACCTTGGTTGCAATCTCCTCTCTTCCCTCTCGATCCTTTTGCACAAGGATCTCTTCTTCATTCTTTGTATCCTCTGTCACTTCTTTCTTCTTTTCATCTTTCAAAGGATTTTCATCCACTTCTTCATTTTTCTCTTTCTCTTTCTCTTTCTCACCCATTGCAACTTTGATATTGCTTTCTTCTTTCATACACTCATTAGGGCATACTACTGCAATTTTTTTTGCCACTTCCTCTTTTTTATCCCTCAATGGATTTAAAATATATTTCTTCCCATCCTTGATTATACTATATGTGTTATTGTTGCCATTATGTATAGCTTCCCTATCCCAAAGACAAGGTTGCCCCAATAAAACATGACAAACATCCTTGGGTACTATGTCACATATAATTTCATCTTTGTATCTTCCAATGTGAAAATTTACAATACTTTGTTCACTTAGCTGAATTTGATGACCTCCTTGTAACCAATAAATGTAGTATGGCTTAGGGTGCCGTATCCTCTTCAAGTTCATCTTCTCAACCATTTCCAATGCAACTAAATTATCTCTACTACTGTTGTCCACCGTCACCTTGCAACATTTTCCACTGGGAACAAATCACTCCTTCGGATGGGCTCTTGTTTCTCTTTCCATGGCTTCAAAAATTTCTTCTTCATCAGCAAACGCTCTCCATGTCTCCAAGACATTTTGTCAAATAATTGTTGCACACTCTCAATCTGCACACACAAACATTTAGAGCCAATGCTCTTGGTTCTCCCTGCAACAAAACTCTCATAGCTATCCTCTACCCAATGGGATTCTGGAAGATGCACCTCCCCAAGACCTCTTCTACCCACTTCCTCTCAGTGGAAGAAGTCTACACACCTTCTACCCAGCTTCATCTCTGCTGAAGGACAGCCAACATGATTATCATAGAATCAACTCTCTCTCACAGCTTCATCGCTTCACTCTTCACTGCTCTTCACCTATAGGTCCTGGTGTATACTCTGCACTCTCAAGATCTTATGTCTCTAATACCACTTAATGCAAGAGGGTCCTCTCCTCTTACCAAAAAACATACAAATGATATAACTCAACTCTCACAAATCACTCACAAATTCACACAGGCAATACTCTACCCAAAACAATGCAAGATTGCAAACATCTACACCACTATACCAAATCATACACATCAAAATGCAAATACAGTTTGCCTTACTGATTTTATTGAAATGGGAAAAATACCTTACATTTGGATTTACATATAGGGCCTTTAATGGCCTTCTCAACTACAGAGGAAAAATGTCTCTTTTCCCCTCACACTCGAACTACTCTGCTTATGCACATATCTTCCTCCCAGCATTCAACTACTCCCTTCTATTTGCCCTTATTGTTGCATTCTATACTTTATTTCAACATAGGCTTGTGTCATAGACACACTTTTCTTTGTCTACCCACAACACACACTCATCACCCCTCTTGTTGTTCTATGCCTTCATTCCCAACATATATTTTCTGTGTGTAATGAAACTCTATTCATTTTCATTCCCTTGCATGTGTAGCGAACTTCTTCATGTATTGACTCCTCTTCTTAGCAATGAATTCATTAATCTCTACTCACTCTTTTCATTCCTCTTGGGCAGCGAATTGCAATTTCTCTTCTATTGTTTCTGTTTGGGCAGCGATCACACTTCTTTTCCACAATCTCTCTTTTTTTCCTCTCTCTACCTTCTGTATTTTTTCCTTTTGTCAGAGAACCCTTCTGTAGCCATACGTTGGTTTTTTTTATCACTATGGGAATTGAAAGGTTTCAAAACCATTCAACTTCCATAGTTGGGTGACACGTTAACAATAAATTACATCCTTTAATATTTGTTTTTAATGCACATTCAATATGCAATCAGCCATATTTAATTTTCTTAAATATTCTGCCCACTAATTGATTTTCTTTTTTTGTTTTGCCAGGGAGTAATTATGTAGTGAAAAGGTGAAATTACGGCAAGAATAGAAAATCCTCCGTCACTCCCCATTTCGACTTTTCAATTGGATTCAAAATATGAATATGAGATAAATAAAATCCACCAAACATTACCTTGTGAGGCTGAATACACCATTTGGAAAAAAATTCCAAATACGTGACTTCAACAATGTGTGGAATCGGGTGCCGCAAGCGGAAAATTTCAAACTTCTCAAAATTCAATGAAAATTGCTAAGTAGGCTTGGAATGACATCCCAAGGTCCCCTGCAAAAGGATTTTGGTCCAAACTTCCAAAATTAGGAGATATTGAAATTTCCGTAAACTGACAACACACCTTCAACATCAACGACACAAATTCTGGCATTAATTTCTCCCAAACAGAGAAAGATATGACTTCGATTATTTTTGCACATTCGAGATGGTACCTCCAAGAATGTCCCTATAAAAGGAATCTACTCTATCTCTTACAAATATTTGGGAATAAATTTCTCAAAACTATCTGCGAAGTGTCGAAACTACCACCTGACGAAAACTCAATTCTTGCAAATCTAAAAGCATGAAGTGTTCCCAAAGCTAAGAAATACCATAAAAGATCAAAACAAACCAAAACTCAAAGAAAACAAACCAACAATTTTTTTTGGTTGATGTTGATCACCAATCCACCTAGATGCTCCTGCATCAAGTTTGGGATTTCATTAAATCCTAAGAAATGTGTGTTAGGAATGCCTCAGGGTAAGCTACTCGGGCATATAGTCTGAAAAGAGGGGATCTCCATGGATTTGTCTCTACCTATGAATAAGAAGGCAGTGCAATCTTTCCTAGGAAAGATTAACTTTGTTAGTAGATTCATATCTAATTTTGCTAGGTTGATTAGGCCCATTACTTTGATGTTAAAGAAGGATCTTAATTTCAAATGGACAATTGAAGGCAAACAGGATTTTGAAAACATCAAAAGGGCAATTTCTAGTGCCCCAGTGTTGCGTAATCCAGATTTCTCTAAAGACTTCATAATGAATGTATATGGAGGAGAGCACAGTATAGCAGTAGTTTTGGCTCAAAAGGATGAGGTGGAAGAAGGAGAACATCCGATTGCTTTCTTTTCTAGAACATTGTGAGAGTACGAATCCAGGTACAATTTTGTTGAGAAGTAGACATATGCTATAGTAAAAGGGTTGAAGAAATCCAAACACCTAGTAACAGGCAATAAAATTGTGATATTTGTAGCCCATTCAAGTGTCCAAGAATACATAATAGAAGGAGAAATTACTAAAAAAAGGGCCAATTGGATAACCAAAATTTTAGTTGATGTTGAGGTTAAGCCAACCAAATTAATAAGAGGTAGGAGCCTTTGCCAATACATTACCCAAGAGTCAGAAATTCCAACAAAAGAACATGTTACAGAAGTTGTATTGAATGTATAAGAGAGTAAGATAGACTCTTGGGTTAGTGACATAATACATTTTATGGAAACCAATCAATACCCTAGTCAGTTTTCTCTTCAAAAGAAAAGATACTATAGGCAACAAGGATCTAGTTTTACTCTGATAAATAATTTTCTTTTCAAAAGTAATATTGATGGGATCTTGCTCAGATGTGTGGAAAAAGATGAAGCCCATAGAATCTTGTATGAGTTACACTATGGGACATCTGGTGGACACTTCTCTGCAAAGACTACAACCATAAAAATAATCTGAGCAGGATATTATTGGCCCACGATGTTCTCTGATTGCCATGAATTGGTTAAGAAGTGCCAGACATGCCAGTTTTATGTTGGCAAAAGAAGGAATACAGCTTTGCCCCTACGTCCCATAATTGTTGAAGAACCCTTCACCCAATGGGGCCTAGATTTTATAGGAATGATTAATCTAGTTTCAAGTTCAGGACATAAGTGGATTCTTACTGCAACAAATTATTTCAAAAGGTGGAGCGAGGCAGTTCCATTGAAAGAAGCCACTGAGAATGTCATTCTACATTTACTTGAAGAGATTACTACCAGGTTTGGGCCTCCTCACAATATTATATCTGATAATGCTAAGGTGTTTCTAGGGTCAAAATTTTTTGAATTTGCTTTCATAAATGGTATCTTCTTGGAAACCTTGTCAAATTATTACCTGCAAGGGAATGGTCTTGCTAAGTCAACAAATAAGAATTTGGTCAGACTCATAAAGAGGATAGGGACAGACCATCAGAAGCAATGGCACAAGTATCTACGGGTGGCCTTATGGGTAGATAGAATCACACCAAAATACGTAATCAAAACCTCCCCTTACGAACTAGTATATAGGAAAAGTGTTGCAATGCCTCTTTCAATGGAGATTCTGGCTCTACAGCTAATAAAACAAATTGAGATAGAGGAAAATGGTCCAATGCAAGTAAGGCTCACGGAATTGTTGGAGCTTCAATAGAAAAGGGATTCAACACATCTTTGATAAATCACCAACAGATGGTTAAGAGTTGGTTTGATCAAAAGACTTCCAATCCCAAATTTAAAGTTGGCATTTGGGTCTTGAAATCAGATGAAAGAGCTACAAAACTAGGACGTCATGGAAAATTTGATTCCTTATGGATGGGCCCCTTTAAGATAATCGCCTACAAATAGCGCAATGCCTATGAATTGGAGACTCAGGAAGGAGAAGCACTGGAGATTCCTATCAACAGGATCTTCTTAAATCTTTTCACATAAGATCCAATTTGCCCCCTTGTATTACAGTTAGAGTGGTTTCCTTTCCATTTTGCTTTGAGGAGGTTGCTTTCTCGCTTCTTTTTGAATAAGTGTTCCTCGAACACGTGTCAGTAGAAGAAGCTATCGGTGGTATCTTATGTGTCTATTCCACCCAAGACCGTTGGTAAGACTCAGAAATCTAAAAGTTCCTATCTAACTACCTTACAAGAAGGAGTATTAATGGCAAGTTTTTGAAAACATTCGAATTACGATTACAAAATCTAAGGGATTATGTTATCTACACCTTGGAGCATGCAAATTTAGGGTCATTTAATATGACATGATAGGCTCATTAAGGAGGTGCATTAACTCGTACAGGTGGAGCGATGGGATTAAAAGGGTTTTAGCTCCTTATTCTCAGCAAATAGATAGCAGAGTTTTTCTTAAGCTTAAAATCCACAATTTGCCATTTGAATTTTGAGCCAGTGTGTGTGAAGAAACAATGAGGATCCCACTCAGTTTAGATCTAAGAAAAAATGGTGACATAGGGACAATCTTCCAAGGGTTCTGAGCCAAAGGGACTGTTCGAGTTGCCAGATGAGTGGAAAAATAGAAAACCATATGCCTCAGCCCCAGCACAGGCCAAAGTCAAGCTTCCGAGAACAAAAGAGGTAAGGAAGGGTAAAGCCAATGACTCTTCTCTGGTTGTTGATTATGCTGATGAAACTTTTGACCCTAATCTTCTAAGAAGTGTTGGCAAGAGACACTATATGGATTCATGGTTGTTGTCATTGATGGCAACACTTAGTGAAAAATGACTAAGTGTTTACACTATGCTCCCCCTGTCACAACCAAAAGCTCAAAAACATCAAAACCGAAAGGTCAGACATCCGGTAAAGGAGAGAAAAGGTCTAAAATAAAAGCCACAAGGGCTTATACAAGTCAGAAAGATGAAGAGGAAACCGAATTAGATGAGGGGGTAAAGGAAATAAAGAAGCAGAAGAAGAAAGGATCCGGTAAACCCTCCACAGGCCAAGACAAGGAAGAAATGGCAGAGGAATTTGTTGAAAAGCCCACCCTGTCTCTAGAAAGTGTAATCAAATTAGTCACTGTGGATGGAAACCTTCAACCAATGGCCAAATTCTATGATGACTACAATGAGGCTGACCAAAAGATCCTACAAGAAGCCACAATCAAGTATCTGAACATATACAAAAAGGCTTTCATTGAGATTATATCTCTAATTCCTAAAAGCCTAGAAAAGGAGTTAGAAATAAGAAAGAACAATGCCCAGGCAAAAGATCTTGAGATCCGAGAGCAAATAGCTATTCAGCTATATCCTCAAATTGATCCCAAGACAATGAACATAATATTCAAAGACTGCAAAGATGAGTTCAGGAGTAAAGCAAGGATGAATCAACTCATGCTTGGTGAGACTGACAAGGTGGCCATGGATACAGAAGAGATCCTCTGGAAGGCCTTCAAAAGGTTTAATCTTCCTGTTGTAGAGGACTTGGGTACTGATCCCTCATCCACAAGTGTTGCAGAAGAAACTTCTGAGAAAGCAACAGAAGAGATGGGCCTTGAACAAACCAACATTTCTCCTCCGGTTTCCCCTACAATCTCCAGATCCAAAGAAGAAGAGAAATTATAGGAGAAAGAAGTAGTGGTAAAAGAAAAAGAAGTTGACAGTACCAAGGTTGCAGAGAAAGAGAAGACTCCAACAGAGAAAACCACAACTGATAGTGGTAAGAATGTAGAAGGAGAGAAAACTCCAAAGGACAGCTCCAAGACTGCAGAAGAGAAGAAACATCTGTCTCTAGCAAGAGACACTGCACAAATTGTCCAAAAATTTCTGAGCAAAGAAACAATAGAGATTGATGAACCGGAGCTTCTACAAGGTCCATTCAATTTTGATTCCCTCTCTCCAGTACAGACAATGAAGATAGCTTCATTTGCAAATGCTAAGGCAAATGAAAAACTCCTAAAGTCTCATATGGAAGACTGTGAGTTGATAGAAGCTGCTTCCGAAGTGCTTGAAAAGATTATGCCATCGGTCAAGAAAGATCCCATAGCCTCCTCTTCCGGTAATCTCAAAACCTTAGTCAGCAGTGTTGGTATACATTTTGATTCTCTAGAAAAATCAGCTGAAGAAAAGGTCCGGAAGGAGTTTTTGGATAAGAGATTCTCAGAGGTACTAGGATTAATCTCTAATGATAGGAGAAATATGAGTATTGGAATAAAGAGCTTAGAAAATGCTCTTAAGGATGGCGGTGACATTTACAAATTTTGTATCTCCTGGTCAAAAGCAACAATAGAAATTGAGAAGAAAAGAAAAGAGGAACAGGACAAACTACTGAGTTTGTCTCAAAGTTTTGATCCTCTCTCTTCCTCCATAGTAAATCAAGAATGTCAAACTATTGCAATCACAAATGCAATAAAGAACTTTTGAAAAGGAAAGGAAGAATATAATTAACCGGATGGGAGAACTTAGAAGGATTATTATCCCTAAGTTAGAGACCATGCATGAGGCCATAAGTGATGCTAAGACTACCACCCAAACCAATGATCTGACAAATCTTAAGAGGGCAGAAGCTTTTGCATTTTTGTTGAGTGGTCACATTTCAATTTTGGATAGAATGAAGCAAAGTTGGGCTACAGAACTCATCCAATTGAAGACATCCTTTGCAGACATTCTTCAGTTTTTGTGAATATGTAATATACAGCCAAGTATAGTAAAATTCTTAAAAATTTTGGTGTGCAGACCCTACCCTTTGCCATTGATGTCAAAGGGGGAGTGAGGAGCAGTGAAAAATGAGGAATCCAACTAAGGGGGAGCTCCAGAAAATGTATATAAAGACAGAGCATCAGCCAAGGGGGAGCATAGTGTAAACACTTAGTCATTTTTCACTAAGTGTTGCCATCAATGCCAAAGGGGGAGATTGTT
This sequence comes from Cunninghamia lanceolata, assembly GCA_027924645.1. Classification (NCBI taxonomy): domain Eukaryota; kingdom Viridiplantae; phylum Streptophyta; class Pinopsida; order Cupressales; family Cupressaceae; genus Cunninghamia; species Cunninghamia lanceolata. The sequence continues at coordinate 19,280,580 of BSBN01000524.1, forward strand.
GGAAAGAGACACTATATGGATTCATGGTTGTTGTCATTGATGGCAACAAAGGTCATCCCACATATCTGCAAGTCATGGTGTGTCTCTACCGGAAGTCAGAATGAAGATTATTGTGGTCCGGTGAACAAGAACAGAGCATGTGACAAGGTCCGACAAAAAGGTCCGGATCTCTCAGAGGAGGTATCTTGGTGCAGTGCGGATTTGGGGAAGTCAAGAGGACTACCTTGAGTGGTATATTCCAAGGATTTAGCCTCCGGTGATGGACAAAGAAAAAGATATGAATAGTTGAGTACCGGATTCCTGAGTGACAGTGTGAACAGAGGAAGAACTGACTGACAGAACATCAAACTATTTTCCGAATGTGTTACTGATAATGGTAAAGGTTGTGAAGGCATGAATCATGTTTGGCTGACATGATTAATGATATCTACAAGTATATGCTTGACCCGCATTACTTGATGTGCAAGGATTCAGCCGACAGAACAGAGTTTGTGAGAAGATAGACTGTTCTGGGTGCCGACTAGAAAGATAATGAAATCACTTGTGCGGATATATATAGGATGGATTTAGTTATAAGAAGTGATATTATGTGATGTGATATGCGAATAAGAGCAGAGCAGAACAAAAGCAGTAAGAAAGATCCGGTATGTGAAAGAAAAGCAGAATAAAGAGAAGAGGAAAGATGAAGTGCAACAGATCAGTGTACTAAGCCTAACCGGAACTGAACTCCAGCATATGAGGATGCTTTCAATCAGTTCAAGTATTGTATAACATTCCTTTGTAGACAGTGTGTCTCCTTGTAGGCAGTGTGCCTCCTTTGTGAGCAGTGTGCTCGGGCAGTGAGCCCTAATTGGCAAGTGCCATTTTGTAATTCCTTATTCTTCTAACAGAGAATAATCTTTGGGTTAATCACCCCGTGGTTTTCTCCCTTAACAGGGTTTCCACATCAAAAATACTATGTCATGTGTTTTTCATTTCATGGTAATGTTTGTTTGTTTGAATTAATGCTGCATTGATTAATAATAGTTCAGAAAGAAGAAATAATTAGGATAACTGATTCACCCCCCCCCTCTCAGTTATCAACAAGAAGCCCAAAAATCTGAGAGAAGAGGCACATGCAATAATGATCCAACAAGTGAAGTAAGGCAGATCAGAGACTTTTGGCATAAGAATCTGGAGCTCAAGTTTGGCTCAATACATGGTCCCATTAGATCATCCATATCCAGAATTAGTTGAGATGTATGCACTCAACTTTGATTCTTCTAGTAGGATCATTCAGGGAAGAAATATCAGAGTGGTCAGTCATGCACAAGCCATCCGAGATATGCTTGGTTTGTCGTATGATCCCTCGGCCAGTTTCTACAACATGACCCAATTGTAGCAAGTTTGGCATCAAGTGCACCAAAAGATTAGCTTCTTGAATAGGGAACTGAGTCTAGATGATGACAACACCACACTGCCATCCCTTCCCCTTGCTCTATTTTCATTTACTCCAGATGTGAAAGATGTTTGTTCAATGCTGGCATTCATTTTTGGGCAAAATGAGGATGTAAATGTGCACAACTGGCATCTTGGGGCTATTTTTCAGCTCAAGACAGTCTCGAAAGCACATGCATACAAATTTGATTTTGTGGAGCATATATCTTTTGCATTGTGCCAGCAGTTGGCCAATTTCAAACACAACCAAACATTCACGTATTCCTCATATCTGTTCCATCTGATTTTGTATCAGAATCATCAAAATTTTCAACCACACATAAATATGACTCTATGGGATATCGGGATAGATGCCTAGAAAGTAATTTCGGTGTCTACATGGACTCCTTTACTATCTGAGACATCGAATGTTTATGAATTTGTGGAACACTTTGTGGCACCACTCATTCTACAATTAGACCCAAAAGAAATTAACTTTAGAATGAGTGATTTTGTGAGGGGAATCATGTCGAATTCTCGAGTCCCTTATGATTACTTCTTTGGAGCCCACTACACAATGATTAGGGTCCATGGTTTTGGTGAGCAGCCCTTCATGCTCCCTAAAATTTTGACAAGCAGGGTATTAGGTTTGGAGATGACCTGACAAATGGCTGTTATTAACTCCGAGTTTGGAGCTGGAAGAAAAAAGAAGGCCTTCCATGATATCCCATTGGCTAAAGGTGGTATCATAGTGGTTAGAGAGAAGTCGAGTGCATCTTGATGAGAAAATTAGCCAATTATGGGCTAATTTTGATTATGGATTAGTGGAAGTATGATCTAGATGGCTTCATGGTTTCTTGGTTGTCTAAGAATAGAGTCCATGCCTCTTTCGAACATCAGAACTGTCTGTTCTTCGAGAAGAGGAGATCACCAAAAATAGACACCCCAAAGGTCTACATTAAGTTAGGAGAGGCTCTTCTGCCATGGGAGACTTTTTATAAACCCATCAAGAAATATGACCTAGCCAAGGTGATGACTCGTGGCTTGAGACAAGCTCTAGTGGCCAAGGTTGGAGTACAAATAAGATAACTATCTATTGGAAATATAGGCAAGAAATTTATGAATGGGATAGAAATTTTGAGGATGTTAACACAGATGATAAATGGGAGAGCCTCTAGGATGAAGCACACATGACTCCAATCTCTAGTCCTAACATGAGTAATATTCCTGGGCATCAGGAAATAGAAGAGGGAGAAGACAGTGAGTCAGAAGCATTAAAGGAGATTCCAAGGTCTTCCAACTGGCCACCATCTCTTAGTGAATTGGAAAAATAGCGAGCTTCCTAGCCATCATCTCATGGGATCCATATAGCTTCGACATCTGGGGACCCTGGAGCGGGAATTTCACAAAGTTTAAGAGTACAAGAATTGCCAGTTTAATTATGGCAAGTGATTACAGAAAAGGAGCTCAAAGATCCTGCAGAGGGCCCTCTTAGGAAAAAATGTAAACTAAAGCTTCAAGAATAGGAAGAAGAGGAGGAAGAGGTGACTATTACATTTCACATGCTGATTACTACAACTGCGACTGCCACCAAGGTAAGTATTCCTTCCCCTTCTCCTATTTCTCAATCTTCATCTTCTTCTCAAGGGATGGCTACCCCACTTTCTCATATTTTAGTGTTCCCCATTGTCTCTGATATGCCTACACAACCATTGTCACCCCCATCTAGTTTCACACCTCCTGTTGTTTGGCAACAGTTGAATTTACCCATATTTTCCCCGTCGGTAATAAAGAGTGTATCATCTGCACAAGCCCCATCCTAGCAATTAACCATCATTCCATATGGTTTTCCTCAAGGATTCCCTTTCATTGGTGGCTTGATTGTTTCCCCCTCTGCCTTCCATAATCAAGATGAAATTGAAAAAAAAGCAAGAGAATCAAGAAAGGAGAAGCAAATATAGAAAGAGGGCAGAGCTTCAGCTGTCCCACATATGAGGTCTCTCTATGACCCTACCCAGTGCTCCCTAACAATTACCCATATGACCCCTAATGTAATCAAGCCACTAGAACAGATGAAACCTAAAGATTACACCATGAATGTTGTGGCTCTGGATATCACTCGGTTTCAGCCTCAAGATAAAGTAGAGCTCATGAAAGAAGTTGCAGCTGTAGTGACTACTAATTTCCTTAAAGTCTCTAGGAAATTATAGAAAATAGAATTTGAGTTAGCCCAAGAAAAGACTATTGTGAACCACCTGACCTGAAGGGGACTATGTCCAAGGAAATCTTAAAGGCTTCACAAGAAAAGGTAAATGAATTGTAGACAAAGCTAGACAAGGCCAAAGCTTCAATCACTTCTATGGAGCAAGAAAAGAGTCTCCTAGAGAAGAAATAGAGTGACAAAGCTGAAGAAATCACTCAGCTTCATCAAAACCTTACAGCTACAAAGGAAGAGAACAGTAGCTTACAGAGCAAGTGTCATAATATAGAAGAAAATGTGAAACAATTGACTCTAGAGATTGCCCAACAACCTCAAACTGTTGGGGTGTTATCTATGGTAAAAGAGCTTTATGTTTCCTTTTGGCATAGAATCTCAGGTGAAGTGACCCAACTTAATCCTATGCTTAAGTTTATATTAGATGCTCAGAATCTTTGTGAGAAAGTATATTCTTCTATGGAGAAGATCATGTCTTCAATTGCTGTAAAGGTCTCTAAATCACAACTATCGGTTCAAAAATTATATGATTCTCCTGAAGAAGTTTTACAAGTTGCAGGAGTTACTAACAGGTGGATGGCATTTGTTCAGGTGAATGAGATTCTAAGTTGCAACAAGGCTTCCACAAAATGTAAGAATTTGTTAAATCTTTTGAAACAAGGAGTAAAGGAAATGAAGGGACACATTGAAGAACTGGTCTAGTTAGGACTCCCCTCATCATTTCTAGATAACAGTATAGTCTTGATGGAGGATTAGATCAAGACTCCACTGGCCACAAAACAGAATGACCAAACTATTTTCCAGGCTCTAAGTGACTCATCAAGTGTTGTTGAGGTGGAAATAGTTTTGCTTCCAATGGCCTAGTTAGAATTCCAATTACATGCAATTGTGCAGAGCCTCCAGACCTTTTCTCATAGAGAAATTATTGAGTTGGATAGAGCTTTCTAGGCTCTTTAGAGGAAAGAATACCCATCAGAGACTGAATGGGATAGTTTTTAGGCCACCTTAAAGAAGCTTTAAGGGGCTACAGTGAGAAGTACAATTTTGTTTTCTCTCTTTGATATGGGCAGGTAGATTGTGGTTCTTTCTACGCATGCGCAGAGTCCCTAGTGGATCGCCATTAAGTATAGAGTTAAAACTCTACGTTTTTGAATATATATATCCAATATATATTATTCAGCTAATATTAATGTTTTGAGTCATGTTGGAGCATCAAAGCGAAGAAAAGAGTCTTTAAGAGTCTAGAAGGTAGCAGAAGCTGCCAAGTGTCAGCTTGGCGCTTATTTGAAGAACTCTCGAAACAAAAGACTCTCCCAGCTTGTGCAAAGGCTCCACATGGTGGAATGACGAGTCTCTAATGTTTGAAAGACAAAGCTAAAGGAAAGGTTTTTGTGATGTCATTATCATCTTTTAATAAATCATGGGTCTTAGCAAATGATAACGGAAGATGTCGCGTGTCAGTATTGCACTTAATAGAAGAGTCCCTTTTTGTTGAGGCTTCAAAGTATTGTGAGATCCTTCCATGTGTCTCACCGTTGATTATTAAATGGGCCCAACGCTTATAAAGGAGAAGGAAGCGAAAAGAGCCACTTATCGATAGGGTGCAAATTTAAAGGGTCTTTTTGGTAAAGTTTTGTAGAGGATGCTCCAGCTTGCCACACGTCTATTTGGTTGAGAAAATGGAAGACTCCACGTGTTTCAATGGTGTGTCTTGTATTATGCCTCATTTGTAAAGAGCTTTGTTTGTTGCGCCATTGGTTGTTATAGATAGGTGTCAACTCTGGGACAAGAGAGTCAGAAGGAGAGTCTATGATATAGTATGGATCAGAGAATATAGCGGAGGCCACCATGTGTCATTTTTTTGAGTCTCTATGCATGGAAGCTCATGGTTGAAATAGTTATAACAGCACATATGAACAAAGAGTCAAGATTCTCAAGAAAATTTGCAGCATGGGAGCCGAAATAGAAAAGAGTCAGTTAACTGGATCAATCAAAGCCGATATTTGTGCAAGTTACAATTAGAGGATTTTATCAATTACAAAGGATCTTCAAAGGAGTTTTGTGATTTAAATAGTGTGGATCAAAGACACGAAAGGGACCAGATATCAGAGAGTTTTTACCAGTAGAACCAAAGTAGAAGCATTTTTACTGCCTTAACAGGCACCTCTCCTGAGGGATTGAATATTGTATTTTTGTGCAAATATTTGCCTCTTGTACTCTATTCTCCTATCAATCAATGAAGAGAGTGGTGTTCTGTGCAAATTGTAATATATTTCTAATTCATGTTTCTTACTTTTTGTTATGAGCCTTTGGTTGATCTGATATGTATACTAGAAATATTAATGATGCTTTATGCTCTTTAACTTTACCATTAGACTCTGTTATGTTTAATCACTATGCTATTGGAGTTAGATAATGATCTTGGTGCATCACCTTAGTAATTTTAAGTATTCTTTTATAATATTGTTTTTTCTTCCGTTTACCTCAAAACAATAGAGAAGAGCCAACTTCTTTAAAATTTGGAGGTCATTTCAAGAATCAAGTCCCACATTCTTGAAATTTCCCATTGTTGGTGATTTCTTGCAAAATTAAACATCAACAGTGCCACTACAGTAATTCTATTTTAGAGGCTTATATGGCAGATTTTTCCAACTTGAGCAATTGGTCAATTCTATCTAGAGGAGTTTTTTTTTGCTACAACTAACTAGTTTGACAAGGTTTCTAAAGTTGGCAAAGCTCCATCTTTAGTGGCAATTTTGCTAAATTTGGCAGAGGTTGGTTTTTTGCAAATCCTACCCCTCACCGTTGGAGTTTTGTTTTTGGAAGCCCATCTTTCGAGGCTTCATTCTTTCTCATACGATACTCTTTGTTTGAGCAATTTTTTTGAAATGGGGCAGAATTTCATGCTCTTCGTAGTAGTGAAGATATTTTTCAGTTTGGAATTCTTGGATTTTCCAAATTTCTATTTTTTCAGTGTTGTTACAATGCAGTTCTCATTTCGGGAAGTTCAATGGGCCATATCTTGGACGTATGGACTCCTTTTTTGGGTCCCAATTTTTTGAAAGTGCATGTTTTTCGTGTACTTTACCATGGTCCCATCAGTTTCTTCATTTTCCATCAAAGATTGTATTTTCAGCATGTGGTCCATTTTTGGACATTTGTAAGATCTCCAAATAGTATATTTTTTTAAGCACTATTTTATTTGTAAATGCACTAAAATAAAGTGCCAAAAATTGATTTTGTGTTCCTTTTTTAGGGGAATTTTTCACATCATAGTGTGCCCTTTTTTTGTACATCAACTCATTTATAAAGTGTCATGGGGATTTGTGTTTGTGCCTTGTTATTTGCCATCACAATCTTGTCCAGTGAGCATACCTCCATGATAATATTCTAGCCTCATGCGTGTATCTTGTTTTTGCACACTCTTTTCTAGTTGCTTGTAAATCATATTGGACCTAATTTTGCATCTCCATCCACCTACACACATTTCAGTTGGTTTACCAATACCTCTTCCTATCAAAATTATGGGGGGTATCACATGGTTATGTTAATGCTTCTTTTCAGTGAAGTATTGGACACATCATCCTTCTACTTTTTAGTTGATCAGTAATTGCAAGACTCTGGTATCTTTGTAGAGCACCACTTGCACATTGAGTAGTGTCATTTGAGGTCACTCATGCAGTGTTATTTGTGCCTCTTTGATCATTGCACCATTTGTACTTTGATCTTCATAGATTGTTTTGCCTTTGTTGCCATCTGTGCTATATAGTTGAGTAGTGTTATTGAGGGCACTCGTGTAGAGTTTTATGTCTCTCTCATCCTAATCTACATTCTTTGAGGGTTCATTGAGTCCAACAGACACCAGTTCTTCTTCAATAAAGTTTACAACTTTAACGTGCTTTAGGAGTTTGACATGTTCATATCTTTTAGGGATATCTTTGAGGAGACTTATTTTAATCTCATTCTCTCTTTTGGAGAGGAGTTTCATTTCCCACTGGGTTTTCTCCTTTTTCTTTGTTTGTGAGAGACTTTATTGTACATGGGTACCTCATCAGGCCTAGTTGTCGAGACCCATATTATGTATCTCTTGCACTTTTGTGATCTCTCCAAGTATCACTTAAGGGGGGTGTTAGAGTGAATAGTTTATCAATTCACTTTAGCTTAAGTGTACTTAGGTTGATGAGGTTAAATAACATCTTATCTAATTCAATGTGCAACCTTTTAGACCTTTAGAGGTTACCTAGTTATTTGGTAAACCTCATGTACATACCTTTTGAGGCTAGAAGACTTTCCATCTCACCTCAAAAGGCACTTTTGTAGTCACCTAAAACTTGTCACCAAGATTGATGACTTGATCAAAAGGTTGTTGGTTTGCACATTGCAACTGTTCTAAAGGTTGACACCTATAGGACACTTGTCTACATCTATGTGCCACATCATGGGGCACTTGTCAATCCACATGAAAGGTAGATTGCCTCATCCATGCCTATATAATAAGGCATTTCTATGTAATTTACTAAGTGAGGTTAATAAATGTTTATGCTCCACAACTTAGATACTTGTTGATAGTTATTTGACTTTGTTTTGTGCAATTCATTTGTGGAAGTGTTCTTGATTTTGCAAGTGATCTTGGCTACTCCAACACACTCTATGAAGTAAGATATAGCAATAAGATCATGTACAATAGTAGACATAAGATATAGCAAGATAAGATCATCATAGAATGCTCTAAGACATAGCAAGATATAGCAATAAGATCATGTAAGGAAGTAGACATAAGATTTAGCAATATAAGATCATCATGTGAATACTTTAAAACATAGCAAAGTATAATATCATATGGTCAAGAGAATAATGTAAGATCAATAAGAAGACATGGAAGATATGACAATGTGAGATCATAAGACCAAATTTAGGATCAATTATGTACTCCAGATAGTATGATATGTCAATAGATCTCTAATGTGGTAAGAGGGAAAGTGTGATGCCCCCAATGTGGGATCAATGTATTAATGATATGATAATATAAGCTCAATATATGATATGACAATAGAGAAACAATAGGCAAGTGATCTAGGAAGAAAGATAGATCAATATAGGAACATAAGACAAGATCATAAGGCAAGTGTTTTATGAAGCATAACATATCAATGATAATCATAGGGGGCATATGGTGCCCTCCAGTGTGGTCCAAATAATATGGTAGTGTAATCTCATAGACAAATATGATGATCTAATATGATATCCCAATAACCTTGTGTAATGACTAATAATATGACTTAGATATAATCATGAAAGTACATATAAAAAGTGAGATGTACACAAATTGGAAAAATAGCACAACAAAAATCATGAATGAGGATAGGGAAGGCACGGTGCCCACAATATAATAAGGCAATGAAGGCTCAAATGCTAAATCTCTAAAAGAAAAGTATGGTGATGAAGATCATAAGGTGATAAAACAATAAATGTGCATGGCACATGTCATAAATGATGTAGAATCAATGAAAACTGGATCATTTGTGGTCCAAAAATGTGTCATGAATCAATTTGGTCATCTATATGTATCATATGTCAAGAGGTGGCATCATGGGAAAATTGTTATAATGCATTACATATGAGTCATGTATACATGTGAATAATATATAGCATCGTCCATCAGATTGATTTGGTTTTTCTATGTCTTTGGTTCATATGTATGTGTGGATGTAAAATGTAATGATTAATAATGTCACGAACTATCTATGCTAATCAATAAACTGTGATAATCAATGGTCCAAAAGGGACTCCATAATCAAGATCATAATAAAAAAAAATGAACATAAAGCCTCATTAGGATCTATTTGTTGGAAATATGTGTTGTCATTGATGTCAGCATAGTATATGGAAATATAAGGACAAACTTGTACAGAGGTAGAGTCAGCATGGTCAAGGCAAACCAGTCTAGGAGAAGAGAAAATAGTCTAAGTATGGTGAGGTGATCAATTTTGTGTTTAAGCATGATGGAGAGGTAAATACTCATGTCCTTGCATGTTTCCAATATCCCTACATATATATATCATCAGTTTGGAGTACCGCACTTAATGATAAACACCAAAAATCTGTCTAAGGCATTCACAGTGCATATCCCAAGGAAGAGTAACATTGTTTTGGTCTGCATTTCTCCACAGAGCAAGATTTGATCTTGTGGTTCTGAAGACAAGTTCATACAGGTATTGAAATGATATATCCAAGTTTTCAAGTCTTCACATCTTTAGCAGAAAAAGTTACAAGGGACAGAGTACCGGTTACTACTTAGACAGGACAAAGCAATGATGAAGACTTAATGGAATGCTTTGCATTCCTCCTGAAGATAGTATTTTGTCATACGGTTCTGAGGACAGGCTCAAAGATGTATAAGGCATGTTATGATGAAGTATCAAGTGGTCTGGTGGTCCGCAAATTCAACGATCAAGTGACAGAGGCAATACAGATTGTTCCAGAGCCTAAATACATATGGTTGTGCTCTTGTGGAAGATAAAATGTGTGTAGATCATCTATGAACATTTGTGTGGAGGTCTTACATGTTTGAATACATCTCAGGTTTAATTTGCATGCAAATATTCCTTATTTTCTTGTACCGCAATGTTGTATCTTGAGTTATGAAGTGTCACATGTGATCTAGAATGCTTTGTTTCCTACAATTCATCATGTTTCTTGTTTTGTGGATATATAGATTGATATGATACTTCATAAGAAAGGTGAATGGATGATGTTGAGATTACACATGATTTAATTCTTGGTATGCATGAAATTTTTGGCTTCTCCCCATTAGTGTGAAGATAAATAGTTAGCATTTTTGAGCAGTTTGACCTAACAGGCTAAGTCTTTGGTATGTGCAATAGATCCTAAACTACTGCTTTGACTTTGGAAGATATGAGGAGATGTGTGTTGAATACTTTCATGAAGTCTTGAGGTCCACAACTAGTTTTCCTATCATATTGTATGTGTTGAAGCTGACCCTTGAAGAGTTACATGTTTCATCCAATGATGTTCATGATGCTGACCTAATCAGTGCTTTGATGTGTTGCAAAGGATATTTATAGAAGATTGAATTCATTTGTGAAATACATAGGTGTGAGTATGAATATGATATAGCAAAGGGCAAGAAATGAAGTGTGCAGAATCGGTTTGAAGGCATGTTTTGAGCAGAAAAAGAAGACTGCATTATCAACATAAATCAGATGTCTACTTTGCAGTAGTCCTTGTAGTTCCTAAATGTAGTGAGTGGAATATTTAGGGAGTAGTAGCTTCCTTGGGTTCTACCCTAAATCAAAGTTGTAATTGTTGTAAGCACAAAAGACAGGGAATAGTGATGAGTGCTAGGTAGCACTCAGATAAACATACCTTTTTACTCCCTTTTTCCATCTTTTCATTCTGCCTATCCTAGTATTTTGCACTATAGAAACTATAAAGTCTTGTTTTAATGATGCTAATAAGAAATGAATTATTGAAGACTATTGTTTTGATGAAAAGACTTATGTTGCAGTGAAACTAATGAAATTATGCAGAAAAATCTCTTTTTGGGTTTCACAGGTGTTGTTACATAGGTAGAAAGTAGTTTTGAAGAACTCCAGAGGTAATCCTAATTATCTCAAGAGCCAGACATGAAAGACACTACATTGTACTCCAACATTTTCCAGTTGTTGGAGAATCTCTAAGGAAGAAGGAGAATTAGAGAAAAGAAGATAGTGGTCTCTGGAGTTGTGCCTCAGTAATTTAGGGATGCATCACCGAAGCTATTGGCAACAACACAGAGTCTCCGATACCACTAACAACCTACATCTGCGGAGGTGATTGCAGTGCTATGGAGCCTGCCTATCCAACCTAGGTGTTCTAGTGGTGACTCCAGTTGTCTACTGGGATCTGATACTATTTTATTTTGTTATTGCATAAGATTCAAAGACTTGTTTAAAACCACTATTTCAGGGTCTCACTACCCATTGTTGTTTAAGTTAAACTCTGAATTTAGTGGAACTTTCAGTTCCACTAAAACCTTTTCAGACTTTGCATGATTATACTTTAAGTTAGATAATCGCGTGTTTTAGTTTAGAATAAGAAATTGTTTATATCTCAATATGAACTGATTAGATAAAGTAGTTAACTCCAGTAATATTATGTCAATCAGACTGATATATTTGGATAGGAATAGCAGAATAAGATATAGATTTGTGTTAGCAGTATTATTATTTTTTAGAGCAGAACATATACTTGGGAATACAATATATTTTGATAAGACTGGATTAAAGGAAAGCTGTGTTATTGCATTTCTATTCTGAGTTCCTTGTTTAGCCTTCAATTCTGAAGGTGTGGAGCAAGGGCCCACTCTCGCCAACAGACAAGAGGCTAGTATCTTTGCTTCATTGTCTTATTTACAAGTTTTCATTAGAAGTACAATTTTATTGTTTTCATAAGATAGGTCAATTATTGTCTAAATTGATTTGTTTCTAGTAAATGCATGTTTCTAGCTTTTGTGTGAATTAGATAGATTCTTTCAGCAATTTACTACTTTAATCTTTAGATCAGATTTCCTTTCAAGAAGATAACTAAGGAGCATTGATTTATTAGGACAATTCAATTCAGTAGGTTAGCTAAGGACTGTTGATTATTAGGTTCTTTATTGCAAATAGTCAAGGACACAGTCCTAGATTTGACATACAAAAACACGATTAAATGCCAAGGTACAATGACCCTTGTCATTTTTGGCATCGTTGCAAGGGAAATGTGTTAATAAGAAAACCCTAGTTAGCAATCCTTTTAGATTAAATTGAATTTGTATGGTTAGGCCTAGGGATTCAAAAGGTAGATACATTAAACAAACACTCAAGCAATAAACTATAGGTGAAAGCAGCAGGGTGGTTTAAGATCTTGTTGAAGAGGAGGAGGAACACTTAGAGCCTACCTTGGAAATTACACCCTAATTTGACATTCCCACAAGTCCTCAAAATATTTCACTCTCTGAGTATATTCAAGAACTGTAGGAAAAACATCAGGCAGATCTATTGAGAAAATCTATTTCTTCTTAACCTCACACCAAGTCTTAGGAAAAAGAAGCATTAGACATGGGGGATAATCAAAATGATGAGGCAGATCCTCTGCATGAGAATGCCAGAACCTTCTCATACCCCATTGTTCTTTCTCCTGGAGACAATGCCCCTATGAAGAACATTTCACCTTCAAACCTACCAACATTCAGGGGTCTTGCTTCTGAAGACCCAGATCAGTTTCTATTTGAGTTTAAAGTCTTATGCTAGACATATGACTATGGATCAGATAATCAAAAACTCAAACAAGTTTTCCCTTCTACCTTGAAATATTTTGCCATGAGGTGGTTCATGGGTTTATCCCCAGACTCCATTCACTCATGGGATTAGATGGAAATGGACTTCCTAGACAAGTACCAGGATTACTGCAAGGTTAGTGATAAAAAGGAGGAGTTGTTTAGGACTAAACAGAGAGAGGATGAAAGTTTAGAAGACTACTAGATAGGTTCAACTTTTCCTTGAGGAGGGCAATCATGTGGCTCACACCTTAGCCAGATCTCTATTTGTCAAAGGATTGGATAAAGAATCAAAATAGGCACTGGATCTAATGGGGAGAGGAAATATCAACAAAATGGATATGCTTGCAATAGAGGAAATCTGTAGAAACTACTCTAGAACCCAGGATGAAGTGAGAACACAAAGATCCTTAAAAGGGAAGAATGATATAGGATAATTAATGGAGGAGTTTACAAACCTAAAAATAGATATCTTGGTCCAGCTGAATACCACATTAGATGGAATTCAAGAAAAGACTAGAACAACTGAATAAAACAGAACAATTGAACCTCTTTCCATATATTGTCTTAGGTGTAGGAACAAACACCTTTTGAGAGAATGTCCATTGGATAAGTCAGAAATTTGCCAGATTTGTGACAAAGAACACCCTACCAGTCATTGTGATCAATTCCCAATGCCATAATAGAAGAGGAGTTGAACTACATGGGGCAAAAACAAACTGACCATTCCCCATACAACCAGTACCTAAATCAAGTTTCCTATAGGGGTCCTTCAAATTGGGGAAACTATCAATGGAATCCAACTTGGCAGGGACCTCAAAACATTCCTCCATGGGTACCACAAGACTAGTCAAGCCAGCAATGGCAAAACCAGCAGTGGCAAAATCAACCTTGGGTAAACCAACAATGGCCACAACAATTTCCATCACAATATGGGTCACAAAACATGCAACCTTAGTGGGGTCATTAGCAAGGTTACAATCAATAATACCAAGGACAACTGAGACATTTCCAACCTCAGCAAAAATCACTCCTAACTAGACCCCCCAACACATAGGGACAGTCACAAAATGAGCCAGTTAGTCAGCCACCCTTACCAAGTCAACCTATAGCAAATCCATGAAATAAGCAGGGAGCAGTTGTTTACATGACAGAGAAAGAAAACATGGTTGGTGTAAAGTCTATTTATCTAAACAACCTCTAGCTACGTTCTAGGAAAACACTACCAAGACCATCTCCTTCACTCATAGTTGAAGTAACCAATGATATGGAACCTAAAAATCCATCCACTCAACCCTAGGAGAAGATTACTATCGAATATGTACCAAAAGAATAGCCCTTAGGTAACTCCGGAGTTCCTCCTAAAGGAATGACTCCAGAGATCACCTCTAGGGCTACTTCTAAGAAGAACTCCGGAGCTGCTTCGAAGACTAAAAAATAAGGACCTTACCCAGAATGACTCAAACAATATGTCCCTCAGAAAACCGTCCTACAAAAACAAATCCAACCTATCATTGAGGCAAAACTTCTGTGGGAAATTAGACAGCTAAATATTCAAATTCCACTCTTGCAAGCAATCAGGGATGTTACCAAGCTCAACCAATTCATCAAACATCATTGTGTTAAAACCCAGGGCAGAAAGAAAAAATTTCCTACCACCGTTCAGGTGGAAGGAAAAGTAGTAGATCTTCTTGTGGGGGAGATGCTCCTCCCAAAATATGGAGATCCTAGGAACCCTATCATAATTGTCCACATTTCAAGGGTAGAAATATCTAATGTTTTGGTTGATCTAGGGGAAGTAATAAATGTAATGACAGTTCACACCCTAGACAAATTGTCCCTGACTGGTGTCTAGGCCACATCCACAATCCTCCAATTGGCTGATCAGTCAGTGGCTATTTCGAAAGGGGTATTAACTGATGTTCTAGTCATGGTTGAATCATGGGAATTTCTGGTAGACTTTCTGATATTGAAGCCTAGAAACCAAAGAAATGCTTATCCTTTGATCCTAGGAAGGCCATGGTTGGGTACAACAGTAGCTTCTATTGATTACAAGACTCAATATATGGTTATTTCAAACGAGTTAGACATGAAGAAAATCACCTTGTATCCTCTAGCTAAACCATCCATATGATATGGTGTGGAGTCTGATCAGTCTCCAAGTGGGAGATTGTTGTTATATGGAGCCTAATCAGACTTGGAGGTTAAATTTACCCCACTTTTATCAACGCGGTTTCCCCCCAAATTATTTAATGGGGTCAAGGGGCAGCGCCCCTTGCAAGGGTTTGGGGGCAACGCCCCCAAGATGGGGTCAAGGGGCAGCACCCCTTGCGGGGTCCAGGGGCAGCGCCCCTGGCGCGTTCCCTGTCGCAATACAGTGTGGGGTTGAGGGGCAGCGCCCCCAAAACCTCAAATAAATTTTATTATTTTATAAAGGCGTCGGGAGTTATTTTTTCTATTGGCCGACATTAAAAAAAACCCTATTTTTGTAACCAACATAAGGCTTGATAAAGGTGGCTAAGGGTTAGGGTTTCCATTGATGTATTGTATCATTTTACAACGGTATTGAGTTGCAAGGATTGTTGGTTGTAATTGGTTTGATTTATTAGATAATAATATTGGACTCTCTGTTGGTGGATGTAGCCCGGGTTTGGGTGAACCATGTTAAAACTTGTCTCTCATTGTTATTATTTCTATGTATTTCCATTCCACTGTTTAATCTTTATTTGCATTTAATTGATATCTTATGCATGCAATCCCTAACACCATACACTGCTCAAGAAAAGTGTGGGTAGATGAGCCTAATAACATGTAAAATAGTGCCTCAGTAGCTATGGTTACCATCAAAGAACATTTGGGTGAGTTATAAGAAGAAATAAACTATGACACACCTGAAGATATAACTCACATTGTCATTGGGAAAGATATAATGGAATTAGCCCAAGACTTGAAAAGAGAATTTTTGACTGCTACCCATTGTACCCTTGCAAATATCATTCCTTGTAGAGAAACATTCTATAGATACTTAGCCACATTTCATATGCTACTTCCACATTCTTGTCCTCTCAACACTATGACTCCAGAATATGGGATAGGAACATCTATGGACCAGATTATAAAATAGGTCATTATCTTACCTAGGAAAACATTGAACATCAACACTCAGCTAACAGGAAAATAGGAAGAAGCACTTCTTAACCTCCTTATCTCCCATTCAACAGTTTTTTCTTGGGAATATCAGGATATGAAGGGCATCCCTCCTAAGATTTATACCCACCACATATGCACAAAAGACATCAAACCTGTTAGGCAACCCCAGAGGAGATTAAACCCTGCACTGAAAGACATTGTTAAAACTAAAATAGAAAAGTTGCTCCAGGTAGGATTCATCTATCCTATATCAGACATCCAGTGGGTTTCGCCCTTGGTTATAGTGCCTAAAAAGAATGGAAAATGAAGGGTATGTATTGACTATAGAGAACTAAACAAAGCCACAAGAAGGATTATTTTCCCTTGCCATTCATTGACCAAGTGTTGGATAACTTAGCAGGGAAAAAGTACTTCTCATTCCTAGATGGATTTAGTGGGTATAACCAAATACAAGTAGCACCAAAAGAGTAGGATAAGACCACCTTTACATGTTCTTGGGGAACTTTTGCATATAGAGTCCTTCCATTTGGCCTATGTAATGCTCTAGCTACCTTTTAGAGGGTTGTTTTAGACATTTTTGTTGAATTAGCCAACAAGTGTATGAAGGTCTATATGGATAGATTTACTATGTATGGGGATACCTTTGAAGAGGCCCTTAAGAACCTTGATAAAATGCTACAATGTTGTGAAAAAAATTAGTTGTCCTTAAGTCATGAGAAATGCTTTATGATGGTAGAAGGAATCGTCCTTGGACACCACATATCAACAAAAGGGATCCAAGTAGATCAAAACAAAGTGGAAGTGATAAAGCAGTTACCCTCACCTAGGAATCAAATTGATGTTAGAAGCTTCTTAGATCATGCAGGATACTATAGGAGGTTTATAGAAAATTTTAGCAAGATATTTGCTCCTATGTTCTCCCTGTTAACTAAGGATGCTAACTTCCAATGGAAAGAGGACTGCCAAATAGGATTTGAAACCATTAAAGAGAAACTTACAGTCACACGTATTTTGAGGGGACCTAATTGGAATTTTCCCTTTCACATACAAACTGATGCTTCAAATGAATCAATTGGGGCAATCTTAGGACAGAAAGAGGAAGGGGAAGGTATGCATGCAATCTACTACGTTAGCAAGAACCTTACCCCTGTAGAAAAAAACTACACAATTGAAAAGGAATTCATGGAAGTCATCTATGCTATTAACAAATTTAGGCATTATATCACCAAATATAAAATATTTGTGCACACTAACCATGCATCCATTAAATAATTAATGAAAAAACATGTAGTAGATGCAAGGATAATTAGATGGTTGTTACTATTGCAAGAATTTGGCATTACTATCATAGACAATCCAAGAAAATTCAATTTGGTTGTTGAATTTCTGTCAAGACTACATATAGGTGGAGAAAACCAACCAGTGGAAGATAAGTTTCCAGATGAACATCTCTTTGTTGTTTCTTCTACTACACCTGGCTTGCTAACATAGCTAATTTCTTGGCTACAAGCTTGTTTCCCTCTCATTTCACTTCTAAACAGAAAAAGCAATTGGTAAAAGAAAGTTTATCTTATAAATAGTTGAATGGTCTGTTGTTTAAATGTGGTCCTTACTTTATCTTACGCAGGTGTTTAAGAGCTGATGAAATCTTTGATGTATTAAGGGCATGCCATGATGAACCCTCAGGTGGACATTATTCCTCACAAATGACAATCAACAAAATTTTTGGAGCTGGTTACTACTGGTCATCTCTTCATAAGGATACCAAGTGGTATGTGTTGGTGTAATTAAATATTTAATTACACTTTATTAAGTTTACTTAGGGCTAATTTTAGGCTTAGGTTATTCTTAAGTCATATTAGGGTTTTTATCTAACTTGCAAATATAAAAGCAAGTTCTCACATGTAATTTATTAATCCATTTCATTAATTCATCCAATATTGTGCAAATTATTCCTCTTTGCTTTTTTCTTTTGTGGAAGGTAAATCTTAGGTTTTGCAGGTGATCTTTATGGCTTGAGTTAATTATCAAATTTAACATGGTATTAGAGCGGATCTGCAAGCCCCTTCTCAAATTTGGAGAAATTTTCTAGTACGAGCCATTTGCTGGGTGTTTTTTGTGTAAAACGGAGTATTCCATTGGATTCAGAGCAGCTGGAAAAGGCAGATTTATCATTTTGTTTGGCTGGATTTGGTCTGGGGAAGCTAGATCTGTGAAGGTTTCAAAAGTGCTTTTTTTAGATCTAGAGAGGAACAGCAATTTCAGAGCATTTTTGGCCAAAATGAACCTCACCATTGCGCTCAGAAGGCTCAAAAACCCCTATTTTCATATAAGGCACTCTATATTTTGCTGAAAAAAAGTTTCTGGGTGTTTTTTTTGGGGTTTCAAGAAATCCATGGCAGTGAAATCCATACAACCTGTACAGAATCCGTATAACTGTACGGCACCTCAATTTTCATGCCAACCTTAATTTTCATGCCATTCTTATCTGAATAGATTTTGATTTTGGAGCTGCCTCAGTTTGCGTGCCATCTTGATTTCTGTGCCGCCTCGATTTCCATGCCATCTTGATTTATGTGCACAGGTACAGCTGAGTTTTTTAATAATTTCTTCATAAAAAAGAATTTTTTATTTTGGAGGGCTAGCCCTTTGGGTTTAACCCTTGGTCGCATGGGGGACCAGTCCCTAGCTTCTAGGCAGTAGCCCCCAGAGAATCAGCTCCTGGTCATATGAGTGACCAGTGCCCTTTCTGCCAGCCCCCAAAGACTCAACCCCTGGTTACATGGGCACCCAAGTGCTTCAATAGTGCTTTTTTGGGCCTCTTTGCCCTAAAGGAGCAATTTTGGTAAATCAAGCATATCTTGAGCATACAGAGTCAGATTTTCAAAAAGAAATAGGCATCGGAAAGTTGGTTCCGAACACAATCTAGTGGTTAGGTATTTTTTCCAGGTTTTGCTGATTGGTACAATTTATTGCTGTTTGAAGTCAAGGCATCTTTTTTAGCTTTCGAGCTCCGTTCTTGCGCCTAGAATCTTCATTTTTCAAAAATGAATAGGCGTTGGAAAGGTATCAGAGAGCTCTACACAGCCACCTATATAATTTTTTCAAATTTAGCCCTAGGTATATTTTAAATCAGTTTGTCAATTTTATGGCTTATGTTGGATATCCTAGACATGCTGCCTCCTGGAAAGGTTCTGTTTGCTTTGAAAGACTTCTATTATCAGCATAAATCTATTTGCATATTTTGATCCTTAATCATCTAAGGAGATGGGATTCTACCATCAGCATAAATCTAATTGCAGATATTGTGGAAGTAATCAACATGAGAAAGAGATGTGTCCTCATTTCTCACATCATCTCTTTGAAATGCTTGTTTCAATCGCTTCTTCTCCTGATGAGATCATTGCTCCACCATCACCTACTACTAATTCAGAGTTCAGTGTTGCATCATCATTGGCTTCTACTGATTCTGTGCAGCAGGTCAATATTAGTCTTCCTAATCCACCTCATTGGGATTCCTATCTTGCAGGCATATCATCTTTGTTTGTAGAGTCCCATCTTATAGATTTGGAGGACCACATTGAGGACCTTTGTCTTCTTTTTGATGATAGCTTTGATGGAGTTGCATCACCATCATATGCTTCAAAGATTGTTCTTCATCCTCCTCTTCTTCAGTCACAGTTTGACAGTGGATTGGAGACATTTAAGCAGTTTTCAGGAGAATCATTGTTGTCTTTGGATCATGTGCAAAGTTTAGAGACATTTGTTCCTATCTGGAATGGGAAGACATTATGCACACATCTACAGTTCTATTTCTTCCCAAGGGGAGGAATATTGTTCAACATTCATGGGTTTTCATCTTTATTCTATGTCGAGCATGTTCCAGCACTGCAAGAGTCATCTTGAGGAGCGGCTGCATGGTCTCTCTTCTCATCTCTATTTTGGGAGGGAGCATTTCCTTGCATGTGGTTTCATTCTTCTCACTTCTGGGGGGGTCATCATACCTTCTCTCTTTTTCCTCTCTTATGGGGAGGCATTCTTGATTGTACTTTTGTGATGGATTCACTTCTTGGGGGGTCTTAGTGTTAGTCCTTCTTCCATCACATGTTCATGTACTTGTTATATTTTTCTCTCTTTTGGAGAGGAGTTTTCTCCCACTAGGTTTTTCTCCTTTCTCTCCACTTTATGAGAGATTCTTGTTGTTCATGGGTACCTAAAATGGCCTTGTAGCCGGGACCCATTCTTGCATTAGTTGCATGCTTTTCATTTCTCCCTAAGTTGCACTTATGGGGGGGTGTTGGTGTAATTAAATATTTAATTACACTTTATTAAGTTTACTTAGGGCTAATTTTAGTCTTAGGTTATTCTTAAGTCATATTAGGGTTTTTCTCTAACTTGCAAATATAAAAGCAAGTTCTCACATGTACTTTATTAATCCATTTCATTAATTCATCCAATATTGTGCAAATTATTCCTCTTTGTTTTTTTCTTTTGTGCAAGGTAAATCTTAGGTTTTGCAGGTGATCTTTGTGGCTTAAGTTAATATCAAATTCAACAGTATGTATAGCAGTGTGATTAGTGCCAAAGGATGGGTTAGCCAACCTTCACCCAGGAGATGTCACTGCAACCTCAAGTGGTTTTGGAACCATTTGAACAATGGGCCCTGGATTTTGTAGGGCCAATTTCTCCACCATCTTTATGCAAAAAATACATTTTGGTATACATTGATTATGTAACCAAATGGGTAGAAGTTAAAGCATTGTAGTTTGCAAGAGAAGAAAGAGTTGTTGATTTCCTTTATAACAGAATCTTCTTAAGGTTTGGAGCCCCACGATCAATAGTTTTAGACATAGGGTTGTTGGAAGAATGAGGAAATGTCATTAATGCTGCTATTGGAAACATGCGGATACAGTCATACATTGCAATGTTGTCATTGATGTCAACATTGCATTTTGGTAAGGTGCGGATCATTTTGGATAATTGATAATTTTGCAAGAGGGTTTGACCCTCTATAGAAGACTAATTTGCAAGAAGGTTTGATCCAGTAAAGAACCCTATGATGAAATTTGGCTAAGTGTCAGTTATGGCATTTTTGAGTTACAAAGCTCTGGTAATTGGGTCCGCATTGATCCGTTGCTGAAGATCTAGGTCTGTGGTCCTAATATGTGTTTTATGGTTGTTAGGAGTGTTGACCTATTTTCCTCTGTCCAGAGATAAATAGTTCACCTTGTATTTTTCTTGAAAATCCTTTGGAAAGTGTCCATACAAAGCTTAAATCTTCCAAGTACTCATGCATACCTTGTCAAAAAATACCAAGATCTTGTCTAAAGATTCCTTGCAAAAAACTCAGAAAAACCTAGAAATCTTTTAGCTTCAAGTATTTTCTATCACTGGGATTTCTCATATTTTATAATTTGTATCTGTATGCATACTTGTATATACATTCGCCTTTGTACATGCACAGGAAAAATATGCAAAGGTTATATACAAGTTTTTTCTTGTATATCGCCAATGTATGTCAAATATACAAAAAGGTTTGTATGTACAAGAGCAATTATACATTGGTGAGCTTGCAGAAATTTCCATCGGCCTTCAAAAGAATAGAATAATTCAGTTGTATGCATTTCTAAATGCATATCGGGCTTAGAAGATGCATATACATTGAGGGAATCTATCGCAAATCTCAGGAATATTCCCCAAATGTATATCAGGTTTCAAATGCATATTTGTGTTGTATGTTTGAACATGCAACGGCTACATACAAAGGTGCCAATATACATTTGCTACAATGTGGCGGAGATGCATTCGGTGGGGGCCGCAAGTATATACAAACGAGTTTGTATATGCACGACATACAAAGGAAAAATGTACATTAGGCACATACAAGAGAATGTACATCGGCAGAATATACAAAGGACCTTCGCCTAAGATACAAGGTTGGCATACAAGTGAGAATGTACAATGGAATGTATATCGGGTTGTATGTTCGCACATACAAGGCCGATATACAAAGATAATATGCATAAGCTACAATAGAGGTACATCGGCACAATGAACAAAAGAGAATGTATATTTTGCATTGTATGTTTCCAACATACAATTGAAACATACAAGGAAAAATATGCAAAGGCCAAATGTACAAATGGTGGGGTCCACAATATACAAAGGCGTTTGTATATCGGCCACATACAAGGAAAAGATGCAAGTTAGATATAGAAAGGGCCACGCATACAAAAGAGGAACATTCAAAGGCCAATGTATATCATGAACAGTGCCTTATATATATGTGGCTTGTATGTTTGGGCATACATGCAAAGCATGCTTTCCTAGCATACAAGCCAAACCCGAAGGTATTTTTTCAGAAAGCTTTATAAAAGTTTGAAGTCTGGGTTGTATATTTGCAATTGTATATTGCGATATACAAGTCAAAGGTGCAAGGGATGTATACAAGGCAGACCTAACTTGAAGACCAAATTCTGGTATATTTAGACGTCAAGTCTGCGACTTGTATATATAAGTGCTTTGTATATTCGCACATACAAAGATATATACAAAGAGGAATGATACAAGCCTGACCCGACAGGGCAATCAAATACAGCTAATGGTCATTTTGGGGTCTGTGGCTTGTATATTTGCAGATACAAAGGAGATACAAGAGGTGGGGCCCGCACATACAAAGGCAATTGTATGCATATACAAATTTGAAAATACAAGCACATTCCGTAGCTCGATATACAAAGCGCCATGCATATCCAAAGGAGTTGCGGAGAAGGTTTTGGATGCCGATTCAGGTAGCAAATTCAAGCAATATATACACAGATGCAAAGTGATATATACAAGCGGTTGACCGAAACTTTGACCGCCTATATCTCCTTCATTCTAGCGAATTTCCACATGTTGCAAAAGGCAAAAATGCATGTTTTTGCCTCCTCTTTCATTTGGTGGGCTTTTCAGGGGAATATTCTCACTTTTCAATTTCAGATCTGGAGTTGCATGTTTTGGGCGGTAAACGTTCCAGCGACTACATTGAACAGATGTAGATATTTCTTGTATTCATTGCTGCACCAAGATGAAGCAGCTCGCATTGATGTCTGAAAATATCTCTCCACCACCTGATTTTATATACTTCAGATATTCATGGTTGAAGATAGACACGAAAAAGGTGCTCGCATTCAAGGCACGGAATATCTCCACCCACCCCTGTTTCTGATATTTCCACACCATAACTTCTACAGGTGGGCAGTCATTCCAAGGCAGATATTTTTCTGTGACAGCTCTTAGAGCAATTTTTGTAACCGACCTAGGTTAGTTTGGAATGCTATATATATGCATTCATGAGATGTAAATAAGGTTGGAAATTTTTTGAGCATTGAGGCTTTTTCTGATTCCAAACAGAGCTTTTCTGTTACTGTAACTGTGCCTTCCCACTGAATATATTCAAGTTATTTTGCCTCTTTGGACTAATTTCTAGTTTAGTGTGAATCTACACGTGTTTGTCTGTGACTGTATTGTTCCTTTCAACCATCTGGTTTTTAACCTTTGCTAGGATCAGTTGAATCTGTGTATGTTTACTTGATATATTTAATTATGTTGTGCATTTTCTCAGTATTGTGAGGATTCTTTTATTAAACTTGGTGAATCACCCTTTGTTTTCAAGCTTTTTTGTTTCATCTTTCACTTTAAAGCATTTCTTCTCCCTTTTCCTCTTAAGATTTAGTAGTTTTAGGTGATAACTAGTTAAGGATGTCGGCCTTCTCCGGAGGTCTGATCTTATTTAGCAAAGTCCCACACTTAGAGATCATTCCCATGTTACTCCAGATTGCTAAGGTTTCACAACTGTATGCAAGGGTGCAAATCTTGGTGATAACAACTTTGGTACGCTCGGTGGGATAGAGAGTTAGAGCAACAATCAAATACTATCTCTTATTGCTGGTTTTGATGTGCAACCAGTGATTTTTTAGACTTGTAAGAGGTTAAAACTTGCATATCTGGCGACTCAGACTGAGGAGAGACAAGCAGACCAGTGCTGCTGTGACATTTTATGAGAAAGATTCAAACTAGGAGTTCAAGTACATTTGATTACTTGCAGCTGTCTCCACCTAGAAAACAGAGCAGATCTGTGGTAAGGACTCCAGTTTCTAAAAGAATACAATCAACTCCACCAAATTTTAAGCCAGTTGCACCTGTAGTTCCTACATCAGCTCAAGCAATCCTACCCCTAGCCATTCCAATGGCAAGAAATCAACCATTTGTGGCTTTTGATGGGGGCACCCCTTTGAATTTAACAATACATGATGTTATACCCATGGCATCTTTGAAGAGTCTGCCCTATTTTACAAGGGAAAATCAAACTACCCCTATTAAGCACATTAGAGACATGGCTTCTCTATGTGGAGTGCATCATATAACCTAAGAAAACGTAGCCATCAGGCTACTGGCTGCTTCATTCAAAGGAAAATCATTACAATGGTTTAGGAGTTTACTAGTGCAAACCATTACAACCTGGGATGATCTAGGTGATAAGTTAAATAAGTAATTTCAAGATAAATCAGACAACTTGTCATTGGTTGAACAGATGACTACAATAAAGAGAGCTCCTCAGGAGCAAATGATGGATTTCAACTTCAGATTCTAAAAGACATGGCACATAATTCCCACCATGATAAGGCCTTCAGCTGAATATGCTTTTCTATATTTTTTGAAAGCCCTAAATAGTGATATTTCAGTGATGATACAATCATTAGGAGGTACTAGTTTACCTGATGCATATGAAATAGCTATTAGAGCAGAAAATAGCCTGATTCAAGCCAAAAAAATAGCACCTAGACCACCAATGCCCATCTTCCCCGAGATTCAAGCTTCAATGCCCTTACCAATTCCATATTTTGCCCCTCTACCTACTACTGCAGCATTACCAAGTGCTGCCAATTCTGAAACAGCTACTTCTAGCTCATCACAAGAGTTGAAAGAAATTAAAAATAGCCAACAAAAAATAGAGAGCATCCTACAAACTTTTGGGAATGAGCTGGTAAACATTAAAAAGCAGCAATCCCAGAGCAGGCAACCTTATTAGCAACCCAGTCAAGGGCAAAATCAACCATATCAAGGGCAAAATCAGCCTTACCAAGCCAACAGGCCTCCATATCAAGGCAACTATCAGGGTCCCAAGCAGAATGTCAACCAGAGGCCTTTTCAGCCTTACAATCTGGTGCCCATTAATGCAGTAAGGGACCTTGTCCCTATCTAGAATAACCTTGCAGTTGAATATGAATGGTGTTTTCCATGCAATCAGCCACACAATCAGGTAGCCTGCTCGAATGGGGTGATAAATCAGGCTCTGATGGTGCAGAATATTGCAGTCCCACAGCCAAATACACCTAATGATGGGGCTGTACAATAACAGGAGCAACCTCAAAGTGATTCTGCCTTCATGAACTGGTAGGAAGGTGAATTATGTGGCATGAATAGAGATAATACGCCAGTAGTAGCAAATACAAGGGCCAAGAAAAGGGGTTATGAGATTGAGCAAGCGGCAAATAAAGGAAAAGCACCTGCCAATGCTTCTACATCCCAAATTCTCTATATCTTACAAAGAAATACTTCAGTGACAGCAAGGGAGATGCCTCATCTACAGGTTGGTACTATTGCTAGCAAGTCACAACAAAAGGTAAGTGTCAATCCACCTTTTAATATCATTGAAAATATGAAGAAGATGAATGTGACAATGTCTATGTGGGATTCCCTAGCCAGCCCGGGCCAAAAGGGGATGTTACAATCCGCCTTATCTAATTTAAAAGTGTCCAATGATACAACTGTCGACCCAACTAGGGTTGTCCTTACCATTTCCTCCCAAGATAGCAGCAAGCAGCCAAACAAAAGTGCTAAGCATCTCCCATTTTATGTGTCATTAATAATTGGAAATAAGCTAGTACACAACTATATGGTGGATAGTGGTGCAAGTAGTTATGTGATGCCAAAACAAATTGTAGATCAATTAGGTTTGAAGTAACAACCCTTGGAGAAAGGTGTACTTCAATTAGATGGCGCAGTTGTTAATACTGTAGGTGCGATCAAAGACCTAGGTCTCACTCTGTACACTTGCCCAAATGTTTCCATCTTCCAAGAGGTCTTCATCATTGATTTGCCTCCTTATTTTGCCATGTGCTTGTCAAGAGAATTCACAACCAAAATAGGAGGATATTTATCCTCGGACTGGTCCCACATGTTTTTCAGGACCAGATATGGCACCAAAATAACCCTAAAATCTGAATTGCTTTCAAATCATCACATAGAGCCCTACACACCAAGTGTTGTTAATGCAAATTACATTATTTCTGATGATCCTGAACTTATTGCTGCTCAAGAACTGCAAGCTGAAAGTATACCAGAAGTGCTATTGAGAGAGTGGGCCTGAAAAAATGTTGTAGATGACCCTAAGGCACACATTCAAGAAAATGGTATGGGGGTTTATATACTACATGAGCCTGAAGCAGCAATTCCAAATCTGGTAAAGGATGCAGAACAACAGATAGAGTAGCAAGAGGAAGTATGGAAAATGTACTTTGATGGCTCTAGGAACAGAAATGGATCTGGCGGTGGTGCAATGCTTGTGTCTCCACAAGGTGAAAAATATTATTCTGCTTTCCATTTTGCCTTTTCTTGTACAAATAACACTGCTGAATATGAGGGATTGGTCCAAGGTTTGCAGTGGGCAAGAAAGAGGAAAATTGGTTTTTTGCAAGTGTTTGGGAACAGTGAACTTATTGTAAATCAGGTAAGAGGGCTGCATGTTACCAAGAATGATACTTTGAAGTGCTATAAGCATAGGGTATGGGACATGATTGAAGAGTTTGATGCTTTCAATCTGATCTCTATTCCAAAAAATCAAAACTCCCATGCCGATAGGTTAGCTGCAATTGGGGCCCAGTTTGATATCCCTAGTGATATTCAACGAGAAAAGGTGCAACCTCATGTAAAAATAATTGACAGACCCTCTATCCCTAACAATAATATTCATTGGCAGGTTTTTGAGAGTGATGAGCAGATTATGCGGTTCCTGTTAGAGGAGGATGAGTTTTCCATGATGAATCAGGATAAACTCAAATAGCAGTATGGCAATGATCAGATCGTCCAGCTGAGAACAAACAAGCTGCCCAAGGGATTGGTAACCTTGGAATTTATTTTTGGCACTGATGATCAGATATAGAAAACCAAAATCGGCCTATAGATAAAAGAGGAACATTACAAGGAGTTGGAAATTTTCAAGGGTAAACTCCTCAAAATAGGTAAAATCTGTTCGCCTGAGGATAGGAGAGCTTTTATTGCTCTTTGTCAAGAGTTTGAAGATGTGTTTGCTTGGGATTATTCAGACCTGAAGGGATTTGATCCTCATATTGCCCAGCATACCATAGAGTTAGAACTAGGTATAAAACCTATGAGGAAAAAGCAAAGACCTCTAAATCCAAAGCTAGAGCCCCTGATGATTAAAGAATTGACCAAGTTGATCGAGGGAAGGATCATTTTTACGATCAAGCATACTTCATGGGTCTCCAACCTTGTCCCTGTGAGAAAAAAGGATGGAGAGATTAGGCTGTGTGTTGACTTCAGAGACCTTAATAGAGCCTCCCTAAAAGACCACTACCCACTGCCCTCAATGGAGCAGATTTTACAAGTAGTGGATGGTTCTGAGAGATTCTCTTTGCTGGACGGATATTCTGGCTATAATCAAGTGTTAGTCAAGGAGGAAGATCAATTTAAAACTACTTTTACTACCAAATGGGGCACTATGGCCTACAAGAGAATGCCTTTTGGTCTCTCAAATGCTGGCTCTACTTTTCAGAGAGCTATGGATATGGCATTTAAGGGTTTACTATATAAACTAGTGCTGGTGTACCTTGATAACATAACGGTCTTTTCCAAGAATGCATCTAAGCATTTGTCCCAATTGAGGCAAGTTTTTGAGAGATGCAAAGAGTTTGGGATATCCCTTAATCCAAGGAAATGCATTTTTGTTGTGCATGAAGGCAAGTTGTTAGGGCACGTCGTGTCAAAGGAGGGTATTACCATTGATGCTGAAAGGGTAAGAGCTATTCTAGAGCTACCCTTACCCAGCCACAAGAAGGGGCTTCAAAGTTTTATTGGCAAAATTAATTTTCTGCGAAGATTCATACCTGATATTGCAAATCTTTTGAAGCCTTTAACATCCATGTTAAAGAAGAATACAGTTTTTAGTTGGACGAAAGAGGCTAAACTAAGCTTCGAGTCCATAAAAGAAGCATTGTCAGCTGTGCCAACTCTGGTAAATCCTGACTTCTCCAAAGATTTTATTTTGTATGCTTATGGTTGTCTAGATACAATCTCAGCGATTCTGGTACAACAGCAGAGTGGCGGATTTGAACAGCCAATCGCTTTCTTTAGCCAGGGGCTGGAGGAGTACGAGCAAAGGTACAGCTTTGTTGAAAAACATGTTCTTGCAGTGGTGAGGAGCCTCAAGAAGTTTTGGCATCTTGGTTCTAATAACAAGATACATTTAATGGTCACTCACCCCAGCGTGAAGGAGTTCCTATTAAGTAAAGATGTTAATGAGAAAAGGGCTGGTTGGATCACCAAAGTCATGGAATATGACGTGGAGATTAAGATAACCAAGCTTGTCAGAGGCAGGGGACTTAGCAAACACCTTGCTACCAGTTCTGAAAAAGAAGTAGAAAAAGAAGAAGAGGTGCTTCTGGCCATTGAAAATACACCTCAGGAAGATACAACAGAAATGGGCACAAGTTGGGTTAGTAACATGACTCAATTTTTGCAAACTAGTAAATGTCCAGCAGGTCTAGATAGAACCAAAAGAAGATATTATAGACTGTAGTCCATTCCATATGTTTTAATAAATGGCACCCTTTTCAAAAAAGATTTTAATGGTGTATTGTTAATATGCATTGATGATGACCAGACTAACAAGGTGCTGCATGACTTTCATGATGGAATAGCAGGGGGTCATTTTGCCCCAAAGATTACTGCTTGGAAAATAATGAGAGCTAGATATTATTGGCCCAGCTTATTTAAGGACGCCCATGCATGGGCTAGAAAATGTATAAAATGTGCCATTTTTGTAGGGAAAGAAAGGCTGCCAGCCTTACCTCTACGGCCATTTCAAGTAGAGCAGCCCTTGATGAGATGGGGTATTGACTTCATAGGTCCCATTAATCCACCATCAAGTGCAAGCCACAGGTGGATACTTACAGCTACAGACTTTTTCACAAGATGGACTAAAGCAGTGGCCCTGAAGGAATCCAATGAGAATACTGTTTTAAATTTTTATCATGATTTGATATCTAGATTTGGGGTGCCTGAGTCAATCATCTCTGACAATGCTTTGGCCTTTGTTGGCCTAAAGATAACTGACTAGGCTATTAAGAATGGGATCTATTTGAATACTTCATCAAATTATTACCCTCAGGGTAATGGTTTGGCTGAATCTACAAATAAAAATCTCATAAGAATTATTAAAAGATCAATGGAAGACAACCAGAGGACCTGGCACACTAATTTGAAATATGCCTTATGGGTAGACAAAATAACCCCTAAGAGGTCTATTGGGAACTCCCCATATATGTTAGTTTATGGGAAAGAGGCAAGATTGCCTATATCTGTGGAGTTGCCAGCACTTAATATCATGAATCAGCTGGAGATGTTTGAAGAAGAGGATCTCATGGCTGTCAGATATGCTCAACTTATGGAGCTTGAAGAAATCAGAGACAAGGCTATGAAAACCATGGAGTATCATCAGCTTCAGACCAAAAGAAATTTTGATCAGAAGGCCACTCCCAGAATCTTTAGGAAGGGTGATATGGTGCTCAAATGGGATGAATTGAAGAGCAGGCCAGGAAAACACTCCAAATTTGACATGTGGAGTGGCCCATTTCTCATTACTGAATGCAAGGAGCACAGTGCATTTCAATTATCAAGTATGAATGGACAAAATTTGCCTATCCTAGTCAATGGGATACACCTGAAGAGGTGTTTTGAGGTATGAGTGCCTTGTAAATCAGTAGATTAGATTTATTTCTTTCAATAAGTGCTGCTGCACAAGTTTAGATCCCTTTTGTTTTGTTTTCCCTAAATGTTGTCTAGCATAGTTGAAGGGGTTGCCTTCATCATTCTGTCTTGTTTTGGTCTTGCATGTTCTTCACTGCTAATATGCTGAGTTGCTAACGTCAGAAAATATCTATATGTTTTAGTCTTTGTATGACTGCATGCCCAATGGATGCAATAAGGCCACTGATCATTTGTTTAGCAAGCAAACATCCCATAGAGGTCACCAAATTGTTGACCTATTTTTCTCTGTCCAGAAATAAATAGTTCACCTTGTATTTTCCTTGAAAATCCTTTGGAAAGTGTCCATACAAAGCTTAAATCTTCCAAGTACTCATGCATACCTTGTCAAAAAATCCCAAGATCTTGCCTAAAGATTTCTTGCAAAAAACCCAGAAATACCCAGAAATCTTTTAGCTTCAAGTATTTTCTATCGCTGGGATTTCTCATATTTTATAATTTGTATATGTATATACATTCGCCTTTGTACATGCACAGGAAAAATATGCAAAGGTTATATACAAGTTTTTGCTTGTATATTGCCAATGTATGTCAAATATACAAAGAGGTTTGTATGTACAAGAGCAATTATACATTGGCGGGCTTGCAGAAATTTCCATCAGCCTTCAAAAGAATGGAACAATTCAGTTGTATGCATTTCTGAATGCATATCGGGCTTAGAAGATGCATATACATTGGGGGAATCTATCGTAGATTTGAGGAATATTCCCCAAATGTATATTGGGTTTCAAATGTATATTTGTGTTGTATGTTTGAACATGCAATGGCTACATACAAAGGTGCCGATATACATTTGCTACAGTGCGGCGGAGATGCATTCGGTGGGGGCCGCAGGTATATACAAACAAGTTTGTATATGCACGACATACAAAGGAAAAATGTACATTGGGTGCATACAAGAGAATGTACATTGGCAGAATATACAAAGGACCTTCGCCTAAGATACAAGGTTGGCATACAAGTGAGAATGTACAGTGGAATGTATATCGGGTTGTATGTTCGCACATACAAGGCCGATATACAAGTCCAACATGCAAGGCCGATATACAAAGATAATATGCATCGGCTATAGTAGAGGTACATCAGCGCAATGAACAAAAGAGAATGTATATTTTGCATTGTATGTTTCCAACATACAATTGAACCATACAAGGAAAAATATGCAAAGGTCGAATGTACAAATGGTGGGGTCCACAATATACAAAGGCGTTTGTATATCGGTCACATACAAGGAAAAGATGGAAGTCAGATATACAAAGGGCCACACATACAAAAGAGGAACATTCAAAGGCCAATGTATATCATGAATAGTGCCTTATATATATGCAGCTTGTATGTTTGGGCATACATGCAAAGCATGCTTTCCTAGCATACAAGCCGAACCCGAAGGTATTTTTTTACAAAACTTTATAAAAGTTTGAAGTCCGGGTTTTATATTTGCAATTGTATATTGCGATATATAAGTCAAAGGTGCAAGGGATGTATACAAGGCGGACCTGACTTGAAGACCAAATTCTAGCATATTCAGACATCAAGTCCACAGCTTGTATATATAAGTGCTTTGTATATTCGCACATACAAAGAAATATACAAAGAGGAATGATACAAGCCGGACCCGACAAGGCAATCAAATACAGCTAAAGGTCATTTTGGGGTCCGCGGCTTGTATGTTTGCAGATACAAAGGAGATACAAGAGGTGGGGCCTGCACATACAAAGGCAATTGTATGCATATACAAATTTGAAAATACAAGGACATTCCATAGCCTGATATACAAAGCACCATGCATATCCAAAGGAGTTGCGGAGAAGGTTTTGGATGCCAATTCAAGCGGTAAATTCAAGCAATATATACACAGATACAAAGTGATATATACAGGCGGTTGACCGAAACTTTGACCGCCTATATCTCCTTCATTCTAGTGAATTTCCACATGTTGCAAAAGGCAAAAATGCATGTTTTTTCCTCCTCTTTCATTTGGCGGGCTTTTCAGGGGAATATTCTCACTTTTCAATTTCAGATCTTGAGTTGCATGTTTTGGGCGGTAAACGTTCCATCGACTACATTGAGCAAATGTAGATATTTCTTGCATTCATTGCTGCACCAAGATGAAGTAGCTCACATTGATGTCTAAAAATATCTCTCCATCGCCTGATTTTAGATACTTCAGATATTCATGGTTGAAGATAGACACGAAAAAGGTGCTCGCATTCAAGGCATGGAATATTTCCACCCACCTCTATTTTTTATATTTCCACACCATAACTTCTACAGGTGGGCAGTCATTCCAAGGCAGATATTTTTCTGTGACAGCTCTTAGAGTAATTTTTGTAACCGACCTAGGTTAGTTTGGAATGCTATATATATGCATTCATGAGATGTAAATAAGGTTGGAAATTTTTTGAGCATTGAGGCTTTTTTTGATTCCAAACGGAGCTTTTCTGTTACTGTAACTGTGCCTTCCCACTAAATATATTCAAGTTATTTTACCTCTTTGGACTGATTTCTAGTTTAGTGTGAATCTACACATGTTTGTCTATGACCATATTGTTCCTTTCAACCATCTGGTTTTTCACCTTTGCTAGGATCAGTTGAATCTATGTATGTTTACTTGCTATATTTGGTTATGCTGTGCATTTTCTCAGTATTGTGAGGGTTCTTTTATTAAACTTGGTGAATCACCCTTTGTTTTCAAGCTTTTTTGTTTCATCTTTCACTTTAAAGCATTTCTTCTCCCTTTTCCTCTTAAGATTTAGTAGTTTTAGGTGATAACCAGTTAAGAAAGTCGGGCTTCTCCGGAGGTCTGATCTCATTTAGCAAAGTCCCACACTTAGAGATCATTCCCCCAGATTGTTGAGGTTTCACAACTATATGCAAGGGTACAAATCTAGGTGATAACAAGGAGTATCTAATTCCAGAATTTTATCTATTTGTAATCTCTAGTGTGAAAGTTGTGAATGATAGAAGTTTGGCCTAACAGTTTACAGTTGTTTTTGGTACGGAGCATTTGAGCAAATGAGTCTGCATTCCTCCACAGATAAGTTTCTTGCTTTACAGTTCAAAAGAGATGTTCATAGGTGTCGATAGATGGCATATTCCAATTTTCATGATTTGTGGAGGTCCACATGTCAGGATGTGAATGTACAGTTGGCAAATTTTTGAATTAGGTCTTCATCGGTGCCTACCCAATCAGTTGAGTGATTTGTGGAAGATGAATATGTTTTGATCCATTGTGTGGGAGCTATTTTAGGTCCATGCTGGCCTATTTCAATTTGTTTCAAAGTTTGAATCTTAGTGCTAAGCATGTATGTGAAGGTTTGGAGCCAACAAGTCCTATATTGCATAATTTGCACGTTACATCCAATTAGGCCGACCTAGTTGATGTTGTGGGTGAAGCGGCTATTTAAAGAAGATTGTTTTCGATGTTTCAAGATGAAGAATGACTGATGTGTGATCAGAGTGATGCAACAAGTGCTTATGAATGTGAATTGAGAAAATGCAGAGTAGAGCAGTGTGATATTTCATATCAATGTGAAGAGTTTAATTATGTAATTTGAGCTTCATTAGAACTATATTTCATGCATAAGTTAGATGCAATTGTAACAGTTCAATTCTGGCAATGAGCCACAACTCTTCTTCTATTTCATTCTTTCAGGACAGTGAGTCCTTTGGCAGTGAGCAACCTGTAGTGAACATTCTTGGACAATGAGTCCACCAATTGTATCAACCTTAACTGGTTGCCTTATTATAATATATTGTGAGCTAATCCTCACCATGGTTTTTACCGATTTGGGCTTTCCACATAAAAAATTCTAGTGTTCATGTGTTATGTGTGGTTGTTACATGTTTTATGTCGTATTTCATCTTCTGCAATTGAATTTGCTATATGGAATGGATATTTAATGTTTGAATGGTTTAAAAGAATATTGATTCACCCCCCTCTCAGTAGTTTGGGTGTTCAACAAGGGCCACAGTTCACTTCTCAGGTAATTCAAGCCTTCACATATCTATACCAGATTTCACCTTACCACCCCCAAGCCAATGGGTAGGTAGAGGTGACAAATAAGGAGCTGGAAAACATCCTGACAAGAATAGTGGCCATGAATAGGAAAGATTGGGCCAACAGGTTACTTGAAGCAGTTTGGGCTTACAATACAACATGGAAGTCAACAACCAAGTTTTCACCCTATGAACTGGTTTATGGGAAGAAACCCATATTGTCCATGGAATTCGAATTGCAAAAACTTAAGACATCATTGGACATTGGACTACCATTATCTATAGCACAGCAAGATAGGATTCTTCAACTAAATGAATTAGATGAAATTAGAATAGAGGCCATACAACAAACAGAACTTATTTAGTATCAAAGGAAACAATGGCATGATCAACACATCAAAAAGAGGACATTTCAACAAGGTGATCAAGTTTGCTTGTATGATTTTAAGTTCAAGGAGTTCAAGGGGAATTTACAAACTCATTGGATGGGACCCTACCAAATTAGGGAAGTTTATGACAATGGAACAGTTTTGCTAGTACCCATTGATGGAAGAGAAAACACATTCTTAGTAAATGGTCACAGAATTCAACTCTATACAAGACCAGCTACAAAGGAGGAGTTTACCAAGGACTTGTGCTTGGTGACAGGGGTCATAGCCTCTGCCACAAACTGAAGAAATTTAAAGGACAACATAAAAAAAAGGGTTGAAAACTAGTAAATAGTGGCCCTTCTCAAAAAATAATAATAATAATAAGGGAAAGATTGAAAATCAGTAAAATGGATATCTTTCTCACCTAGGGAACTGAAAACCAAAAAATGGCAATTCTCTTCTTCATGCAGGATATCAACAAGAGTCTCCCCAGAGTCACCCAAGTGCACCTCTAGAGCCAACTAGGGGCACCTTCAGTGCTTCATCAAGTTGGAAACAACTCAAACGTATGGGGCCCACCTTTCTAGA
The DNA here is from genome assembly GCA_027924645.1 of Cunninghamia lanceolata. Taxonomy (NCBI): domain Eukaryota; kingdom Viridiplantae; phylum Streptophyta; class Pinopsida; order Cupressales; family Cupressaceae; genus Cunninghamia; species Cunninghamia lanceolata. The sequence goes on from BSBN01000524.1 coordinate 19,315,747, forward strand.
CGTCAAAGTGGGGACACTAAAGAGTGGTGAGGTCACCATGACTCACCCTCCACTTTCAAAAAGGGAAAACCCACATAGAACGCTCACTTCACCAGCCGCTAACAAAGCATCAACCATGTGAGGCCCGCCCTTATGTGTCTAGATTAGTTGCACTATTAGACCATGTTGTGTTGCTTCACCCAAGCTAAGGGTTTGGTATATGGAATTGAGGCCTTATCTAAGAGACATTGTAGTGTTGTTGTGGATCTTTTGTATAAGGTGGCTGTGTTAATTTGTGGGTGCACAGGTGATGCACACCCTAGCTAGGATTGATTGGAATACCTCTTGTTTGTACTTGAACTGGATCCTTTAGATTTTTAGTGTGAGGCCACTTGTGTTGCACTTCTTGTTTTGTTTATGAGACCTATTGTTCGGATGATATTTGACATGTGGTCATTGTGAGGGCTATTGATCCCTTCTATTTGGACATTTGACAACTTTATCTTGTGCTTGATTATATTATGAATTCCACGATGTTGAATGTGTTATTATAATTGATGCAATTGAAAAGGTTTAGTTCGATGATCAAATTGATGAAATACTAGGTAATTTATGATCCTGTTTGTGTGATTGGAAATATGATTGATTTGAGAATCAAGTGAATGTTATCATGTGATAATTATGAGTATATGATGTTGCTTTCCTAATTCTTGTTGCTTCGGCTATCTGGATATATATATATATATATATATATATATATATATATATATATATATATATATATATATATATATATTGCATGTGGGTACTAATGTGTGTTGTAGTGTCAGACTAATTCCATTGCTAATGGAAATCAGAGGTCCACGACTCTACCCATGTTTAAAACCAGTGATGCTCAACCAAGTCCCTCCTAGGGACTATGGTGTTGTTTGATCTTTAATTGCATGATTCAATTGATGAAATTTTTGTAAGGTTTCACTTTATTGTTTGATCACCTTGAAAGTTGTAATGTTGTATTGTTTTGGTTGCACAAATTTCGTGCTAAATGTTTATGAGCCTTTTAAAGTGGATTTATGAGCCTCTTGTGTTAATTATGGCTAGTTAATGACCCTAGGTCATACCCCTAGGGTCTAGGGCCATTTCTAGCATGTTAGCTCTTGATGTAACCCTTGTATGGTCACCTTAACTTACCCCTAGAGTAAGGTGACGAGTTTGGGAGATGTGAAAGGTGGGTGGCAAGTCACCATCCCACCTTAATCAACCCAACTCACCTAGGGTAAAATTACCCTTGTCATTGGGTACTTTGGAAGCTTCCAAAGCCCGCAAGTGTGTGGTACCTCTTCCATATGCTTTCACACATGTGTGAGAGCACAAGTGGGTTCTCACATGTGTGATCCCCTCTCCCAATGCTCTCACACATGTGTGAGAGCATTTGTGGGAGAGTGTGTAGCATAGTTGAATGGGAAGGTGACAAGTGTCACCTCCTCATTCTTGTGGGGTTGTGAGAGGTTTGTGTGGATGAAGGAGAAGGTGACAAGTGTCACCTCCTTATTCATCAAGGCTTGTGGAAAAAGCCTATTTAACTCCCTCTTGTGGAAGGGAGAAGGGTTCTTTATTTTTGCATTTTTATTTCTTTTCTTGTTGGAAGAGTTTTCTTTGGGTTTTGGACTTGGAAGAAGAGTAGAAGCTTGGAGATAGAGGCTATTGTGAAGCTCCTCTTCAAACCTTCTAACCTTGGAGAGCTTGAGAGGTAGATTCTCAATCCTATTAACTTATTAGTTTCATGCTTTCATTAGTTTTCTTTGTATTGTTGCATATAGTTGTTGCTATGTGTTTTGTGAGTATATTTCATGTTGTTTCTTGTTGGGAAATGGGTTGTAGACATCAACTCTCTTAGGAGAGGTATGTCATGTTAGGGGTTTGAGATTTGAAGCAACTCCATTATGATCTTGCTTCTTATGGTTTTGGAAAGGCTTGGGCCTAATATGGTTATGACCACATGTGTTGGCCTTGGAAGGAGTTGTGGAAGTTTTTGGAAGGTTTTTGAGTACTTGGAGTTGTTGGTTTTGGTAAGAATATGCCATGTGATGGCTTGGTTTTGGTAAGAATGTGCCATGTGCTGGCTTGGTTTTGGTAACTCTATAGTTAGAGAGTAGCGCAATCTCCCCCTTCACCATTTTGGAAACAAAAGGGTTGTGTGTGTGTGTATCCCTTGGGTGGGTGTTGGTGTGTTTGTGATGAGTGCTTTGCTTATTGTTCTTGTGTGAAACCTTGGTAGCCTAGTGGGCCTCCTAGCTCGGAGGTGGCTTGCTAGCAAGCCTAGGATGGGAGGTGAGCAATCCCTTGGCATTTGGAACCTTGTTGTGTGTATTGCAAGTTTGGTTCTTGGAGAAGAGTTTGGAAAGGACTTTCTTGGAGTGAAGGAGGGATTTAGTTGTATTGTAAATTTTCAAAGCAATGTAAATGCTTTGGCTTGAGCCTTGTAAGGTGTTAGTAGTTCAAGAGAGTAAATCTCTCTTTTAGGAAGCCTATTGTTGCATTAATCCCCTTGTAAAAGTATTCTAATCATTTCAAGTAAATGTATGGCATTGGAGTTACCTATCTTGATCTTTGGAAAATTTTAAATGATGTGGAAAAATATAAATCTCTCTCCCTCTCTCCCTTTTAATTCCTAAGTATGTGTGTTCTAGAAAGGAAAAGAAATATATATCTTGCTTTTGTTTATATGGTGAAGAAATAAATAGGCTATTGTTTTAAATAAAGAAAACCAAAAGATTTATATATCCCTTTTAGAGCAAAATTATAAAGTCTATGGTTTATTTATAATATTGGAAGGAAATATAAACTTTGTCTTCATTGTTGATTTTAAAGAAAAAAAATACTAGTTATTTTTAAAAACAAAAAGAGAATATAATTTTTTTTTTGGGTTCTTAGTATGATTGTGAAAAGGCAACTATATATATGTGTGTGTTATTTTATTACCTCTATTTTAAGTGAAATAAAGTAATAATATTAAACAATGATTAAAATCATTAATAATATACATATATTATTACCATACGGTATTGTAATAAGTCTAAATATATTTATGAAAATAGATTGATTGAAATGTTTTAGGGTTTCATTTTTTAGACAAAAAAAAAAAGAATGGTTGGGAGCTCTGTTTCCCCACCGACCTCTGCACAGAGGTAGGGCCGCGAGGGGGGCAGGGATGGGGACCCCCGTCCCCACCCCCAGCCATGGCCAGGGCCTGCGTAAGGCGCATCCCGGCCCAGCTGGCCGGCTGGCCCTCGGCCTCCTCACCTTCCGTTAAAGCCCTTTGCAATATCTTTTCTCTTGCTTGTTTTTTTTTCATTGCACCCAATTTGTATTTAAAACCCTCTGTACGTTATTCTGGCCCTTACCACATTTTCAAACGCCTCTATCAATAATTATTATGCCTCTGTATTATAGAGTTTTTTAAAATAAAAAAAAAACACAGTCTATGTTTTGGACCATTCAACCCTTGTATTATTCAATGAGAATCCTATATTATATGCTTTTCTCTATGGCTATATAATTATATATCAATGTTATATATATACTCTTTGGGCTCTTAATACATATATATTTTATATTATAGGTATTTTACCTCTCTGTGTATATGTAAAATAAAAACCAGTGAGTCAAACTCTACTTTTGATGCAAAACCAATTTATATTTATTTGGTAAAACTTTTGAGATGTTTTTTTTTAAATGCAAACTAAACTTAGATAGAAAAACATGGGGAAAGAAGCTTTTAGAGAACCAACAAAAGTTTAATCCTGTAGGAGGTTAGGTTAGATTGCATGGAAAATATAAAACTTTAGAAAACAAATTTAAACTTTTGGAAAATAAATAGGAGTAAAGTTAGAAAATATAAACATGTTAGAAAAGAAAGATAAACCTGTAGAAATCAATAGGAATTGTTAGAAAATAATAAATAAAAAAGTTAGAGGGAATTTTGGGGAAAATGCCTTCCTACTTGGGGAAGGGATTTTCCCATCTTCTTTGAGACTTGAACCCGAAAGCCAATAACAAACAAAAGTTATAGTTGTGAGCAAATAGGAAAATTAGTTGCTTTTATAAGTAACTTCTAGGGCTTTGTGTTGCCCTAGACATTAGGGAATTGAATTAAACTTTTAACCTTGTTTATCTTCATAATCCCACTTAGCGAGTGGAGGAAATTTATTGCTTGAACTTTAGTTGGGGTTTATTTAATTCTTTGATTCTTTCAAACTCTATAGTTAAAGTGCTTGATTTAAATGTTTTAGTTTAATGTATTAATGCTTTAGTTGACTCTATTAAATTTAATTGTTTTATTTAAATTTTGTTTTAAAATTTGTGAAAGAGTTATAGATGGAACTTTAATTTAGTCATTTATTTATTTATTTCTCTCATAGTTGTTACAATGGCGTTATGCTGTCAAAATTTTTAGGGAAATTCTATCCTTAGCCCCATTATGCTGTCAAAATTTTCAAAATTATAGATGGGTTTATTTAATTAATTTATTTCTAGTATTTACCTTTTCTGTTTTAATTATTTGGATAAATGCTTTAATTTAAGGCTTGTAATCTTGATTAGATGCTTTATTTTAATATTAATTGTAGTCGATAATTTGATTCTAGGGTTAGGTTTCAACTTCGGTCGAAACCGCTTCACTCTCACTTAGGAAACCCTAGGGTTGGTTTTGAAATGGAAACCACCCCTCTTAGCGACGCACACCCCCTTAATTGTTGTCGTTCTTGTAGGGATTGCGAAAGGAGTTTTGCATCATCCCGCATTGTGATTGACTTCCTTGCCTTTGTGTGACGTGCCTAATGTGTGTTGTGAATACAACCATGTTGCGTGCATGTGTCACCGAGCGCGCATGTGGTGCGCGAGGGGGTTTTAGAGTCAGGTGGGAAAAAAAATTGATATTTCATGTCATGACCACATGACAAATGTGGACATGACATGTGTTTATCGTGTCATGACCACATGGCAAATGTGGGCATGATAATCCATGCGCTATCCAATGATGTCACATGCTGACATGTCACATTCAAATCCATCTGCATAAAAAGGTACCAGATCACGCAATGCTAATATCATGAAGACTGATGGGAGAGTTGCACGAAGGAAGAGTTACATCACACCTCATCAAAATGGCGGCGCAGCAAACCGAGCACATTGTTTAATCATCACGAATGGTAATCCAAGTATTTCGCTTGTATTAGTGCATTATTACAAGTCTTTTTCGTTTCTATTTTTGTGCAAAATGCCTGGACACATACACCTCGCCATTATTCCTATTTTCAGCCTATGCATGTCACCATAACTGCCTGAACTAACATATCCACCCTAGAGTGTCACATCCTTCCTTGCAATTATGACTTAACCCCTCACTTCAAATTATTCAAGTAACTAAACCCTCCTAGAATTAAGAAATCATTTTTAGGATATAGAAACAAAAAGAGCTTCCAAACTCCAAGGATTACAGAGCTTTCAAACTCTAGAGATATCATAATAGCAATCGTGGCAGAGCCTTTCTGTAGAAACAGGGGAGCTCTGAAGTTCAGGTGGGTCTATAACCACAAAAGAAGAGCTTCAAAGGGGACTCAAGAAAAGGAATTAAAGGTGAGGGTTTCATAATCAATACAAACAAGAAGAGGGAAAAATATTGTCTGGGCAGCATGGGAGTCAAGAAGAAATCTGAGCTCGAAACACCAAAGGGATTGCTCCAAGATCAAGCCTCAACAGATATACTAAGAAATGCAGGGTGGTTGGAGTTATTGGAAAAAATTGAGGGTTACCATGAAGATATAGTAGATTAAGTCCTCTCTAACCTGAAGAATAACCAAACAAAGGTACATGGAGTGACAATTGTTGTCTCAACTGCCATCATTAGTAGTATCTCAAGCCTGCCAGAACAAGGTGAGAGGTTTTTCCATCTTAAAACCCTCTACTCTAATTTAATCAAAAATTTATCAGTAGATAATGACCCTGAGGTGTAATTACACTTAAGTAAAAATGAAGTAAAATGGATCATAAGGACTTCACTTCCTCATCCATGGCAATCTTTGGCCATGTGGTTGATGAGATACTTCACCTATGATGGGCAATTCTCCCTAGTACTAGGACCCATAATGAAAATGTTGATTTTCTTAAGGCATGGGCATGTCCATCCAAAATTTAGCATAAACCTATTCAACTTCATGTACTCTGCTATAGTGGCTTTAGCAGACAAATACCAACAGGGGAAGGGCCCTATGAAACACCATGGACTCATCCAATTAATTGTCGAGCATCATTTTGTGTCTAGAAGAGGAGGGGAGGCCTTATGGCAGACATTTTTGGATGACACACCTAAAACCAAAAAGAAGAACATGGAAACTACTAAAGAAGCACCTTCCTCCACTTAGGAAACTAAAGGAGAGACACCCTCTACTTCATCCCCAGCTACTACGAGAAGTAAGGGAAAGAAGAAAATAGTAGAGGAAACCCCAACTTCCATTCCTCAGGCAGCACAGGTGGGTCCAGCTACTGAGAAGAGGAGAAAAGGAAAGGAAACTATAGGAGAACCCTTAGCCACAGTTGAACAGGTAGAAGATATAATTGTAGAGCAACCCTCAAAAATAACTCACTCAGCAAAAAGAAAATTGACCTTGGTTGAGGAGTCTACCCCAGCTGATAAGAAAAAGGGTGTTGTCATTATTGAGGAAGAGGCAGTAGGGGAGTCTGCCAAAACTCTCAGGGCTAAGAAACATAAAGACAAAGTAGAGCAGAGAGGAAAGAGGACTCCAAAAACCCCTAAGTCTAGCAAGCATAAAAGGATAGAGGAAGATTCAGAGGATTCAGATGAAATCCCTTTAATAAGGAGAAGCACAAGGAGAAAAGTGACTGAGGGAAGTGCTCCGGAAACCTCTACCCCTCCAATTGCTCAGGCTCCAAAGATCCCTGAGCCATAGGATACCCAAGTTCTGGAGGTAGCATATACTAAAGCCCTTACTATATCCTCTAGTTCTGAGGGAGATATACCAGCACTGGAGACACTCAAAACCAGTGCTCCAAAGAAGCAAAAGAAAGAGGGAACCCACTCAAGCTAAAAAGGATACTACCCTCCTAGCAAAAGTTCTTGTAGGATTCAAGACCTTTATGACCCCTCCATAAGAATGGGTTGGACCATCTATTCTAGCCTCTACAGCAGACTAGGAAAAGGAGCAACGAGATGAGGCTTGGAAAGAGGAGGTAGAGAAACAAGAGAAACAGGTTGCCAGTGAAGAACAGGGGCATATGGAGATCTCAGATGTAGAATTGACAAAGGGAGGAGAAACATGAAGTTACTCACATCTCTCTGACCAAGAGTATATTGAGATCCCAAGGGAATAGTAGTTGATGGGGGAAATCAAAAATATGAAGAGACTATTGTGGGCAAAAACTTGGTCATCACTGACCTCAAAAAGGTCATGAAAGAAAAGTAGACAACTCAAAATTAGAAAATTGAGGACTTGAAAAGGGAAATAGAGGAAAAATAAGAAATCATTGAGAATAAAGAGGCTAAAATCAAGAAAAGGGATGAAGAGGCAATACAAAATACTTCTGGTATTATCAAAGCTAGGGATAATTGTATCACATTGATCTCATCCATGATTGAGAAAATGCAGAGCCAGGCCTGGGAACTCACAAAGCCAACAATAAAATAGATGATCAAGCATAGTTGCTTCAGGAATTGACCAATCTAGCTGCTACTATTGAACAAGGTACTCAAACATATGCATATATGGGGATACTCCCAATAGACATTCCTAGAGCCCTATTCCATTGGGAAAGGAGATGCAGGGAGTTAGAGGGATCCAGTGTGATGCTACAACTGCAAAGGGTGGTAACAACCATGACAGAAAAGGTAAAAGCTCTAGAAGAGGTCACCACTGTAGCCATCCTCTCTGCTGAAATATCACTAGTTCTTTCTAATTTAATTGGGAATATACAGGATGGGAAAGACTTCCTCAAGGTGTATATGAAGAGTTTAGATGAAGACAAAAATTTTCTGTGTGAACTGCATCTACATAATTTCTTCATAGAAGACCGCACTTTCTTCATCAACTTCTTTGTAGGTGATTGCCAACTTAGATCATTTATGTCACTGATGAGGAATCATCAGATCTAGAATAAACGAATGGAAGCTTACACCAAAAAGGATGTAGATACAAGCCTATTCCTTAGGAGAGATTGTCCAAATCCCCTGGGCTTTGAAATTCATTTCAGAGTAGCAAATTATTCCCCAACAGGTAAAACAAAAATTCTACCCCTGTATTAGCAACACCTAAAGAGTGTGTCATTGAATTTGGTCTATTCATGTATAACTCATCCAATTAGATGATAGCCATTGGGAAGAAAAGATGGAATACTCTCAATCCAGAGCAGAAAATGAAAGAAGTAGTGTCCCTAGCTAACCTTAGGTGGGTTATGAGAAAGGCAAGGGCAGTGTCCAAGTTGATCAACAAATATAAGCAAAATTGGATAGGGGGATGCTTTAGGCCACCCATCATCAGTGGGCCATTGCCCATTTGGCCTGAGCAGATGGAGGATGCTAAATTTCAAGAATGAGTGAAACAGGTCGAACAGTTCAAAGGGAATGGAAATACAAACTTCACAGCTTGGTCAACTTTTGAGAGGAAGTACAATCTCACTGATAAACTATACCACCTCAACAAGTCCAGGCTATGAAGTGCAGGAGGACCTGCAAACCCTTAGGTTCGGGGGGATGATGATTGCCAAGTAGCACTCAAATAAACATACCTTTTTACTCCCTTTTTCCATCTTTTCATTCTGCCTATCCTAGTATTTTGCACTATAGAAACTATAAAGTCTTGTTTTAATGATGCTAATAAGAGATGAATTATTGAAGATTATTGTTTTGATGAAAGAACTTATGTTGCAGTGAAACTGATGAAATTGTGCAGAAAAATCTCTTTTTGGATTTCACATGTTGTTACATAGGCGAAAAGCAGTTTTGAAGAACTCCGGAGGTAATCCTAATTATCTCTTAAGCTAGACATGAAGGACACTACATTGTACTCCAATGTTTTCCAGTTGTTGGAGAATCTCTGAGGAAGAAGGAGCATTAGAGCAAAGAAGATAGTGATCTCTGGAGTCGTGTCTCAGTAATTCAGGGATGCATCTCCGGAGCTACTGGAAACAACACAGAGTCTCCAGCATTGCTAACAACCTACATCTATGGAGGTGACTGTAGTGCTATGGAGCCTGCCCATCCAACCTAGGTGTTTCGATGGTGACTCCAGTTGTCTACTGGGATCTGATACTCTTTTATTTTGTTATTGCATAAGATTCAAAGACTTGTTTAAAACCACTATTTCAGGGCCTCGCTGCCCATTGTTGTTTAAGTTAAACTCCAAATTTAGTGGAACTTTCAGTTCCACTAAAACCTTTTTAGACTTTGCATGATTATACTTTAAGTTAGACAACCGCATGTTTTAGTTTAGAATAAGAGATTGTTTATATATCAAGATGAACTGATTAGATAAAGTAGTTAACTTTAGTAATATTATGTTAATCAGACTAATATACTTGGATAGGAACAGCAGAATAAGGTATAGATTTTTGTTAGTAGTATTATTGTAATTTTTCAGAGCAGAACATATATTGGGAATACAACATATTTTGATAAGACTGGATTAAAGAAAAGTTGTGTTATTGCATTTCTATTATGAGTTCCTTGTTTATCCTTCAGTTCTGAATGTGTGGAGCAAGGGCCCACTCCCGCCAATAGACAGGAGGCTAGTATATTTTCTTCATTGTCTTATTTACAAGTTTTCATAAGATAGGTCAATTATTGTTTATATAGATTTGTTTCTAGTAAATGCATGTTTCTAGCTTTTGTGTGAATTAGATAGATTCTTTTAGCAATTTACTACTTTAATCTTTAGATCGGATTTCCTTTCAAGAAGATAACTAATCAGCATTGATTTATTAGGATAGTTCAATTCAGTAGGTTGGCTAAGGACTATTGATTATTAGGTTCCTTATTGCAAATAGTCAAGGACACAGTCCTGGATTTGACATACAAAAACGTGATTAAATGCCAAGGTACAACGAACCTTGTCAAGTAGTAGCTTCCTTGGGTTGCCGCCCAAAAACAAGGTTGTATTTTTGTAGTGAGCATAATATATTGTGAGCTAACACTCACCGTGGTTTTTCCCTGTTTTAGGGTTTTCCACATAAAAATCCCGGTGTTCTTGTGTTGATTCTTGTGTTACATGATTTACTTTCTGCTCTTCAAGTTATTCAATTTTATCTACAAATATTTGTTTAAGTTTTAGTGTGTGTTGATTCACCCCCCCCTCTCAGCACCTCATTGTGTTCAACACTATTGTAGGTGCAATGTGAGGTTATTTTCCTTTTTCATTTTCATTGTTTCATCCATCGGGTAATCTCATCAAGTCGATAGCCTATACCATGTTGTTTCTTAGCTTCTTGAGGTTCAACAAACCTTCTATATCTATGTTCATTCTTATCTAGTCTCGTTCTTCTATATCCAATCTTTGCATTAAATTTTATCTAAGATCATAGATTTGTTTAAATGATTTCTTAGAGGGTGATGGTGATTTACAAGATATTCAATATCAAAGTCATTTTCACACATGCATGCTTTAGGTGTTTTCCCATAGATAGAAGGATCCATATATAAAGATGGAATACCATAAGCCTTAGGATCTAGACGATACTTGCAAACATCACAAGGTGTAAAATAAGTCATATTCATTGCTAGGTTTGGATCAAAAGATACATCAAAAGGAATCTTTATTATTTTCATAGATTTGTTTCAATGGTGTTGAGGATCTGGGCCTCCAGGAATCTCTCTTTTGCAATGAAATTTTGGCTTCAGCTTTCTCTGTCTCAAGGATTTGGATTGCCCATTTTCTTGACTGGTTGTTTCCCCTTGTATTTGTGGATGGCTTTGTTGATGAGTAAGCTGATTTAAAATTTACAAAACATACTTCAATTAGCTTTGATTGCAATGCAAGAAAATAAAAATAAATGGAAAAATAACTGGGGTTGAAGCAAACCTTTGACAAAGTCTGGTCATTGGTGGAGTTTACAATAGCAACTTTAGCAATGCCTTTGTGGTGTTGTACCATTAGGTGTTCCATGATTACTCTGGCTCCTACATAAAAAGTTAGGAGAAGATAAAAAGGTTTTACATTTGTTTAGTAATAGGAATCAATAATTAAAATGTTCATTTTCAAAATCATTGTTTTTACATGCAAATTCATATCTAGAGCTAATCAATCAACCATGTAAGCTTTTTAGATGATAACAAAAGAAAGTGAAATAGTTTTTCAACAATGGTAAATCTCACTATATTTTATTATAGTTTTTTTTGGGGGGGCAGGTAACCACTAAATTTTGTTACAGGTTTTTTTTTTTAAAATAGTTTTGGGGGTATGGTCAAGTTTAAATCACTACATTAAACTCAAGTACGTTGCTTAATATGGGTTATGTTACTTGTTATCAAGTCAAATTTAGCATAGGAACCTTTCTCACATGATGGTAGTGGTAAATATTAGCTTGTACAGAATTTTGTTGTACAAAATGTAAGTTGGATTGGTTAAATGTTTATTTGATGATCAAATTTTCAGTAATAAAAAAAAATTCAAAATATATAGTTACCCTTTCTTCTTCCACTTCAATTTTAAATCTCTTCATACAATTCTCAATTCTTCACAATTAAATTCGAACTCTACTTAAATATCATCCACTTCAATGGTCAAACAATCAATAGCAATTTTACACCTCATTCACAACACACTCTACTTAAACATCATCCACTTCAATGGTCAAACAGTCAATAGCAATTTTACACCATATCCACAACAAAAAGTGGTAAATATTTATCCTATTTTTATTGGCTAAAATTAATTTTTAACTGTTGAAATGAATAATTCCATGTATTTATCTCGTGTCTACTAACTCAAACAAAGTTACAACTAAATCCAAGTCCTATTCTTAAAATTGTTGAGCACCTCTTATGGTGATTCCACTCCATCCTTATGGAGGTATGATGTCCAAATACCGCCAGTAAATGGCCAAAAGCACATCAATTTCCAAACAAACTGTATATGCTCTAAATATTTGAAATTAAGAAGTAAAAGGAGGAGGAGTTGTGCTTACTTTTTCTTGCTGACCTGCTGCAGCCACGAGAGAATGTTGGCTGAAATAATGAGACACTAATAAGCAACAGCATTGTCACAACTACAAAGCATCTATGTAAAGCCATTAAGCTTTTATCTCTGACTGCAATGCAATTAAAAAAGTCTCCAAACTATGATCACCCTCTTTACGATCTGACAAGTTGATTATCTGTTGGCGATTTTTTCTGAACAAGTTAGATGACTTATATAGCTGCACATACTCAAATCTTAGGTGGAAAAACTATTAACATCCTACAACAGAAATTTGACTTTTGAAAGTAAAATATAATATAAAAAACCAAAGGAGGTGCTTGATGAAGTGGAAAGCTCTTAACTGCCAAAAACCGTTGTTATCGTTGGATAGTCTAAAAGATAAGGCTCTACTTAAATGCCTTGTGTATATTTAACCTTATTCTTCTCCAAAAGTATTAAAATAATACTGCATGCTAAAGTGATTCAGGTTATGCGCAATATTTTTTGGATTGAAGTGCTGAATATTTCATCAACTCATCTTTCATGGAGTCCTACAGATAACAACTTAACAGAGAAACCACGTCGAATTGTCGTGAAAAACTTTTAGCTTTGATTTGTTTTACTACACAAAAACCACCCTGCAGGTAATAACTGTGGCCAGTTTTTTGTTCTGTCTTCCTTTGGTGCGTAATTGTTAATTACTTTGGCCTCTCGTATTGTCGAAAAAACAAGTTGCTTACCATTAGGAGTACATGCATGCAGAGTCTTCACCACATATTTTTCTTCATGGTGGCATTCTGTGCTGTCACTTTTATCATTTCTATCTCACTGATGTGGCTCTCAATACTGTCTAGATTTATAACTCAAATCCATTTTCTTTCTTGTTTTAAGGCCATGCATTGTCTTTGAAATCAACCTCTAATCAATTTTTAATAGTATTGCTTGTATTGCATCACTTATAAATAATAGTAATATATGGAGTTGTTTTCACATACATTTGTATATATCCGAGTTGGCAGACCAGACTATCGTTTGTTGGTGGAGAGTGTTGGAGATAATATGGGAAAAAACAAGGTTTTAGTGATATGAAGAAAAACGTGATTACTATAATTGTGCCGACAAATGAAATTATTTTAAAGAGTGGATTGTAATGGTGTGGTTTTATTAAAAAATAATAGGAGATAGATGTGTATATGTTTGAGTGATGGACAGCTGCTGTTTTGTTATGACTGTGCAACTGTTAACTGCTGCTTTTTTTTCTTTTTCTGCAGTCCTCTTTTGTAATATTGTAATATGCATTTTTTTAATATAAAAATAATAATAATAAGTGTATTGTACTAGTGTATGTTTTCAAAAAAAATTTACATAAATTTGACAATTTTATATATATAATAGTGAAAAATGCATCCTTGAGGTATTTCCCATTTAGTTTTGTGTCTAATTTGGGGCAATGGACCTTAATACATTTATATAGTTACAAATGGTATATTTTTGTGCATAGTTGGGCTCATATACTCAGCCTTACTTGCACTTAGCCCTGTGCTTATCACTTATCCCTATGTGTACACAATCCCAATCCAATTGGCTTATCTGTCTAATTTGATCATTAATTCAATCATTATCTAAATCCAATTCTACCAGACACATCCAACTTGGTTGTTTGACATAAGTCGTGTCTACAATTGTGAGTTCACTCTCATAGTTGCGATCTTGATCCTTTTAATTTCAAAAATTAAAATCAAACATTTAACCGACTTGCCCCACACTTTGTTCCCAAGCCAACTTTGCACAAATCTTTGCAATTTGGTGTTATGTTAAAAAGACATTCATTTGCAATTATTTTGATGATGACATGACATTGGAATATCTTGGAATCTATTCATTCACATTTCCACTCACATCAAGTAAGGAATCTAGCATATTTGATCATACTCATCATAACACATGTGAATTACCTAGCAATCATTTTAGAATTCATACATACATGTTTAAAGCTTGTTGTTTGTCAAGGTTTTTTTTAAATACCACCAACTTGATAGAAAAATTCTAAGAGTGAGATAGAGAATACACTACCTAGAAGTCTGTTTATCTAAAAAATCATAGGGTACGATTTGGAGATCATTAGAGGTCGAGTTCGTAGATATAGAGTGAGGTTTGTTGGAAACACGATTACCGTTGCATCAAAAGGTCAACCTGTTAATGCCTGATACAACTGCCAGAGTTAATGAATCCATAGGAGGCGGTTAAGCCGTGTCACAAATCTTGCAAGAGATGATGGCTCACTGCCAACAATCACCCCAGTGTCACTAATGGGAACCTGCGTCACTCGCAGGGGATATTCAAATCCAGAACCTTTGGCTCTGATACCAATTGTTGTAATCATGATTGCCGTTGCACCAAAAGGTCGACCTGTTAATGCCTGATACAACTGCCAGAGTTAATGAATCCACGGGAGGCGGTTAAGCCATGTCATGAATCCCACGAGAGATGCTGGCTCACTCCCAACAAGGTTGTAATTGTGAGCCTAATCCAAAACAAAAAACTTGATTTGACACATAGAAAAATGAAATATTTCAATTCTAATCCACATGCACAACTATCTAGGGCATCTATAGATTTTGAAGTGCATAAATGTCATTGACTTAAATAAACAACAATCATTATTTGGTTACACAAGTAAACAATCTTTCTTCATTTATTACTAATTATAGCATGATTGTACTTTCTATTTAATATTGAGTGATCTATCCCAGTCTATCTAACTAGCACCCAACATTACAGATTTTGAGGCACATAAATCTCATTGTCTTCAACAAATGACAATCATTCTTTGGTTACATAGCTAAGCATTCTCTTTCTTCATTTATTACAAATTATAGCATGATTGTATCTTCTATCCGATATTGAGTGATCTATCCCACTACATCTAACTAGCACCCAACATTCAATCCTTAGGTTAATTTGTACTTAATTGCACGTTTATTTACTTAATTAGACTAAGGAACCTCATTTTTCCTTTTCATTTTGGTCAATCTGACGAACTTACCCAACTTTCAACCCTAATTAGGTTTTCAAAATTGCAATTTAATTCAAATTTATCATTAGCATTTAGAGCTTCATTGATCTATCTTTTTCTAAGGCTTGGTGATTGAATTTATTATCTATATCCTTGTGCCCACACTACCCACATTGACCTAGGGTTTAGATTTTTTAGCATATTTTTAGATCTAGTATAGCTCTAATTTTTCTATATTTGTTGTAGATATTAATCTTCATTGTCCTTTCATTTCATGTTTAGAGTTTCGGGTTGCATGTGAAACCTAGTTTTATCACCCTCCCACCCTAACTTTATGTTGGATCATGAAACCTTTGGGGTTTCTTCTTTGGTGGATTTGAATGCATTCATTTTAGATTTTGACATGTTCTTTTCATTTGTTTCACATGACACCTATGTCCTTGATTCATTCATGCAATTCTATGCTTTGGACGTGGAAGTCATCTTTATGAAAATTTTGATAATTTATTATGCCTTACCTTTCTCCTCCTTCATAGAGTCAATGAACACAAATCCTATGCTATCAGAGTTAGTTCATTTGTTCACTCTTTCCATGATAATCCTTTGCCTCGTGATATTGATGATCATTTGTCTAGCAAGGATCCATCATGTCTCTTACCCATTCATGACATTAGCATGCCTTCTGATGACTCATCTTTACTATGTCATAATAGCCTAGATTTGTGATCTTGATGCATTACGAAACTTTGTAGATGATGATGATGATGACCTTTGTGATTATTATTCTTTTACTCGAGTTGATTTATTAGATGATCACACTGAGTGTATTAATGATGTTTCCTTGCTTTCACATAATAATATCATAGATCCTTGTAAAAAAAAATTGAATGACATGATCATAATGGTTCTAATAATACTTCATTGTTTGCCAAAACATTCTTACTTGCTAATTACATACATATTGATGATGATACTGTCTTGATTAATTAGTTTAAATTCTATCTGAAGGATAGAACTTTGTGTTGATTTGATAAGTCTGTTCTATTCCTCTTTCAGTTCTCTAGCCAACGATTTCATTGAATACTTTCCACAGCCCTAAAGATGATGATGCATTCAGGTAGAGCCTTATCTATTGGACTATCAAACGATAAAAACGGTTTTTGGTAGTTGAGCTTTCCACTTCATCAAGCATTTCCTTGGTTTTTTATATTATATTTGAGTATGTCCACGAGTTGCTGCTATATAAGTCGTCTAACTCTTCAGAAAAAATCCCCAACAGATAATCAACTTGCCAGATCCTAAAGAGGGTGATCCTAGTTCGGAGACTTTTTTAATTGCATTGCAGTCAGAGATAAAAGCTTAATGGCTTTACATAGATGCTTTGTAGTTGTGACAATGCTGTTGCTTATTAGTGTCTCATTATTTCAGCCAACATTCTCTCGTGGCTGCGGCAGGTCAGCAAGAAAAAGTAAGCACAACTCCTCCTTCACTTCTTAATTTCAATTATTTACAACATTACAGTTTGTTTGGAAATTGATGTGCTTTTGGCCATTTACTGGCGGTATTTGGGCATCATACCTCCATGAGGATGGAGTGGAATCACCATAAGAGGTGCTCAACAATCTTAAGAATAGGACTTTGGATTTAGTTGTAACTTGTTTGAGTTAGTAGAAACGAGCTAAATACAGGGAATTTAATTGTGAAGAATGGAGAATTGTATGAAGAGATTTAAATTGGAAGTGGAAGGAGAAAGGGTAGCTTTTAATTTTATTTTTTTATAATAAAAATTTGATCATCAAATAAACATTTAATCAGCCCAACTTACATTTTGTACAAGAAAATTTTATACAAACTAATATTTGCCACTACCATCATGTGAGAAAGGTTCCTCTGTCAAATTTGACTTTATAACAAGTAACATGACCTATAATAAGCAATGTACTTAAGTTTAATGCAGTGAATTAAAGTTGACCGTATCCCCAAAATATTTTTTTTTAAAAACCTGTAACAAAATTTAGTGATTACCCACAAACAAAACTATAATAAAATATAGTGAGATCTACCATTGTTGTAAAACTATTTCACCTTCTTTTGTTATCATGTAAAAAGCTTGCATGGTTGATTCGCTCTAGATATGAATTTGCATGTAAAAACATGATTTTGAAAAGGAACATTTTAATTACTGATTCCTATTCCTAAACAAATGTAAAACTTTTTTATGCAGGAGCCAGAGTAAGCATGGAGCACCTAAAGGTACAGCACCACGAAGGCATTACTGAAGTTGCTGTTGTTAACTCCACCAGTGACCAGACTTTGTCAAAGGTTTGCTTGAATCCCAGTTATTTTTCCATTTATTTTTATTTTCCTGCATTGCAATCAAAGCTAATTGAAGTATTTTTCTGTAAATTTAAAATTAGCTGACTCATCAACAAAGCCATCCACAAATACAAGGGGAAACAGCCAGTCAAGAAAATGGGCAATCCAAATCCTTGAGACAGAGAAAGCTGAAGCCAAAATCTCACTGCAAAAGAGAGATTCCTGGAGGCCCAGATCCTCAACACCACTGAAACAAATCTATAAGAATAATAAAGAATAAAGTCCTATTGATTCGAGAGTAAAGTTTGTTGATGGCCCTCAGTATTCCCATTTCCATTTTCCAGTCACAAATCCTCCTTTTTCATTGACACCTCCATGAATATGAACCTACCCACTTTTGCAGTCAGTGTTATTTTCGAGACAGAAAAGAAAAACAGAAGCAAATTTTGATTCATATTTCTATAGGACTAAGTACTAAGAATATGTGACAAGAGTATAGTGTGTTTTCAGAGCTGCAGATTATGTACTCAGTATCTCGGTACTTTATTAACAAGGAATTACAAAAGAGTTAATTTCAGTGTGATGTGCGTTGCCACTTCTTTCCAATTTTTGTTTTCCTACATTTACACTGTGGGGTATATTCACACAAACTACCTACTTAAACAATTGCACTCCAAAATGTCCACTATATATTCTTTCTAGTTTCCAAAAAAATTGTAATGAGGACTCAGAGATTTGAATATATGTATTCTAAAATCATTAAAGGCTTAAAAAAAAAATCACTACCTCTAAGAAATTTCCATCAATGTTGTACTCCAAAGAGTTATTATGTGTTTGAATGGATATCCCTCATTCCTTTACTCTCAGCCAAAGAGATATCCAAAGAGATATCAGCATAGATTCCAAAATGTCAACTATATATTCTTTCTAGTTTCCAAAAAAATTGTAATGAGGACTTAGAGATTTGAATATATGTATTCTAAAATCATTAAAGGCCTAAAAATAAATCACTACCTCTAAGAAATCTTCATCAATGTTGTACTCCAAAGAGTCATTATGTGTTTGAATGGATATCCCTCATTCCTTTGCTCTCAGTCAAAGAAATATCAACATAGATTCGTATAGGATAACAAAATGATCTTGTGAATGATGTAAAATCCTCCATCAAAAAACAGTTCTTTGGAACACTCAAACTAATATGGATGGTGGGCCCCTCTTATAAATGTCAAAGTTTGGTCAACCTTGATCGATTGATTAAGTGGGACGCTTTTTGGGTCCTTTACTGATCAACCACATCCATTGATATGAGGAGTAATTATGTATCAACCATCAATCAAGTTATAGATTTGACAGGCTTCAAGGAAGCACTCAGAGGAGTAATTGTGTATTAACCATCGATAAAGTTCTAGATTTAATAGGCTCCAAGGAAGTGCTCAGAGGAATATGTGAAGAATATGTGGCATATTCTTAGTAATTGCAGTAGATTGGCGTATTGATTAGTAAAGCACTTTTGATGTTCCACCGATCTCCCACAACATGGGACCATTGATCGAACATTGAAGTTCAGTCTTTAGCAGGCAAGTCAAGCTCCCACTGTTCAAATGAAAGGCGATTGAGTACGGAGACCACCAAGGGAATAGTGGGAATAGTTCAAATACAAATCTTATAGGTAGACGGAGGTTCAAGTATTATTCATAGGATTTGATCGAAAAGGCCTGGATATTAACTCCCCTATTGGAGAAATGCTCTGTAGTGACCGGGGAAGGTTTTAAAAATGACTTATGGATATCTGCAGAGGAGAATATGTTTTAAGTGCTCAGTTGTTTTTCCAAAGAAGTATTAGCCTGAACTAGGGTAAACAGAGCATTGGGAGGTATTCTTCAATAATGTCTACCTGGCTGTATATGATTTATACATATACGTATGTGGAGTGTTTTCCTTCTTCCTTTGATATGAAAATTCTCCTTAATCTATTGGGGGAGTGGGTGCACCAGCAAAGGGTGAACATTGTTAGAGCAGTTAGAACTTGTGCATGATTGATAAGTTTAAACAAAGTTCTAGGAATTTGCTGCTATGTTAGGGTTGTTATGTATTAAGTATTTTGGCATCTTTTCTCTTTAGAGGTTGTTGTAACAAATTTAATGAACCAATTGTATACTTCAAGCATGATGCAAGTAAGGGAAGCCTTGTGGAAGAAGATAAAATTATATCCTTTACAAGGTCAAATACAATCAAATCTTTTTGTTATTGTTAAGCTGAACATAATTGCATGCCTGCAACGATCTTTGTTCCCTCTTTTTGTCATGATGGATATGCAACATTGAAGATGCAAATAGGTGTCACTTGTGCGAAGGATCTGGGTAGGGATCATTTGCTATAAATAAGTTTTCTCTTAGGAGAAAAGAAATCTTAGCTATATTTGTGTACAAGTCAACCTACATTATATTCTCAGGTGATCAAATGAGATGTGTCTAAGCTAGAAAAGGTTCTAGGAAGGATTTGTGTAAAGTCAAGTGAAGGAGTTGCAAGAAAATACCACTCATTGGGGGCAAATTCGCCATAGTGAGTGTAATATTTTTGGGAGCAAGTATTTTTTCATGCCTCTAAGGTCACATTTGTTCACTTCTTGTAGGATTGTGCTCAGTCCTTAGCATCAAGTTTTGACAGGAGACTTGTATGCTATTGTAAATGTACTTTTCCAATCCCACATAAGGGATATTGTGGATCATTTGTGGATTCTTTAAGAAATCTCATTTCAATTGATGTATTTTGATTTCATTGAGTTTCATTTTGGGATAAAATCTAGATAAATGGATTCGACTCCATAATAAATTCTAGTTTATCTTATGGACTTTGCATAAATATTTTCCCCCTTTTCTAGATCCATGACTTGGTTTCCCATTAGAATAGGCACTAGTCACAAAAGGTTGTGGATAAACTCATTAGTACTTACCTCTACCAAATAGTTAGAGATTCTACAATTGTTTGCCTATTTTCAAAGTGTTATGCATGTTCTAGGTTCACAAGGTTACACATGAAGTATGAAACTACAAATGAATTTACATTTAGGAATATTAATTTGGTTTTGCATCTTTAGTTGCATTGTAACTTGATATTAATCTGCTATATAAAGATCTATGGTTTAAGAGACCAATAAGCCAGTATAAGGGGTATTCAATGACAACTTTTTGGAGTATCCTTATGCACATGGTATAGCTAAGTCATGAAACTAGTTTATTTTCATTATCCTATAAAGATTTCTAAGAAGACCGCTTGGCCTAGCAGAGTGAAAAGTGTAGAAGTGTTTCCTACTCTTGTTAGTTGGCCAAAACTACCTATGATTTGATCATGAAGCCTACCTGGTTGCTTAACCTGACTTGTTCGTTGGGGTTACTTTCAGTGTATGTATGCTAGGATTGAAAGCAATGATTTTGAGCACCAACACAATGAACCAAAATGAATATCTCATGCCACATTTGAACCCAGATGCCAAGCTATGAATTGATTATATATGTTTCATGGCCAACTCACAAGTTTTAGTTCTTTTAAGGTGATGTTAGGTGATACAAAACACAAGCAAGTCAAATGTATAACTAGTAAATAGTTGCTCAAAGTTTCACAACAAAAGTACAAGAAAAAGGAAGAATAATGAAGAATCATGACAACAAGCAATTTATATTATTTGTTCAAGATTTGTACACCTTATGGGCAACTCCAAATTGTATGGAACCCAACTAACCTATGTTATCCAGTGCAATGAATATTGAGCTTGCATGTAAAGACTCTCTATGGTATAACCTAACCCATTTTACAAGCTCAACTATGCCTAAAAGTCACTGTGTCCTCACCCTCAACTACGATTCTCCCGTCTATAGGCTTCCTCACTTCTTCAACTAATAAAAATAACCTTAGCGACTCTTGTCTTCCAATGATGTGTCTAGATAATAGAAGAATAAATGTCTAAAATTGAAGCTTCAAGAAATCTCACGCTTCAACTTCCAACCAAATGTACACTTCATTCTCTCTCCAATCAACTATACATTTCACTCTCTCTAGTCAACCCTATACTTGACACTCTCTCACTAATTGATTGTACACTTCATTGTCTCTCCATGAAGGGGGCAGAACAAGCAACAGTGGGTGCCGTGGTGTTTGAACAGAGCCTTTAGGGCATCTGCCAGTAGTTACCCAGGGTACAGAGGAGGTTGCGCCCTTGAAGGTATTAAAGATTACAAACATATAACAATCAATGATCTATAGATCATCTACATATTATATGAAGAGAAGCAACAAAAATAAACTATTGTATTGATCAACACACAACAAGAAATATTTAACATGAGATAAAAAAAAAATAACTACCTAACCGGACAAAACTGTCTACTAACTAAACATGTAACTACCGTATGTTTATTATTCTAACATTCTCCCCCATAATAAACATACAAAAAAAATGTTCATTAGTTATCCCAAATCTCCCCCATAATGAACATTGGAAAGAACACCAAGTGAATGCCAAAGAGTCATCCATTCCTCATCTAGAAACAATCTATTTCTGGAAACTTCATGTTTATCATTCCAAGTTTTATCTTCCAAGTCTGCTAACTCAAATCCTCTTCACGATCTATTGATCTTTCCTCTTTCAACTCTCACTCACTACTACGACAGTCCCTCAACTTTGATCTTCAATCAAGAAATGGTCTTGCTATGTGTAGCTTTCCTTTCTTCTTGATGTCTTGCAAGACCAACAAACTTCGCTTCCATGTCTTCCTCATGCTTCTGCACTATGCTAAAACAATTTAATTTCTTTACTATTCTCTACACTTGGTTGTTCACTGTATTCGGTTGTTTTGTCTATGGTGTTCAATTCTTTTTCCTTTTTCTCAACATGAGAAGACTTATGTCTATAAAACATTCTGAACATACCTGTGACCTTTTGCCAATCAAATACATTTATCCAACCACAATTCATGTTCAAACATCATGTCATAGATTCATTTTTTAACTCTCTATTCCAACATGTCTTTTCACAATGATTTTTCAAACCACAAATCCTACAAGGGTGATATCCTTTCTGTTGCATTTTTTTTTGTTGTTTAAACTTCATTTCCTTTTTTTTGGTTTAAAAACAAACAAACTTTAGCAAATTTCAGGAAAATGAAATGTAATATGAAACATCTTTAAACAAAGAAAATTATTCAATTTACAAATGTTAAATTCTAGTTTATCTTATGGATTTTGCATAAATATTTTCCCCCTTTTGTGGATCCATGACTTGTTTCCCATTACAGGCGGCACTAGTCACAAATGGTTGGTTAATCAAAATCTTTCAAATGTTATGGTTGTTTCTAATAAATTATCATGAGTTATGTCCTATCAATTTTGGATAAACTCATTAATACTTACCTCTACCAAATAATTAGAGATCCTACAATTGTTTGCCTATTTTCAAAGAGTTATGCATGTTCTAGGTTCTCACAGGTTACACATGAAGTATGAAACTACAAATGAATTTACATTTAAGGATATTAATTTGGTTTTGCATCTTTAGTTACATTGTAACCTGATATTAATCTGCTATACAGAGATCTATGGTTTAAGAGACCCATTAAGTTGGTATAAAGGGTATTTAGTGACAACCTTTTGGAGTATCCTTATGCACATGGTATGAACTAAGCCGTCAAACTAGTTTATTTTCATTCCTACAAAGATTTCTAAGAAGACCCTCCTTGGTCTAGTAGAGCCAAAAGTGTAGGAGAGCCTCCTACTCTTGTTAGTTGGCCAAAAACTACCTATGATTTGATCATGAAGCCTATCTAGTTGCTTAACCCGACTTGTTCCTTAGGGTTACTTTTTAGTGTATGTCTTCTAGGATTACAAGCGATGATTTTGAGCACCAACACAATGAACCAAAATGAATATCCCATGCCACATTTTGAAACCGAATGCCAAGTTATTAATTAATTACATATGTTGAATGGCCAACTCACAAGTTTTAGTTCTTTTAAGGTGATGTTAGGTGATACAAATCACAAGCAAGTCAAATGAATAACTATTTAATAGTTGTTCAAAGTTTCATAACAAAAGAACAAGAAAAAAGAAGAATAATGAAGAATCATGACAACAAACAAATTATATTATTTGTTGAAGATTTTGATACACCTTATGGACAACTCCAAATTGTATGGAACCCAAACCAACCTAAGTTACCCAATGCAATGAATATTGAGCTTGCATGTAAAGACTCTCTATGGTATAATCTAACTTATTTTACAAGCTCAATTATGCCTAAAAGTCACTATGTCCTCACCCTCAATTTTGATTCCCCCATCTATACGCTTCCCCACTTCTTCAATTAATAAAACTAGCCTTAGTGACTCTTGGTCTTCTAACGATGTGTCTAGATAATAGAAGAGTAGATGACTCAAATTGAAGCTTCAATAAATCTCACGCTTCAACTTCCAACCAAACATACGCTTCATTCTCTCTCCAATCAATTATACATTTCACTCTCTCTAGTCGACATATGCTTCTGGTGCAGGGGCACCTAGTCAATTTAGCTGATTTGTTGTAAATATGAGTCAAGTGTGGAATTTCATGTGTTGAGTCACATTTTTGGAATGTAATAAGGTCTATGTAAACCATTTTTGGTGTTTTGGTGTCACATGGGGTCATGTTGTTAAGTTTTGCAATAGAGTTGTAAAAGTTGCTTGTGCAACTTTGCCATTTTGTGTTGTTTTTGGGAAGTTGAAAGGTCATTCATTTGAAAGGTGATTGTGAACCATTGGGATTTGATTGTAAATGTTTAAATATGACTTGTTTTGGGTCGAGGCAAGTGGTTGAAGACAATTTGGAGATGAAACAATAAAAGTAATTCTATTTTCTGTGGGAATTTATGGTGTTTTCTGCTGCTATAGGATGTTGTACGGCCTTGTACGGCCTGCACGTACTCTGAAACTCATGGGAATTGATAAGTGGATGAATCCTATACCATTTTCATTTGGTTTGGGGTAATTTTCATCAAATTTGAAGGAAGTTATAGTCATTTTCCTAAAAACAGTCTAAAAATCCTAGTTGTGAGGGTTTGAGTGGAAAAAATCATGATTTGAAGCCCATTCCATTGGTGGAAAATTATCAAACTCCATGGAATAGAGGTAGATAGGATGTTTTTCATGTTGAATGGGGTTTGCAGATGCAAGGGGTTGGAGTTTGGGCAGAGTTTGACCAAGCCCTAGCCAAATATCCTCATGTATTAGGCTTAGGAAGATAGGTAGAGATAGGGTTTTTGAGGTTAGGAGATTGGAGAGGATTCTAGTTGTTGAAACCTACATATTCCAACCCCCAGGTGATGTGAGGAATACCTTGATAAAAAAAATTTGTAGTGTGGGGCTTTGATTTTCACATACTTTGCTTTGGAAAAGAAGGCCTAATTTGGCCTAGTTGCAGCATAACAATGAATTGTTGAGAGTGTTGTTCCAAAACAACCACATCCACAAATTTGATATGTTAAGAAAGAGCATAAAGGGTACTCCAAATGGTATTTGGTTTTTGGGTTTGAGTCTACCTCAGAAAGTTAGGCTTGAAAAACTACTTTTGAAGGGCTACTAGCCTAGGGGGAACAGTTATGAAGGAATGATCATTATTTGTTGGTTCAAGACTAAAAAGGTGAATTGGTTGAGTTGGTTTAGTGGTTTTAACCCCCCTGCTCTACATTAGCTTCACTCTCTCACTAGTTGATTCTACACTTCATTGTCTCTCCACTTGACCATTACACTTTGATCTACATGTTATCGCACAAGCCACTAGACATCAACACCACAATGTACAACCTTGTGCATAGCTCCTTGCATCATGTGCCACTTGTGCAACTCTTGGAACCATACCGTTCAATTCATAAATACCCAACTCATGTGTAGCCCTTTGCATCATGCACCATCTATATAGCGCCAAGGATCATGTTGCACAACATTGCCAACAACTCTTTCTACACTCTATGCCATACTTACCAACACATTAGCAAATGCAAAATCATGTAGTTCCCAAACATCACACAACACCTTAGAGCACTGCACAACAAGTGCACACATCTTCTGAAGATGTTTCATGACATGCCCCTTGTCAACACAACATGCGACCAAAATCTTAACACATCAAAAGATGGAGCATCATACATGGAAATCCAACTAGTTCAACTTATATAATGGCCTTTTTCTTCAAGATAATGTAAATTATAAATGTACATCTATAACATAAGAAGATAGGCATTAGCAAGGAAACATTACATAAGATAGAGAAGTGTACATACACAACCACGCATCTCCTTGAGAGTATGTCATGTACAAAACACATAGATTAATAAAATGGTCTATTCCAATACTCATATTTGTCCTCTATCTAATCCTCTTCTCTCCATATTGCTTCCACATGCTAGGTCCTCATCTAGAGCATTGTCCCCCTAGATCACTTGGGATCTAGATCACACTTCACTCTCTCAAATCAGTCATACACTTCATTCCCTAAGTTTATTTTACAAAGTTTATTTGGATTTATATGACCTTTTACTTAAGCATATCACTGCATTACATTTAGATTAAGATTTTATGTTTTTAATCACAAAATAATTGTTATGAGTTTTGATTTTATATTGTGTAGTGGGTAGCCAACTTGGAGAGTTAATAAAAGCAATTTTTAATTTTCAAGAGTATTATTGCCAGTTAATAATTTATTTGATTCTTGTCTGTACTATCAAATGACTGTCAATATTAGACTATCAATCACACCTTGGTGTGCAATGGGTATGTCAAAGAGAGGCCAATTAAAAATTTGTTATTTCTTTTTTTTGCATACATTTGTGCAATACATGATGTTGTGTGTGCAACCAAGGTCTCGATGGAAAGGGGCAAGATTTGGATTGACTATTCACCCACTTACATTAACTGTGTATATTATTTAATGCATACATTGGTGCAATATATGACATTGTGTGTGCCACCAAGGTCTCAATGGACAAGTGGCAAATTTGGATTGATTATTCACACCCACTTACATTAACTTTGTATATTATTTAAAGTTTAAAATTTAGTCTCATGAGTTGACAAAAAATCAAAATTAAAATCTCTCTCTCTCTCTCTCTCTCTCTCTCTCTCTCTCTCTCTCTCTCTCTCTCTCTCTCTCTCTCTCTCTCTCTCTCTCTCCTCTCTCTCTCTCTCTCTCTCTCTCTCTCTCTCCTCTCTCTCTCTCTCTCTCTCTCTCTCTCTCTCTCTCTGTTGAGTCAATTTTAGCATACAATGGGGCCATGCATGAGGTCAATTGCAAGGTTGTTAAGAAAGTGATGTTTTTGTGTGCAACCTATACCCATAGATAGGTGACAACTTCAATTTTTTTGCAAATAGAAATGTCACATATGAATGTTGTACTAAATTAATGATATTTTAGAAATATGAACTGGACATCTCCAACTTGGAATGTTCATTACACCCAAAAAATTAGATAAAAAGTTATATAGGAAAAAGGTCTAGGTCATGGTTGTAGAACTGAGAAAGTTATAGATAAGGCTATGTAGGAGGAATTTTTTTGTATTAAGCAATGAAATTTTATATTTTCCCATTAAAAAATTCTCTAAAAAAATTTAGTTGGTGATTTTCACACAAATTTTGCATGTCGTTTGGAACATTTAATATAGAATTCCATAAAAGTAACTCATGATTTGCACATATTACAAACATAAACAAATTAGATATTAGAAGGTGGTAGGGCTTGCCACACCACAGACACTTACTTGGAAGGATGTGCAATATAGGTTCTACTAGATCACTTCACATGTGAGTTTTTTTCAATTGATTTTACCTCTCTCTCTCTCTCCCTCTCTCTCTAATCTATTGTAGTCAAGACTATGCATGTCTAGAATTAGAACCCAGATTTTGATTGACCATAAACATGAATTGCAAAAACATGTTACTAAGATTAATGTAAAATTCAAAGAAACATTAAAACAAACCTCATTGATTAGTTTTTGTTGGTTTGTGTTCCCAAATGTTGGTGGATGAACATGGTGTTGGCCCTGCCATGCAATTGTGTGTATTCATTCTTCTAACTTCATTTTTATTTGCCCCAAGCTCTACATTGTTTAGTTTTTTGGTGTGAAAGATCCTTCATGTTTAGTTGTCATTTTATATTTATTATGCCGAGAGGTAACCTATAGTGGCAGAACGGGGTGGAGTCTAATGGCGTGAGTGTGTTAACAAAAACAAATTTAAAAAATAATTATATAGCCGGCATATTAAAATAATAATCATAAACATTACAAATTAATAATTAAAACATATATATGTATAACATAAATGTTTGACAACTCTCCAATACCAAAAACAATTAGATAATTTATAGCAGAACAAGGAAGGAGCCGAAAATAAAATCAAGAAGCACAAAAAAAACTCAAAACCCAAAATAACTATTGCTAAAATTTAAATAATCATCTCTCAAAATTATTTTGGCTTGATGTTAATTTGTATGCTTTAGGTTGGTGTTAATGGTGTATGCATAAATCATTTCGTATTGCTACAATATTAAAAAAAAAAAATAAAATCTTGCATAGAATCAAGAAGCAGCAAAAAAACTCAAAACCAAAATAATTATTCATAAAAATTTAAATAATCATCTCTCAAAATTATTTTGGCTTGATGTTAATTTATATGCTTTAGGTTGGTGTTAATGGTGTATGAATAAATCATTTCATATTGCTGCAATATTAAAAAAAAAATTAAATTAAATAATATTGCATAGATAAGTTATTTTTTTTACTTTTTTACAATTTACAATCATCATAATATATATTCCCAAAAAAATATGGCACATGACATGGGGTCAATTGAACACCCTAAAATCCCCATTTCCTTTCAATATTCTTTTAATCCCATATGAATTTAGTTTTCTTTTTAAAAATATTTTATGCAAGAAGGAAGAAGCACAAAATAAAAATCAAGAAGTGGCAAAAAAAATCAAAATCAAATAACTATTGATAAAAATTTAAATAATCATCTCTCAAAATTATTTTGGCTTTGCTAATTTATATGCTTTAGCATGGTGTTAATGGTGTAAAAAATTATTCATGTTGTTAGAATATTAAAAAATTAAATTAAATAATTTTTCATAGTATGGAACTTAGCATTGTCTAAGTTATTTTATTTACATTTTACAATTAAAATCCTTGATTATATGAATTTACTATGCAAGCCCACAAAATGTCTATTTTATTTTCTTTCATAAATTTGCTAAGTGTTATATTAAAAGTTAAAATAGTATTCATTTTTATCTTAGAGTCTTTGGTGATGAAGTAAAAACCAAATATATAAAACTAATTAATTACATTATTCATTTGCCTTTATAATAATTGCTAAAACCACTTTTGGAAAAAAAAACTGAATATAAGCAATGTATCTATAGTAAAAGTAATATATAGCCTATATTAATAATTAGGGTTAGAATTAGGGTTACATTGGGAATTCTATCTTTGGAAGATATTAAATGCATATTTTACAAAAAGTAAAATTTTCTAACTACTATATTAATTAGGGTAAAATTAGGGTTAGGATTACATTGGGAATTCCATCTTTAGAAGATATTAAATGCATATTTTACAAAAACTTATATTTTCTAACTACTATATTAATTAGGGTAAAATTAGGGTTAGAATTATTGTCAGGATTAACGTTAGGGTTAGGGTTCTAGTTTACAATTTGGGTTCAAATTAGAAGTTAGGCCTACAATTAGGGTTAGAGTTAGGGTTAACGTTCAAGTTAGAATTAGGGAACGATAAATATGGTTACTATTAGGGTTGGGATAGAATTAGGCTTTGGGTTAGAATTATTGTAAGGATTAACGTTAGGGTTAGGGTTATATTATATATAAGTCTAGCATACCTATTATATTATATAGGGACAGATATTGTTGGGTTGAAATATTGACTTTCTTTTATAATGTTTATGTATGTTTTAAAGACCTTTTTACATAATTCTGCAAGAACCTTATAGACATTACCTTTATTATATCTTGTTTCACATATACCTCTCAGAGACTTTGAACCTATGTTGATAAATAGAATATGGTGATTATATTATCAAATGGATGTTTTAAATTATTGATAAGCATGCAATATAGATAGGATTTCATAAGTGTAATATGAAAGGTTATTTTGTGTATATATGTTGGAATAATTAACTTTGTGCAGCAAAGGCATAGCATCTGGGAAGGAGTAATTGTGGCAGAGTGCAGAATAGGGGAATTGATTAAGTACAGTCCAAGTGCCAGAAATGAAGATCGATGGAGATAAACGTGGTCATCCTGGAAGAATAAATGCAAGGAAGAAGAAGACTTGTTCTAGAAGTCTAACCGCAGCTTATGTGTTTGCATTCATGAGCCATTGTATGGGATTTCTATTCGAATACGACTCCGTTTCCTTTGTTCTAGATAATTAAAAAGTTGATCTCAAAACTATATCCTGATATCCAAGGATGAATTGATGATCACAGTTAGTTAGAAGTTTGCATACAACTCTCCCACTTTTGCATAAGTTAGGGGATGAGTTTGTTGATTGGTTAGCTATTATTTTTACTTTCTATCGACATAGTCGTTACTTTATTTTTCTGCAGTTATCTGTTATTTGTTATTCCAGACATGTTTTGATTTCAAATAAGATCTGAAGAAGATTATGTCGTTGATATAAATTGAATTCAACTGTATGTCATGAAAATGTGTGGAGATTTGAAGTAGATTTAGTTTCCAGAAGAAGTGAGATAGTTCCCTGAGCTGGCCACTCAAGGTACTAACTCTCGCTTCATACATTCATTTATTTATTCATACATTTCTAGTTAGACTGTTTCATGTTATCTTTTACATTGCATTGTGAAGTAAGTAAGAAATCATGATTGCTATTTATGATAGTCGTGATTCATGAATAGAATACATCTTTGAAGTCCTCCGGAGGTTAGTGTTAAAGTCTTTTCTCATTCTATGTATTCCAAGTTAATTCTGTAATTCTCTTATTGAATATAGCCATCTTCAGCTTATGCTGGGGATACCTGTAGCAACTAAGTTTTTAACTATTTTCGTTGTTCTTTCATTTCTATAAACTGCAGTCAATTAAGTTGATTAAGAATAAGTTTGTATGAGGGAGTTTAGGATAGAAATGAGTCTTGAAGGCATATATAGTGCGAGCATCATCATAAGCTTCTGGTCCTTGGTCAATAATTCAATGTAGGAATGCAATGATAGAGTTCACTGTTCAGTTAGGTTTAACCCTGGATTTTGTTTAAGTTTACAATGCATTAGTTTTCCTCTATAGATATAATGGTAGAATTAGGGTTAGGGTTAGCATTACTATTAGGATTAAGGTTAGGGTTAGGGTTATAGTTATCATTTGGGCTTGAATTAGAGTTTGAATTAGTATTGGGGTAAGAATTAGGGTTAGCGATAAAATCAAGATTAGAATTATAGTTGGATTTAGTGTTAGGGTTAAAATTACGATTAGATTTATGGTTAGAATTAGGGTTAAAACTATGATTAGAATCAGGGTTAGGGTTTAGGTTAGAATTAAGGTCAAAATTATGATTAGAATCAGGGTTAGGGTTGGGGTTACAATTAGGGTTAGTATTGGCCTGAATGTTAGGGTTAGGGTTATAGTTACAATAAAACACCAAAAGTCATTTACATTTATATCTATATATAGAACTATGGTTAGAATTAAGGTTGGGATAAGGGTTGGAATTAGGAATAGAATTAGGTTTAAGTAGATCTAAAGGTCAAACTAGGGTTAGGGTTATAATTACTATCAAGATTAACGTTAGGGTTTAGGTTATATTATATATAATTAATATATAATATATTATAATATTATATTATATAATTATAATAATTCTTAAGATATATAATATAGTTAGAATTAAGCTTGCTACTTCAGATGCTACTAGCATATCTATATTTAGAAAATATATCTAAAGTACGACAAGAGATATCCTTCTGGATGCTTTTAATCAATTTACCACATAGGTGGAATAGATGCCTCCATAAGGATATATTTGGGCATACTTTAAATATATTTTCTAAATATAGATATGCTAGTAATTATTGTGCCTTGCCTTGCAATTTTTAAATATATTTTCTAAATATAGATATGCTAGTAATTATTGTGCCTTGCCTTGCAATTTTTAAATATCAAGGTCATCATGTTTTAAATTATTCACTCTACCTATCATATTATAACCTTTCTTTATGCTTGTTGGCTCATTAACCTATCTCACCCATTGCCCTTTTGACGAAGGCATGTGCTTGAAGGTTTTTAATGCCACTATTCTGAGTTGCATGGTCAACACTTGCCACCTCTTACATTCATTTAACTTAAAACAAGGAAAAAGAAAATCAAACAATAAGGAGTTTGTTATTTGGTGTGACTGAGAATGACCTTCTCTATGATGGGCACATGCCTTGAGCCGGTTCCTATTGGTTTAGCGGTTGCTCTTACTGCACAAGATATATGTTATTAAATCTTCAGCCATTGGGGTTATTAAATCTCCAACCATTGTTATTCAATCAGGATCTGTTTTGCGATCCTCTACACATTTATATATACCTATATGCAACATTTTCTCATTATTTCGTATTAAAATATCTTTCTTTCTTGAGAAGAAGCTTCATGAAATGTTCCTCTATTAGCTTGAAGGGTGAGATATTGAAGAATCTATAGAAGCTCTGCTACTTTTGAGGGCAGGAATAGTAAAGAGCAAATTGGTCAACTTTAGAGAAAATTTAGAGAAGTTAATATGTTTACAAACACAAGCATATATGCACACATGAGGGAAATCAAAGCCCATTCTTAATATCCCTTGTGTTATAAAAAATCTAAATTTTTAGTGAAAGTCACTAGTTCGAAACTTCTAAAGAAATTTAAGTTCCTAATGATGGGAGTAACAATGTGTCTTGAGCAACAGTTGTATCTTCAAAATATTAAAATTAATGGCATTCCTCGACTCTAGACTGTTGTATAGTAGTAGGGAATGGAGGAAAATCCAATGCTTAGAGGATGACGAAAAGCATGCTATAACCATGGATATTTAGCTACTCAAATTAAATATTTGGTTGCATTATGCGACACCTTCATTCCCTCACTTTGTTTGGGTGAAAAAGAGATCGACACCTTTGACCTCCTCTTTGGCTCTTACAAGGGAGTTCCTAACCAGGTATTTCAATTTTAATGAATTAATTTTGATACCAAATAGTTACTTCAATTCTAATGAATTAATTGTAATACCCAACAAGTATTTCAATTTTAATGAATTAACTATAAGGTCCACCTTAAATTTAGTTTGGTTTAGGATTTATAATGAAGCAAGTTTGTAAGTGGTTGAGGTGATGAGTTGTGCAAAACCTATGGGGTATACGTTGCGATGTGGGTGTCGTAGCTATTGAGCACGTGGTTAGGCACATGGCTGCCTCCCTCACCTTTCTCTTCGTCTTCCACATTGGAAGACAATGCACTATATCATGGAATATGTGGGCAGATACGATATGTTATTTTTATACCTTGAGGTTTGTGAAAATGGAATGGCACTATATCATGGAATGTCCGGCCTACGAGGATAGCCAAGCCATTTACATTGATATTTTGAATGTGATCTCCTTGGCTAATTTCTTCGAAGAAGAAAGGATAACAAATCCTACAATTTATTTGATTAAGATTCACAACAGAAGATCGAGGATTCTGAAAGAAAAAGATGGCAACAAGAAAAATAGGGCAACAAGAAGGTGTTTGGGCAATAGATCCGTTCAGAGATTTTGTGTTAGGTGATGTTGTTGGTATCTGTTGGTCCCATAGGTTGTTTGGCCTTGTGGAAATTATTAAAAATCTTTATTCATACATTCATCAAGATAGAATACAAGTACTATGAAACTACTTAACATGTGAAAGGTATACTTAAAATCCTGTGTACCTGACACACCAAACAAACATAATGGAATATAGAGAAAGATTTGTCAACATATAATTATTGAATGACCAGATTCTTTTCAATTTTCTTGCACTATGCTATGTCGTTCTCAGTCATTGATCCTCAAACTTAGCTCTATCCATTTCAGTAAAGGGAATGTCTGTAAGGACCTAACTCCTTATTGACAAAATAATACTAAACTCTAAATTTGAAAATACCAAGGAATTAAAAATTTTGATCTAATAGATGCAAGAAATGTAGATTCGTGTAATTTTACTATTAATTTTAAGAATTGCTCAATAAATGTTATTGTGGTTAAACAACTCTAGAGCTTAGTTTTCTAAAGTCATGAAGTCCTGAAAAATTCACCAATGTTAATCCAATGAAGAGAGAAAGTACATCTCTCAAGATAACATGCAGGAACAATGGATCAACACATACCTTAAGTCATGCATTACATCCTACATTCATTTCTGACAACTTGCTTTTCCTCCAGCAACTGTATCCTTATCATCTGCACAAAACTAACTAGACAATCTCATGTTAACATGACTCAGAAATCACTACATGGAAAGTTATGACCACGATGTTAATTATAAAAGAGTACCCTATATCCAGGGGACCTGAGTACTGGGGGCATCCTTCGCCGTCCAGACTGCCTACATACCCAGTATCTACGAGATCAAGGCCCCCTTTGGATGTGACTTACACTGGGCTATGTGAATATGTAGTTTTGTCTTGCACTATGTTTGATGCAACTATGAGTGAGTATCCAGCCCTTTCTAGGGTTATTTCCTACCCCAAACAGTTCTTTGTCAGCTGCCACCCACTCAGGTGAGACAGGGACAGAAATTAGTCCACTACCACAAACACCTAAAGGGGTGTTTGTCAATTAGTCCTAGTGTGAAGGAATCCCTATCAGGTGTTTGCTCATGAAATCTAGTTTACTACCTCAAGCCAAATTAGGTAATTTCATGACTAAGTCTGTTCCTGATTCCCTAGTGGTTTCACCAAGATCCGTGAAGGTGAGGTGAGAGCATACGGTAGATAAGGTTTCTGGATAAAACTAGTTGCCCTATCTAACATTTTACAAGTCATCTCTGATTTAGACTCGTGTTGTCAATAAGCCTCGTTTTCTGTTGATAGTTTGAAAGGTTTTCTAAATGAGCATTTTACCCTCAGTACTTAGAATTTCACATGGTAATCACCATACAACTATTTCAATAAACTCATCCTTTAGTTAATCTTTTTAATGAGATATCCGAGGAGATTTTTCCTTCTTGGGGATTTAGCTTCAATATGTACCTTATTACTCTCCGACGATTTAGAGGGACGGTGCCCAGACGTCATTGTTGTAGCTATGTTAGGCACGACGTACTTGGTTCAACATGATGGCATTACTCGTAAATGTGGCACAGAGGTACCATAAAAATTGAACACTGCGATTTGTTTGAGTTTTTGGATGTTGATTTAAGAGTTTACCTAACTAAATTGAAATGAGAACTTGCATAATAACTAATAAAGAAATTAACAAAGGAAAGATACTTCTCTAAAACATAATGCAAGTAAATTATAGTAAAGATGCTTGATCATTTCGCTTATACGTAATGAATAGTACTAGAGAAGATACTTAATCAATTTCATCAATTCATAATTGTACGTAACATAACTAGAAATGATATTCTATCAGTAATGTATGTAGAGATTCAGTTTTGGAAAAACAAGGAAATCTTGATAACTTAATTTGTCATACACCAATAAACTTTATTCCAAAGGTAAAAAATTGAAATAATTTTTTACACGATCATTACAAATTTACTTTTAATTAAAACCAATAAGGACGTAATAAGACAGATATCTCAACAAGAGGTTTACTTTAAACTCCCTAAATGGGTTTATACTTATTAAAATTAATTAATTTCCATTGTTGGGTAAGTGCAAAAAGATGGGGGGCCAAAAATTGGCCAAATTGTTTTCAAAAAAAAATAATGCATAACGCGAGCGCGTTATTACTTGTTATAAATAAATTAAAAAAGCTTTTCTATCTCATTTCATTTCTTTTTTCCCCTCTATACCCGCGGCCTACAAACCCTAGGAAGCGTGCTCGCATTTTGGAAAAGACAATTTAACAGCAAAATCTTACCAATTCGTCACCAAAATGCCACCACGATGTCGAGCACACCAAAGGAGTTTTATTTTTTTTGTTTGAATTTATTTCTAAATAGGTAGGTTTAAGTTGATTTTTGATTTAAATTTCGTTAATTATCAGGAAATGTTAATGCACCTCCTCCTCCTCCTCAAAATCCACAAAATCCTGAGGAGGAAATACCTGCGGAACAACAACCTCCTTCATCCATTCCTCAACATGCCCCTGGAACACAAAAAAATATAATGGGGCAAATTGAAAACAACAAAAGATATAATTTCAAGGTTGAAAGATCCTTCCACTTCAACCTTGCATAGGTCCACATTTGTTGAATCTCTTGAATCTATGTTATCAAGCGTAGATTCAATTAGCAAGCAAATATCCAGTTGGACGGATAAGAGGAGAGAGTTTAGAGACTATTATGCAGATAAGTTGTCATACCAAGATGTGAAAAAATTATAAATTACAAAATTAGACTTGTGTTTGATTTTCACAAACCCACAAACAAATCAACCTCTACCCATTACATGCAAGATGTTCCCTATCCATTGGTGCAACAACCAAGTGATAAGGGTTAATTTTGGGCAGAGGTGGTGGATGGTTTTTGACCATCCTCCATGCAATAATAATGAGGTCCCACAATACTTTTTGAGGAAACTCTACTACGAGTTTGTCCTCAATAAAGTGCCAAACTATTTTGATATGTGAGACTTCCACAGTAGAGGTGGGGGATCAGCACAAGACAGACCAGGGGCACGTGTTGACCCACAGCAGGTAGTGAGACGAGTAATCAGCAAACCAGCCCATGAGCATGTTTCTATCCCTTCCATTGTGAAAGAGAGTGTTGAGGTCGATACACTTCAGTCCATTAGTGCCTTGACCCAGAGCATCATAGAGCATGCCAGTCCTGCAGCACAAAGTGGGTTGGGAGATAGTGCGGGGGTAGGGTCCCACCCCATGCTTGTCAGACTTGTGGGTCAGCCTGTGGTTATGACCCCATGGATAGTCAGGACATAGGTGCACATGCTACATCTGCAGCTGAGCAGATGGTGATGATAGATACCTTCCTGAGTGAGACTTTCAGCCTTGATACTCAGGTAAATATTAGCAAGTTTATTGAATTTAATTTATTAAATTTCATTTTTAAAATGCAAGATTAACTAATTTAGTTTGATAATTTTAATGAAATTTTAGGGTCATAGCGTTGATGCAGTTTTTAGTGGTTCTCCACCTGCATATTACACTAGATCATCTACTGTCGGGGTATGTAACTAGTAAACAATTATAAATATTACATGTGAATAGCATCATTATATGAATGGTATTCTAATATCTGATTTTGGAGATTTCACGGCAACACCTACCAGCGGTGGTGGACTTCAAAGCTTCACGGAGGTAATAAAATAAATAGTTTAATGAATGAATTGTACTTACTAGAATATTGGAGATTTCACGGCAACACCTACCAGCGGTGGTGGACTTCAAAGCTTCACGGATGTAATAAAATAAATAGTTTAATGAATGAATTGTACTTACTAGATTTTTGTATGTGACTTGTGTGCTTTATTGTGTGTACTTCCATGTTTAGATGAACGTGTGTGTATGTTAAGAGCCATGATTTGCATCACTATTATAGTTTTTCATAATTGAATAATGTTGTTTTATTTCCAGATGATGCAGGCTGCGAAGACACCTCCTAATGTTCATAGGGCAATGGAGCATGGTGTGATCTCTGTGATTCATAGCTCCATGGCATTGACAGGGGTATGAGGCAGATTAGTAAATTTCAATTTACATTCATTGTTATAGTTGTTTATTTTTGAAAAATCAAAAGATTATTGATTTGAAGTTTAATTTATATCTGGATGGTTTCTATAGGACATGACATCACCATATCCTATTCCTGCTACTAAGGCAACTGAGGAGATAGATTATATGGTAGCGGTAAGTGATTATTTTGTTAAATGTTTCATTTTTTATAACATGTAATTTCTATATATTAATGTCTATACTTTTTATTGTAACAGCTAAAGATGCAGGAAGAACTAAATAGGAGGAGGAGCCCTTAGGTTCGTAGTAGACCACCCACCTGCGCGTCTCCTTCAACTAGAAGATCAAAGGTTGCCCGTGATCTATTCTCTTCACCAACCAGAGGGGAATGACTTTTTATTGTGTTCCTTTGTTGTATGCCTATATGGCATTTGTGGACATATATTTTGTATTGCATATAGTTGACATTGTATGCCTATATGGCATTCTTGTAAGCCTATATGGCTATTTTGTATATATGTTATACTTATATCGACAGATATTGATGTATGCCTATATGGATATTTGTTTAATACAAATCTTTTTTATTGATGGCATCCATACTTGCATTATAAATCCACGTTTGAATGGATATTTGTAGATGGCTACTTCAAATATTTAAAGTCCAATTGTATTACATAGGATGTTTGTTGATCCAATAAGCTAGCTATTGTTATTCAAGTATCACCTAAACCTCATTTTGGAACTAAAAGATAAAAGTTGTATTTTAAAAAAAAATGAATCATCATGTTGAACAGAAAATATTAATATTCTTTATGAGTTGCTCAATTGAAAATATTCAAATGAGTATGCTGATCCATATTCTTTATGAGTTGGTCAATTGAAAATATTTCTTAATTTCTTGTTATTATACCATATTGGGATGCAAAGAGTATGTTTGTTGTTTTGAATAAGATAGTCAAAATCATATGCTTATGAGCACTTGATGACCATTGTGGTTATTAAATGTAATTCTTCTTGCATATAAAGCGAGGTTATGAGATTACATTGAGTCTTACCTAATTTTAGTATGCAACATAACATTGGGGCTATAGGCTTCCATAAGTCATACCTCAGGGATTTTCAGTTTTAGGCACAAATTTGCTTTAAGACCTTAGGCGTATTTCTCTACTTGCACAACCTCAAAACTCCGCCTAGAACTCAATGCGCCTTTCATCATCCAAACAACCTCAAAATTGTGCCTTGATATTGAAAGGATGTTTCAAAGTATAAAGGAGGGCGCCTTAATGGAGGTAATTCATCTTGATTATCAAAGTTGATCAAACACATCAAACTGAGCATCATACCTCTATGTGCATTTTTGCCTCTCTCTAAACTATCCATTTTGGCGCCTTGATGTAAAATGAAGTCTAAACTTAGTGAAGATTGCGCCTAAAAAGATATCACCTTGGATATGCGCCTAGAGTCATCCTAGATCATCCATTTGCGCCTAAGGGTCAATATAACTTAGGAAGACTTTGAAAATTGTCAAAAGAAGCCTAGGTGCCTTTTCTTGTCTCCACCATCCATTTTGGGCGCCTAGAGGAAAATGAACTTCAAATCACTTCCAACTGTAGCGCCTAGTGTTAGAACCTTCAAAATAACTAAATCTTACCAAAGGAAGTCTAGGTGCCTATTGTCACTTGGATCATCATGAATGAGCGCCTAAGTGGAAGGAGAATAAGCATCTTGTATGGAGGCGCACTTTTGTGTCTAAATAACCTCATTTTGGCACCTTGAAGGAAGATGTTCTAAATCCTAAGATCTAGCGCCTAAGTGTAAAATGGTCTCCTATAGGCTTGAACAAGTGATTGAAGCCATCAAATTGCCAAGAAATGAGCTAAGTATACTAAGGCGCCTTTTCTTGTCTAAACTATCCATTTTGGCACCTAGGAGGAAGGAGATTCAACATCATGAATCAAGGCACCCTTTGCCATCAAAACAACCTCACATTGGCGTCTTGGAGGAAATCAACTTAAAACTTGCACCATGGAGCAGGATGAAAGTTACACCCCTTTGCAACTTTACACTGCCTCCTTCTGACAATTTTTGGGGTAGCAGAAAACCTTTCACCATGGGCAAATGCCTCAGAGATATAAAAAAATGAGAGAAGTTATTGTAGAGGCACTCTACATGATCGTGTTTTCACAGACGGAATGTTTCTAAGTGACATGATTTTTGAGTAACATCTCGTCAAAGATTGCTACCTTTTTGCACTTTGGACTCTTCAGGGATATCATCGGTACAATGTAGCTCGGATTGTTTCAACATGTTTGGGTGAAAAACAGGACCATGCCTAGCGTAAATGTACCCATCTAGACATGTTAGAACAGTCAGTTTGGTCACATCAAGAGCAGGATGAAAGTTACACCCCTTTGCAATTTTACACTATCTCCTTCTGACGATTTTTGGGGCAGCAGAAAACCTTTCACCATGGGCAAATGCCTCAGAGATATAAAAAACTAAGAGAGGTTATTGTAGAGGCACTCTACATGATCGTGTTGCCTAAACGAAATGTTTCTAAGTGACACAATTTTTGAGTAACATCTCGTCAAAGATTGCTGCCTTTTTGCACTTTGGACTCTTCAGGGATATCGTCGGTACAATGTAGCTCGGATTGTTTCGACATGTTTGGGTGAAAAATAGGACCATGCCTAGTGTAAATGTACCCATCCGGATGCGTTGGAATAGTTAGTTTGGTCGCATCAGGAGCAGGATGAAAGTTACACCCCTTTGCAACTTTACAATGCCTCCTGACGATTTTTGGGGCAGCAGAAAACCTTTCACCAAGGGCAAATGCCTCAGAGATATAAAAAACTGAGAGAGGTTATTGTAGAGGCACTCTACGTGATCATGTTGCCTTAGATGGAATGTTTCTAAGTGACACAATTTTTGAGTAACATCTCATCAAGGATTGTTGCCTTTTTGCACTTTGGACTCTTCAGGGATATCGTCGGTACAATGTAGCTCAGACTGTTTCGACATGTTTGGGTGAAAAATAGGACAATGCCTAGCGTAAATGTACCCATCTGGATGCGTTGGAATAGTCAGTTCGGTCACATCAGGAGTAGGATGAAAGTTACACCCCTTTGCAACTTTACAATGCCTCTTGACGATTTTTGGGGCAGCAGAAAACCTTTCACCACAGGCAAATGCCTGAGAGATATAAAAAATTGAGAGAGGTTATTGTAGAGGCACTCTACGTGATCATGTTGCCTTAGATGGAATGTTTCTAAGTGACACAGTTTTTGAGTAACATCTCGTCAAGGATTGCTGCCTTTTTGCACTTTTGACTCTTCAGGAATATCGTCGGTACAATGTAGCTCAGACTGTTTCGACATGTTTGAGTGAAAAACAGGACCATGCCTAGCGTAAATGTACCCATCTGGATGCATTGGAACTATCATTTTGGTCGCATCAGGAGCAGGACGAAAGTTACACCCCTTTGCAACTTTACACTGCCTCCTTCTGATAATTTTTGGGGTAGCAGAAAACCTTTCACCACGGGGAAATGCCTCAGAGATATAAAAAACTAAGAGAGGTTATTGTAGAGGCACTCTACGTGATCGTGTTTCCTTAGATAGAATGTTTCTAAGTGACACAGTTTTCGAGTAACATCTCATCAAAGATTGCTACCTTTTTGCACTTTGCACTCTTCAGGGATATCGTCGACACAATGTAGCTCAGACTGTTTCGACATGTTTGGGTGAAAAACAGAACCATGCTAGCCTAAATGTACCCATCTAGACTCGTTGGAACTATCATTTTGGTCGCATCAAGAGCAA
The DNA here is from genome assembly GCA_027924645.1 of Cunninghamia lanceolata. Lineage (NCBI taxonomy): Eukaryota > Viridiplantae > Streptophyta > Pinopsida > Cupressales > Cupressaceae > Cunninghamia > Cunninghamia lanceolata. The sequence continues at coordinate 19,356,960 of BSBN01000524.1, forward strand.
GACACCAAAAATACAAAAGTTGTTTTGTGCAACTTGACAACATTGACACTTTTTTGCAACATGACTCAAAGACTCAAACTGATCCCAAATGACTCAAAGTGACTTAAAAAGAAATGAAATGGTCTTAGAAGACCTTATTACATACAATTGACTCAATCAAACAAAATTTCATTTTTTTACCCCTCTTGGAGGCATGACAACCTAGGTGCTCCTGCACCATTAGTGCAACTGAAGGACTTGTTGTGACCAAATCACACATCACCCCATCATGATGGGGACCCCCTAGTTTTTGATTTCACCTTGGAGTAGGTTTACCGAGCAAGATTTGAAAATCCTATATAGAGACTCCCTGAGAGTTATTTGTTTCAATAAGTAAGAGTGCCCTAGATCCGAGAAGAGGAAGAGTGATGTTGTGAAGTGTCGAATGGGAAAATTATGGATTGAGGTGCTTTTTCTTGGATTTTTGACCAATTTATGGCGCCTTGGCATGAAAAGCATCTAGGGTAATAAGGATACATCATATCAGCGCCAAAGGCAGAGCCCCAAAAGGTAACACCTTGTGTTGACATTTTCTAAATGCCTAAATCCAAATCTAGAGATTCTAGGCACCCTTTGCTACCAAAATCACCTTGATTTTGGCACCCAATGTACATTATAGAGGTCTAGGCGCTCCTTATCATTCAAACATCTTATATGAGCGCCTAGGAAAGGAAAAAACTCTAAGTTTCATCATCATGAGCACTTAATATCAAGAGACTTTAATGGCTCAAACCTTAGCATGGAGTCCTAAGGCGCATTTCATGTCTCCTTTCATCCATTTTGGCACCCTTATGTAGATTTTTCAACTTGATTTGGTGCCCTGTATGTGAAGAAGATCTAAAGGCATGAAATTGGATGTCGTTTTGCAAGATTTTGGATCATCAAAATTGAAAGAAATAAGTCTATTAAGCTTGGGTGCCCTTGGTCTTCTTTTCATTCATTATGAGCACCTTGGGAGAATGGTATATAGGTCATCATCATGATTGGGCACCCTGGATCCAGAGTGTTGGAGAGATCATCAAATGGTGTCTAGAGGAAGTAGGGTGAGTTATGAGTTTTGGCGCCCACCTTAGAGGGCCTTCATCCATGAATGCATGCTAAGATAGAACACCAAGTTAAAACTTCCAAAGGGGTAGCACCTTTAAATAACTCATGCAAAGCATAACTCCCTAAGGCGCATTATATGCCTCCTGTTGTCCACCTTGGCGCCCACATATGGGTTCTTGACTTGATTTGGTGCCCTGTAGTTGGATGAAGATCATAAGGCACCCTTGTTTGGAAGTTTGATCACCTTTAGGCGCTCAGAGAGGAGAAGTATTTAAGTCTCCAAAGATCCAAGGTGCTCCTTTGAATCACAGTTGCCTTATAAGTGTGCCTAAGGTTCTTAGGACAAACTAAAATGAAGAAAAAGTCATTTTAAGCGTTTTAAAGGAATGAAGGTTGAAACTTTTGGAGTGGATGTTCCAATGTGAAAGTTTTAGAGGAGGACAAGAAAATTGGGAATAATGAAAGACTAAGCAATAAATTAAGGCATAGGGTTCATCAATACTTACTCCTTTTGGCGCCCTTATGAAGGTTTCTGATATGATTTGGCGCCTTGATGTAGGAAGCATGCAAAAGAGTGAATAAGTCATCATGAGCACCTAAGTAATGATGATGTAAAAATGTGTATATGTGTAAAAGTGCAACAGGAAATAAAAAAAGACAAACCTTACAAATTAATGTGCATACTTACAACTCAATGTAACATGACTTTACAAAATCAATGTGAATACTTACAAATTAATCCAATGAACCATCCGGGTCTGCTCTACTCTTTATTGTGTCAAGTATTGCTTCATGGTCAGACTCACGCACCTTCCACAAGATTTTGTTCAAAGGTCTACCCTGATACTGTATCAAATGAACATTGGATGCCACGATAAGGTTCGAGTAATGAAGAATCTTTTGATGCGTGTCAAAGTCCTAAAAGAACCAAACATTAACACTCTTATGTGGGTACCTTCTAAGCCTTGTTCCAATAATAACCACTAAGCCTGTAGGGTATTCGATGTTTTCTCCATCTGTAATTGGGGCCTCCAATTTCTTTTTGGCCTCAACACAATGACATAAGTAATAATATGTTCCCTCTTCATTATCTTCATCTGCAATAACTACATATATGTTCCCTACATTGATATAGCTAGCAAATTAGATGAAATTAGTCAACATTACAAAAACACTACAAAGTAAGATGGCATTAGGAATTTCAAAAACTATGCAAATAGATATATTACCTGGTTGAACTAGATCTGATATGTGGTCAAAGTCAACTAATGATTCCATCTGTGTTAGTTTTAGTGTCGTCGGGGGTTGATACGTGTCAAGTGGGCTAAGATAACTTAACTGCCATTCGTCAACCCACTCCTTTGACTCGCACTCATCCCAGGCTTGAATTGTACAGGAAGAACAAAAACATGACATCTTTCGCGTATGGATACTCCATGAACCTGCAATTGAGCTTCTGAAATAGTGCATCTCATTTGATCCTATCAGTGTACAACAGTCCTCATATGGTGCAATGTTAGTATCATCTATCAACCAAAAAACTCTACGAACTGAAGACTTACCTTCATTACCTGGACCCATGGAAGCATTACACCACTCGATAATCAATTTTGCATCTGTCAACTTTGCATTGTATTTATACTTTAACTCTTCTCATGCTATGGCTCTTTTGATACATGCTCCTACACCATCATGATCCCCCTTTCCATGCTCGGCCTCACAAAAGTTCCACATATGATAAATGCCTATAAAATTATGCCTCCTACTCAGCCAATAGAAATTCTGTGAGTTCTTGAATTGTGACGCACAGTTATCCGACCATATGATATGTTGCTGAACGATATGCCCCTTCTAGCCAAATCATTGTAGAACACCTGAAAGCAACCTTGCACGAACTCTATAGAATGCGTGCGATCATCACTAATATAGAAATTATACTCCCTTATAATCTTTCTGTCATCCTCTGTACTATCATTCGCATGGATGAATGCAATGTGCACAAATATAGAAACCTGTGTGGAGTTGTAATATTGTGATTGCACCTCATGATGTGGCTGTAGACTATAGTTCTCTGCAAAGTTGACGACTGAAACAATGCTACCAACTGGAAATGTGTCCTTGCATAACTTGAATTGCAAGTCCAACCATCGAGCTCTATGGGCATGTCTTGCATACTCATACACTATGCTATCACGAAATATAGACATAAACTGATATGCTGGAATCTTTTCAATAACCAATTCACACCTCTTTGCTTCTTTACCATCTTTTGTATTGTATGCCACTATTTTATACTTGCCAAACTCTACTAGTTCATTTCCAATCACATGTGTTCTTTCCATATGTTCACATATTGGTAAATGTTGCAAGCCACTGCAACGATGACATGTGCCATCCAAGCATAATTTCTTGTAGAATATTTGACCTTCCTCTCTTTCACATAAAATTCTTGATATGAAGTCTCTTGAAGATGTTGGTGTGGCACATATGGCACAACCCTGCAAATCATTGTTAGTATGCATATCTAAACATATAGACCTCTAAACATCAAAATGGCTAGAAAATTCAATATGTAATCTACAACAACAAGTAGTGCGTGTGTGATTTATCTTGACATAGACAGGTTTTAGCATTTCAAAATATCTTTGACAAATTTTAATTTGAGAATACTTCTCTAGAAATTTACCATAAAACTGTGTTTGAGTCTCATCAAAAAAATGCTTTGGATGTGGCTCACGGTTCTGACTACCGATTCTCCTTCTTACCACATCCCTTTGATTCGAAGATACCCTTGTGTAATTCTTCCAAAAGTCTTCAATTAGTGATCTCAATGCTTCAACAATTGGTTTATCTTTTCATGGTAGTCTCCCCAAGAACGCCCATAATTCATTGGCATTAGTGTCCTCAATTCTTTGGCATCTTCCAACGGCTCTTGATAAAGTTTTCCTATTAATTCTCAATTCTTGACTCGTCTTTCTAATGAGACAAGCTTTCCTTGTTTGACTACTTACTATAGTCGATGTAATCACACGTCATGTTGCATTACTATCTTTTGTTCGTGAGGTGTTACCCACACTCTCATATGCACTCATTAGATTCTTGACAATAGATTTTTCACTTGAAGCTTCTAATGTTTTCAACCCAAGAATCTTCATGATGGACCTATACTTTATACTTCGCATCATTTCAAGGAATAGTTGATATCTTGCAGTCTCATTTAACTTTTCAAAAAACAATCTCCAAATCTTATGAGCATATCTTCTACAAGTGCATTTTGGAATCTTACCTTCCATTGGCTGCAAAATATTCTCATCAATATCAATCAAATACTTTGGCTTTCTATGCAAAATTCTAGGTGGTGTTAAGTTAGGTAAATTCATCTCAATAGTAGGAATTTCATCAATATTTAAATGTAATGGGCTATATGGCATACCTTCGATCGAAGATGGAATAGATGACGTACCTTGAGGTTGAGGTGGGAACTATGGCATACCTCCTTCATCACATGTGAGTGATGATGTACTCTCAACTTGAGATGTGGTAGATGGTGTCCCTACATGTTGACTTGTGGTAGAGGACGTGTCTCCAACTATGGTATTCAAATCTCTTGTAGCATGAAGTTTTTGCATTCATTCTCTTTGTGTCGCCAATACCATATCTCTTTGTGATGATTGTGGTTCCTCTTTAATTGGCATGTCTCCATTTATCGTGTCCAATTTCCTCTTCTCACGAAGTTCCCTCATAGCCACTGCTTTCTGTGCATTCTTAGCTTCTATCTCTTCCAGTGTTGGTTTAATTCTTGATCGTTTCCTCGGCATGATGGAGAATTTGTCTGTAGCATGATAAAGAGAACAATATTAGTTCCTAAGAAATGAATCCATACAAATAACTAAAATATATGTCCTTCAACCCTTCATAGTAAATGTACATACAATCATCATGTAAAAGAGTAAATGTCACTCAACCAAAATAGGTACAAAGCATACAAAGAAAATTATTGCAGCCATGAAAAGAGTACATGGGACTTCATGCTTGAAAAGGTTGAGGCAGACCCAATTTGACATGTTTGTTGTTACTAGGGCTACTAGGATTTGGAATTGAGGTGTTTTGTTGGTACTAGGGATACTAGGATTTGGGTGGTTTGTGAAGGAATAGACAACAATTGTTGTGTCATGTGCATGTACAAATCATCATGAATAGGTACATAAGGAATGTCCTAGCCCAAGATATGTGCATACAAATCATCATGTCATGTGCATACTTGTATGATCTTGGAACCTATTCATTTGTATTTTAACTTGTTAATATGACAAGATAATAGTGGGATTGTATTTTTATTATATTGTAAGGATTTATTCTTGTATAGTTTGACATCATGGTATGTTAAGGTCTGTTTATTACACATAATTATTAAAGAGCCCAAGTGTAGAAAATATACATGGCATCATGTAAGATTGTAGGCTACTTTCTTGATTGGGAATGTGTCTATTTTAAACATGTATGATAAAGCATGATAAAGTAATTCAAATAGAATTAAGGAAAATGTAAAGAACATGCATGTAAAGACTTGACATACCTAAAAAATGAAGATTTGAATGGAGAGAGTACCCAATTATGTAGTGTTTTTTTCTTCTTGCATCAAACTCCTCAACAATTTGAGTTTTTCACCACTTTCTTCCTTTTCAATGTTAAATTGAATAACACTCAAATATAATTACTAACAACAATACTATTAACCAATCTATAATGTTAAATTCCTAAAATTGAATCACAATTAACATTGCAACACTACAAAAATTGAAACTTGAATAGATATATATCAAACTTGGTGTGAAAACTATTTTATTTCCTCCTTCTCAAGTTGGCAAAGCAGAAAAGGTGGTGGAAAGATCATACAAAGGTGGTAGAATGTGTAAAATCCTACATGTGAACTTCCCAACAGCATGAAAGCACTTCTTTTTTGTCGGAGCATGCGCATAATCAGCATGAAAACAGAGAATGTGGGCCTGGAACATGGGGGTAACACTTTTTTACCGTTTCTATAGGAGGACAAAATGCAAGCGCGTTATAACGCGCTCGCGTTTTGTCCTGCTATAGATTGATCCATAAATATTTGTGCCTATCTCACCTTCGATAGCACCTTTACAATATCTCAGCTCTAGTTCCATTAGCTCATGTTCTATATCTCACTTATATCTCCCCCTCACCTCTCTACCTCTCCCCTCTCTATGTCTCTCAGTCGCTCCTTGTCTACCTCAACCCTAAACCTTATCCCTACACCCTAATCCCTCAACCCTCAACTCTAATCCCTCATCCCTAAACCCTAAACACTATCCCTATTCCTAAACCCTCAACGGGCTCGATACTATACCTTAAACCCTAATCCCTTATCCCTAAACCCTCCAACCCTATCCCTAATCATTATACCCTCGACACTCTAATTTAACCTTAATCCCTCAACCCTCGAACCTCAATGCACTCAACCCTCAATGTCAAACCCTAATCCCTCAACCCTTAATTATGATCCCTTGACCCTCAACCCTCAACTTCAAATCCTAATCCCTCAACCCTTCACTCTAATCCCTCAACCCTAAACCCTATCCCTAAACCCTCAACATTATACCTTAAACCCTAATCCCTCAACCCTAAACCTTATCCCTAAACCCTAATCCCTTAACCCTCAACCCTAAACCTTATCCCTAAACCCTAATCCCTCAACCCTCAACCCTAATCTATCATCCCTCAACTCTAATCTCTTATCCCTAAACCCTAAATGCTATCCCTATTCCTAAACCCTCAACAGGCTCGATACTATGCCTTAAACCCTAATCCCTTATCCCTAAACCCTCCAACCCTATCCCTAATCCTTATACCCTCGACGTCAAACCCTAATCCCTCAACCCTTAACTCTGATCCCTCGACCCTTAACCCTTAAAAATTGAACCCTAAAACCTATCCCTACACGCTCGACACTCGACACTATATCTTAAACCCTAATCCCTTAACCCTCATCCCTAAAGCCTCAACCCTAAATCCTTAAACCTTCAACCCTAATCCCTCTACCCTCGACACTCTTCTTTAACCCTAATCCCTTGACCATCAACCCTATCCCTAAACCCTAAACCCTCAACCCTCAACTCTCAACATTAAACCCTAATTCATCAACCCTAAACCCTAATCCCTCAAACCTAAACCCTATCCCTAAACCATCAACCCTCAACAGTATACCTTAAACCCTAATCCCTATCCCTCAACCCTTAACCCTTAAAACTTAAACCCTATCCCTACACCCTCAACACTTGACACTATATCTTAAGCCTTAAACCCTCATCCCTAAAGCCTCAACCCTCAATCCTTAAACCTTCAACCCTAAACCCTATCCCTAATCCCTCTACCCTTGACACTATAACCCTAACCTCAACATTAAACTCTAATCCGTCAACCCTAAACCCTCAACCCTCAACACTATACCTTAAACCCTAATCCATCAACCCTAAAACCTAATCCCTCAACCCTCAACCCTAAACACTATCAATAAACCCTCAACCCTCGACACTATACCTTAAACCCTCATCCCTCAACCCTCAACCCTAATCCCTCAACCCTCAACCCTCCCCTCAACCCTCAACGTCAAACCCTAATCCCTCAACACTTAACTCTAATCCATCGACCCTCAACCCTATCCCTAAACCCTAAACCCTAAAGCCTCAACCCTCAACCCTCAACCCTCAATGTCAAATCCTAATCCCTCAACCCTTCACTCTAATCCCTCAACCCTAAACCCTATCCCTAAACCCTCAACACTATACCTTAAACCCTAAACCCTATCCCTAAACCCTTGACACTCTTCGTTAACCCTAATCCCTTAACCATCAACCCTATCCCTAAACCCTCAACCCTCAACCCTCAACTCTCAACATTAAACCCTAATTCATCAACCCTAAACCCTAATCCCTCAAACCTAAACCCTATCCCTAAACCATCAACCCTCAACACTATACCTTAAACCCTAATACCTATCCCTCAACCCTTAACCCTTAAAACTGAAACCCTATCCCTGCACCCTCAACACTTGACACTATATCTTAAGCCTTAAACCCTCATCCCTAAAGCCTCAACGCTTAATCCTTAAACCTTCAACCCTAAACCCTATCCCTAATCCCTCTACCCTCGACACTCTAACCCTAAGCTTGACATTAAACGCTAATCTGTCAACCCTAAACCCTAATCCGTCAACCCTAAACCCTATCCCTAAACCCTCAACCCTCAACACTATACCTTAAACCCTAATCCATCAACCCTAAAACCTAATCCCTCAACCCTAAACACTATCAATAAATCCTCAACCCTCGACACTATACCTTAAACCCTAATCCCTCAACCCTCAACCCTAATCCCTCAACCCTCGACCCTCGAACCTCAACCCTCAACCCTCAATGTCAAACCTTAATCCCTCAACTCTTAACTCTAATCCCTCAACCCTCAACCCTATCCCTAAACCCTAAAGCCTAAAGCCTCAACACTCAACCCTCAATGTCAAATCCTAATCCCTCAACCCTTCACTCTAATCCCTCAACCCTAAACCCCATCCCTAAACCCTCAACACTATACCTTAAACCCTAAACCCTATCCCTAAACCCTCAACACTCTTCTTTAACCCTAATCCCTTGACCATCAACCCTATCCCTAAACCCTCAACCCTCAACCCTCAACCCTCAACTCTCAACATTAAACCCTAATTCATCAACCCTAAACCCTAATCCCTCAAACCTAAACCCTATCCCTAAACCATCAACCCTCAACACTATACCTTTAACCCTTAAAACTTAAACCCTATCCCTGCACCCTCAACACTTGACACTATATCTTAAGCCTTAAACCCTCATCCCTAAAGCCTCAACCCTCAATCCTTAAACCTTCAACCCTAAACCCTATCCCTAATCCCTCTACCCTCAACACTCTAACCCTAACCTCGACATTAAACGCTAATCTATCAACCCTAAACCCTATTCCTAAACCCTCAACCCTCAACACTATACCTTAAACCCTAATCCATCAACCCTAAAACATAATCCCTCAACCCTAAACACTATCAATAAACCCTCAACCCTCGACACTATACCTTAAACCCTAATCCCTCAACCCTAATCCCTCAACCCTCAACCCTCGAACCTCAACCCTCAACCCTCAACGTCAAACCCTAGTCCCTCAACCCTTAACTCTAATCCCTCGACCCTCAACCCTATCCCTAAACCCTCAACAATATACCTTAAACCCAAATCCCTCAACCCTAATCCGTCATCCCTCAACTCTAATCTCTTATCCCTAAACCCTAAATGCTATCCCTATTCCTAAACCCTCAACAGGCTCGATACTATACGTTAAACCCTAATCCCTTATCCCTAAACCCTCCAACCCTATCCCTAATCCTTATACCCTCAATGTCAAACCATAATCCCTCAACCCTTAACTCTAATCCCTTGACCCTTAACCCTTAAAACTTGAACCCTAAAACCTATCCCTACATGCTCGACACTCGACAGTATATCTTAAACCCTAATCCCTTAACCCTCATCCCTAAAGACTCAACCCTAAATCCTTAAACCTTCAACTCTAAACCCTATCCCTAATCCCTCTACCCTCGACACTCTTCTTTAACCCTAAGCCCTTGACCATCAACCCTATCCCTCAACCCTCAACCCTCAACATTAAACCCTAATTCATCAACCCTAAACCCTAATCCCTCAAACCTAAACCCTATCCCTAAACCATCAACCCTCAACACTATACCTTAAATCCTCAACCCTCAACACTTAAACCTTAAATCTTAAACCCTATCCCTAAACCCTCAACCCTAAAAACTATACCTTAAACCCTAATCCCTCAACCCTAAACCCTATCCCTAATCCCTCTACCCTCAACACTCTACCTTAACCCTAATCCCTCGACCCTTAACCCTAAACGCTATCCCTAAAGCCTCAACCATAAACCCTAATCCCTCAAGTTCCTAAACTCTAATCCCTTATCCCTAAACTCTAAATCCTATCCTTAAACCCTCAACCCTCAACCTTAAACCTTAATCACTCAATCCTTATCCACCCCTCTCCTCCCCTATCTGGCTCACTCCCATCTCTACCCTCCTCTACCCTCGACACTATACATACATACATTTAGGCATACATACATGATTAATAACCTTGAACATAAAAAAATTCAAGGGGAACATAACGCGAGCGCGTTATAACGTGCTCGCGTTATTTAAAACATGACAAACAGCACAAACTTTTGCGGAGAATGGAAAATGCAAAGAAAACAATAACGCGAGCACGTTATAACGTGCTCGTGTTATGTTTTGCTTTGGGAATCCCAAGCCTTGGGCTTGGGATTTGCTTTGGATTTCCAACCCAAATGCTTGGAGTGCCTTTTCAACATCCACAGACGTGTTTTTCTATTTTCTTCAAGATTTCACATAATTTCGCTCGTGCTAACCCTTAGATTTGCATGTGTTTCAAGGTCAAACAAATCAAACACCTAGGTAATGTTAGGCTCTCTCTTAGCTATTTGACGATGTGATTTTTTTCACATTTTAACAATGTTAAGCCTTTCATCTTTAATTTCTTTTGTTTGTGTGTCCATTTTTGGGCAAAAACCACTGTTTGGTCTTTTTTTCATTGTAAATTAACTATTCATTGAAATTTCAAAAAAATTATATATTTAGAAACTAGACTCCATTCTACACATATTAAAAAAAGAAAAAAATAATTTTCAATTAGTTTTCAAAATTTATAGGGGTAGCACGGCCAAAATTCTATTTTTAAGGATGTGTCCACTTTGAAAATTAGTAAAAAATCAAATATTCATCAAAAAATTATCAAAAAAATTGGGCATAAACTACATGCTATTAGCTAATTTCTCACTAAAGTGATTTTAACAATACCAAAAAAAAGTTGACCTTTTGAGGGAGCCACAAAACATGCTATGTTATGTTTTTTTGACAGAAACAACACCAATTTCTGTGGCTCCCTCTTTTGAACCCCTTAATCTATGCCATTTAAAAAAAATAGTAGTTTAGAAAGTAGACTTGGAGCACTACGAATATTGTTTTGGTTGCATCTCCAAATTTTGAGTGTAACTATGCTCAATTTCTCATCCAAGGCCAGCATTTCCTAATTTCAGAAAAAAAAGTGGCCATTTAAGACCCCTTTTTGGCCCCCCATCTTCTTGCACTTACCCTGTTAATAAACTTGTGAATATAACTTGATCAAAGATAAATAATGATTCTTATTACATAAAACTGGTAAATAGTTTCTCTAAGGTTTTATAACTTCCCAATTAACAACCACTTTATAAACTTTTTGCTTACATTCATAATTTATATTATTATAAAATTCATCCATCTAAAATACCTTTGTCTTTGCAACTTCATGCTCAAGGAACATGGTAGTTCATTTACTCCATTTATTATTCATTTTCCCTAGTAAACTTTAATGTTGTTTTAAGTTAAGTTAATGTGCTCTTATCTAAGGGAACATAAGTATTAATTTAAGATGATGTTTTTAATTGTATTCAATTTCCAAACATTTGGCACTTAACAACTTAGATAATCATTCATAAAAGGTCATCATTTGTTTAAATAAGGCATTCCACTTATATCTACATATGGCCAAAAGGGCTAATTTTTAGATTCGTAGATAGTTGCATTTATAAAGTTGTCTAGAATTTTATATTATTGCTTGATTAGTGAGTTCTTGTACAGAAATATTCAGTATCTAGTTTGATTAATATTAACATGGTTCACATGATTCTACATATACAAGGATATATCTTAGTTAAATGAAAAGAAGGATTAATGACATAAACTCATCCATATAATATTTCCACCAAAACACTTAATGAAAGGTTCAAATATAAGGATATGATAATATATAAGAAGAACCCAATCATTGGTCCAACATTTTGTTCTTGACCTACTATGACATTATAAATACATACACGTTTAGTTGCCAAAATATCAAATTTAAATATATAATTCAATAATTACTTTTGAAATGTTCATGCTATTATTGCTTCTATCAATAATATTTAATCACATAATTTACTATATATTCAATCATCATTAAAATAAATATTCAAACTTACTATTGCTTGAGTATTACCCATTTATCTTATTTTAACATCCACATGCTATCGCATAGAATATTACACACTATACCCTATCCAAATTATACCTATGATGCTACACAAATAATCTTATGTTATTAATAGTTTTAGAAACATTCTATAACTCCTTTCAATTTGATAAGAATGAAACATTTATATAAGATCAACATCATGACTTAAATCAATTGTTATAAATTCAAAGTTGTCCGAGGGGTATGCCGATAGAAATATGAAGGTAATTTATTTGATGAGTACAAAAGCCCTATCCAATATTCTCCTGCCCAATCATAAAACACTGCCAACAATAGTGACCAAGTCAGGATTCTTTATATGTTGAATGAAAGACGTGTATTAAAAACAAGGTACGTGGACTGTTTGAGTAGTGATTGCAGGATTTGAACATAATGGATTTGTTAAAAAGGCATTAGAAACCTTCAGCAATTGAAATTGGTAGATGTGAAGTCAAATTCCACAACCTACGTTAGCACCCTCCCTGCCTGTGCCTACGTGGGAGCTTTGGAATAGGGTATGGACATCCATCAGAACGAAAGGGGATGGGAGGATTTTTTATTAGATGTTAGAGTTGGAAATGCTCTGGTAGATATGTATGCAAAACATGGTATCATAAGCAAAAGTATGGAAACACACACAAGGCACACAAACAATTTGACAGAATGCCTCAAAGAGAGGTCATCTCGTGGAATGCAATGATTGCGGGATTGCAAAAAATGGATTAGTTGAAAAAGGCATTTGAAACTTTCAATCAAATGCAATTGGCAGGCATAAAGCCAAATTTCAAAACCTTTGACAGCGTCCTCCCTGCCTGTGCCAAAATCGAAGCTTTGGCGCAGGGTATGGACATCCATCAAAGCAAAACGGAAAGGGGGATTTTTGTTAGATGTTGTAATTGCAAGTGACCTAGTAGATATGCATGCAAAATGTGGAAGCATAGACAATGCACGTGAACTGTTTGACAGAATGTCTCATGAAATGTGGTCTCATGGAATGCCATGATTGCAGAATATATTAAAAATGGGATTGTTAGAAAGGCTTTAATTTCCAAACAATAGTGATTGGCAAATGAAAAATCAAATTTCCTACCCTTTGCCAGTGTCCTTCCTGTCTATGCCAAGATGGGAGCTTTCAAATAGGGGATAGACATCCATCCAAGCATAACAGAGGGGATTTTGTCAGAGCTTATGATGTCTATGCATGTATGTGTCTATTATTTATTTTGATTTGGTCCATATCTTACCACATATGCATGTTCTTCCTTATTGTATCACACTAAAGTACAACACAACATAATACAAATCTAATCCATAGGTTTCAATTGTTGGTGCAAAGGGAGGAAGAATAAATTTTAGGAAATAAATTATAATAGCATAGACAAAGATAAGGACATTTGAGAAATTTATTTCTATAGAGAGAATATAGCCATGTTGAAGATGTGTAGTAAGGCACATTAAATTCTAGCCCTTGGAGGGGGGTTTCCCACCTATAAGAGGGCTATGGAATGGGGGGTGAACATGAAAAGATGTGACTACTATGTCAAAACATGTCTAACTATTGGGGATATATAAAAGGGATTAAGAAAAGATAAATTAAATTAGTACAGACCAAAGGAGATAACAACAACCTAAGAGAGATCATTGCTGAGAATGAGATGGGGTTTGAAGAGAGAAAGATAATGGATTTGATTGAGAAGGAAAATTAAGAAGGAAGGAAATTGAAACAAAGATAAGAATAAGAGGAAAGGTACTAGAAAAGAATTGAAAAGGTGCAAGAGGCATCTAAGGAGCATACTAGAGGTTGTAGTAAAATCTCCAAGAGTTTTTGAGTTAGTTAGATTATCAAATGACACACCACTTACAAATCTAAATGAACCTGAAAGGTCAATTACCCTCATGAGAAACGACAATAAAAGTTAAAAAAGAATGATGGAATAGTTAAGAGAATATGAGGCATTAGTAAGTATGGATGATTTGGAGTCATGGAGGAGAGGCACTATAGTGGTGGTGGAGAGAGAACCTAGGAGTAGGGAGGAACAACTAGAGGTTAGATTATTGACTCAAAGACTAGTTGTGAAAGATGATTCTAACTTGTTTTATCTAAAATTCAAAATAGTAGAGAGATTTGAGGAGTTTTTAACACTAACTTCTCAATTTAAGGATCTAAATCTTAGTACAAACCATTTTAATACTAGGATCAATGGGTCAATGCAAGATAATGGGCCCACTTTTTCGCCAAAAAGTGGCAATTTATTTCTTGAAAATTAAAGTTTGTCATAGTTGGGGTAAAAACTTGAAGCACATATACATAGAATATTAACATGGGCTAAAAATATGACATGCATGATTTTATTTCTAGTTTGCAAATATGTAATTTATTTTAACACCTAGATGATAAAAGTTGGTTTTGTATGGGATGTAAAAAGTGATCTTTTTAAAAAGGTGTTGTTGGAGGCCAAAACATGCACATGTATGGCCCACAAAACAAGTAAGATGATTATCAAAACTTCCATAAAGTCAGGAGATGAACAAGGTATCCTTAGGATAGCACTCGAATAATTCCACTATCACCAACATGTTGGAACCATATTTGGTCACACAAGGTGCGCAACAAAAAATATGACTATTGGCACCCTTACACTAAATGTAATTCAAGCATTTTGCAAGAGTGCATTTATTGTCAACATGGTCAAATGGTTTGGAGTTGTTGTAACTTGAGATAGGTTATTGTAGATAGACCTGACATCCACCTGTAGGTGCAAATAGAACACTCCTAGGTGCCATAGATTATGAGAATTGTTGCATCAAAGTTGACATCTTTTTGCTCTTAGAGCTCTTAAGAGACTTTCTCAATCTAATGTAGCTCAGAAGGATTGGGACACTTGGAGAATGAAATGAGGCCTCTACTAGCATTCACCCTTACATTGAGTGAAATGTTGGCACCATAAATTTGGTCCCACAATGAAGAAAATGAAAAATATGACTATTGGCACCCTTACACTAAATGTAATTCAAGCATTTTGTAAGAATGCAATATTGTTGGCACAGACAAATAGTTTGGAGTCAAACAGTTTGGATTTACTTGAAATTGAGACAGATTATTGTACATGGACTCGACCTCCACATTTAGGTGCAAATAGAACATTACTAGGTGCCACAAATTTCAAGAATTACTATATCAAATTTTGACACATTTTTGCTCTTAGGGCTCTCAAGAGACTTTCTCAGTTTGATGTAGCCTAAAAGGATCAGGACACCTGGGTAATGAAATGAGGCCTCCACTAGAATTCACCTACCCACCCCAACATGTTGGCACCTTGGTTCTATCCCATGAGGTGCAGAGCAAAAAATATGACTATTGGCACCCTAACACTAAATGTAATTCAAACATTTTGCAAGAATACATTCATTGTCAACATATTCAAATAGTTTGGATTTGTTGGAAACTAAGATAGGTTATTGTAAATGGACTTAACATCCACTTGTAGGTTCAAACAAAAAAAATTCCTAGGTGCCATGGATTCTGAGAATAACTACGTCAAAGTTTGATACCTTTTTGCTCTTAGGACTCTTAAGGGACTTTCTCAGTCCGATGTAGCTCAAAAGGATCGGGACATCTAGGGAATGAAATGAGGCCTCCTCTAGCATTCACCCACCCACCCTAATGTGTTGGCATCATCGGTTAGGTCCAACGAGGTGTAGAACAAAAAATGACTACTATTACCCTTACACTAAACATAATTGAGACATTTTGCAAGAATGTATTCATTGTCGGCATGGTCAAATGGTTTGAAGTTGTCAGAAATTGAGATACATTATTAATCCTATGATACTCCACTTGATTTTCATGACTTTCTTATTATCTATCTAAAAGATAATAATACTAGATCTTGATGCTACAAGATGACCACTTTCTTGCAAGGTAACATCCTTGTTGGCATGGTATGACTAATGGTCCTTTTAGTGATTACAATCTTTAGTGACATGTTTCTTGGTTTAGTTGATAGGTCCATTTAACTAGTTTTATTTCATGACAAAACAAACATATACCACTTGTTGGTTATTTTTCCCAGACTGGATGCTTATTCCCAGTTATCCCTACAAGGTAGCCATCATTGATCAACAGGATTCCTGGGCCAGGGGCCAACAGTATAGGAGATAGACTCTATAAATATCTCCTCTTCTTCTTTAGGCTCTACAGAACCAAGGGGGGTATTCCCTATTCAACATCCATGAAATAAATTTGTGCAAAGACTAGGATGTTGACACAAAGCAGATAAACCCTTTATTAAGCAGACCAAAACTGTGAGATAAGTGCAAAGGGGCTAGCTTTGGGCCTATGTTCAGTTGGAGACAGAGGATTTTGGTCCTAAAACTATTTCTAAAGTCCTAAAGGTTTGTATTTAAAGTATGAGTTTGATTTATGTGCGGTTGCAAAACTAGGACTTTGGGTTGCAACAAAAATACCAAACCAGATTGGTGCCTATCTAGGGCTCGGATTCAATAGATATATATATGTGAATATTTACCAGAAACTTAAGACAGTAATCAAATTTCAAGGGGCTTTTAAAATGTCTGCCCTACAGACAACACCCAAGGGAGAGTATTTAGTTATTTCTACTTACCAACATCCTTACTGCAATGTATTCTTCTCAACACTTAATCCAAAACATTAAATCTACTCCTTGAGTAGAAGTAAGAGACTAAGTATTCAATACAGAAAACCTGTATTCTAGAATCTATAACACCCCTTAGATATTCAGAGTCAGAAGAAAAACACATTCACTCTGGACACAAATAACAAAACACATGCAATGAAGCATTACTCATTTAAATCAACATGAAATTGATGATTTCAGTGGATAATACATACAACATACAATTCATAAACTCAAAAGACACCTGAAACAGAGCCACCAAAATGTTGTTTTCCTACTACAGCGCCAAAAATTGTCCAGTTTTCAACAACCACCACCAGTAACATAGTTTGGCTTTTGTACCAAGACTATGTACATAGAAAAAATTAAATTACAAGGCGAGGTCAAAATTTCCTATTAGATACACAGCACCAGAAATGGCGCTCAAAATAATAAATGCAGTAGGGGACAAAATAGGAAGAAGCAAGAGGAGGGCGAGGAGTAGTTGAGCTCGAGCCCTCTGCCGCCGCTGGAAGACCTTTGTCATAGACCTGGTACTTGGCCGTTCGACCATCGGCCCATGCCTGTTTGCAATCCTGTCATTAATGGCTCAACCACCCGCAGCTCCCGTAGAAGTCATAGCAGTGCACCCCTAGAAATTTCCCGCTCAAAAAATGGCCACAAACACGCGAAAAAAACCACCGCGGCAGGTACAAAACATGGCCGTCGATCTGCACTCCCCTCGCTGAGATCCACGCATCAAATTCTGTTGAAAAGTCACTAGGCACCCAAATCGTGCCACGTAGGTACTCCATACTTCCATCGCTGGCTTTTCACCTTCAGCATTTTGCCTTTCTCCACCTTGTATATGCATGTTCAATTGCATATGCACTCGCCACTATTCATCCTTCAAAACCCCTTGTATATGCAAAATGCATATACATGCAACAGTTAACATGCAAGGCGGACCCCAAATGTTATTGCAGTAGCCTGAAATCTCCATCGGTTTCAGAATGCATGTGTTTTTCTTTGCACTTGCCGCTTTGTACATGCAAAAGCATATACATACAAGGCGGACTTGAAATTTTTATGAGGCATTTTAAAAACTTATTCAGGTCCGGCTTGTATCTCTCACCTTTGTATATCCGCAATATACAACACACACATACATGCAGGTCGTGGACTTCAAATCACTATGCATCAGAATGTATCTCCTTTTGAAGTCTGGCTTGTATCACTTTCACTACACATCGGCTAGTATATCAACATATACAAGTGCTTTATACAACCTGGACTTCAAATAGTCATAGACTGCATTTGATTCCTTCTCCGCGTTCGGGTTGTATGTCTTTCCTTTTGCACATTTTCGAATGTATAACACATATACATTCGCCTTTGTATGTGGGATACAAAGCCGCTTGCATGTGAGGTGGACCCCACCAAATGTACATCGGTCCTTATATACTTTGCTTGCATATGACCTTTGTATGTTCAAACATGCATTCAACCTATTAGTAATAATTTATGTTTGGGGTATCATGCTGGCACCTTCCCTAAAAATCCAAAAATATTCTAAGTCTTTGGGCCTCCTCAGCATTTTTCAACTGCAGCATCATATTTTCTTCGAGGAGGAGGTCATCATCATCATGTTTCCAATCATCACCCTATTGTTTCTCGCGGGGGTCATCATCATATTTTCTGTCAGCCTGATCATCCACGGGGTGATATTTTAACATCGGGTGATCTTACTTAAGATCATCTTGATGATGTTGCTGCAATGTTCTAAGTATGACCCGTTTTGCATCGGGGTCATCATATTTGAACATCGGGTGATCTTGGTTAAGATCATCCTGATGTTACTTTATCACTTCATGTTTGCTTTATCGCCCGGTGCTGCTGACATCATTCTTTTATCGGGGCGATATTTGCCCGTCTGCATCAGCATCATATTCTCTTAGGAGGTGGTCAGCATCATCATGATATTTTGTCAACCGAATTTTTCATCAGGGTCATCATGTTTCAATATCAGGTGATGTTTGGATATCATCCTGATCCTGCAGTAGAGCTACAGTGCACCCTGATATTTCTGCGGGGGGTGATATTCTGAAATATCGGGTGATCTTACGAATATCACCCCGGCGCCAATATGATGGTGACGTCATCAGGATCCGAGGGGGGTCATATTTTAACATCAGTCATCTTATGGAGATCCCCTGATGTTGCGAATATGACGATGACATCATCCGGATATATGGAGATGCGCGGTATGCAGATATGATGCTGACGTCATCAGGATTTTTGTGGACATGCAGGATGTTCATCGGCCAGACATTTGGTATCGGTTAAGCAGGAGGATCTTCCTCCGATGCATCAGGTTGTGCCAATGAAGGCGATTATCATATTGGGCGATTTTTCACATGAAGGCAGGGTTGGTCATCAGGTGATGTGGACGGCATGATATTTTCTTGCAGGGTGATACTTTCTGCGAGGTGATATTTCACATCAGGGTGATGTGAAATATCAGGGTGAGCTCATGCAGATGATGGTGCTAACGTCAGGGTGATATTAAGTATCCGGATATCATGCTGGAGGATGATGATGATGAGGGTCTTATACTAGGTGCCGTCAGGAGCAAAATCACCGACATCATATATGCTCGCGACCTAGTATATAAAGTATTGGAGAGGTCACCGCGGGTTGCATGTGGGATAATTTGATCCTACATAATTTGAAATATCAGGATAAGGTATTTTGGCGGGAAAAGTTTGCGATGCATAGTATGATGTTTTTCTGGCTGGCGGATCTTACAGGGTATGGGCGATGGCGTGGATGAATCTAGTACCTAACTGAAGATGTGAATCCCCAGGCGGCGGCGCAAGGCTCGAGATCACTCCCTGTCTCCTCTCCCACCTGCTACATTGAATGTTTGAGCGCCATTTTCTCAATGAGCTGTATCTGGCAAATTTCAACTTTTGCCATGTAATTAATGTTGAGGACCTTCCTACTATATATAGCAGGTTGTGTTCCTCATTAGAGGTTGTTGAAAACTGGACATATCTGGCTCTGTAATAAGATACAACTAGTTTTGGTTGCTCTGTGTAGGAGGTTTTGTGAGTTTATGTATCTCTTGTTGTATGTCTCATGCATGAATCTACTGATTTCATGATTGATTTTATATGAGTAATGTTGTATTTGCATGTGTTTTGTTAATTTTGTCTCCAGTATTGCATGTGTCCTTTTGAATCTAGATATCTAAGGGGTGTCTGGTATTCTAGAATATAGAATTCCTGTATTGAATGCTTGATCTTTCAACTTTTGCTCAAGGGGTAGATTAAAGTGTTTTCAGATTAAGTGTTGGGAAGAATATACTACAATAGGGATGCCATAAGTAGAGATAACTTAACACTCTGTATTGGGAGGTATCTGTAAGGCAGATATCACACAAATCCCCTTGAAATCCAGTTTTAGTGTGTTCATGCTGATCATTCACAGGTGTATGTCTACTGACTCCAAGCCCTGGATAGGCACCAATCTAGCTCTGTGTTGAGGTTATACACCAGGTCTAGGTTTGCATCCAAACATAAAATCAAACTCAAACTTCCAAATCAAACCATTAGGACTGTAGAAGTATTTTAAGACCAAGATCCTCTGATTCACAACTGAACATAGGCCCAAAGCTAGCCCCTTTGCACTTATCCTACAGTTTTGGTCTACTTATAGGAGGATTTATCTACTTTGTATCAACATCCCAAGCCAACCCACAAGCATATTCTCATGGGTGTTGAATAGGGAATACCCCCTAGGTCTTGCAGAGCCTGAAGAAGAAGAGGAGATAAAAATAGAGTCTATCTCCTATACTGTTGGCCCCTAGCCCAGAGATCCTGTTGATCATTGATGGCTACCTTGTAGGGAAATCTGGGAGAAAGTATCCAGTCAGGGAAAAAACCAACAGAAATTGGCAACTCTGCTGGGGATGTGAAAAGTACTATCTAATCATCTCTGGTGATATATTTGTGGCACATCTGAGTCACAATAGAAATTGGCGACTCTACTGGGGAGGAGTAAATAAAAAAGAATAATATCTGTGTGCCCATCCGAGTCACCAACAGAAATTGGCGACTCTGCTGGGGACAATGTCATATCCATGAAGGTGTGAGTCTAAGAGATTGAATAATTAGGCCTGGAAGTGCCTTGTTGCAGCAGATTTGAAGTTTTATATGTGGCTCTGCTGGTGGATGACCCAGAAAGAAAGAAATCAATTTTCAGCTTCAGCCTATTTGAAGCTCATTCCTCTACCAAGGAGGTGGCGACTCTGTTGAAATGAACCTATCAGCAGCTGCAACATATCCAGGTATTTGTACAAGTTTTTGAAAAGTTCCCTATTTGGTGAAATAGCACTGGTTAAAAGGGAAACATTGGTGAAAGCAGAGCTTGCATGCTTTTGTTAGAACCTACTCTGTATTTCAAAAGGGCATGCAATGTTGTTCAAAAGACTCATATAGAGGACTTTAGGCGGGTTGAAATAGCAGTTTGTATTTTAAGGGCCTAAGGTCATATTGTGATTGAAAATCTGAGTAGAGAGGAGGGTTGCAAAAGCATAAAAAGATGTATTGTCAGCCCATGCACTCTTGTGAGGTGTCAAATGCAATAATGTATAGTAGTCAGTCCCAACCATGTAATAAAAGAGGCTTCAACATAGACAGATATAAGCCCATAAATTTTAGTGGCATTTGTGGTTATCCAAATGCTCTTCCACCTAAAATCAGAAGATATTTGCCCAAATTCAGTGGTACAAAGGATGAATCAGCTGAGAGACACTTGCAGCAGTTTATAAATGTTATAGATGATTTTGAGATTGACCATGAAGATGTAGTTATGAGATTATTTGTTCAATCTCTAGATGAAGATGCAAGGGATTGGTTCTCCTACCTTCCAGCTTACTCTATCAGCTCTTGGCATGATTTTAAATCTGCATTTCTAGAACAATATGGAGAAAGAATTTCTGAATATGCAGTTATTAGTGATTTTATGTATACCCATATTGAAGAAGATGAGTTGATCCCAGTTTTTAACCTCAGATTTATGAGGGCATTGAATAGAATACCAGAATGTATGAGACCTAATGATGCATTGTGCCTAGTTGTCTATTTGGGAGCATTTGATAAGAAAATGAGTTATAGATTGAGAAATAAGGAGCCCACCACATTGCATCAGGCACAATAGTTTGTAATGGACATTGAAAACAATTGGAGGTATGGAATACAAAAGGGTTATTTTTCTAAAAAAATTTGTTGTCCTGCAGCCCCCAATGTTGATGAAAGATTTAATTCAGGAATTGACAATGAATGTCAAAGCACTCACACCCCTGCTGTCCCAGTTTTTGCATCATTCCAAGTGGATGATGTTTCTATTATAGAGGAGGATGTCCTATTTTGCCCAGCAAATGAAGTTGAAAATAATGATTTTTCAAGTGATTTTTACATGCCAGTCCTTAACAAAGAGCCTTCATGTTTAAATGATCCAGTTGTGTAAGGTTGTGATCATATAGATCAAGAATCAATATCAGTTTCATCAGGAAGCATTGGAGGGCTAGAAAATGATGCAGCTTGTTCAACTTCAGAGTGCATTGAAACAACAGCAATCTTGTATGTGGGGCAATCAAATGGTAGAAAAGATATCCATGACCAGTGCATGGATCAGGTTTGTTCTTCTTATGACTCTGGATCTGATAATAATGAAGAAGAATTGGACTGTCATGAAGAAGAAGCAAAGAACTTTGTAGTGAATGAAAATCCTCTTTATGATGAGCCTCTGGATGCATTTATTGTTGTGAGTCATGACCTTCATTGGTGTAGGATTAACCCTTTGTTTGATGATGATGATGTGGATTTGCAAACTGTGCATAGTGAATGTTCATCATCAATTGGTTCAGACATATGCAATTATGGACATGCAGATCAGGTTTTGTTACCATTACCCATAAATGATATAGATGATGATAAGGGTCTCATTTATTTTGAATGTCTTCAGTTTTAGGATCAGCTAGATGAGTGCCTGATGGTGTGCAGCAGCTAGATAAATGATGAAGAATGCCAAGAGCAGTATGATGTACTATCTGAGGGATATAACATACATGTGTTGCCTAATGTTGAAGAATATTATGTGTATGGTTATATGTCTAATTTTAAAATCCAAAATGACAGAGGTGAAAATGATAGTGGCAAGTTGTCAAAAGTGGTGGAATATCTAATTGAGCAGATGACCTTGTGGGCAGACTATGCCAATCTTTTCAGTTGGGATTGGGATCTTCCAGTTTGGAATCAGGCATTTGACAAGAAAAAATTATGGTTCTTCCTTTTTGGCTGCCCTGGGCCGCCAAAGTAATATTTGAAAATAATGTGTTTGATGATGTAGGTCAATATATCTTCATGACTCTGTGCCCAATGGATAGGGGACTAGTCTGCATCCCAGAGATCTGAGGTTCTCGCCATGCTTGCAAGAGGCATGTGTCCCCAGACGGAGCCAATGTTAGTAATAATTTATGTTTGGGGTATCATACTGGTGCCTTCCCTAAAAATCCAAAAATATTCTAAGTCTTTGGGCCTCCTCAGCATTTTTCAATTGCAGCATCATATTTTCTTCGAGGAGGAGTTCATCATCATCATGTTTCCAATCATCACCCTATTGTTTCTCGTGGGGGTCATCATCATATTTTCTGTCAGCCTGATCATCTGCGGGGTGATATTTTAACATCGGGTGATCTTACTTAAGATCATCCTGATGATGTTGCTATAAGGTTCTAAGTATGACCCGTTTTGCATTGGGGTCATCATATTTGAACATCGGGTGATCTTGGTTAAGATCATCCTGATGTTACTTTATCACTTCATGTTTGCTTTATCGCCCGGTGCTGCTGACGTCATTCTTTTATCAGGGTGATATTTGCCCATCTGCATCAGCATCATTTTCTCTTAGGAGGTGGTCATCATCATCATGATATTCTGTCAACCAAATTTTTCATCAGGGTCATCATGTTTCAATATCGGGTGATGTTTGGATATCATCCCGATCCTACAGTAGAGCTACAGTGCACCCTGATATTTCTGCGGGGGGTGATATTCTGAAATATCGGGTGATCTTACGAATATCACCCCGGCACCAATATGATGGTGACGTCATCAGGATCGGAGGGGGGTCATATTTTAACATCAGTCATCTTATGGAGATCCCCTGATGTTGCGAATATGACGACGACATCATCCGAATATGTGGAGATGTGTGGTATGCAGATATGATGCTGACGTCATCAGGATTTTTGTGGACATGTAGGATGTTCATCGACCAGACATTTGGTATCGGTTAAGCAGGAGGATCTTCCTCCGATGCATCAGGTTGTGCCGATGAAGGCGATTATCATATCGGGTGATTTTTCACATGAAGGCAGGGTTGGTCATCAGGTGATGCAGACGGCATGATATTTTCCTGTAGGGTGATACTTTTTGCAGGGTGATATTTCACATCGGGATGATGTGAATTATCAGGGTGAGCTCATGTAGATGATGGTGCTGACATCAGGGTGATATTAAGTATCTGGATATCATGCTGGAGGATGATGATGATGAGGGCCTTATACTAGGTGCCGTCAGGAGCAAAATCACCGACATCGTATATGCTCGCGACCTAGTATATAAAGTATTGGAGAGGTCACCGCGGGGTACATGTGGGATAATTTGATCCTGCATAATTTGAAATATCAGGATGAGGTATTTTGGCGGGAAAAGTTTGCGATGCACAGTATGATGTTTTTCCCAAGGCCGCGAGTTGGTGCACCATTAATGGCGGATCTTACAGGGTATGGGCGATGGTGTGGATGGATCTAGTACCCGACTAAAGATGTGAATCCCTAGGCGGCGGCGCAAGGCTCGAGATCACTCCCTGTCTCCTCTCCCACCTGCTGCATTGAATGTTTGAGTGCCATTTTCTCAATGAGCTGTATTTGGTGAATTTTGACTTTTGCCATGTAATTAATGCTGAGGACCTTCCTGCTATATATAGCAAGTTGTGTTGCTCATTAGAGGTTGTTGAAAACTGGACATATCTGGCTCTGTAATAAGATACAACTAGTTTTGGTTGCTCTGTGCAGGAGGTTTTGTGAGTTTATGTATCTCTTGTTGTATGTCTCATGCATGAATGTACTAATTTCATGATTGATTTTATATAAGTAATATTGTATTTGCATGTGTTTTGTTAATTCTGTCTCCAGTATTGCATGTGTCCTTCTTTTGAATCTAGATATCTAAGGGGTGTCTGGTATTCTAGAATATAGAATTCCTGTATTGAATGCTTGATCTTTCAACTTCTGCTCAAGGGGTAGATTAACGTGTTTTCAGATTAAGTGTTGGGAAGAATATACTGCAATAGGGATGCCATAAGTAGAGATAACTTAACACTCTGTATTGGGAGGTATCTGTAAGGTAGATATCACATAAATCCCCTTGAAATCTAGTTTTAGTGTGTTCATGCTGATCATTCACAGGTGTATGTCTACCGACTCCAAGCCCTGGATAGGCACCAATCTAGCTCTGTGTTGAGGTTATACACTAGGTCCAGGTTTGCATCCAAATATAAAATCAAACTCAAACTTCCAAATCAAACCATTAGGACTGTAGAAGTAGTTTAGGACCAAGATCCTCTGATTCACAACTAAACATAGGCCCAAAGCTAGCCCCTTTGCACTTATCCTACAGTTTTGGTCTACTTATAGGAGGATTTATCTACTTTGTATCAACATCCCAAGCCAACACACAAGCATATTCTCATGGGTGTTGAATAGGGAATACCCCCCTAGGTCTTGCAGAGCCTGAAGAAGAAGAGATAAAAATAGAGTCTATCTCCTATACTGTTGGCCCCTGGCCCAGAGATCATGTTGATCATTGATGGCTACCTTGTAGGGAAATCTGGGAGAAAGTATCTAGTCAGGGAAAAAACCAACACAACCTTGCATCTACTTCTCCTGTACGCCGAATATACAAACTTGCTTGCATATACCCGCGGGCCCTACCACATGCATCACCTCCGCCGCACTGTAGAAAATGTATATTTGTTTGTATGTCAAATATACAAACACAAATATACAAACCCCTTTATACAACTGCAGAATCTGCGACAGAATATTCGATGAATGCATACTTTCCTTATATCTTTCAACGCCTGCATGTTGACTTGTATATTAGAGATACATTCACCCTTGTACATTTTTCATTGTATATTTCGCTTGCATGTTCCACATACAAGCCCGATATACAAGCAGGACCGATATACAAATGGTGAATATTCCTGAAATCTTTCAGAAGATTCCCCCAATGTATATGCAACCCGATATGCATTTAGAAATGCATATAACTCAAATTTTCCACCACTTCTGGAAGCTGACAGAGATTTCACAAGCCCGCCAATGTACATTTGCGATTGCACATACAAAAACTTAACATTTTTCATGAGTGTGATAAGAAAAGGTGATAAATCACTACATGAGAGTTGGTCAACCAATGAACACTACAGCATGAAGATAAAACCGAGCAACCAGGAACTCACCATAGAAGGCCACTAACAAAGTAGACAAAACAGTGCAAGACCCCACGACTCAAAAAATTTAGGATTTGAAAGAGAAAATCAGCAAACACTCAAGCTTAAAACCCTAAACATAAATGATTACCAACATAGGCTCCGATTGGGGACGTGTAGGTACAAGACTACAGTGAGGACCAGACTACTCTGGGGCAGACCAGACAAAACTCAAAACTCAAAATGCGACCGACTATTCAAGGCATGTACAAAATATTTACAACTAATTTATAGTGTGCACAGAAGGTACTCATTTATGTGAAAAAGGTTTTAAGGAATTTACCGTGCACTGGCAATTCCATTAGTTCACCATTTAGGGCTTGGAGAAAATAGGAATCATCTCCATAGATATTGCTAATTTGATATGGGCCGGTCCATAAGGGTTTAAATTTACCGTGCGTGCCCTTATTTTGGCTCTTTGCATTCCACATAAGGACCAGATCACATATCTGAAACCTTCTCTCTGTAGCCTTTTTATCAAACAGATATTTCACTCTTTGTTGTTTCTTGATGTTTATTTTCTGTGCTTCTCTTTTAATTTCATCTAGTTCAACTAGTTGATTTATTCTTTCAGTCATTGGGTCTCCAATCTCCTCATCGTTCACTTGGATGAACTTATAAACTGGCAGGAGGTTATTCATAGGCAATCTAGCTACTGCACCATATACTAATTCATAAGGTGACCCTCTAGTTGCCTTTTTCACTGTCACCCTATCAGTCCATAATGCCAATTTCAGCTTTGAATCCCAAGACCTGTTATTTTCATCCACCATTCTTTTGATGATTTTCATGAGGCTCCTGTTGCTTGACTCTGCCTGGTCATTTCCTTGCGGATGGTATGGTGATGTATGAGACAAATTCATTCCATAATTATTGCAAAAATCAACAAATTCACCAGACCTTAAGCACATAGCATTATCTGTGACTAATTTTATTGGTACTCCAAATCTGATAATAATATTTTCTAAAATAAAATCCATCACCACTTTGCTTGTAGATTTTTTAGTTGGAATGGCCTCAATCCATTTGGTGAAGTAATCAGTGGCAACTAGAATCCAACTGTGCCCTCCACTTGATTTTTCTGAGATTTCCCATATGAAATCAATCCCCCATTGCTGAAATGGAGC
Source organism: Cunninghamia lanceolata (assembly GCA_027924645.1). Lineage (NCBI taxonomy): Eukaryota > Viridiplantae > Streptophyta > Pinopsida > Cupressales > Cupressaceae > Cunninghamia > Cunninghamia lanceolata. The sequence continues at coordinate 19,384,605 of BSBN01000524.1, forward strand.
TTTTACAGTTATAGTCCTAAGGGGTAATGCATCATCATATCTTAGCTTTCCTGAGAACCTTTGGCAAGGATCACATTTCCTTATCATTATATGTGCATCTGAGAAAAGAGTTGGCCACCAGTAGCCAGCTCTGAGAATTTTGTGGGTTGTTGCATAGGCAGCATAGTGTCCACCACACACTCCATTGTGCATGTCATTTAGAATGTTCCTGGCCTGATTTTCATCCACACATCTGAGTAATACACCATCATGATTTCTCCAATGCAGATCTCCCTAAACAATGATGTATTTAATAGCTTGCAGCTTCAAAGTTCTCTTCTAGATATCACTGAGATGGGAAGGACAGTTCAAATTCTACAGATAATGTACTATGTCCTTATACCACTCAGATTTTGACATATTTATAACTTCATCATGTACTGCATTCACTTGGCATGCCTCTAAATTTCACTGTGTCATTAGCTTTGCCAAACCTTGTCCTCTTACCAATTTCGTGTTCTGTATCTCTATGTTGAACTCCTGCAATTTGTTTATCCATCTGCATCTCCTTCCAGTTACCTCCTGCTGAGTGAAGATGTCTTTGACTGCTGCATGAGGCACATATGCAATTATGTGAGAGCCCACTAAATATTGCCTGAATCTTTTAACTGCTCTGACCAGTGCATATGCCTGCTTCTCCATGATGTCATACTTCAATTCAGCAGCCTACAATGACCTACTAAAGAAAGCAATAGGTTGTTCAAACCCTTCTTCATTTTTTTGCAATAGGCATGCAGCAATAGTATGGAAAGAAGCAAATGAAAATAACTGAAATGGCTTAGAAAAATCAGGAGATTTTAATATAGGAGCCATCTTTATAGCTTCTTTTATGTTCTGAAACGATTTGGTTGCTTCATCTTCCCATTTGACAGTTGCACCCTTCTTCAGCATCCTAGAGATATCCTTGGTGGTCTCTGTGAAGTTAGGAACAAATCTCCTAACAAAATTAATTTGTCCAAAGAAGGACTGAACACCTTTTACTATTTTTGGGATCTGAATTTTGTCAATTGCAGCCACCCTTTCAGGATCAATCTTGACTCCATCCTTGGAAACAATGTGTCCAAGCAATTTTCCTTCCACAACCCCAAAAGCGCATTTCTTTGGGTTGAGTGAGATGCCATACTCTAATGCTCTAATAAAAATTTGCTCTAAGTGCATGCAATGTTGCTCTTCCTTTTTTGAATAAGCTGTCAGATCATCTTGATATACAGCCAGGATTGAATCAATCAATCCTGTAAAAGCAACATTCATTGCCCTCTGAAATGTGGCACCTGCATTTGTCAGTCCAAATGGCATCCTCACATATACATATGTTCCCCACGGAGTAGTGAAAGCAGTCTTGAATTGCTCGGATTCCTTTACTTTCACTTGATTGTACCCTGAAAATCCATCCATCATGGATAGAAGTTTACAACTAGTCACCTTCTGCAACATGGCTTCCATGTTTGGCAATGGATAATTGTCCTTCAAAGAAAACATATTTAAATTTCTGAAGTCCACACAAAGTCTTATATCACCATTCTTTTTTCTAACTGGGACAAGGTTAGACACCCAAGTTGAATGTCTGATAGGCATAATTATTCCGGCCTCCCTAAGTTTCATAAGTTCTTCTTGCATTTTTGGAGCTAAGGTTGGGTTGATAGGTCTTTGTTTTTGTCTAAATGGTTTAGCTCCAGGCTTCAAAGGGATTTCATGCTGAAATAAATCCTCTCTATAAGCTTTGAGGTCCTCATAAGACCAGGCAAAGACATGCTTATATCTTCTCAGTAATGCAATCAGTATAGTTTTGATATGTGGTTTGAGTTGTTTGCTAATGTATACCTTCTTGGGGGCATGAGATGTCCCCAGGTTTATCTCCTCCAAATCATTCTTGTTTGTTGGAGATGGCCTTGCAATAAATTGGTCCCTATTGTCAAAAGTTCTCTCTAAAGCAACCAGCCCTCTAGGGATCTTATTTGTCTTGAGTTGAATCACCTCCTTCCCTAAGAGAGTTTCTTTTCCATCTACAACTTCTACAAAGTTTTGGAAATCTATTTCTTGGTTCTCATATTCATCAATACAATGTAGAAATCTCAATAAATCCTTATCATCATTAAATACCTGCCAGCTGCATACATTATCTAGCACTGCAGGTCTAAGTTTGACTTCAACATTAGTCACATCTGATAGAGTGATATCATCTAGCCTTATGGCTACATTGGCTAGAAAATCTACCCTGACATTTTTTGATCTCTCTATCCAGTTTATCGAGAAGGCATCAAACAGTTCAATTGTATCCCAAACAGCATGCTTATATTGCTTTAACCTTTTATTTTTTGAAGCATACTTATCTCTAACCTGGGAAACAATTAACTCCAAATCACCAAATACTTTGAGCATCTTAATTCCATGCTTCAGAGATACATTCAATCCTAATAGCAGAGCCTCATACTCTGCAATATTATTTGTACAGGTAAACTTCAACAAGAAAGAGAATTTTAGAAGCTTACCAGCTGGAGACAGAAAAACAATCCCAGCACCAGAGCCTTCCTTCGAACAAGCTCCATCAAAATACATGGTCCAAAGACCCTGTTGGTCAAGCTCTTGAATGCACATGTCTCTCCCTTTATCCTCTTTATCATCTGAGACAACCCTGAAGTTATCACAGTCAGTATTCACAAAACATATATGTTCCTCTGATTCTTGGTCCTCAATTATTTCCAATGACCTTTCTTCTCTATCCAATTTAACATCCCTGCCATTCATAGGGATCATGGCGTATGACAGGTCTAATTGCATACTCCCACCAATCAATGCTGCCCACCTTCTTGACAGCAACATGCCATACTGTGGCTTGATATCAACTATTATGTTAATTTTGTAGGTCTTCTCAGGATAAGCCGCTAGTCTGAAATCAACATCCTTCATGATTCCAATGATAGGTACCTCCCTAGCATCCATTGCATAGCACTTCCCGCATGCCTTATCTATTTTTAACCTAGCTTGCTGCATGATGGCCAAAGGCATGATGTTTGTGGATGCTCCTGAGTCAAGCATACAGTTCTTAATTATTTTTCCATTTATGACAAGGGAGACATAAAACAGTTCCACTTGTGAAGGGCATTTTGTCATGGTCATCCCCAAATATACCTCAGGAACTTCATCTTCATCAATATATAGGGCCTGTTTTTTACTCTGAGACTCATCTTTCTGCTTGATCTGACAAGGTGTTCCTGAGATTAAGGACATAGCCTTATTTCTGAACTCTTCTACTTTCATCAGTTCCATTAGTGGAACAGAGACTTTTATTTGAGACAAGACCTGAGTGATGTCAAATGGAGCATAATTTTGAATAACAGTTGTAGCTTGCTCCACCGTTTTACCTCTATCCTGAGATGATCCAGCTTTAGTTTTTATGGATCCTTGACTATCATTCTTGCTCTGAGAATTTCTACTTTGATCCTCAACTTGGGGAACTGTATTTTCTATTTTTTGAGAATCGTAACCTGTTTTTTGCTTAAAACCTTGTTTATTATTGTTCCATTGTTTCTTATATGTTTCAGTCCCCTTATAATTTTGCACTGGCTGGCTCACAAAAGTGTTCTCCGGTTGAGGTATACCACTTACCTGAGCCTTACCTCTTAAGTTATAATTGCTTTTGACCTGAGCTACCGCTGCAGCTGTGAGGGCTCTAATTTCTTCATCAGAAGGTCTCCTCAAATTGTTCAAAAAATTGTGTGAATCCTGAGCATAGGCATAGTTGTCTTCCTCATCTTCATCATAGGGAAACTGCTGGCAGGCTTGAATTTCGTTACCTGCACTTGCATCAGCATCATGAAAAGAGTATCCTCTATTTGTAGACAGCATATTGACATTATCATCTTCCATGCAATGCGGCTCATTGCACTCATCACAGGCAACAGTATTATTGTATAAAGACTGAGAAATCATGCATTGTGACTGTGAGTGAGGCATGTGACATATGATGCACCATGGGGTGTCATTAACAATATTAATAGTCTTCTTCAAAGGATCAAGAGTTTCCTTTGTATTTTGAGTCCTTTGACTTGAGTTGTTATTTGGAAGAATAGGCTTACCATTATGCCAGTTAGTATTATATGGCATATCATGTAATGATGGTCTTCTTTCTTGCCTTTGGTAAACTGGTCTGTCAGGACCTATCCCCTTTTCATTTTTAGCCATTATATAACCTAGGTCCTTGACAATAGTTGTCAATTTGTCTATTTTGTCCTCAGAAGTAGATGCATTGCCCTGACTATTCTAAGATTTAGTATTTAGATTTTGCAAAATTTTCACATCATCCCTTCTGTTTGTTTTACTAGATGCTTTTCTGTTATTTTCAATATTTGTTGCAATTTTGAAGGCATCCCTGAGGCTAGCATGACTCTTGTCTCTCAATCCATAAGCTGTCTTGGCATCAAAAGCATTTATGTACAACACTATGCAATTTGTGGCAATTTGTTCAATACCTTCATGAATCTAGCATTGAAATCAGCAACCTATTCATTTGATCATTTGGTAATGCCAGTAAATTCATTAATGAAGAAACTAGGATCAGTTTTGTCACCATATTGTTCTTTGAAAATTCTTTTGAAATCCTCCCATGATGAAATGCTTCTATCAGGTAGGCCTTTATACCATTCCTTGGCTTCATCAACTAAGGACTGCATAAATGATTTCATGAAGACATCCTCATGCTCAACCTCAAAGTTGTCCATGACATTCTGAAAGGATTTTAAATGGTCCTCACCTAATACAGTATTGTTTCCTAAAAATTTAGGCACTTGCAGCCTCACATGTTTGTCAATAGGATTTGGATAACCAGGAATGCCATCAAAAACAAGCTGCCTGAATCTGTCCAGCTGCATAGGCTGTCTACCAAATTGATTAGCATTTGCATTTCTATTTGCATTTTGATTTCTTATATTATTTAATGGAGCTCTAGCATTGTTTACATTTTGTCTTTGATCATTATGTTGATTCTGGACTTCATTTCTTTGTTGATTTCTCTGCATATTTGCATTTTCAAGGGTAGGAATTGAATCATTCTGAGCAACTCTCAGAGCTTGCACTTTCTATCTCATGTCATCTCTGATCTTTACTACCTGTAGATATTCTAATTCTACCCTTAAGCTCTTAATTTCATTAGCTAGTTCCTCCTCTCTAGGCATAGAAGAGGACAGTTTTATCACATTCTGATCATCATTATCATCATCCCTTAGGGATTCAGCTTCTTCAAATCTATCAGGAGAATCATGAAAAGGACACTCTTGAAACACCTCTGACCTTATTCTCAATCCAACACTCTGTTGTTTCTCATATATGTTCTGGATCTCAGCCTCAATGTTTGAAAAATAAGGTATTGTTTGCTCTGAAGATCCTGGATTGTCCTGAATAAATTCATTTTTCCTGGGGCTAGGAGAACCATCTTGACTGGCTCGAACAGTCCCTTTTTTCCTATACATCATCTTTATGGGTAACTCTTCAAACAGAGTATTACGCTGGGATCTTATCCCTTGCATACAAATTTTTACTTTACCGGTTGGGAGATTGGTTCGGAGTCACCACCTATTACTAGGAATTGTTTTCTTTTAGAATCAAGGTTCATTTACAGAGCATTCCCTAGCGGAGTCGCCAAAATCTGTTGGTTATTTTTCCCAGACTAGATGCTTATTCCCAGTTATCCCTACAAGGTAGCCATCATTGATCAACAGGATTCCTAGGCCAGGGGCTAACAGTATAGCAGATAGACTCTATAAATATCTCCTCTTCTACTTTAGGCTCTGCAGAACCAAGGGGGGTATTCCCTATTCAACATTCATGAAATAAAGTTATGCAAAGACTGGGATGTTGACACAAAGCAGATAAACCCTCTATTAAGCAGACCAAAACTATGAGATAAGTGCAAAGGGGCTAGCTTTGGGCCTATGTTCAGTTGTAGACAGAGGATTTTGGTCCTAAAACTATTTCTAAAGTCCTAAAGGTTTGTATTTAAAGTATGAGTTTGATTTATGTGCGGTTGCAAAACTAGGACTTTGGGTTGCAACAAAAATACCAGACCGGATCGGTGCCTATCTAGGGCTCGGAGTCAATTGATATATATATGTGAATGTTTACCACAGACTTAAGACAGTAATCAAATTTTAAGGGGCTTTTAAAATGTTTGCCCTACAGACAACACCCAAGGGAGAGTATTTAGTTATTTCTACTTACCAACATCCTTACTGCAATGTATTCTTCTCAACACTTAATCCAAAACATTAAATCTACTCCTTGAGTAGAAGTAAGAGACTAAGTATTCAATACAGAAAACCTGTATTCTAGAATCTATAACACCCCTTAGATATTCAGAGTCAGAAGAAAAACACATTCACTCTGGACACAAATAACAAAACACATGCAATGAAGCATTACTCATTTAAATCAACATGAAATTGATGATTTCAGTGGATAATACATACAACATACAATTCATAAACTCAAAAGACACCTGAAACAGAGCCACCAAAATGTTGTATTCCTACTACAACGCCAAAAATTGTCCAGTTTTCAACAACCACCACCAGTAACATAGTTTGGCTTTTATACCAAGACTATGTACTCGGCAAAAATTAAATTACAAGGCAAGGTCAAAATTTCCCGTTAGATACACAGCACCAAAAATGGCGCTCAAAATAATAAATGCAGCAGGGGACAAAATAGGAAGAAGCAAGAGGAAGGCGAGGAGTAGTTGAGCTCGAGCCCTGTGCCGCTGCTGGAAGACCTTTGTTGTAGACCCGGTACTTAGCCATTCGACCATCGTCCCATGCCTATTTGCAATCCTGCCATTAATGGCTCAACCACCCGCAACTCCCGTAGAAGTCGTAACAGCGCACCCTTGGAAATTTCCCGCTCAAAAAATGGCCACAAACACGCGGAAAAAACTGCCGCTGTAGGTACAAAACATGGCCATCGATTTGCACTCCCCTCGCTGAGATCCATGACGTCAGAATTCGTTGAAAATTTGCCAGCCACCCAGATCATGCCACGTAGGCACTCCATACTTCCATCGCTGGCTTTTTGCCTTCAGCATTTTGCCTTTCTCCACCTTGTATATGCATGTTCAATTGCATATGCACTCGCCACTATTCATCCTTCAAAACCCCTTGTATATGCAAAATGCATATACATGCAACAGCTAACATGCAAGGCGGACCCCAAATGTTATTGCAGTAGCCTGAAATCTCTATCGGTTCCGGAATGCATGTGTTTTTCTTTGCACCTGCCGCTTTGTACATGCAAAAGCATATACATACAAGGCGGACCTGAAATTTTTATGAGGCATTTTAGAAACTTATTCGGGTCCGGCTTGTATCTCTCACCTTTGTATATCCATGATATACAACACACACATACATGCAGGCTGCGGACTTCAAATCACTATGCATCAGAATGTATCTCCTTTTGAAGTCCGGCTTGTATCACTTTCACTACACATCGGCTAGTATATCAGCATATAAAAGTGCTTTATACAACCTGGACTTCAAATAGTCATAGACTGCATTTGATTCCTTCTCCGCGTCTGGGTTGTATGTCTTTCCTTTTGCACATTTTCGAATGTATAACACATATACATTCACCTTTGTATCTAGGATACAAAGCCGCTTGCATGTGAGGCGAACCCCACCAAATGTACATCGGTCCTTGTATACTCTGCTTGCATATGACCTTTGTATGTTCAAACATGCATTCAACCTTGCATCTGCTTCTCCTGTACGCCAAATATACAAACTTGCTTGCATATACCAGCGGGGCCTACCACATGCATCACCTCCGCCGCACTGTAGAAAATGTATATTTGTTTGTATGTCAAATATACAAACACAAATATACAAACCCCTTTATACAACTGCAGAATCTGTGACGGAATATTCGATGAATGCATACTTTCCTTGTATCTTTCAATGCCTGCATGTTGACTTGTATATTAGAGATACATTCACCCTTGTACATTTTTCATTGTATATTTCGCTTACATGTTCCACATACAAGCCCGATATACAAGCAGAGCCGATATACAAATGGTGAATATTCCTAGAATCTTTTAGAAGATTCCCCCAATGTATATGCAACCCGATATGCATTTAAAAATGCATATAACTCAAATTTTCCACCAATTCTGGAAGCCAACAAAGGTTTCACAAGCCCACCAATGTACATTTGCAATTGCACATAGAAAAACTTAACATTTTTCATGAGTGCAATAAGAAAAGGCAATAAATCACTACATGGGGGCTAGTCAACCAATGAACACTACAACATGAAGATAAAACTGAGCAACCAGGAACTCACCATAGAAGGTCACTAACAGAGTAGACAAAACAATGCAAGACCCCACGACTCAGAAAATTTAGGATTTGAAAGAGAAAATCAGCAAACACTCAAGCTTAAAACCCTAAACATAAATGATTACCAACACCACTAATGATGCCTCTCGCATCAACTGAGAAGGAATCATCATGGGTGGACCAACTAATAGTTCTTATATGAAAAATGACAAGTCCAACCTAAGATTGTATGTACTAATTTCAGTTAACCTCTAAATCACTATAATCAACTATAAACTCTATACTATCAATTAAAGAAAAATTTAATTCAATTACTTTGACTCGTTGCTAACATTCAAAGTGGTGTTCGGTGTGAATGGCCTTATTGTGTGATCAGAAGTCCTACTAAAGCATGCTAGGAGAGTTGGCACATCTCTCACAGTTGGAATAAACTATAAAAGTAAAATAACATTAATATAAATTAATATATAATTACTAATAAAAAAGGAAATACATAGAATAAAAAAAGGTTAGACATGTAGAAAAAATTAATAACATCTAAATTACTATATTCAACTATAAAATATAAACTATCAATTAAAGAAAAATCCAATTCAATTACTTTGACTTATTGATGTTCAAAGAGTCATTTGGTGAATGATGGTCTTACTGGATGATCAAAAGTCCTACTAAAGCATGCTGGGGTAGGTAGCACATCACTCACATTTGGAATAGGTTGTAAAAGTAAAGAAACATTGATATAAATTAATATATAATTATTGGGAAAAAGGAAATGCATACAATAAGAAAAGGTTAGATGTGTAGAAAAGTTTATACCATCAAGTCTTAGCCAAATTAAGTGGTAGAAAGAATACTCTAATGAACTTCTATAAGCTCCTCGTCTATCATCAAATGTTATCCCACTTAGATATATTAGTACTAGAATCTTTGTTTATTTAAAATTTAAATGGGAATATCACGAAATAATTTTAAATTTTACCTCAAAGAAAGATTGGCCTTGCTCCTCTTGTGCACTAATTTGTTATGCATGATCTTGTGTTCTAGTCCCCAATGCCTTGGCTTGTGTAGCTGAAATATGAGGGAAATTGAATATTATGTGTTCAGGGTTGGCTCAGTCGTCACTCCAAGAGGACCTAAGCACAAATTATTGTACACAATGCAATGATGAGGCACACAAACATGTGTGGATTGTTGGCATAAATGCATTATTAACTATATTGTCAATGTTGCAGTCAACAAGTTGTTCGACAGTTATATGAACTACATCGTCCTTGAACTGCATCAACAATTATGTGAACTGCATTCCTTCTTGTATAAATCCACTACAGTATATCATTTCAAATCATCAATAAAACATTGTTCATTCGCATACTCTCCATTAAATGGTATCAGAGCAGGTTTAGTTGTTCTTGTGCAATGTGAGGCGTTGGAAGAAGGAATTATGTTAGTCATGTTGTGCATCACCAGAGATCGTTGCAAAGGCATCAAGATGTTGTAGAAGGTGTTCGATGTAGATTCATTTATCAGAGCAATATGAGATCATTGTGCCTGTATGAAATGTGAGAAAATCATTTACTGTGTAAAGTACAGAAGAGAAAGCATCTAAATGCAATGGTATTTTGAAGATTGAGAAACTTGTGTATAAGCGTGTGGAGGAATGTGGATCTCCAGCGTCCAAATCATGGAAGGCGAGGATGCAATTGTGCTGAGCATATCTACAAGCTGGTGTTTTAGTGATTAGAAACTAAGAAATGGTAGATGTTTTTCTGTTCAAAGGAGAAATCCGCAGTTTTCTATATGAGAGTATATGAAGGATGAATTAAATCTTGTAGATGATGTCTGATAGATTGAAGAAGCTACAATAAATTATTTAGTTTTGTGAAATAAGGTGATGATATATATTTTTCATTGGTTATTGTTTCATTTCTTATGCTGCGTGTGAAAGGGCAAGAATCAAAGTGTGGAAATGAGCATGTTGCAGTGGTAAAAACCAAGCACTGGAGGATAAAATTGAGGCGTAGTATACTCTGTTTAGGTCATGATTGATATCTTTGTTGCTGACTTTGAATGGCAACGCCAAATTTCTATCTGTGTCTAGTTTGTTTTTTAGTCTAAATATCTTTGGTAGATGAAGTCTGGAGTGACTAACCTTTGCCTGAATTATCAAAGATTTGCATTCATCCTCTAGAATTTGTGAAGGTCGCCTGTGGGAAGAGGAGTAGTTATCATGGGAGCGCATAAGGAAGCACAAAAATGATACTGGTTGGCATCTACAGAAGTCTGAATAAGGTTCACAGCTATTTTTATATTTGTGGAAACAAATTTTTGTAAACATTCATTTTATGCATCCTAAAAACTATACGGGAGGTATAAGCATTATAAGGAGTTATAAGGATATATTTGTGTTTACACTATGTTGTAAAAGGTAAACTTTCAGTGGAATTTGACACTTGGTTCATTTTATTTTATCATAGCTACATCAAACATTGCTTGTGCTCTTGGGTCCATTCATACTACACCTGATAGAGCTTTCAAAGGATCACATGTAACATTAGGTGGTTAAAGAGTAACAAAGTCAAATTGGAGGCAGGCGGCATCAGAGGATGGAGGAATTTTTATCATCTCAAGTTAGCTTCTCGCTTTGAGATGATGCTTTGCATGAGAAGCGTTTTTGGCTTTTGTTTTTTTTGTTGTTTCCTTGTTGTTGCTGACAAATTTGAAGAATACATGTTTTGTGAAGGTTATGTTCTAGAGACAAGTTTGGGATTTGGTGTTAAGCTCAATATGGATTGTTGTCAAGTGAACTTCAGAGTATATGATCGAGAATTATACCCTTTCACGGTCACTAGACAATGATAGAGATCTGTCGTATCTCTTAGGGATTGTTGTCGAATAATTCAAGACTCTGTGATTTGAGAGTTCGGGACTAAGAGCTCAAGAACATAGCTCGAAGATACACCTTTCCGAGGGTCAAGAGATAACTTGATGGAGCCCCGCTTGGTTCAGAATTTGTTCTTTTAGGAGAAGATCTATAAAATATGTATTCATATTATGTAATCATCTTTGTTGAGTATTTTAGCATTCAGGGGGGTCCCTTGGTACTATTGCAGGAACAATGTAATAAGGGGGGAATGTTGGCATAATTACATTGTTAACTATATTGTCAATGTTGTAGTTAATAAGTTGTTCGACAGTCATATGAACTGCATCATCCTTGAACTGCATCAATAGTTATGTGAACTGCATTCCTTCTTGTATAAATCCACTGTAGTATATCATTTCAAATCATCAATAAAACATTTTTCATTCGCATACTCTCCATTATGGATGAGGAGGGTCCACTAATATTAAATGATCCACTACGACCATCTATTTCATGTGGTTGTACTACTCGAGAAGTTATGTAACCAAATGCTCTGCAAAGCTATTATTCAACTACGATACATAAGAACTAGGAGCAGAGATCAAGATTTGTAATCTCCCTTTCTAGACATAGATGAAATTCTCCATCTTAGTGCTCTCCACCCTCTTCTTTTACCTCCTACCCTTTTGTTTTGATGTCTCCACCCTACAATCCTAGCATTTCCTCTTCCCTAAGCTACTTCCAAAGGACATTGCACCAAGACCAAAGCACTCACCAATAATGAAGAGGGAAAAAATTCACCATTCTAGATAGAGCATAGCCACAAAACAAAAATGGTGAGCCATAGTGAGAAGATATTATAGTGTCCTAAAATCTGCCGCTAAGTGCTTAATCCAACCTATCAAGCAAGGCTCTTAGTCAATGTGCTTCATTTCATCATGCAAAAACAATTATTTGTTGTCCCTTGTGATGCAAGATCCAATCTATGGGATCATTTTATGACACGTGATTTAAAGAACCACTACCATATTTCCCACTTCTGTAATGTGATCTATGGGATTATTTTATGATTACTTTATTTTTAATGGCAATGGAGTTGCTTCCATTCAAATGTTGCTTACTATTATAATGCATACACAAAAATATTCATTTATAATTTTAGATGTCCCTTGGGACCTCTCGTGTGATACTATCAGTCATAGTTACAAAGTGATCTAGCTTTTATAAGAATAGAAGGTGCTTCATAACAATCCCCTTCTTCTATTGTAAACATTAAAAATACACTCATTATAAAGACTTATAAAAACTTAGAAATGTATGTTTTTTTATAATCACGAAGTCATTGAAAATGCATTTGCATGAGATGAAGAATTAAAGTTCATCATTCTAGATTCTTTCCAAAAAAACTATTTTTCTTCCTTTCATTTTATACATACGTGTATGCTTATGATAACATTCCATTTTTAAATTAACTAAACAAAAATTGTTAGCCACATATCATAAGTCTTTGGACATTATGAAATGAATCCCTCATTATTAAATTGACATGAACCAAGTACAAGAATTCAAGATTCTTAATGCAATTGTGATTAAGGATTGTAAACAAACATTAGACGTGGCATATGGAATTTAGTATTCATTAGCATTTGCTAGATACGTGACTAGTGCAAAATCATTCAATTCCTATCTTACCAAATAGAATTTAACTTTACTACCATTTGTTAGGTTTGCACAAGTGAATAAAGTAGTCAATTTGACCATATTATGAATATAATTATAATATTCCTTTCAAACCTATGATGTCTTCCATTGTGTTTCTCTAAAATTCCCCTCATCCCTTTGAGTTCCTCTTGTTTCAAATCCTATTGTCACTCCAAACACTTATGAAATGTCCTATTTAGCTCTCTCCTAACCACCTTCAAACCCTCATCTTATTAGTATTAATTTATAAATCTCATCATGCACAATTTTGTAATGCCACGAATATGCAATTACAATGTGATACAAATCTTTATTTTATTTTTACATATACAAATGTTATTCTTTTCTCTCTAACATAAATCTATATACACCCCATTATGAGGGTTTTTCAAGTGCCATGCATAACCACTAATTACAACATAAACACACTTGTAATTTTTCTTTATCTACTTCATATAAATTGTAGCGCTTTCTTTCTAATTAAAACCAAACAAATTGAAATCAAATTAAATTAAAACATGTATGTGAATTCACAAATCTATTAGCTATCTCATCAATCAAAGGGATGCGAAGCAACATTAGAAATATCTAACCATAAATGACACAAAATCTACATACACAAGTTATAAAAAATTACATATTGAATCTAGAATGTGTAATTAAATGCATAACCTAACATAGGCAAAAGATAATATGATTAATCGAAACAAAATAACTATACAAAATGGCAAGGTTAATTGTGAGCCCTCCTGTCCCATTTCCTACTGCTCAAGCATCTTTCCATTTACTTGAAGCATTCCTCATCTTTTGTTTTTTATTCTTTCTCCACCACCTCCTCCATCTTTTCATTTCATATTTCATACATATGTAGGTTTTATGAAAACAGTTCAATTAAATGTCCATGTTATCATAAAATAAGTCTTTGATAGATACCCCAATAGTGTATATAAGTAGTGATCTCCATTGTACTCTATGCATCTAATTTTATGAAGCCAACATCATAGTCTAAATTGCCAAATACTCAAAACAAAAATAAAACCATTTTTTCCTAGTAATTGAAAATACAACCTTGTTCCTTCATTATTAGTGCACCTTTGACATGGTGCACATTATTATAGTATAAGACTACTTTTCAGGTCACTTCATTTAGCGTCACCAATAATCTCCACAAGAACATTCTCCTAGCCTTAAATGATGCAAACAATTCGCATCTAGATCACAATAATTTCTCTTGCAACAATCTTGGAGATAAACTTCATTGCATTGTGACAATCAACACATACTTGAAGGTTCGTAACAACTCTAATAGTTGTTCTAGGGGGAGTGTCTAACAAACCAAAAGTAATTGCCATTTTTTCATTATGGTGGTAGATAAATAATTATTTTTCCTCCTTTTCCACATCACTAAGTAAATGTCTTGAATATGGAAAATACCTTGTTGCCTTCATCTCCCAAGCCAATTTCTCCAACTTTGCATAGATCTCCTATGTTTGTGGATGTGATCTGTCTCCAACACAAAAAGCATGTACCATTTTATGGCCTTCAATCCAACTACATCGAGGGATCTTTATAATTCCTTTATCTTTCATCAATCTCCTTACCATTTGAACTTCACACCACCTGCCCACTTCTTCATGGATGTTTGAGAGAACATAAGTCACGGCATATTTTTAGGGTCCAAATAAAAAAGTAGTGTTACTATAAATACTCCCAAGCCTATATTCATATGTGATTTGTAGCACCAAGAAAACACATCCACACAACGCCACATGTTTAACTAGCATCTTAATGATAAAGTTTAGGGTGTCCTCAAGATAGCCAACATGGGCAAGAAGGTCAACCATGCACACATACTGATCAATTGTAGGTATAATGCAATAAGGGTTACTCATATGATTGACGCATGTGTAACCCTCATCCACTAAACCTACATGGCTGCATGCACATAGAACACAAGCAAAGCTTGTAATATCAGGATATGTTCCAGAGTGCTTCATTAATTCAATGATTTTGAGAACATCCTTGCAAAATCTATTTTGTGCATATCCCGAAATCGTTACATTCCATGAGACCATGTTTCTTTGAGGCATTTTGTCAAACAGTTCACGTTCCTTGTCTATACTTCCACATTTTCCATACATGTCTACCAAAGCATTTCCAACTATAATATCTAACAAAGTCCCCCTTCCATTATGCTTTGATAGATGTTCATACCCTGTTCCAAAGCTCCCATTTTGGCATAGGCAGGGAGGATGTTGGCTTTACAACTGCGAAAGTTTCTAAAGCCTTGTCAACAAATCCATTTTCTCCATATCCTACAATAATGGCATTCCATGAGACTACATTTCTTTGAAGCATTCTGTCAAAACAGTTCACATGCCTTGTCTATGCTTCCACATTTTGCATACATGTCAACAAATCCATTTTCTGCATATCCTACAATAATGGCATTCCATGAGACCACATTTGTTTGAGGCATTCTGTCAAACAGTTCACGTGCCTTGTCTATGCTTCCACATTTTGCATACATGTCTACCAAAGCAGTAGCAACTATAATATCTAACAAAATTCATCTATCCTTTACGCTTTGATGGATGTCCATATCCTGTTCCAAAGCTCCCACTTGGCACAGGCTAGGAGGATGTTGGCAAAGGTTTCCAGCTTTACACCATCCAAATGGTGTTGCTTGAAAGTTTCTAGAGCCTTTTCAACAAATCCATTTTTTTAATATACTGCAATCAGGGGATTCCATGAGAACACATTTCTTTGAGGCATTCTATCTATCCCAACCCCTTCCTATGAACAAGACAGAATTTATGCCCAACAAATCCCTTCGATGGACTGGTCAATCGTGGAGGACACATCCATCCAGAACAGAACACAGAAGGTCATTGAGATGACATCTCTTTGAGGTATCCTGTCAAATAGTTCACATACCTTGTCTGTGCTTCCGCATTTCGCATGGATGTCCATACGCTGTTCGAAAGCTCCCATTTTGGCACAGGCAGGGAAGATGCTGGCAAAGGTTGCGGAGTTTGCTTTAAGAGTGTGCTGTTTAAGCCCAAACCCTACTTAAATGCCTTCTGTATGTTTAACCTTATTCTTCTCCAAAAGTATTAAAATAATACTGCAAGCTAAAGTGATTCAGGTTATGCGCAATATTTTTTGGATAGAAGTGCTGAATATTTCATCAACTCATCTTTCATGGAGTCCTACTGATAACAACTTAACAGAGAAACCACGTCGAATTGTCGTGAAAAACTTTTGGCTTCGATTTGTTTTACTACGCAAAAACCACCCTGCAGGTAATAAACGCGGCCAGTTTTTTGTTGTGTCCTCCTTTGGTGCGTAATTGTTAATTACTTTGGCCTCTCGTATTGTCGAAAAAACAAGTTGCTTACCATTAGGAGTACATGCAAGCCTTCACCACATATTTTCTTCATGGTGGCATTCTGTGCTATCACTTTTATCATTTCTATCTCACTCATGTGGCTCTCAATATTGTTTAGATTTATAACTCAAACCCATTTTTTTTCTTGTTTTAAGGCCATACATTGTCTTTGAAATCAACCTCTGATCAATTTTTAATAGTATTGCTTGTATTGCATCATTTATAATACTAATATATGGAGTTGCTTTCACATACAACCTAAGTTGGCCTGTTGGTGAAAAACTTGCCCTCTTGAAAGAGAGGTCACAAGTTCAAATCCTACAGGGGGTAGGGTTTGTATGCCTCATATTTGAAGCACAGTTAGGTGCCTCCTACATTCTGGAGAATGAGGTAGTCCCATATGTTATAAGCCACCTGTAGAGCCAAAAACAGGCCGCTTGACATCGTGGACAATAAAAGGATCCATTTCCAGACTATCTTTTGTTGGTGGAGAGTGTTGGGATGATATGGGAAAAAACGTCGTTTTGGCGATAGTCCCATATGTTATAAGCCACCTGTAGAGCCAAAAACAGGCCGCCCGATATCGTGGACTATAGAAGGATCCATTTCCATTTCCAGACTATCTTTTGTTGGTGGAGAGTGTTGGGATGATATGGGAAAAAACGTCATTTTGGCGATATGAAGAAAAACGTGATTACTATAATTGTGGTGACAAATGCAATTCTTTTCAAGAGTGGATTGTAATGGTGTGTTTTCATTTAAAAATAGTAATAAGTGTATTGCATAGCCTCATCCTGTACAATACAATCTAGTCTACCTCTTTCAAAATTCAAATTTACATCCAATTAGCACCTAACATTCAATTCTTAGGTTAATTTGTACTTAATTATGTTTATTTACTTAATTAGATTAAGGAATCTCATTTTTCTTTTCATTTTGTGAATATGACAAACTTACCCAACCTTCAATTTGTAATTTAATTCAAATTTTCCAAATTTGATTTGTCATTGACATTTGAAGCTTCATTGATCTATCTTTTTCTAGGGCTTGGTGATTGAATTTATTGTCTATCCTTGTGCCCACACTACCCACCTTGACTTAGGGTTTACATATTTTTAACATATTTTTAGATCTAATATAGCTCTAATTTTCTATATTTGTTGTATATCTTAACCTTCATTGTCCTTTCATTTCATGTTTAGGGTTTAGGGTTGCATGTGAAACCTAGTTTTACTACCCTCCCACCCTAACTTTACATTGGATCATGAAGCATTTTAGGGTTTCTTCTTTGGCTGATTTACATGCATTCATTTTAGATTTTGACATGTTCCTCTCATTTGTTTCACATGACAACTATGTCCTTGATTCACTCATGCAATTCTATGCTTTGGACATGGATGTCATCTTTATAAAGGTTTTGATAATTTATTATGTCTTACCTTTTTCCTCCTTTATCATTTCTCTCCCACTCATGTGGCTCTCAATATTGTTTAGATTTATAACTCAAATCCATTTTCTTTCTTGTTTTAGGCCATACATTGTCTTTGAAATCAACCTCTAATCAATCTTTAATAGTATTGCTTGTATTGCATCATTTATAATACTAATATATGGAGTTGCTTTCACATACATTTGTATATATCCGAGTTGGCAGACATCTTTTCACCAGACTATCTTTTGTTTGTGGAGAGTGTTGGGCTGATATGGGAAAAAACATCGTTTTAGTGATATGAAAGAAAAACGTGATTACTATAATTGTGCTAACAAATGGTGTGTTTTCATTAAAAAATAGTAAGAAGTGTATTGCATGGCCTCATCCATGGAATAGGTTGCGCAACATATCCTGGTCCACCTCCTTTAAAATCCAAATTTACATTTAATTAGCCCCCAACATTTAATCCTTAAGTTAATTTGTACTTAATTATGTTTATTTATTTAATTAGACTTAATTATGTTTATTTATTTAATTAGACTAAGGAACCTCATTTTGGTGATGATGAACTTACCCAACCTTCAACCCTAATTAGGTTTTCCAATTTACAATTTAATTCAAATTTTCCAAATTTGATTCGTTATTAGCTTGTTATTAGCATTTAGAGCTTCATTGATCTATCTTTTTCTAGGGCTTGGTGATTGAATTTATTGTCTATCCTTGTGCCCACACTACCCACCTTGACTTAAGGTTTACATATTTTTAACATATTTTTAGATCTAATATAGCTCTAGTTTTCTATATTTGTTGTAGATCTTAATCTTCATTGTCCTTTCATTTCATGTTTAGGGTTTAGGGTTGCATGTGAAACCTAGTTTTACTACCCTCCCACCCTAACTTTACATTGGATCATGAAGCATTTTAGGGTTTCTTCTTTGGCTGATTTGCATGCATTCATTTTAGATTTTGACATGTTCCTCTCATTTGTTTCACATGACACCTATGTCCTTGATTCACTCATGCAATTCTATGCTTTGGACATGGATGTCATCTTTATAAAGGTTTTGATAATTTATTATGTCTTACCTTTCTCCTCCTTCATAGAGTCAATGAACACAAATCCTATGCTATTAGAGTTAGTTCATTTGTTCACTCTTTCCATAATAATCATTTGCCTCGTGATATTGATGATCATTTGTCTAGCAAGGATCCATTGTGTCTCTTACCCATTCATGACATTAGCATGCCTTACTATGACTCATCTTTACTCTGTCATAATAGCCTAGATTCGTGATCTTGATGCATTACTGAACTTTGTAGATGATGATGATGAAGATGATGATGATGATGACTTTTGTGATGATTATTGTTTTACTCATCTTTCCTTGTGGATTAATGATGATGATTTATTAGATGATCACACTAAGTGTATCAATGATGTTTTCTTGCTTTCACATAATAATATTATAGATCCTTGTAAAGAAGAATTGAATGATGATCACGATGGTTCTATTAATGTTTCATTGTTTGTCAAAACATTCTTACTTACAAATTACATACTAATTAGTTTAAATTGTATCTAAAGAATAGAGACTTATATTGATTTGATAAATCTGGCATGTTCTATTCCTCTTTCAGTTCTCTAACCAACGATTTCACTAAATACTTTCCTAGCCCTAGAGATGATAATGCATTCAAGGAGAGCCTTATCTATTGGACTATCAAACGATAAACACGGTTTTTTTGGCGGTTAAGAGCTTTCCACTTCATCAAGCATTTCCTTGGTTTTTTATATTATATTTGAGTATATCCACAAGTTGCAGCTATATAAGTCATCTAACTTGTTCAGAAAAAATCCCCAACAGATAATCAACTTGCCAGATCCTAAAGAGGGTGATCATAGTGAATGCTCTAAGACATAGCAAAGTATAATATCAATGCAAGGCCATTGATCTCTACTTCTTCAAGCTTTTATCTTTGACTGCAATGCAATCAAAAAAGTCTCCAAACTATGATCACCCTCTTTAGGATCTGGCAAGTTGTTTTTTTTTTTTGAACAAGTTAGATGACTTATATAGCTGCAACTTGTGGACATACTCAATTCTTAGGTGGAAAAAATACTAACGTCACAACCGCAAAGCATCTATGTAAGGCCATTGATCTCTACTTCTTCAAGCTTTTATCTCTGACTGCAATGCAATTAAAAAAGTCTCCAAACTATGATCACCCTCTTTAGGATCTGGCAAGTTGATTTTTTCTGAACAAGCTAGATGATCTATTGAGTTATTTGTAGCTTCGATCAGATAACGTATTACCAAATAGCATGATCGAATAGCATGATTGAATGATATACATTGTCTGCATTCTAAACGGCGATTAGTAATTGTTGTCATTGGTGAAACGACTTCATTAGAAACGGTGACTGTGGGAGTCACACCTGTGATAGGCGTGACTCCTTGAGGAGTCACGTCTATCACAGATGTGACTCCTACAGTCACTAACATATATATATATCAATGTCTTTGCCCAACAATACTACAAATCAACACAAAAATCGAAAGTGTATGAGAAGTAGAAATTGCATCTAAAAAAAACAAAAGACAGTAATAAATTAACTCTGCAATACAAATATCCAACCTTTAGAAAATATCCAAATCAAAGATTATAAGTTCAATTTGAATTTACATGGTATCAGAGCCAAGTTAAGCAGAATCCGAGCAGAAAATCGAACTTGAGAAATTCAGATTTAATACATCTCATTTCTCAAATGGCAACAGCAATCTGATTCGAAGACAGATTGGAAGGAGGAAATAACTTCTCATCATGGAAATTCAGAATTATGACGATACTAAAAGAAAATAAAGTTGATTCATTTGTGAGAGAAAACAAAACGAAACCAGAGAATGATCCTGATAAAATGACATGGATTGAAGGAAATGACAAAGCCATGAAAATCATAGTTGATGGAGTTAGAGATCATATCATGCCAATTCTGACAAAACATGAGACTGCATATCATATGTTTAAGTCACTTGAAAGCAACTATGAAATTAATAACTCAAGCAGAACCTTAGCCCTAAAGAGAAATAAATCATATAAGTATGAACAAAGGAGAATCTATCAATGCATACTTTATGAGAATATCTGCACTAAGGGATCAACTATCAACACTTGGGTACCAAATTGAAAGCAAGGAACTAACACTTATTGCCCTAGATGGTCTCCCAAATTCATGGGAGACATTTGTTCAAGGCATTAGTGCAAGGTCTAAATTTCCAAAATTTGACCGCCTAAGATCAGACTGTCTTCAAGAAGAATCTAGACAGACAAAGAAAGGGTCAAAACAAAAAAGTATAGATGAAGATCTTCATGTTCTAAATACAAACTCTCACAAGAAAGAGAAGAAGAAACACTTCAAGAAGAGGAAAAATCATCACGGGAAAGGTTCATTCAAGAAAGACATTTCTCGCATCCAATGTTTCAGCTGTGACCAATATGGACACTATGCAGTTAGATGTCCTGACAGAACCAAGCAACAAGCATCTTATGCCAAAATAAAGGAGCATGAATCTGAGAAATATGTATTCTACTCTATACTTTCAAACCAAGTAACAAATAAATCCAACACCTGGGTTATAGATAGTGGTTCATCAAGACACATCACAGGGTTCAGGGAACTACTAGACACCATGGTAGAAGAGACTAACGAAGAAGTAACAATTGGAGATAACTCTGTACATCCAATCAAGGGTGTTGGCACATGCACCCTCAAATTAAACTCTGGCATCTCCATCCAACTTACTGGAGTATTGTTTGTCCCAGGCATCAAAAGAAATCTAGTCTCCATATCTGCACTTGAAGATAATGGATATAGGGTGACCTTTATGGATAGCAAAGTATTGACATGGCCAAAGAATTCTACTATTAAGAAAGCCAAAACCATAGGTCATAGACAAGGGTACTTGTACGAGTTATGTATGGAACCAAATCTAGCCCTAATTCATGAAACTGCAGACTCTAATGAAATATGGCATAGAAGACTAGGACACCTAAATTTCCGTGCCCTATCTTCCATGGAAAGACTAGTTACAGGGTTACCCAAACTCAAACAATATAATTCAGGGGTACGTAAGGGGTGTGCCTTAGGAAAAAATACAAAGGGGTCCTTTCAAAATAGTTCTAGCAAAACAAATAACGTATTAGAACTAGTTCACTCAGATTTATGTGGACCCATGTCTGTACCTTCCATAGGTGGGTTTCTATACTATGTAATCTTCGTTGATGACTTCTCCAGAAAGACATGGATCTATTTTCTTAAATGTAAAGAATCACAAGAAATCCTTAAAAGATTTAAGGAATTCAAATCCATTACTGAAAACTCTGCCGGGAGAAAAATCAAAACCTTAAGAACAGATAATGGGAGTGAATACACTTCAGACATTTTTAAAGACTTTTGTAAAAACACTGGGATTAAGAGGGAGTTCACTGTACCTTATAATCCTCAACAAAATGGAGTTGCAGAAAGAAAAAATAGAACCATTGTAGAAGCTGCTAGGGCTATGTTATTTGATCAGAATATAGACACTTCACTTTGGGCAGAAGCATCTAGTACTGCTGTCTATATACAGAACAGATGTCCTCACTCTCATATTGATGACAAAACTCCTGAAGAAGTCTTCACTGGCACAAAACCAGACATTAGTCATTTAAGGATATTTGGTTGTCCTGTTTACATTCATGTGCCCAAAGAGAAAAGAACTTTAAGCTAGAACCTTCTGGGAGAAAAGGCATCTTTGTAGGCTATAGTCAAACATCAAAAGCTTATAGAATATATATACCTGGTCAAAGACAGATTGAACTAAGCAAAGATGTGATTTTTGAGGAAGACATAGCTTTCAAAAGAGCCAGAAATTATATCGAGACAGAAATTCAAAATTCCAACTCAGGCATAGAAGAGGATCCTACACCTGAGTTTCAGAGGGAGTATACTGAGGAAGATGTAAACCATGAACAAATCACATCACTAGAAAATCCCAAGAAAAGACCACTTTGGGCCACCAAAACAATGGAAAATGCTAAAAATTATGCCGCTCCATCAGGGACTTTTAGGGAAAGTACAAGACCTAAGAGATTCTCTAGTTATGTAGCTTTAATGAGTGAATTCATTAAATCATAACCATCTAGTGCTATAGAAGCTCTTAAGCACCAAGCATGGAAGGATGCCATGACAGAGGAGTATCAATCCATCCTGAAGAATGATGTGTGGGATATAGTACCTAGACCAAAAGGGAAATCTATTGTTTCTTCAAAATGGCTATTTAAAATCAAACATGCTGCAGATGGCAGTATAGGGAAATACAAAGCAAGATTTGTAGCCAGAGGATTTTCACAAAGGAAGGAATTGATTACGACGAAACCTTCGCACCTGTTGCTCGATATACATCAGTCAGGGTAGTTCTAGCTATTGCAGTAGCCAAAGGGTGGAAAGTCCATCAAATGGACGTAAAAACTATTTTCTTAAATGGAACCATTGAAGAAGAGGTTTACTTAGAGCAACCCAAAGGATTTGAGATTCACAATGTAGGATCCCATGTATGTAAATTAAAGAAAACTCTATATGGACTTAAACATGCCCCTAGAGCCTGGTACGAAAGAATTGACAGTTACCTCTTGAGATTAGGCTTCTCAAAGAATGATGCAGATCCAAATCTCTACTTCAAACAAAGCAAAGGTGATATGTTAATATTGATATTATATGTTGATGATAAATTGATTATAGGAGAAGATCACCTTATTGATCAATGTAAGAAAGATCTAGCTTCAGAATTTGACATGAAGGACTTAGGTCTATTACACTACTTCCTTGGACTAGAAGTATGGCTGAAATCAGACTGTATTATTCTAAACCAAGGGAAGTACACAATTGATATATTAAAAAGGTTTGGTATGATGGAATGTAGACCTATGTCTACCCCCATGGAAACAAATCTTCATAAATTGAAGGAAGCAGCAGCAGATTCTCCGTTGGCAGATCCCACTCTTTACAGACAGATAATTGGATCCTTGATGTATTTTGTCAATACCAGACCTGATATTTTCTATGTTGTAAATGCCTTAAGTCAGTTTATGTGTGAACCCAAGGAGATACATCTTGTGGCTATGAAGCATATAATGAGATACCTTCAAGGTACTCTAAATTATGGCTTAAAATATGAAAAGGTTGACTTAGATCTACATGGATTCACAGATTCAGATTAGGCTGGAAGTGTAACTGACTGGAAGAGCACCTCCGGGTGTTGTTTCAGTTTAGGGTCAGCAATGATATCGTGGATCAGCAGAAAACAGTCTTCAGTTGCTTAGAGTTCCACAGAAGCCGAATATATTGCAACTTCTATGGCTGCTAGAGAGGCAGTATGGCTTAGAAAACTGCTTGTGGGATTATTTGGTAAACCGCTGAAACCAACTATCATCCACTGCGATAATCAAAGTTGTATTAAGCTATCCGTGAATCTAGTATTCCATGATAGATCTAAACATATTGAGATTCCTCATCACTATGTGCGTGATATGGTGGAAAGGAATGTGATTCAGTTGGAGTATATCAGTACAGGAGATCAAACTGCAAATATTCTTACCAAACCACTCCTCAAGGTAAAAGTTGAATACTTCAGGAAAAATCTTGGTATGATTGAAATGTAAAATTCTAATTGATTTCTACTAATATATTAAAGATGTTTAATGTGTAAACATCTTGTGTCATATGTGTGACTCTATGACATTATGGGCCTACCCATTCTGTGTTTATTTCTAAAAGGTGACGATCTTATAATGTTCATTAGACTGATATCATGTGACTTGATATTGGTATGAATCATGGAGTTATCATGATTAAGTTATGGTAGACATTATGTGACTTAATGTCAGTGCACATACCATAACTGGGATATATAAGGAGAATGTAATGTTCTCAAGTATAGTATATCCTTTAGTATCACGAGGTAGGTGATGCTACGTATCACGAGATAGGTGATACTACATATATCATGAGTTATGTGATATTAAATTACTTTGAGTAATTCAATACAGATCAGATAATTGATATTCACAGAGATTATTGTGATATTGTTATCTTCCCGAGCTACGAGGGAGTGTTGAGTTATTTGTAGCTTCGATCAGATAACGTATTACCAAATAGCATGATCGAATAGCATTATCGAATGATATACATCGTCTGCATTCTAAACGGTGATTAGTAATTGTTGTCATCGGTGAAACGACTTCATTAGAAACGGTGACTGTGGGAGTCACACCTGTGATAGGCGTGACTCCTTGAGGAGTCACGTCTATCACAGATGTGACTCCTACAGTCACTAACATATATATATCAATGTCTTTGCCCAACAATACTACGAATCAACACAAAAATCGGAAGTGTATGAGAAGTAGAAATTACATCTAAAAAAACAAAAGACAGTAATAAATTAACTCTGCAATACAAATATCCAACCTTCAGAAAATATCCGAGATTATAAGTTCGATTTGAATTTACATGATCACTTATATAGCTGCACATACTCAAATCTTAGGTGGAAAAACTATTAACGTCCTACAACAGAAATTTGAGTTTTGAAAGTAAATATAATATAAAAAACCAAGGAAGTGCTTGAAGCAGTGGAAAGCTCTTAACCGCCAAAAACCGTTGTTATCGTTGGATAGTCCAATAGATATGGCTCTCCTTAAATGCCTTCTGTATATTTAACCTTATTCTTCTCCAAAAGTATTAAAATAATACTGCATGCTAAAGTGATTCAGGTTATGCGCAATATTTTTTGGATTGAAGTGCTGAATATTTCATCTACTGTCATCAACTGATCTTTCATGGAGTCCTACTGATAACAACTTAACAGAGAAACCACTTCGAATTGTCGTGAAAAACTTTTAGCTTCGATTTGTTTTACTACACAAAAACCACCCTGCAGGTAATAAGCGCGGCCAGTTTTTTGTTGTGTCCTCCTTTGGTGCGTAATTGTTAATTACTTTGGCCTCTCGTATTGTCGAAGAAACAAGTTGCTTACCATTAGGAGTACATGCATGCAGAGTCTTCACCACATATTTTCTTCATGGTGGCATTCTGTGCTGTCACTTTTATCATTTCTATCTCACTCATGTTGCTCTCAATATTGTTTAGATTTATAACTCAAATCCATTTTCTTTCTCGTTTTAAGGCCATACATTGTCTTTGGAATCAACCTCTAATCAATTTTTAATAGTATTGCTTGTATTGCATCATTTATAATACTAATATATGGAGTTGCTTTCACATACATTTGTATATATCCGAGTTGGCAGACATCTTTTCACCAGACTATCTTTTGTTGGTGGAGAGTGTTGGGATGATATGGGAAAAAACGTCGTTTTAGTGATATGAAAGAAAAACGTGATTACTATAATTGTGCTGACAAATGGTGTGTTTTCATTAAAAAATACTAAAAAGTGTATTGCATGGCCTCATCCATGGAATAGGTTGCGCAACATAACCTGGTCCACCTCCTTTAAAATCCAAATTTACATTTAATTAGCACCCAACATTTAATCCTTAGGTTAATTTGTACTTAATTATGTTTATTTATTTAATTAGACTTAATTATGTTTATTTATTTAATTAGACTAAGGAACCTCATTTTGGTGATGATGAGCTTACCCAACCTTCAACTCTAATTAGGTTTTCAAATTTACAATTTAATTCAAATTTTCCAAATTTGATTTGTTATTAGCTTGTTATTAGCATTTAGAGCTTCATTGATCTATCTTTTTGTAGGGCTTGATGATTGAATTTATTGTCTATCCTTGTGCCCACACTACCCACCTTGACATAGGGATTACATATTTTTAACATATTTTCAGATCTAATATAGCTCTAATTTTCTATATTTGTTGTAGATCTTAATCTTCATTGTCCTTTCATTTCATGTTTAGGGTTTAGGGTTGCATGTGAAACCTAGTTTTACCACCCTCCCACCCTAACTTTACATTGGATCATGAAACCTTTTAGGGTTTCTTCTTTGGCAGATTTGCATGCATTCATTTTAGATTTTGACATGTTCCTTTCATTTGTTTCACATGACACCTATGTCCTTGATTTATTCATGCAATTCTATGCTTTCGACATGGATGTCATCTTTTTGAAAGTTTTGATAATTTATTATGTCTTACCTTTCTCCTCCTTCATAGAGTCAATGAACACGAATCCTATGCTATTAGAGTTAGTTCATTTGTTTACTCTTTTCATGATAATCATTTGCCTCATGATATTGATGATCATTTGTCTAGCAAGGATCCATCATATCTCTATACCCATTCATGACATTAGCATGCCTTACGACTCGTCTTTACTATGTCATAATAGCCTAGATTTGTGATCTTGATGCATTACTGAACTTTGATGATGATGATGATGATGATGATGATGACGACGACGACGACGACAATGACGACGACCATTGTGATGATTATTCTTTTACTTGCCTTTCCTTGTGGATTAATGATGATGATTTATTAAATGATCACGCTAAGTGTATTAATAATGTTTCCTTGCTTTCACATAATAATATCATAGATCCCTGTAAAGAAGAAATGAATGATGATTATGATGGTTCTATTAATGATTCATTGCTTGTCCAAACATTCTTGCTTGCTCATTACATACATATTAATAATGATACTATCTTGATTAGTTAGTTTAAATTATATCTAAAGGATAGAATTTTAGATTGGTTTGATAAATCTTGCATTTCTATTCCTCTTTCAACTCTCTGGCCAACGATTTCATTGAATACTTTCCGAGCCCTAGAGGTGATTATGCATTTAAGTAGAGCCTTATCTATTGGACTATCAAACGATAACAACGGTTTTTAGCGGTTAAGAGCTTTCCACTTCATCAAGCATTTCCTTGGTTTTTTATTATATTATATTGAGTAATGTCCACAAGTCACAGCTATATAAGTCGTCTGACTTCTTCAAAAAAAAATCCCCAACAGATAATCAACTTGCCAGATCCTAAAGAGGGTGATCCTAGTTCGTAGACGTTTTTAATTGCATTGCAGTCAGAGATAAAAGCTTAATGGCATTACATAGATGCTTTGTAGTTTTGACAATGCTGTTGCTTATTAGTGTCTCATTATTTCAGCCAACATTCTCTGGTGTCTGCGGCAGGTCAGCAAGAAAAAGTAAGCACAGCTCCTCCTTCACTTCTTAATTTCAAATATTTAGAACATATACGGTTTGTTTGGAAATTGATGTGCTTTTGGTCATTTACGGGCGGTATTTGGGCATCACGCCTCCATAAGGATAGAGTGGAATCACCGTAAGAGGTGCTCAACAATTTTAGGAATAGGACTTGGATTTAGTTGTAACCTGTTTGAGTTAGTAGAGACGAGGAATTGAGAATTGTATGAAGAGATTTAAATTGAAAGTGGAAGGAGAAAGGGTAGCTATATATTTTGAATTTTGAATTTTTTTTATTAGTGAAAATTTGATCATCAAATAAACATTTAATCAGCCCAACTTTCATTTTGTACAACAAAATTTTATACAAACTAATATTTACCACTACTAATTTGACTTGATAACAAGTAACGTAATCTATAATAAACAATGTACTTAAGTTTAATGCAGTGAATTAAACTTGACGGTATCCCCCAAATTTTTTTTTAAAAACCTGTAAAAAAATTTAGTGGTTACCCACCCCAAAAAAACTATAATAAAATATAGTGAGATTTACCATGGTTTGAAAAATTATTTCACTTTCTTTTGTTATCATCTAAAAAGCTTGCATGGTTGATTACCTCTAGATATGAATTTGCATGTAAAAACAATGATTTTGAAAATGAACATTTTAATTATTGATTCTTATTACTAAAGAAATAAATGTAAAAACTTTTTATATCTTCTCCTAACTTTTTATGCAGGAGCCAGAGTAATTATGGAACACCTAACGGTACAACACCACGAAGGCATTGCTGAAGTAGTTGTTGTAAACTCCACCAGTGACCAGACTTTGTCAAAGGTTTGCTTCAGTCCCATTTATTTTTATTTTTCCTGCATTGCAATCAAAGCTAATTGAAGTATGTTCTGTAAATTTTAAATCAGCTGACTCATCAGCAAAGCCATCCACAAATACAAGGGGAAACAGCCAGTCAAGAAAATGGGCAATCCAAATACTTTAGACAGAAAGCTGAAGACAAAATTTCGCTGCAAAAGAGAGATTCCTGGAGGCCCAGATCCTCAACACCACTGAAACAAATCTATAAGAATAATAAAGAAATCAAGTCCAATTGATTCGAGAGTAAAGTTTGTTGATGGTCCTAAGTATTCCCTTTTCCATTTTCCAGTCATAAATCCTCCTTTTTCATTGACACCTCCATGAATATGAACCTACCCACTTTTGCAGTCATTGTTATTTTCGAGACAGAAAAGAAAACCAGAAGTAAATTTTGATTCATATTTCTATAGGACTAAGTACTAAGAATATGTGATAAGAGTGTAGTGTGTTTTCAGAGCTGCAGATTATGTACTCAGTATCTCGGTACTTCTTTATTAACAAAGAATTACAAAAGAGTTAATTTCAGTGTGACGTGCGTTGCCACTTCTTTCCAATTTTTGTTTTCCTACATTTACACTGTGGGGTATATTCACACAAACTACCTACTTAAACAATTGCACTCCAAAATGTCAACTATATATTCTTTCTCGTTTGAAAAAAATTGTAACGAGGATTCAGAGATTTGAATATATATATTCTAAAATCGTTAAAGGCCCCAAAAAAAACAAATCACTACCTCTAAGAAATCCCCATCAATGTGCACTCCAGAGTCATTATGTGCTTGAGGGCTCTTGAAGTTTCTTTTTCATGTGAAATTTACATATCTAGACTTTTTTTTAGTTCTTTATAGATCACATTGTATTGATACCCGCCCCGAGATATTTTTATTTTAGTGTTATCTTATTGTCCTTCCCCTTTCCCTTCATGTTGTAATTTGTAAAATTGATCATTGCCCCCGTTGACAACCAATTTGAAAAAAAAAAAAAATATTATGGCTCTAAGGATAACTTTATCAACCTTCATAACAGTTATTTACAAAGTTTGTTTATCATCTTATGTCAACTATTTGTATTGTATATCCATGGTGATTTGGTCTAGGGGAGAGGAGCCATTTGTAAAATTGATCATTGCCTCCGTTGACAACCAATTTGAAAAAAAAAAATATTATGGCTCTAAGGATAACTTTATCAACCCTCATAACAGTTATTTACAAAGTTTGTTTATCATCTTATGTCAACTATTTGTATTGTATATCCATGGTGATTTGGTCTAAGGGAGAGGAGCCGGTAATTGAACTAGGTCCAATTGTTATTATAGTACTTGTGGGTATAGGAGCTAGTACTTGTAAGTTGTGGGTATAGGAACCAGTAGTTGAACACTCTATATAATATATATTGTAATGAAATTTCTAAAAAGCAACAAATCATGTGATGCCACACACCAACAAAATATGACTTAATGCACAGCTATTGGTCCAATCTTTTTTTGGGTCTTTTTGAACACTTCAACAAAAAACATGCTTATGTGGTATCATATTTGATGTGGACCTGAAACCCTAGTTATAAAAAAACTTGCTTTGCTTTATCCCTTTGCTGTTATATTTGAACGATGACTTGTAAATGGTGGTCGCATTTCCTTAAAGCTTATGTGTTCCTCTTTGTCAGGTGACTGGCCACCGGTATAGGTAGATCGGTGGAGCAGTTATTGTTAGTAACTCACTTATCCCCTGATCCACCGTAGACATACACGTCATCTGTGTAGCTATAGCCTACGGGGAGATTATTCGTAAAAGATGGAGATGTGTTTTCTTCTAACCTTATTGTTAAAGCAACAAGTGATGTAACTAGGTACAGTAAGAGTGTGGAGCGGGTCCCTTTATATGTGGCCAACTAATGGCATGAGTCTCCTACAACATCTTCCCTACCAGGTTTTGAGAAATAGCACGAGCCCTTGGATCAAAATTAAACTAAGTCATCTTTTGCTTCTGACCGATGGCATGGCTCCTTGGTAGATCTCTTGGTGCTACATGTCATGATCTGGTTAATACCAGTTCAACAATTGATTGATTGATATGGTGTTCATTTTGGCAAACCCACCGATCTACCAAAATTGCAAGGCAGACGCATCTAAACCTTTGATTAGTGTTAAAACTTAATGAAGCAAAGAACCATATAGTCTAGTGCAAAAATAAAAGAGTATGTACTGGTGTGCCACGATTGGCTCCTAAAGTCAGTAAGTTTCTTCAAAAAGGTTCATGCTTTTCTAGGCAATAGAGAGGATTATTCAAAAAGGTTCATGCTTTTCTAGGCAATGGAGAGGATTTTTTTATCTAGACCATTGATTTTGATTTTTTAAGGGAGTTGATTTGAAAATAAGTTGGGGGTTATTGAGTAATTAATCAAATGGTTCTTACTGAGACACATGGCAATAATGGTTCATTAATAGATTAAACCACCCTTTACTTTGGTGATCTTTTTGATATATCACAGCCATAGATCTTAGATCTTGAGCAAGTTAATTGTAAATGTTGATGGTCATTCATGTTTAAATGATCAAGTACCACAAGTCATATATTAATAGAATGTACGACATTTTCTGTCTGATTCATAAATAGTCAAAAAGTTCTTTGGACCAAAGGGTTGTAGCTCAATTGGTTGAACAGAATTGGTGAGGGAGATGATATATTCCTTGATTATGTCATCCACCAAGGTTCAAAATCCCCGGAGGTATGAAATATAAAGGATGAGGTTGGGGGATCGTGCCCCGAACGACCTTTGAAACACTCAAACTAATATGGATGGTGGGCCCCTCTTATACGTGTCAAAGTTTGGTCAACCTTGATCGATTAAATGGGACGCTTATTGGGTCCTTTACTGATCAACCATATCCATTGATATGAGGAGTAATTATGTATCAACCATCAATCACGTTATAGATTTGACAGGCTTCACGCAAGCACTCAAAGGAGTAATTGTGTATTAACCATCGATAAAGTTACAGATTTAATAGGCTCCAAGGAAGTGCTCAGAGGAATATGTGAAGAATATGTGGCATATTCTTAGTAATCGTAGTAGATTGGCGTATTGATTAGTAAAGAACTTTTTATGTCCCACCGATCTCCCACAACATGGGACCATTGATCGAACATTGAAGTTCAGAGTCTTTAGCAGGCAAGTCAAGCTCCCACTGTTCAAATGAAAGGTGATTGAGTACGGAGACCACCAAGGGAATAGTGGGAATAGTTCAAATACAAATCTTATAGGTAGACGGAGGTTCAAACATTATTCATGGGATTTGATCGAAAAGGCCAGGATATTAATTCCCCTATTGGAGAAATGCTCTGTAGTGACAAGGGAAGGTTTTAAAAATGACTTGATGGATATCTGCAGAGGAGAATATGTTTTAAGTGCTCAGTTGCTTTTCCAAAGAAGTATTAGCCTGAACTAGGGTAAACAGAGCATTGGGAGGTATTCTTCAATAATGTCTACCTGGCTGTATATGATTTATACATATACGTATGTGGAGTGTTTTCCTTCTTCCTTTGATATGAAAATTCTCCTTGGTCCACGTGATACCTAAATCTATTAGGGGAGTGGGTGCACCAGCAAAGGGTGAACATTGTTAGAGCAGTTAGAACTTGTGCATGATTGATAAGTTTAAACAAAGTTCTAGGAATTTGCTGCTATTTTAGGGTTACTATGTATTAAGTGTTTTGGCATATTTTCTCTTTAGAGGCTGTTGCAACAAATTTAATGAATCAATTGTATACTTCAAGTATGATACAAGTAAGGGAAGCCTTACCTATGCAAGAAGATAAAATTATATCATTTACAAGGTCAGATGCAATCAAATCTTTTTTTTTGGTTATTCTTAAGCTGAACATAATTACATGTCCAAAACAACATTTGTTCTCTCTTCTTGTCATGATGGATATGCAACATTGAAGATGCAAACAGGTGTCGTTTGTGTGAAGCATCTAGGTAGGGATTATTTGCTATAAATGAGTTTTCTCTTAGAAGAAAAGAAATCTTAGTTATATTTGTGTACAAGGCAACCTACATTATATTCTCAGGGGATTAAATGAGATGTGTTTGAGCTAGAAAAGGTTCTGGGAAGGATTTGTGTAAAGTCTACTGAAGGAGTTGCAAGCAAATACCACTCACTGGGGGCAAATTCGCCATAGTGAGTAGTATTTTTGGGAGCAAGTATTTTATCATGTCTCTAAGGTCACATTTGTTGACTACTTGTAGGATTGTGATTAGTCTTTAGCATCAAGTTTTGATAGGAGATTTGTATGCTATTGTAAATGTACTTTTCCAAACCCACATAAGGGATATTATGGATCATTTGTGGATTCTTTAAGAAATCTCATTTCAATTGATGTATTTTGATTTCATTGAGTTTCATTTTGGGATAAAATCTAGATAGACGGATTTGACTCCATAAAAAATTCTAGTTTATCTTATGGACTTTGAATAAATATTTTCCCCCTTTTCTGGATCCATAACTTGGTTTCCCATTAGAGTAGGCACTAATCACAAATGGTTGGTTAATCAAAATCTTTCAAATGTTATGGTTCTTTCTAATAAATTATCATGAGTTATGTCCTACCAGTTTTGGATAAACTCATTAATATTTACCTCTACCAAATAGTTAGAGATCCTACAATTGTTTGCCTATTTTCAAAGAGTTACGCATGTTCTAGGTTCTCACAAGTTACACTTGAAGTACGAAACTCCGAATGAATTTACATTTAGGGATATTAATTTGGTTTTGCATCTTTAGCTGCATTGTAACCTGATATTCATCTGCTATACAGAGATCTATGGTTTAAGCGACCAATAAGTTGGTATAAGGGGTATTTAGTGACAACCTTTTGGAGTATCCATATGCACATGGTATAGCTAAGCCATCAAACCAGTTTATTTTCATTATCCTATAAAGATTTCTAAGAAGACCCTCCTTGGCCTAGCAGAGCCAAAAGTGTAGGAGAGCTTCCTACTCTTGTTAGTGGGCCAAAACTACCTACGATTTGATCATGAAACCTATCTAGTTGCTTAACTTGACTTGTTCCTTAGGGTTACTTTTTAGTGTATGTCTTCTAGGATTGCAAGCGATGATTTTGAGCACCAACACAATGAACCAAAATGAATAACTCATGCCACATTTGAAACCGAATGCCAAGTTATGAATTTATTACAAATGTTGAATGGCCAACTCACAAGTTTTAGTTCTTTTAAGGTGATGTTAGGTGATACAAATCACAAGCAAGTCAAATGAATAACTAGTTAATAGTTGTTCAAAGCTTCATAACAAAAGCACAAGAAAAATGAAGAATCATGACAACAAACAATTTATATTATTTGTTGAAGTTTGTACACCTAATGGGCAACTCCAAATTGTATGGAACCCAACCAACGTATGTTACCCAATGCAATGAATATTGAGCTTGCATGTAAAGACTCTCTATGGTATAATCTAACCCATTTTACAAGCTCAACTATGCCTAAAAGTCATTATGTCCTCACCCCCAATTTTGATTCTCCCGTCTATACGCTTCCCCACTTCTTCAATTAATAAAACTAGCCTTAGTGACTCTTGGTCTTCTAACGATGTGTCTAGATAATAGAAGAGTAGATGTCTAAAATTTAAGCTTCAAGAAATCTCACACTTCAACTTCCAACCAAATGTACGCTTCATTCTCTCTTGAATCAATTATACATTTCACTCTCTCTAGTCGACCATATACTTCATTATCTCTCACTAACTGATTGTACACTTCATTGTCTCTCCACTTGACCATACACTTTGATCTACATGCTATCGCACAAGCCACTAGACATCAAAACCACAATGTACAACCTTGTGCATAACTCCTTGCACCATGTGCCACTTGTGCAACTCTTGGAACCATACCGTTCAATTCTCAAATACCCAACTCATGTGTAGCCCTTTGCATCATGCACCATCTGTATAGTGCCAAGGATCATGGTGCACTACATTGCCAACAACTCTTTCTACACTCTATGCCATACTTACTTTCCCACACATTAGCAAATGCAAAGCATGCAGTTCAGAACATCACACAACACCTTAGAGAATTGCACAACAAGCGCACACATCTTCTGGAGATGTTTCATGACATGCCACTTGTCAACACAACATGCGACCAAAATCCTAACCATCAAAAGATGGGGCATCATACATGGAAATCCAACTAGTTCAACTTCTATAATGACCTTTTTCTTCGAGATCATGTAAATTATAAATGTACATCTATAATATAAGCAGGTAAGCATTAACAAGCAAACATTGCATAAGATAGAGAAGAGTACATACACAACCATGCATCTCCTTGAGAGTATGTCATGTACAAAACGCATAGATTAATGAAATGGTATATTCCAATACTCATATTATTCTCTATCTAATCCTCTTCTCTCCATATTGCTTCCACGTGCTAGGTCCTCATCTAGAGCATTGTCCCCTAGATCACCTGGGATCTAGATCACACTTCACTCTCTCAAATCAATCATCCACTTCATTCCCCGACAAGCCATACACTTCACTCTTCAATTCTACGAGGGTTGTGTCTATAAATAAGTATGTGAGATTATGCTTCAATGTGTGTACTTGTATGAAGCATCAATGTCACAACCAATGGCCTTCATGATAATGCAATAGATTATTCAAGCTCCCATAATTTATACACAACCAAAACTACACACATAAACTTACAACACACTTAAAACTAAAACATAACTAAATGACAAAAAACTCTTTCTTGAGTGATGCAAGATTACTCGACCCCTAAAATACTCTACATCATTCAATCTATACAATAAGATAGCTTATGACATATAAAATCACTTTATATTTTCTTTGGTAAGAGGTATTTATTTTACTAAGTTTATTTGGATTTATATGACCTTTTACTTTAGAATATCACTACATTACATTTAGATTAAGATTTTATGTTTTTAATCACAAAATAATTATTATGAGTTTTGATTTTATTACTATTGGGTAGTGGTAGCCAACTTTGAGAGTTAATAAAAGCAATTTTTAATTTTCAAGGGTAGGTATTATTGCCAATTCATAATTTATTTGATTCTTGTTGTACTATCAAATGACTATCAATATTAGACTATCAATCGCACCTTGGTGTGCAATGGCTATGTCAAAGAGTAGTGGAAGACCAATTAACAATTTGTTTTTCTTTTTTTGCATACATTTATGCAATACATGATGTTGTGTGTGCAACCAAGGTCTCGATGGATAGGGGCAAGATTTGGATTGACTATTCACCCACTTACATTAACTTTGTATAGTATTTAAAGCATACATTGGTGCAATACATGACATTCTGTGTGCAACCGAGGTCTCGATGGACAAGTGGCAACTTTGGGTGTATTGTTCACCCACTTACATTAACTTTGTATATTATTTCAAGTTTAAAATTTAGTCCCCTGAGTTGCGACATCCTTGGAATGCACAAAAAATCAAATTAAAAAGTTATAAAAAAATACTCTTTGTGCATTCGTTGAGTCAATTTTTTGAGCATACAATGGGGCCCTGCATGAGGTCAATTGCAAGGTTGTTAAGAAAGTGATGTTTTGTGTGCAACCTATATCCATAGATAGGTGACAACTTCAATTTTTTTTTGCAAATAGAAATGTGACATATGAATGTTGTACTAAATTATTGATATTTTAGAAATATGAACTGGACATATCCAACTTGGAATGATCATTACACCCAAAAACTAGATAAAAAGTTATATAGGAAAAAAGAGGTAGTCATGATTGTAGAACTGAGAAAGTTATAGATAAGACTATGTAGGAGAAACTTTTTTGTATTAAGCAATGAAATTTTCTATTTTCCCATTAAAAAATTCTCTAAAAAAAATTAGTTTGTGATTTTCACACAAATTTTGCATGTCATTTGAAACATCTAATATAGAATTCCATAAAAGAAACTCATGATTTGCACATATTACAAACATAAACAAATTAGATATTAGAAGGTGGTAGGGCTTGCCACACCACATGACACTCACTTTGGAAGGGTGTGCAATATAGGTTCTACTAGATCACTTATACAGTTAAGTTTTTTTCAATTGATTTTACCTTTTTGAAGCAATCTCTGTCTGAGTCAAGACTATGCATGTCTAAAATTAGAACCCGGATTTTGATTGACCATAAACATGAATTGCAAAAACATATAACTAAGTTTAAATGTAAAATTCAAAGCAACATTAAAACAAACCTTGTTGATTAGTTTTTGTTGGTTTGTGTTCCCAAACGTTGGTGGATGAACATGGTGTTGCCCCTGCCACATATTTTGGCCCTCTCATGCAATTGTGTGTATTCGTTCTTCTAACTCCATTTTTATTTGCCCCAAGCTCTACATTGTTTAGTTTTTTTTGTCCGAAGATTCTTCATGTTTAGTTGTCATTTTTATATTTATAATCCCCCATGCTTATGTTGTTATTGTGCCTTGCCTTGCAATTTTTATTAAATTATTCACTCTACCTACCATATTATAACCTTTCTTTATGCTTGTTGGCTCATTAAGCGGTCTTACCCATCGCCCTTTTTGACTGAGGCATGTGCTTGAAGGTTATTAACGCCACTATTCTGAGTTGCATGGTCAACACTTGCCACCTCCTATTAAAGTATACACGTGTACACGACATAAAGGAAGTAACCTTGAATATCATGCATTCATTTAGCTTAAAGCGAGGAAAAAGAAAATCAGACAATAAGGAGTTTGTTATTTGGTGTGACTGAGAATGACCTTCTCTATGATGGGCACATGCCTCGAGCAGGTTCCTATTCGTTATTAAATCTTCAGCCATTGGGGTTATTAAATCTCCAACCATTGTATTCAATGAGAATCTATTTTGCGATGCTCTGCACATTTATATATACCTATATGCAACATTTTCTCTTTGTTTCGTATTGAAATGTCTTTCTTTCTTGAGAAGAAGCTTCATGAAATGTTCCTCTATTAGCTTGAAGGGTGAGGATATTGAAGAATCTGTAGAAGCTTTGCTACTTTTGAGGGCAGGAATAGTGAAGAGCAGATTAGTCAACTTTAGAGAAAAGTCGGAAAAGTTAATATGTTTATAAACACAAGCATATATGCACACATGAGGGAAATCAAAGCCCATTCTTAATATCCCTTATGTTATAAATAAATACTCTGAATTTTTAGCGAAAGTCACTAGTTCGAAACTTCTGAAGTATTTATACTTAGAAATTTAAGTTCCTAATGAATGGGAATAATAATGTGTTTCATGCGCTTGAGCAAAAAAATAGAATAAAATAAATAGTTGTATCCTCAAAATATTAAAATTAATGGCATTCCTCGACTCTGGACTGTTGTGGAGTAGTAGGGAATGGAGGAACATCCAATACTTAGAGGAGGACGAAAAGCATGCTATAACCATGGATATTTAGCTACTCAAATTAAATCTTTGGTTGCATTATGCGACACCTTCATTTCCTCGCTTTGTTTGGGTGAAAAAAAGATCGATGCCTTTGACGTCCTCTTTGGCTCTTACAATGGAGTTCCTGACCAGGTATTTCAATTTTAATGAAATTTTATTGCTACCCAATAGTTACTTCGATTTTAATGAATTAATTGTAACACCCAACAAGTATTTCAATTTTAATGTATTAACTGTAACGTCCACCTTAAATTTAGTTTGATTTAGGATTTATAATGAAGCAAGTTTGTAAGTGGTTGATGTGATGAGTTGTGTGAAACCTATGGGGTATATGTTGCCATATGGGTGCGTGGCTTTTGAGCATGTGCTTGGGCACATGGCTGCCTCCCTCACCTTTCTCTCCGTCTTCCACATCGGAAGACAATTCACTATATCATGGAATAGATGGCTGCCTCCCTCACCTTTCTCTCTGTCTTCCACATTGGAAGACAATTCACTATATCATGGAATAGATGGACAAGGCTGAAAGAGGAGTGAGTGAAAGAGGAGTGAAAGAGGAGTGAGCAGATAGGATATGCCTTTTTTTTACTTTGAGGAGTGGACAGATAGGATATGCTTTTTTTTACCTCGGGGCTTGTGGAAACGGAATGGTACTATATCATGGAATGTCGGACCTACGAGGATATCCAGACCATTTACATTGATATTTTGAATGTGGTCTCCTTGGCTAACCTCTTCGAAGAAGAAAGGATAACAAATACTGCAATTTATTTGATTAAGATTCACAGTAGAAGATCGAGGATTCTGAAAGAAAAAGAGGGCAACAAGAAGGTGCTGTTTGGGCAGCAGGTCCATCCAGGGCTTTTGTGTTAGGCGGCGGCATTGGTATCCGTTGGTCCCATAGACTGTTTGGCCTTGTGGGCATTATTAAAAATCTTCACTCATTCATTTGTCAAGCTAGCATACAAGTACTATCAGACTACTTAACATATGAAAGGTATACTTAAAATGTCGTGTACCCAACACACCAAAAAAACATAATGGAATATAGCAAAAGATCTGTCAACATAAAATTGTCAAACGACCAGATTCTTTTCAATTGTCTTGCACTATGCTATGCCATTCTCAATCGTTGATCCTCAAACTTGGCTCCATCCATTTCAGTAAAGGGAATGTCTTTGGCCTAATTATACTTTTATCATGTTAGCATAATTTTCTATTTATTTTTTTAATTAGAAATGGGTAAATGCTTTTATTACTCTTTATGAATTTGTTTTTGTTTCTTGAACTTATGATTAAACTTATTCAAAACAAAGTGACTATCTCGCAAATCAAAGATTTTATTTCATTATAATATTTTTTTTTTGGCTAGGTAAACTACAGTCTTGGTGACCACATTCGTATAAT
Organism: Cunninghamia lanceolata; assembly: GCA_027924645.1. Classification (NCBI taxonomy): domain Eukaryota; kingdom Viridiplantae; phylum Streptophyta; class Pinopsida; order Cupressales; family Cupressaceae; genus Cunninghamia; species Cunninghamia lanceolata. The sequence goes on from BSBN01000524.1 coordinate 19,424,320, forward strand.
ATATAACGTTACATTTCTAGTTTTTTTGGATTGTTGCAAAATTCTAGAATACCAGCGGTTGGTGGGCTTATGAACAAAATGCCCCAAAATTACAAAAACATATACACAACATCCAGCCAACACAGGTAATTATTTACCAATCATTTTAGTTATCCTCCTCAGAGTTGTCTACAAAAAGGGAGATCATCCACTCAATTCCCATCTCTTGGTTGAGTCCTACTACCTGCTTCAAGAAATCCACTTCTTTTTTGGCCTTTTGCGTCGTCCTTGGTTCCATCAATGGGTTGCTAGCAATGATAAATCGCTTCCATGGTACTATTGTGGATCCATTGGTCGTTGGTGCCCCATTTCCCATCGACAGTCCTAAGCCCAGAGTAGCAATCTAGAGCATCTCATTTAAACCACCAAGAACATGTTTCTTCACCATCAAATTAGCCATCATGCCCACCGTCTCCTTCTCCTCCCCCGGGTCAAGTAGCATGCCCACAAACATGGACAAGATATCTGATTTCACCTTTTATCTATGGTCTGTGACTAGGAATTCCTCCCTTAACGGCCATTTAATGGCATATAACAAAAGGCCCGAATGGGTTTTAAACACTTTCTTTAGTCACATTTCAAAGATTATTCCTAGATAGGCCATTTGGCAGGTATAACTGGTGAGACAGACACATGTATCCATATTGTTGTCATTGTCAGTGATGGGTGGATTATGTTTTATAACCAGTTTGTTTCCAGATTGTTCCACGCAATCTTGTCCTCCTCATAATCTCGAGTAAATATCTGATATGGCATTAACCTTTGCATCCATCTTGCGCGTGTTGGGAGATTGTTCTCCATCTCGGTCATAGCTAAATCTGCTATGTTATTATTATTTTGTACTCCTTAAACACCTGTGAGCTTTCCTCGTGAGAAATGGTCACGGCTTTATCCATTAATATTAATGTGGGAATGTAATTCTCCCCAAACATTAATATTTTTACTAACTCTATGGTCCTCGGCCATATTGATGACATGATTTGCTAAATAATCGGCAGCACCATTGCCTTCTCTGTAAGTATGTTGAACAATGAAGGAGTTGAGAGCATTGATATACAACCAGGCCTCTAATAATATATTGTTGATTTTCCAATTTTCATTTATGGATTGAGTTAATAATGTTCATCGAGTCAGCTTCAATTTCAACATTCTTCAATCCAAATTGGTGACATGTTTGGAGACCCAACATCAACCCCTGTGCTTCAGCCTCATTATTCGATCCTTCTTTGAGTTTCTTTGAGGTGGAAACAATTAAATTCCCTTCTAAATCTTTGATGATTTTGCCAACCCCAGATAGTCCAAGATTTCCTCTAGATGCTCTGTTGAAGTTTAGTTTGGCCCATCTACTTTGGGGGCTTGCCATTTTGTGTCCATTCTTATAAAACCTGTAGTGAGTTCTTGGAGTACTATGGTAATCTCTAGCAATATGTTTTGTTCTCCACACCTGTAATAAGTTCAGTTCCTACCTCTCTTTTACCATAGCCTCATTTCCTTCGATCACCAAATCTTCGGTTCTCATCTTGGTGTGTTAGTGGAGTCAATGCAACAATTAATATTGTAGCTACCATTTGTGCTAAGGTCAAAGCCTAAAAAAATGCTACAATATGAATGTGCATTTGAACTAGCTGTTGAGCCTTGCTAGAAGGGAACCTAGGTATGCATTGGGGGGATGGGACATACAATAGCGAGGCGCTCTATTGAGGTGGCCTTCTGTGGGGTTTATTGTGGGTCCATAAATCTCCTAACATTCTCTTTCTCCTAGCTCGTGACAATACCACAAACCAGATGTTCAATGACAGACATTTAGAAACTTCAATCATTCATTCATGTGACCCATTGTAGTCCAAAAGCATAGTACATAACGTGCGTGCATGTGTAGTGTGCTTGTATACACACATGCACACACATTATGGGGGGTTCATATTTCTCCTATTAACACTTTGTTCTTACACCCGATGTTTATATTATGTTTCTCTATTTTTTGCCTGACTGTGTGAGGGTAAAATTCCATAAGAGGACATTGGGTATTACTAGTAGTCTTGAAGGAAAATGGAAGGTATTTCCTTCATAATAGCTCAGGCATAAGGATTATCCATGTGGAGCTCACATCATTAGTATGACATGCCAAAAAAGAAACGAAATTACTCTGATTAATAAGTTTGGCGAGCTTTTCTCTAATACCTTGCATTTCCTAGAACAAACACTCCCAAAGTTTTCATCTCCCATGTACTGGAATTGTGACCATCACTAGCAAGTTGTTAGATGGCTGCAAGAAATCGCTCAAGCCATTTGAGTTCTCATCCAGTGTCAAAATCCTCCCTGAGGCAACAGGGAAGGTAACGGAAAGAAGGATTTCCCAACAATACAAAGGTTGAATCTTTAACCATGGCTATAAGATTGGCATTTACAGAAGCAAGAGGTGAAGAACAGGGCAGATAAGGAAATCTGCAACAAAAAAGTTGTCAACCAGTAGATGCTTCAAGAACATTTTAATGTAAAAGTATAATACCACAGTTTTGCTTTCTGAGTAACTCTTATATTCTATATGGCATGATATGATGTGTATGATTTCATAAAAAAATGCTGCATCTTCAAATTCTCAAGAGCATGACTAGCTTTGTATTCGGTAAATGGTTGGGGTCAATGTTCCTCAAATAATTAATTCATGTGTATGCTGCTGTAATAGAATTGACAATCTCCATAAGATCTAGAGGATGATGAAATGTTACTTTATCGCTTGTGTGATTTTTTTAGTACAGAATGCACGTAATTATATTTTCAAGTGGATGGTAAAAAGTGCAAGAGAACAAATTTGATTCAAATATTTATGCATGTACACTGCAAGAGAGGACCATAAAAATCTGCTTAAAATAAGATGACATGGTTATCTTTAACAGAAAATCAATAGAAGAGATTCTTCCGAACCCCTTTCCATGATCATCCAGATGTTCTGTAATTAAGATGCAACAAATGTTTTCTCGAAGTTGCTGGTCTTGGTCCTGGTACGGGGACGGATACGGGTTTGGGGCTCAGGTATGCCAATATGGTGGTACAGAAAAAAAAATTAATATATATATACTGCATATTTACATACATATACACAATGTGTGTGTACACATAGTCTTGAATTTTCACAGTTTATTTTGATATAAATGCAATATGAACAAAATGTCAAAAATTCATATAATTTCCACATCCAACATTCTATTGACCTCTGAATCAACAGTTTCAGCATAGAAAGGATTATATATATACACACAATGTGTGTGTGTGTCTCTATATACATATAGTCTTGAATTTTCACTGTTTATTTTGATATAAATGCAATATGAACAAAATGTCAAAAATTCATATAATTTCCACATCCAACATTCTATTGACCTCTGAATCAACAGTTTCAGCATAGAAAGGATTTATCAATTATGGTTTCTTGACTCCCTTCTTGACTGGTCATACTCCCTCCATCAATTTATAAGGAAAGATAAAAATTAAAAGGGCGTCAAAACATATTACACTTACTTTTTAGTTTGAAATGAAGCATATTGGCATTAATTCATAGTAGGAATGCAGAGTAAAGATGAGATCAGAAAAGTGAAAACACTAGTGATCTTGTAATGCAGTGCTCTGCACATTTCCAAATAAATGTAGACTGGAATAAGGAAATCTCCAGCAAAGATTAGACGGGTTACTTCTCAGGAAGTAATACAGAAAGAAACAAAAAGAATATTTAACCTTCAAATATAACCCAAAATCACAACTCCTCGTATAGAATAACAAAGAACAGTTCAGTAAATATTAACAAAACATGGATAAATAATGATATCTTAAGATTAATGCACCAAAATAACATGAACCTTCATTTGGGTCACACAGGGCCCGCCCCAGGCACCCCAGGTACCCTGTGAAGGACCCACAAGGTACCCAGGGGCTGAACCCTGGGCGAAACCCAAGTTGTACCAGACCCAAACCAGGACCAAAACCAGACCAGAACCGGTATGGGGGAGAATACTGCAGAACCCAGTAACATACTGTTTTCTTTGTAATCCTTTATTATATATGGCATGATATAATATGTGTGATTTCAGAAAAAATATATAAAAAAATTAATGCATCTTCAAATTCTCAAGCTTAGTACTAGCTCTGTATTTTGTAAAAGGGAGTGATCAATGTTCCTCAATCCTGCAGTAATAGAATTGATGAACCTTAGATGGTGTTTATGGCATACAAAAATTATTTACACTAAAGCCAACATGTTAGTGCTATGTTGATGATAAGGGTTGTCAATATTCTTCAAATAAGTCAATTAATCCATATTCTACAATATGGACAGAGACCAAACAGTTAGATGATGCTCCAGAAAAGGCCAAATACTTCATATAAATGATAAATGTGTTCTTCAGAAAAGGTAAATAAGATACATGAAAGAGATCATGAATATGTTATCCTATATATTGTCTCATAAATGAAATTATGAAATAAACAATGCACTCAATTATATTCCAACTGAGACAGCAATTGTCAAGAATCAAGATGATAACTATATCTACATGCACCGTCAAAGTAACACCATAAAACAATGACAAGATACTCAAGTTAAGATTCTTCCCTTGCCATAGAATTCTTCATTGCAAAAGTTCAAACAATCTTACTGATGCAAGTGTAGACACTTTAATCGAATGCCTCATCAATTTCCACATTGAAGGAGGAATATATTAAAGGGCTATGGCAATTAATAAATCAGAGAAATAATTTGAATGTGTGTACATGTAATATACAAGTGACAAACATAAACAAATGATCAAATTTCATTGGCAATAATCAGCAAGTTGGGATTCTCTAACCTCACCAGTGAATGCTTCAGGTTCAAACAATCTTGATGATGCATCGCTGTAGACTCTTTGTCTAAAAGATTCATTTGCCTCCGCAGATAGGGAGGAATCTACCTGAGGGCTTTTAAGGCTAATAAATAGTACAATACCAGTAAACAACAATATAGCAAGAACAACTAACGTAATTTTCACCCTGTTCAGAACTGGCTTCACCTGCATTAAGTGCAGAAGTAAACCATATGACATGGAAATGACTGTATATCTAAAAAAACGTATGTTCCATTTTCCATTTATAAAATATTATGAGATTTCTTAAATAATTATTGAGAATTATAACAAAACTTGACATGGAAATGACTGTATATCTAAAAAAATGTATGTTCCATTTTCCATTTATAAAATATTATGAGATTTCTTAAATAATTTTTGAGAATTATAACAAAACTTACTGAATAAGAACCAAGTAATCGGTCTCGTGCCAAAACTTCAGGAGGCTTCACCCAGACCTGCTAGGAAAGAAATTAGTATCTTAAAAGCCAGTTTATAATTTAATTCATATGAATTCCATTACAAAAATTTGATTGTAAGAATTTGAACTTCTTTGGAAATGCACATGAAATTTGATGGAAATCAAAGATATGCCAACATGTTGGCAAATTCAACTTATGCAAATTATTCAAATTTAAAATTAGCCACATGAACCACTATTCTGACTTACTTTTAATGGGCAGGAGATAAAATCATAAAATCATTGGAATATTGAAATCATGGACTATGAATTGATTGAGATTCACAAAGCCATAACCATTTTGCATGTGCACGGAATGTTCCACTTAAGTTCAAGCATTTGTATGACGTCAGGAAAATTACATCTTGAAACCTAAGTTGCCTATTCAGATTCGGGTACAGTGGTCCATTGATTTTTTTAATTCCAGGGTCATTACTGCTTGGGTATGGCAAATATATATACATGTATGTATGTATACATGCATGTATGTGTGCATACATACACGTACATTACTACATACACACATATACATATATATATATATATATATATATATATATATATATATATATATATATATAATTTGTGTGTATGTATATGTATGTATGTATGTGTATGTACATACATGCATACATATACATATATATACATACATAAACACAAATTTTATATATATGTATATGTATGTATGTATATATATGTGTGTACGTATATATATGTATATAAAATTTGTATGACATAAGGAAAATTACATCTTGAAACCTAAGAAATTTGGGTACAATGTCGCTTGGGTGTGTGTATAATAGCCATAATTTGCACAAAATACACCACAAACCACAACTAATATTTAATAATTCTATGTCAAATGCTAAATTCATGGCCAAACTACATCAACATGGTGCAACTGCACATGGAAACTCATAATAAACCAACTTATTGTTCTTCGTGAGCATCAACATAATCAATTAGTTCATTAGAACCATAGGTGACGCCAACATCACCCCACTAGCTACGCCATGTATGTCTTGTGTAGCAACCTCATCCCCTCATCAACAATCAAGACTAAGGAAAGTTGTGCAACGAAAGCATTCAAGTTAAGATGCTCTAGCACTACATCCCAATGCGCCATCACCCCCCCCCACCCTTGTACTCAACTCACTTGTGGGAGATGAGATGTAAGTTGGAATGCACATACACCAACTACTCTACCTTTTTTAGCTACCAACAGGGTGAGTGCAAGGTACTAAGGTAGAAAAAGGCCAAATAATGGAAAATGTTTTTCCTAAAAATCAAAGTTTGGTACTTGGGGTAAATATTTGAAGCACTTCTATATAAAATAGTAACATGATGTAAAAATATGAAATGTACGATTTTGTTTTATGTTTTCAAATATGTAATTTATTCTAATACCCAGATAATAAAACTTGGTTAAATAAACAATGTAGAAAAGTGACCTTCTAAAAAATCTATGTTGGAGGCCAAAATATGCACATGTACGGCCCACCTAAAACATAGTAAATGAAAGTATTTTTCAAAATCCTTTTGTAGAGATGCATATGATGTTGAAGTTTGGTTTGAATATTTCTTATAGTTTTTTATCAAATATATATTTTTTATTGATTAGTTAATAGGATTAAGGTATAAATTTGAAACCCCTCGTGTACAGCCCAACATAATTTGGCCTAAAATAATCGTAACATGAATTTTGTTTTCTCAAACATGTAGAGAATGATGCCTAGATTGGTCACATAATTTTTTAAAATAAATTTAAAAAATCAAAAGTTATAAAAAAATAGAAATATATTTCATTTCAAGATTATGAGATTTTGCATTTAAAAATTAATAAATAAATAGAAAAATATATTTAAAGTTCAAAAAATTACATATTTGAAAACTAGACATTCTCATCTATAATGGGTTTTAATTTCATAAAAAAATATTGAAAATAAAGCCGTAGCCATATTGTACGTTTGTTCCACTCAATGTGAACCCAACAAATTGCACTTACCCAACAAATTGCACTTAATTGAGTGAATAAAAGAGTATGTACTTCAATTCCACTCAACTAAAGAGGAACTCACAACCTATTAAGATTCAAGACAAAGTCAATACAAAATTACAATTATTTTATGAAATTATAAATTATAAAAACTTAGGACGCTTATACGTGGTGATACCTCCACGACCAAGGATCTATTTACTTGCAACCTCTTGCCATCAAATTTTGATTATATATGTGTATTTTTAATTTTTAACTCTTTGGCCACCTCTACATTTTGTATGTGCTCCATGAGGACGCATCCCTGTCCCTAGTGGCATTTTGGGTACGGTGGGACAGCAAAGGATGACCCCTAGCTATACCCAAAAATTTTGAAAATGGCAAAAACATTTTGGAAATGCATCTCAATTGTAGGAAACGGAAAAAATGTCTAGGGGATGTCTAGTCATCACCGAGGTGGTTGGGGATGTCTAAGACATACCTTGACCATCCTAGGGACGACCAAACATCCCCAACATCAAAGCCTATGTTACACTTCTGGGAATTGTTTAGAATACAACCATACACCTTGAATATATTCAGTAAACAAATTAATCTATTATGTTGCTCATCTCTCCACTTGCCAAAGACCATTTCTACAAGTCATAGCCATTTTTCATAGGATTTCATGATTGCAAATCACGGTCTTCTTTTCTTTTCTTTTTGTTTCCGAAAAATCAAGATGGCCCTGTTTCTGCAAACACACACATTAGGGCATGGAAATATGCCATTAATAGTTGCGTACAACAGTTTTTTTGTAGGTTGCAGGGTTGCGGCCGAAATTTATCATTATTTTCTGCCGAGAATCAGGTCACGGGGAAAAATTTTTGAAAAATTGTGATTTATGATTATGTATATATATTAGTTAAACTTGTGGAATTCGACTCTCTCTCTCTCTCTCTCTCTCTCTCTCTCTCTCTCTATATATATATATATATATATATATATACTACCATCCCCAAAAAATGGCCCTCAAACTGTCATCCCCAAAACGCATCCTCTGTTGTCCCCATCCTCGAAACACCATGGAACATGGCTTGTTATCATAGTAGCAAAAATCTTTCTCGAGAATAACTCAACAAATCAAAAGACAGTTTTTCAATTAATCAGGAAGATCTCAGAAAAAATCAGCATACTAAAAGATGCAGAAAATAGAGAAAACTAGAGGAAAAATCACACCAAATAAATTTAAAAAAGCAAAAAAGTTCAAAAAATTTGGGGTGCGCCAATTTTTTCATTAAGAAATTGTGATTTTTTTCAAATAAATTGTGAGTCGATTTATCCCAATTAAATTATGGTTTTGTAGTGCTTGAAAAATGTGCCAATTTTTTGAAAAAAATCAGCAATCCAAGCCAACTCAGATTTCCATACCCTATGAGTGACAACTAATCACAACATTTTGCCGACTTTTGCTTCCCTAGTTTTATCCATTTGATCTAGGTATCCATCTTTTGCATCATCAAGTTGAGCAAGTGAAAGGCATATGGTGTCCAAACTATGTGCTTGTATCTCACTTCAACCAACAACACTACAACTTTGTAATTTAAAGCATTGTATGTTATGACTTGGACAAGATTTTGTAGCCCCACCATTGCAATGAACTCTATGAGGATATTGACAATGAAATCTACATCCTTCACCTAACCCTCATCAAATATCCTCAATAAAATTACCCCTTTAAGGCACAATACAGCAACATTAATTAGTGGCCTTTTATAATCTTTTCATCCACCACAGAAGATGGACACTCCATTTCCACTCATGAATACCTAATAGGCTGCAATGAAGTATCTACATGATTTATTTCCTTGTCCAATAAGGTGGTGCACACCTTTTCATAGTCAGAACCAATGCATCCTTTAGGGACCTCATTGATCTCCTTCACCATTTTCCACCAACATGGTGATCTTATGAGGTTAAAAATAAGCCCATTGGCATAAATACAATGCATAATGAATTCATCACAATTGTCCCTAACCTGATTCTCCAATGGGCTTGCATCTATTATTCTTTCCTAGGTAAGAGGGGTACTTCTTAAGACAACATCGCCAAAAATGGATGTGTGGCAACTACTATTGGAGTAGAAGATGGCCTTCTAGGTGGCTTTCTCAATCAAGATCCATTTTTGGACAAAGAATGAGACTTTGATCAATATTTTTCAACCACTTTGTCAACTTCCTCTTGCTCCTTGATATATGCAAGAATTTGTGTATTTGCCAACCCATCACAAGCTCTGATTCCTTGGCTGAGAGGCACACACAAATAGGTTTTCATTCGACTACATGAGCTCTTATACTCTTTTGACACTCGTTGCAATGCCAAGCATAACCCTCTCCTCTAGGAAGTTGCTCAATCATTGTGGTGTGTCTCTAAAGCAATGAAAAAAGGTCGCTTTTATAATCCCTTGCCAACCCTTGACCTATATAGCTAGAACTTCCATAGCCAACCCTTGACCCATAGAACTAGAACTTCTTACCATTCTTACAAAATAACTGTATCTACAAGTTTTAAAATAATACAATATCGGTCAAAATAAAATAAAATAATTGAAAAATTAAAAAACTAACCCTAGGCTACTATTACTTGTTGAAAAAATATCAAGATATTAAAAAATAATAACAAACCATTAAAAAAGCAAAAGCTCTAATGGAGAATGGAAACAAACAAAAAATATATTTTCAAACAAATTACCTTGAATGGAAGATCCTTCGTGTTGCAAACTCCTTGATATTCTTGGTAGCTATCTAGCACTTCTTGAGGCATGTGAATAGCAAGAACATGATGTTTAAACACTAATAAAGTTGCAGCCCTGACCAATAAGTAAAAATTTAGTTTTGGGTGAGTGACAAATGCAAGGTAAGGGAGTTGTTTTCTTTTGTGTTTTATGTTGTTAGTGTAGTTAACGTAGTTGCTTTTAGAGTTTGAACAGTTCTTTTTACTTCTTTTTTTTTTTCATTTTTCATAATGAAAAGAAAATTTGGTCCCATGGAACCCTGAGTTCACCTGAAGTTCGGCCCAGGCACAAGAAATCATGCTTGAGTATGCCCCAGGTTTGTCTCAGATGAACCCAAGCCATACTCGGGCAAGACTTGCCTTTTTTAGCAAATTTACTGAGTACCTATATGCAGACTGTACAAAGACCAAGACTCAGTAGAGTTATGTGCTTGTAAACAAGAGAAGCAAGTATCGAAGCTTAAGACAAGTTCATACCAAACCATTTACAAAGTCCCTAAACCATTTGCAAACACAAAAACCTCTTAAGTCATACTATCACCCAGCATTGGCTGAGTAAGCCATCAACAAACAAAAAGCCTCATTGAGGCATTCAAGATCCTAAAATACACAATATAATTTTAAATAGCATGTCATAAAGTGCCTCCTAGGGGCATGCAAACAATGAGACAATAAGAAAGATTTAAGTAACCTTACTAACATGAGGCCTCATTATAAACCACAAAACTCAAAAACTAGAGAGCATCCATCTAAACCATATGAAAACTTGATAAATTCCAACAAGAAGAATGCTAAAATAGTTTGCAGCAACAGATATTTAAATGCAAATAAGCAAAACGAGGGGCACTTGCCCAGGGTGGATTTGCACCTGCAAATCTGATTGTAAAGACAAAGAGAGCTAATGGCAGCTCTCTGCATTCTATTGATTTCAAATTAAGAATGAGATGTAGATATTTATTCTTTCCCAAGATTTATAACCAAAGGAGAAGATAACCCTAAAGACACTAAAGGGAATCCCAGGGGCCAAAAGATATTAAAATAGACATTAATTAACACATATCCTCCTTACTAATATGTAGACCATGGGCTTAAGAAAAATAGACCATAACACAACCGTAACACTATGTTGTGACCCAGGCACAAAACAAAACTATGCTGATAGACAATGAGGTAACAAATATAACTTGCCTAGCAAAATCTGGATACTGGAAAAGCATACTTCAAAATGAGTTAAATGCATCATGCAAGTTTCATGTAGATGTCTACAAGCTCCTAGTTTATTAAAAACCACAGGCAAGCAGCTTGTTCTAAACCATCCGAAAACTAGGCTTATAGACAGTGAGGTAACAGATGTGCTTTGCCTGACCAAAATCTGGAAGAAGGATCCCTAAAAGTGAGTATTTTCACTTTGCTCTCAGGTGTTGAAGGCACCATGCAAGTTTCATGTAGATGTCTAGAAGCACCTATGTAAATGAAAGACCATAAGCAAGCAGAATGTTCAGCATTTCCCATTTGAAGCTATCAGTCTATTATCAATGACAAGAAATGAGGAATCCTGGATGTGGGCAGTCTATACTATTAAAAGCCTCATTATAAGAAGCATGGTCAGATCTTTCCGCTTTCTAAACTGGAGTGAACAGTAGACCCTACTCTCTCCATGAAGTATGTACTATGAGATATTCAATAGATAACAGCTCAAACTCTATGGTTGCATGGTCCCAAATCGCAACTTCTTCCTTGTATCTTGATGAATTTAATCCATAATTGGCTAATTCTATGACTAGGCTCGATCCAATAAACAGATTCTGTAAATGGAAAGAAATTAATTGCATTAACAGCTACAAGGAACAAACTATACAAAACAAACAGAAATTGAACACAATGGATCAGACAAAAAAAACAATTATTCTCATGGAGAAACCTTCTTGGGGTAGAAAGCTCCACAAGGAAAATATGGAACAGCTTTAGTGCATTTGGAATGAACTAAGGTACATGTCAAAAAATTCAACTTGGCATTTGTCCCAATATTTAAAAGTGATAAGTAATACCCTAAGTGCATCTTGAAGGTAGGCTGGAGAAGGGTCAATCAAACTTTTTTTCCAGCAAGAAAATTGAAGGTTGGCTGTGGAGGGGTCAGACATCCTTTCTTTTCCCAAATGAAACTTAAAATCCAACCAGATATGGGTTGATCATACTTTTTGCTCCTGGATGATTACTGAGTTCAACTGGAGAGGAGTCCACTGTCCTTCCTTCAGTTGGATGAAATCTGAAGATCGGTTAGAGAAGGGCCAGTTGCCCCCAAGACATCAATGCCCAGAACAGCCATCCATGTTATGCCTTGTTTATTGTAAACCTTCATGATTGTTTTCCTTGTCCAACTCAAGTTCTTTAAACACACACATCATGTATTTCCTCGAGGCAACCAATGAGTACACGTCTTCATCATCTTCACAGTAACCATTCCTAGTTTGGACTTTGTTTTTTTACTCAAGTCCAAATTTAGATTCCTATCAAGTCCATCTTGATTTGTAGCTGGTGGTCCTTTTTCTTATATCCAGACAATATTCCTTCCATTAACCACCTTTTCTTTAATCCTCCATTTCCATTAATGCTCTCAAGTTTCTAGCGTTAAGATAAATTAGTTCTCCCTTTTCACATCTCAGTATACATATTCTGAGTATTTCACTGAAATTTCTCAGAAATTTGATTCAGGTGCAAAACTGATCACTGATCTCTTTAATGGTAAAATATCCTACCTCAAACTCCTTGTATTAGTAATTAACTACTTTATGTAGAGTAACAGGAAAACATGAACCAATACCTTCATCATTTTGTTTATTCTTATTCTAGCTAGCTTCATATAAATTGTAGAGGTGTAGTACTTAGATCATTCTCTACCATTCCCACCAAAAGTGGGCGAATTCATTCAAATCCATGGTGGACTTGGATGTATTTTGGTGAAATTGTGTGATTCTTGATTTTTTTAAGCTGCACAGATGTTGTTAGGCCATTCCAATCATTTTTGGCTTAGCCATACATTGTGTAGTGGATAGAAACTTTTAACCAATATATTATATTATTGCTAACATCACACAATTGACCTGCGTGGCATAGTTTTCTGCCACACTTTCTACCAAATCCGATACAATTTTAGAAGCACTTCTGCTCTGTTGTGTGCTATGGCCAAACTATATTGGAGTTTTCTCTTCCTTCCTTTACAGCTAATTGTTTTGTCCTTTTTTTGGAAGCAATTCTGAAAAATTCAGTCTATTTTATGATGGCTTTGAGTGTCCTTTGTCAAAAGCTTTTACATGAACACAAAGCTTATTTAACATTCACATCATATAAAACCATCCTCTTATACTTTGAAACAAAATTTGTGTTGCAGTGTGGGATTTACTTCAGATTCATGGATTTAAATTTAATTTTTGCAGCATTCTGGTTCTTTCACATATTGTGACAGCTCTTCTTTGAGCTGTTATGCAAGTTTATTGACTCTTATTCACAGTTAATTGCATCATTTTCAGCCTAGGTGGTGTGGATATAGATATGAATAATAATATGGTCACAATATCCAATGCAAATATAGAATTTAAAAAAAATGAAAACGTTGAATACAATATGGCTGGGATATTGCATATATAACACTATCTAAAACATTATATATATATATCCAAAAATAACTATAAAACATAGTACAATTAAAACAGAAATTTCTTAGACAACCCTCCAAATTGAGTACAAAGAGAGGTGTTTTTCATCTATTTGTAATAGGGAGATTTTCTTTTTAATCTTCTTTTTCAGTTTTGAGTTTTTTCTTCTCTTTTGTAAATATTTACTGGATATATCTCCTGTTTCATAACAGCTGTATCCAAAATGTCTCCAGACTGTACTTGGTCCATATCTGGATAGGGATACAGGGACATGCCAGGAAGGGTAACATGGTTGTCACCATATTGGAAGGGACCTTTTCACAGAAAAGTGGTTTAGCTCACGAATCATTTATACATAATCAATCCAAAATTCAAATTGGTGTTATATAAAATTAATAGATAAACAGATTGGCAACAAAGCCTGAACATGATTTTTTCAGCAACTGAAAACATCAAACATTTGCTTAAAGAAAAGTCTTTAGCTTTCAATTTGTATGCACATTTATATTCATTATAGCATTTTGAGTTGTGTGGGATATGGGTCTGATAGAACATTTGACTTTCAATCTGTATGCATACTTACATTCATCATCTTCAGCTTGTGACAAGCTTCTACTTATAGTTGTGCAGGATATGGGTCTGTTAGAACATTCGACTTTCAATCTGTATGCATACTTACATTCATCATCACTTTTCCCACTTGTAAAAGACATTCTGCTTGTGACAAGGATTCTACTTGTTTAAAAGAACATAAGAAATGGACTTTTAGTTTTTTATATGATATCAACATTCAGTTCATGACACTTAGATGAAGGAGTACACATTTGCAATCAGATATCAGTTTTCCGCAGTTCAAAATTACCTTAGGCTTAAGATAGGATTCATAATACTTTGAATGGCATTTTCAGTGCCTTATAGGTTGATGAAAATTAGCCTGGCATGATATAAAATTAAATCAAGCACAAAAGTTAAAACAGGTTGGACAAACTAACCCATCAAGAGTTTTGCAAAATGATTCCTGATAGGTGTCTATTCAAAGTAAAGCTTCTGGTACAAACCATTGTTGGAGAGATTGAAAGTGAAACAATGGTAAGGAGCTTTTAAGTTTATATGATAGGGTGAAATACACTTCTGCCTGTAATATCCCGTTTTTAAAATAAGCTGTTGCTAAAGGATTTAAGTCCGCCAAAGAGGGGACCATGGCATAATTAAAATAGCGGCAAGCCTTCCTTCAACACTGAGACAAATGAAGATTTGCTAGAGAAATAGAACGTGGCGAACAGAAATTGTTGGCATTCGCCATCTGTGTTAGTGAGGGTGGTTGTAAGAGGAAGGAATGGTGGAAGCAATGGAAACAGATGCAATAAAGGACGAGGATCTCTTCAACGCTGCAGAGTCTGGAAATGTAGAGGCCATCCATGAACTGATAGCAGAGCAACTCAAGAGAATCATATCTATCAGGAATGAAGACGCTCGTTTCCTCCTCCATGCGGCAGCCGCCGCAGGCCATCTTCAGATTGTTCGCATATTAGTAGGTATTGACCCATCTATAAGTGGTGTAAAAGATAGCAATGAGGAAGGATGGACTCCACTTCATTCTGCTGTGAGCAGTGGTAGAGATGATATTGTTGAAGCATTATTGCAAGCAGGTGCAAATGTTTCTATTGCAAATAAAGGAGGACGTGCTGCTCTACATTATGCTGCCAGCAAAGGGCAGAGATTTAGTATTTTGGTTAACAATTGCATAGGAAAGGTTAAGTAATAATAAATTAAAATTATAATTTAGCCAGTGAAGAGACACAGGAAGGAATCACCCCAAGTCAAGGTTGCTGATAATAAAGGGGGAATCGCACTGTTTAGACCCGCCACTATAAACCTGAGTTAAATAATATTACAAAATAAAATTATAATTAAGTTTATTAATCAAAAATGCATTTGAAGGGTGATGACTCTTGAAGGGAAAAGATATATATGGAAGATCATTCAAGGAGAAGAAAACATGAATTGAAAAAGATAATTTTATATATGAATCTACTCCTTAAGGAGCATGAAACCTGATCTATAAATCTGAGGATGAAACCCCTCATGATTATGCAATTAAGGACGAAAACCCTTAATTACTATTGCTGAGTTTATGGACGGAAAACCATGATTCAGGCAGACCCAAAGGTATTTCAAAGGCAATTTACTAAAGAAAAATCATTCAGTTGGAGAAGATAAACAGCAGATATAAGGATAAGTTTCATTCTACTAAAAAAATACATTCTAAATATTAATTATGAATTACATTAAACTATTGCAACTACAATTTCAGATTGATTTCATGTTTACAATTTATTTTGCAATTATTATTGTAAGCTAGGGTTTTTTATATATTAAAGAAAATAAGAAAACTCTAGAATGGGACATTACACTGCCATTGCTCCATATTTGGACAAGAGGTGTGCAGTTAGTGATCTTGAAATGCAAAGGCAAAGATGCCGCCAGACCATGCAGAAACAAAGGACTTCAATCAAATGTAAATTCTTGAGATAGCTGGTGTATCACCATGGTTTGGCAGTTAAAACAAGACTTCGCAAGGTTTGTATCCATTCTTTATGCCTTCTATTCGGAAAAAAGAAGTTAGATGGTCATGTTTTCTGGTGGCATACATCCACTAGAACATTTTGTGCACGATTGCAGGATGAATTTTATTATCTATTCATTGCTCCCATTTCTTGGAAATGTACTCTTTGTTGACACTTTGACAATCATAGATAGTTGCAAGACCCTTTGGCATAGAATTAGAGGGTTTTGTCGTTGCTTTCCAATGGAATACAAGACATAAGACTACTCTTAATTAGATCAGTTCTACGCTCAGGTTAGAGGAGTTAGGGATCCTTCATGCAGGGCTCAGCTGTGGGGCTCGGCTGTGGTTTTCAAAACTAAGCTTTCATTCATTCATTAATATTTTTGAGTCTCCGTCTCTTGGGGCACAAACTCTGGCTTTTGTAGGAAGAGATTTTCAAATTTTAATGTAATCTTGTTGTTAGTTTTAAGTTGCCATATCTATCATGTTGTTTAGTGTAATATAAGATGCATTTCTCCTCACACCAGAAAAAGCTTGGCCTGAGATACCGATCTGCATCTACCAAATACCAAATCTTAAGATACCTACCCATTGCATCATAGATAAAAATATCAGAGACATCAAAAGTAATATCTCCGGATTTCCCATCACATCATTTCTCAACTCTCTTACTGCTTTCAATGTCTTGACTGGCCAGCAAAACGGCTAGGTTATGTTATCAGAAAGTGGTTCTAACCCAGTCAACCTTGATTGTTCATCTTATCATCACTTCTCAATTGCAGACTCAAATGTTCAGATCCAAATTTATTTCGAAGGCATTCTCATGTAAAATTAATTTCTCGTTTGAAGAAAAGGTTACAAGATAGATTTTCATTATTCTATTCAGATGTTTTTCAATTATGCATAAGTCCAATGATAAAAATAAATACAATTACTGCCAAGGATATTTGATCTCATGGCACTGCCAGAGGTAATCAGTATGAAGTATGAACTCATTATTTGCAATTTTGCACTCATCCTCTCATTGTGCAAAAACAAGTCCAGTACATTGATGCATCCATTTAGTGAACACCAAATTTAAGTAATTATTTGGTTTATGTTGATCCATCAAATGGTGAGAAACTACAGAAAATCTCTCCAACACAGGATGACAACTATATTCATGCACAAAGTCCAAACCCTCTCGAAAGACCCACCTTACCAGCTTCATCAGTACAACCAATGGAACATCAACCTTGACTGCCAAGAGAGCACATAGCAGTCTAGCTTCACCAAGTATAGCACCCCTAGCTTCCTTTTTCCCTAGCGGTCATTGTAGACTCTGGCTTGAGAACTTCTCACAAATTGATAGGCTGAAAAATAAAAAATGTTTCCAATAAGCAAGAACAATTAGAGATGTTGCTTATGTTGGATCCCATTTGAGTTGCACTCTTAAAGGTATTTACGAATTCTCCTATGCTTTTGAGGAATGTATTTGTGCTGTGTTTTAGTCTATTTTTATTTCACTCAAGCAGTGAAGATGGATAGGCACCAGTGTTCCATGGGGACATGTCCCCCCTAACAAATCAAGAGTTTCCAAGACAGGGACACCCGGGGATGTGGGTACACCAAAGAGACGTCCCCCCGCCGTACCTCCACTGTCACCACCGTCTCCAAGACATTTCCCTCTAAGAGGGGACATTTCCAGAACATCCCCCCCCCCCCCCCCCCCTCTCCAAATGGGGGCTTCTAGGGGACTCCTAGGTGTCCCTCAACCCTGATAGGAAACGTGCAGGTGTTCCCTAAGGAAACACCCTCAAAAAGTCACATTAAAAAAAATCTCAATTCTAGTGCCCGTAGACCTAACCCTAATGGCTAATGGGCCCCACCCACACCCACAAGGCCTCACAAAAATCTATAAAAGGACATTTCAGCCTCATTCCAAAAGAAGTTCATTGAGTGAAGCTGAAAGTTGAAAGTAGAGGCAGCAAGCCAAGAGTGAGAGCATTAGAAGAGGGAAAGTGAAATCAACAAGAAGACTTAGAAGAGTAAAAGCATTTCCTAGATTCAACACATCATTCGAGCCTCAAGGTAAGCATTTCTGATTTCTGAATTTTTAATTTTTAGATTTTCATTTCATTCTTGAATCTTAAATTCTTAATTCTTAATTGTTAATTCTGAAATTTATTTTGGTTTTTAGTTTTGTTTTCAAGTTCAAAATTAGAAGTCAAATTAAGATTTCATCTTGTGCATCCTTTGCTTCTCCGCTTCATGCAACTTGAAGTAAGAAAAACAAAGTGAAATCCTTATTTGACCATTTAAGTATTCAACTTTACAATTGTCAATTTATGACAGCAGTATTTAGATTTTTTAATTTATTTTTTAATCATTTTTAAAGTTATTTTTGTAAATTAATGCATAAATATTTGACTAAATTTTAATTGTTTAAAGTCAAATTAGAATTTTAAATTTTGTGTATCCTCTGCTTCTACGCTTCGTGCGACCTGAAGTAAGAAAAACAAAAAGAAAGTTCTTGTGTCTTAATCCCCTTGCATTATGCATGGTTTGAATTTTAGTTTTTAAATTATAAACTTCTAAATTTTATTATTGTTTCTTGTAGTGTCACTAGGAGTATAAGTTCTCAAAGCATGAGTGAGGATGAAGGTGAGCCTCAAGAGGTTGAAGTTGAAGCTGAAATTGAATCTGATTATGAACCTGATGGTCTAAGTGCAAAAGCAAAGAGCGGTGAAACAACTAGTTCTATTGGGAGTGCAAATTTTAATTGCCCTTCCAAAACACTGCAAAAATATGTTAAAGGTCCCTTTGATCTGAAGTCCCCTTTAAGACAATTTGCAACTAAGTTACAAGCAAAGTCTGGGGCATCTGGGGGCACTAGGTTGTGGAAGTGCCACTTTTGTAAACTTGAATTTCAAGGCAGCATTACCAGAGTTAATGCCCACCTCCTTCATGTCTAAGGCAAAGGTGTAGAGGTATGTGGGAAGTTGGCAAAAAACCTCAAATAGAGGGCTAAGTAAATTATGGGGTGCTAGTAAAGAAAATGCACCTACATCTGTTACTTTGCCACTGAGGGGGAGGGGTCTTCAAAGTACTACTACTTTGCAAAGACCACAGGCACATAGTCAAATTCCATCTAGTTCAAGGGCAGTAGAGCCTAAGGGGAAATGTAGGGTGACTAGTGATGCTCCAAACCCGTAGGTAGAATTATTCAATGTGCAAGTGAAGGATGAGGCTGATGATGCCACTGGCAAATTCTTCTTTGCCAATGGCATTTAATTCCATGTGGCTCACTCTCCTTATTATAATAAGGTTGTGACAAAGATAATAAGGGCGGGACCATCATATGTGCCACTAAGGGAGACCAAATTGAGGATAACAATCTTGGATAAGAACTATTCCAAGATTAATATTTTAATGGAGAAAATGAAGGATACCCAGGTCACTAGTGGATATAGCATAGTCATGGATGGGTGGACAGACATTAAGCATCATCCACTCATCAATATCATGGTTACATGTACAAAGGGCCCTTATTTCCTTAGGGTTGTTGATTGTTCAAGGCATCGCAAGGATGCTGGTTTTCAGTTCCAAATCCTTAAAGATGCTATAGAGGATGTTGGGCCACAAAATGTGATGCAACTAGTGACAAATGCAGCCCATGCGTGCAAAGGTCTAGGGAAGTTAATTGAGGCAGCCTATAGACATATTTGGTGGACTCCTTGTTGTGTGCATGCCATGAATAATGCATTCAAGGACATGGGAAAAATCAGTTGGATCAAAGCATTTGTTAGTGATGCTAGATATGTGCAGATGTTTATCTACAACCACCACACTTCACATGCACTCTTCAAGACCTTCTCCAAGAAGGAATTCTTGAAACCTATAGAGACTAGATATGCATCATACTTCATTCTCTTTTCATTCTCTTGGAGAGGATGCTTGAGTTGCAAGAGGCATTACAACTAATGGTTATGACAGAAGAATGCAATCAGTGGCCTGAGTCTAAGATAGAGCAAGGGAAAAGGGTGAAGGAGATGGTGAAGACTGATTTTTTTGGGATGATGCAAAATATATCGTCTCCATCATTACTCCAATCTTCAGAGTGATTAGATATGGGGATGCTAATGCACCTACCCTTGGAGAGGTGTATGAGTACATTGATACTATGTGTTGATGATATTTTTTTGACAACAACATTAGAATAAAACACCAAGTGCTCTATCCTCTCTTGAACAAAGCGTCTCGAATGCTAAACTACATGATCAAACAAGAACGCTCCAAGGTTCCTTGTACATGATTTGCAACGGATAGCCTCGGTGGTATGATGTGACAATGCTGTTTACACAAAGGGACTTACGTAGAATTTATTCATCACTCCATTCAAATATGTACTCTTTCCTTGTGAAATGGAACTTCTTCTAATCAACTACAAAAAGAAAAGGCAAAAGATAAGGGTTTAGAGAAACTAATCTAAGGTCAATGAGGCAATGATGCTGCATGAATAGACAAACTCCTCAATAAACCTAACTCCACTTTGCCAAGAATGCCTACAACTACATGGAGTAGGTGCAATCTCCTAAGGTTAGCGAATGGTTTTCAAATCATGAAAGCTCATATAAGCACCCATTGGACGGCGCAGCTCAAACAAGCATCCACAACCGAACTTAAGCAAATTATTATGAAGCTCAGACTAGCTTTACACAATACTCCACCAGCGATGGATGTCAAAAGCATGAGCTAGGAGTTGATCAAATATTCAATACATACATGCATTACATCAATGAACTTCTAATCTATCAACTAAGCTACTTTGGAAACAATTCTTAACCATCTTGGAGACAATGAAGACCATGCTAACATTCCAAAATCACAAGATCACCATGAAACATTCAACAATGAGCTTGCATTAATCTTGAAGTGTATATTTACAACAATCTCTCAATATCTCTTCAATGACTTTAAAGAGTCTCTACTCCTTTCTAATCTAATGTATCTTCTCTAATCCTCTAATGTCTATCTCTACAAATGAGAGAAGTGAGCCTTATATAGAGCTCAAGAATTACAATGAATGGCCCAGATTGATTTAGCAATCAACAGCCGAGATTGAGACAACAAAGCAGTTTGTTACAAAATTTGCTATTTTTAGAACATGAAAGAGGCAATGAAGGCACGTTTCCCAATGTGATAAGCATCTTTGGAGCATCTTTATGGTGGGCCCTCTTTATCCACTTGTTCGTTATAGACGACTTGGACTTGAATGAATGACATGGCAGAATGTGACTGGCTTGATGATGTGTACGCGCCACCTCAACATCTTCAAACGAACTAGTCTGGTTCACCTCATGTTCA
This sequence comes from Cunninghamia lanceolata, assembly GCA_027924645.1. NCBI lineage: Eukaryota > Viridiplantae > Streptophyta > Pinopsida > Cupressales > Cupressaceae > Cunninghamia > Cunninghamia lanceolata. The sequence goes on from BSBN01000524.1 coordinate 19,446,035, forward strand.
CTTAGAATATTTTTCTTCTTGTTGTCTTGATGTAACTCATGGATCGCTTTGATGATCATGCTCATCTCTCATCTTGTGATGTTCTTCTTGCCGGACTCTAGACTCTTGAAGTGTTGAGGTGAAAGATGTCTTGTGCGTGACTTCTTGTAGTAGACTTGCATATGATGGATGCACATGAAATAGACAACTCTGGATGATGATGACTCCTCATGCATGGTGAAGTGATATTCCTCGGACAGCTGCATCAAGTAGAAGATATGTTGTGCACGAGTCCTTAGAGTAGATTACATGATGATTGTCCTTTTGGCGCGTGGAATGAATCACTGGAAGATGACTCCCTCTTGTTGTGACCAAATCACACATCGCCCCATTACAAATGGCGACCCTCTCTTTTTTTTGCCTTGAGCTACTTTGAGTCTTTCAGAGTTCTGCTTTGACCTTGTTTTGAGTTATGAAGAGGATTACATGAGGCATTCCTTTTGCCTTTCATTGGCATTTGATCTCCAATCCAATGGCTTCATCTGATTGAATCATGGCATGATGGAACTAAGATAGAATTGGAAGTCTTCATGAATATTCAAGATGATTCCTCCGCAGGTCATGGTGTTTGAGAGTCTGATGTTGTAAGGTGTTGACAGGGCAAAGTGGCCAAGTTCTTCAAGAAAATCCAAAACCCCTAACCATTGCGCCACCTTATGGAAGTTCACTCAAATCTCAGTAAGATCCTTTCATCAAGGTTCAAAATGCGCCATGATTAACAAGGTGTGACTTGGGTTTTTTGACCTTTTCTTAAGAAGATTCAAAATCTTGATCTAATGCACCAAGATAGAGAAAGTGGATTTCAAGCATCAAAGTGCGAGTTTCATGAGGTTTTGAGGACTCAAAACAAGGATCCCATGCGCCATAACCAATGTGCCACCTCAAGGTAAGGGTCAATGCAAGATGAAGATAGAATTTTGAAGACCTTGCAGCAAGCATTCAACATGTTGAAACAAAATCTCCAACCATTGCGCCAATGATTGAAAAGAGAAGCAAAGTTTTGAGTGCTACAAGACGAGAATCCAAAATCCTTAACCAATGCGCCCTAACTCACGCGCCACTTTGGTTGAAATCTATGAAGTTTAGACAAGTATAAAAGATCCAAACAACCCCATCTCAAACTCTCATCCAATGCGCTATGTTTTTGGTGAGTCTCAAGAAGAGATTGAAATGCTAAACCGGTGCGCTCCAACCAATGCGCCTTGCATGATGATGGATTTTGTTAAAGTGAAAGACATAGTTTTAAGGAGAGATCAAAACGCTCAACTAGTGCGCCACATCTATTGCGCCAAGGATAAGAGGGTAGCCCATTTCAAAGAGCCTTTTGAGAAGAAACCCAAATCATGAACCGATGCGCTCAACCTTGTGCGCCACCAAAATCAAGGAGAAATTAAAATCTGCATCTAATGCGCCATGATGAGAAGACCGAAGTGAATGTTTAATGTGATGCTCATCCCTTGCGCCCATCTAGTCCGCCACCTTGGAGAAAAGAAAAGAGGATTTAAAAACATCATCTAATGCGCCACCACTAAAGGAAATCAAACTCAAGTTTGTAAGACAAGATGAACTCAAGATCATGAACCGATGTGCCCTTGCCAAAACATCAAATTGTTAAAACTTGGACTCAACTTGTATGGAGATTCACGCCACAAGTGATAAAATCAATAAATTAAATGATTTTCATTGCATTTAATGAGGTTGGCCTAGGAGGGAGTAGTGCATTTTGATGTAAGTTGTCTATATAAGGAAGCATTTTAAGTTCATTTTCTCATTCACTAAGCAGCGATTGTGTCTTGAAGAGCAGAAATAAGGCAGATCCTAGAGGGTTTAAGGTCAAGTTTTAGTCTGATTTTGTCAGGTTGGATCTGATTTTTAACTAAGTGTTAAAGATATTCATCAAAAGTTGATTCATTGGTAAGTCTGATTTGAAGACAATATTCTGATTTTTTCTTCCACTTTCAGAAGACTTATTGATTTTAAGCAAGAAAATTGTTTTAATGTTGATGGATTTTGCATAGAGGATAGAAAATTATAATGATAGAACTCTTGATCTTCTTGTGAAACTCCATTTTAGAATCTTTAAAATCAGAATTCCAATGCATATAGAAGGCTGAAGTAAGTTGTATGATCATTCATATTTAAGGTTACTTATTCGTGTCTAGTTTGTAGGATCATAGCAATGACATCAAAGGAAAGGCAAACAAGGATTCGCATGGATGCTAAAGGGAAAGTCCCGGAGTCAAAACTTGTTTCAAGATGGACGAATATTGGAGATACGAATATGGGCAACAGCAATCTAGAAGATATCAAAACCGTGCTTCAAGAGCCGACTGGGAGTAGTCTTGCTAGAGCCATTACAAGGAGTGGAGTCATTGAAGCCACTTGTTTTCCGCCAGTTCTACCCTGTCAAGAGATGATTATAGAATGTGTTAAGAAGTATGACAAGAATACTAGACAAATAGTGGCCAAGGATGGAACAGTGTTAGCCTACTTACAAAAGGAAGCAATAGAGGACACATTCAACATTCCAACCAAAGATAGGATGATTGGCATCTCCATACACCAGGGTCAACAAGAGTATGATGTTGATTCAAAGAACAGATTGCAAGAAATGAAGGAATGGAATGCAAATCCATCAATGAAGTTCAATTCAAACAATCCTCCACAATTTCATAAATCAGATTTTCATTCGGAGATTGGATACTTGATCATGTTTCTCAACAGGGTAACGGGTATGCCGCAATCAGCAACCTTTCAGTCATGGATGTATTCTTTCATCAAGCTAATTCTCAAAGGAAAGATGATTGATTGGGCCGGACTCATTAGTCAAAGGATGCACGAGCAGCTCATTAACTTTTCAAGTACTAAGTCCTTCCATATAACTTCTTACATAGTGTATCTGCTAGCAAGGAATGAAGTTTATCCGGGTTTGACTAAAAAGGGAGAAGTTGGGATTGGACCGGATAAGTACTTGTCCCATCAATGTTACCCTCAGTTGCATCTCAAAAACATCAATCACTATATGCGATTCAATGATGCATTTGCTATGCTCATATTGAAGAGATTGAGAGGAGAGTTCCACAAGAGATTATCAAATGCAGCAAAGGAATTCATCGAAACATATGGACATTGGTATACACAACATGAAAGATATACATACATAAGGATCCAAGGTTTCACTTCTTATCCATACAGGTTACCGAGATATCCAACCAATAGGATGGTGATGTTAGAAGTTTCAAGACAACTCCTAGAACTCATCAGGCTGCAGAAGTTAAAGAAGAAAGGAGGAATCCAGTTTCCACTAGTTCTTGTACAAAACCTTGAATGTCCATCATTGGCAGCAACTGAGTATTCTGAAATGGAGCTTCAAGCATATCATCTACAAACTCATGGCACTAAAAGGCTTAATTTTGATCCTTTCAAAGTTTGCTGGAAATATAACAAAGAGTATAAACATGTCATGCAGTTAGAAGACCACTGGGCAAATGCAAAAGATGAAGATGATCTCCGGACATTCAAGTGTTCAAGACTTACATGGGATCTAGTAAGAGCATCCAAGGTATTCCGAATTCCAGATCAGTTTATAGAGGATGACACTATATTGATAGATGAATTGGAGAAGATAAAGGATTTGCCCTATACAGTTGATTGGTCAAAGAGGGATATATCTGAAGAGGAATTGATGGAGCCAGTCTTAGCTATGACACAAGCATGTACAAATCAATTGTTACAAGAAATGAATGAGGAAGGGCAGGTTTTTACATATGATAAGATTGATGAAGAAGAATCAGGACAGCATAGTGCACATAGTGGACTCCAGCACAGTGGAAGTGATAAAGGTGACAATCAAGCTAGAAAGAGGAAAAGACCTAATCAAGATCAAGGAGAGTCTAGTCAGAGGCCGAGGAAGAAGTCAATCTACTTCATCTAGTTTACAAGGACTTTAAATGATAATATTCCAGTACAAGAAGTTGAAGTAGTAGAAGAGACTGTGGTAGTTCCATCTGAAGAGATTCATTCAAGCCCAACTGTTGAGATAGAAGATGATGATGTTGCTGATCAAGAAATAGGACAAGTGGAATCTGATGAAGATGCAACACATATACAATACAAGCAAGCACAAAGACAACAGGATCTTTCTTCATTTCCACCTTGGTTGAGAAAGAGAATTGAAGAGAATACAGTCATAGAAACCTATCAACCTGCTCCGGTAGAAGAATTGCTTATGAGTGCACAGAAAAATAATCAAAAGAAGAAAGCAATCGTCTTTTCAAAAATCACCCAAGAGCCTTCTGGAAATAGAGAAGTACATGTAGCTGTTCCTAGAATTGAGAAAAATCTGGAAGACATGGCACTTGAAGATTATAATGTGACTACTATTGATATGGGTCCAATCACAGGAAAACAAGTAGAAGAGGAACTTCAAGAATCAGTTAATAGTGTAAAGATCATGCTAAGACAAGAAAGAGAAGCTAAGCAAAAGGTGGAGCAAGACTTCAATACACTAAGGCAATACATTCAACAAGTCATGCAGCCCATCCGACAGAAGGAGGCCACTCCAGTACCTCCATCCATTCTTTCACAAGAAACAGTATCACAAGTTGAAGATATGAGAGCTTCATCTCACCTGGTGAAGGGTTGGATAGAGAAAATAGAGGAGAAAGCATACACCTATCTTGAGGAAATTATACAAGTTTATGATAGAATCCTTAGCCTTAAGGATAGAGTTCAATCTTTATTGAAGATATGTGCCAAGTTCAAACCCATCAAGGAACAATACATGCCACACCTCAAGAATTCGATGGAAGCTTTGATAAAGGATCTAGTTCGAGATAAGGTGATTGATCAAGGTGCTTCGCATGATTTCAATACTTGGTATTTCTCTTTTCACAACAAGGGGCAGCTGATTGAGAAGATTGAAGTGGATATGTCTCGAATTAGAAGTGTTCTTCTAAGGACACAAAATCATGTGCATACTTCATTGACCACAATATGCAATCCATATGGAGAAATCACTATTGAAAACATGAAGCAACAGGTCAAGGCATTCTACTTTCAGAAAGATGGGGTTGATGAAGAACAGCTGGATAACATATTCACACTTACCTTCAATCTTGGAGCAAACAAGTCATGGATAGCTGACTAGGAGAAGACACTTGGCATCTATGAGTCAGATGTGACAACTGCAAAAGGATCCATTAATGCTGCGACAAGTGTACCAATGGGAGATGTTGCTCAAATTGTGTTCAGATTCATTGCACTTCATAGTACTACTAGGGGATAGGATATGATGTGGCATCCTTATCTTCTTGGGAAACGTGCCTTTGTTCCCTCTTTTGTATGCTAAAAATAGAAGTTTGTTGTAACCGCCTGCTTAGGTGGCATCATCTGGTCCATTGGCTTTGCCAATCGATCCTAACCACTCATGTATTCTTGAAGCCTATATAAAGGCTCTTTTGTTCTCATTTGAGGAGGTTGAAGACTCTGAAAATTGTTGCAAGAGCTCTTTTGAAATAATAGAAGACTCATTGTTTGGTGATTCTCTATATGTTTCTAAGTGTTGCGTGGTTTCTGATTTCTTCAAGCGAATGTTAAATTAGATTAAGTTTTCGTTTATGCGTTATGTTAGTTGGTGGAAGATTTTATTATTGTTTCTTGGTGGAATCCATATGTTCAAACCATTTGTGATTTGTGGCTTGCAAGTTGCAGTGTATGGTTAGTCTGAACAAAATAAGCTTAACTTTGATCGTTTATGTTTGTTGAACTTTCATGAACATAAGTGATTTAAATATCTTATATCACCCTTAGAAGATTGCATCAACCTTGTGTAGTTGTTTCAACTTGGCGAAACAAAGTTGGTTGATTCCACCTAATCAATAATCATCTCTTGCATCTAGGATTAGAGTAGTATCCTAAACCTTTACGTTTTGCACTTTTTTTATATTCATCTCCATTAGGAATTAGAACTGAAAAGCCTTATTGCTATATCATACGCTAATGGGTTGTAGTAGTTAGATATTCCAAATGTTTGCCTCTAATAAGTGAAACAAATCAAGTTGTTAAAACAATTGAGTAAGTCCCTTTGTGGTCATCAGCAAAATCACATCAAGTCATTGAGTTAATCCATTGCAAATCATAAATAAGGAACCTTGGAGTTGTCTCGATCGATCACTTTGTTTAGCATTCGAGAGGCTTTATTCAAGAGAGAGTTGGATACTCAGTATTTTACTCTATTGTTGACTTGTCTAAAAACAATCATCAACACCTCTCACGCGTGGTGTTGATGTCTTCCTCATCCAGACATACGAAGTCTTCAAAGTACAATGAACTTGATGTAAGAGCTCTCCTCCACCTTCCAAACTTCTCATGTATGAGCTCTCGCCATTCAACTCCTTGGACCCTTCATCGCCTACAAAAAAAAAAAAACACATCAAATTAAGACTTGATATAAAGGATTTTCAATAACAAATTACATTCATCTTATGCATGTGGGATCAAAAAATGACATTTCAAAACATACCCTTTCGCGTGAAATCCATGCCTACGTCTCTGGAGTGCCTATGTTGGGCGGGTTTGGAGGGTATGTGCGGAGTGTGTGATGTGGAGGAGATGGAATCCATGCAAGGTGGTCAAGGCCGCCCAGGAAGGGCGGCTTGGAAGGTAGTGTATGAATTTTGCAACTCTAAACTTCATCTGAGGCTCATTCCTTCCATTTAATAACTCTTTCTTCAACTTCAAGACTTAGTCATTTTTTGAGGTGTTCATATGAAGTTGAAAGACACACATGGGATGTTAGGTGACCTTGTCCACATGTCTTGGTGAAACCCGCCTAGGAAGGGCAGCTTTGGAGGTGTTGTGAGGATTTTACCTTATGACTTGTAATCTTCATCAATTTTGCCTCATGGATGATCTTGCATGGATGTGAAGCATCATAGTGAATTTGGAGAGTCAAGATGGAGTAGTTGCAGCATTTAGACATCATAGTCCAGACTCACCTCTCTAGGCCGCCCATGTAGGGTGGGGTTGAGAGTGACCCTTGGACTTTTGTACTTAGAAAACTTTCCACTCCTTTAAACTTAGTCATCTCATCTCCTAAGTGTCATATTCATTACCTTCATCAATTCTACTTGCAAAGTGTATTTCTTCTCACCCTAGGCAGTTCTAGAAGTGTTGTCTGGAGAGTGCATTGTAAGACAAGACAGAGTCCATGAGCACCTCTTGAGGCCGCCCAGGTAGGGCGGGTTTGGAGGTGACCCATGGAATTTGACTTAAAATGTATTTAACTCCTTCAAACCTGTGAACTTTGTTTGAAATTCATCACATCCTAGTGCATAGTATTTGAAACCTTGCAAACTTGATTATTTACTCCTTGGGTTGATTTGAAGGTTGTGTCTGGAGGAGCTCTCCTGATGGTGATGACACTGTCCATCACCCCCTTGTGAGGCCGCCCAGGTAGGGCGAACTGGGAAGCCTTACATGGAATCTACCTTGTGATGCCTTAGAGTCATTCAAACTCATGAGTTTCCTTGGAGTTTCATCATTTCCATGTCTTTTGTGCTCAAAACCTTGTAAATTTGACAACTTTTTCCTTGGGCGGATTTGAGGGTTCTGTCTGGACAAGTGCATGTGCAAGAGGCTGAGTCCATGACCTCATGCCAAGGCCACCTAGTCTAGGCGGGTTTGGAGGTGAGGCATGGAATTTTCATCAGAATCTTAGTTTTAGACTCCATCATCACTTCCTGACTCCCTTCAATTGACAAAAACTCGTGAAAATATCCCAACTTTCCCTGGGCGAGTTTGAAGGCAGTGTTTGGATAGTTTCTCCTGGTGAAGACATTGTCCAAGAGCACCTTGTGAGGCCGCCCAGACTGGGCCAGGATGTTTGAGATAGGTCCTAGATCCATAGGATTTAGCATGCAGATTCTAGATTTCTGAGGATCCACCAGATTTCAGACTTAGTCATTTTTTCAAGATTTTCAGGATATCAGACTTAGTCATTTTCAGGGTATCAGTGACATGCATCAAGATGAAGGCATATAGACCTCTTGGCAAGAAACTGTTGAGACTTGGATACACAACCAAACCTACAAGCTCGGAGAAAAACTAAACCCTAAAGCAAAGCAAAGACAAAAAGCAAGAAAAAAGAGGGGGTCCCCATTTGCAATGGGGCGATGTGTGATTACATCACAACATCTAGCACCAATCCGAATAAATGTTCCTAAACATTTCAAAGAAAAAGACTCAATCCAGACCCAGAAACTTCGGATAATTAGCCCTAATTCCATCACTTAGCTAGGACATATACTCGAAAGGGAAAAGAACGATGAATTGGGTTAAGACACTTCGTCCTTTGATTACCACCGTGTGTGCAGTGTTCAACAAACATTGACTCTCCCAAGCATTCCAATGATAAACAAGAATCAACGAATTGAAACCTTCTGTGTACACCCACATGTTAGGTTGAACAAACATGAATACATGATCAAGATATCAGAATCAAAAGCTTAGTACAACCATTCATAATTCAAAGACCCAAGTGTGTGCTTCTGCGTTCATTTCCGTCCCTTAGAAGCTAAGATCATCCGAGTTCGCTTGTCTTAAGCTATATAAGTTCATGGAGGGAAGATGAATGGAGGGAGTGTGAATATACGGGCGTAACGGATAGTGATGGTATGAAATGGAATAAAACAGATAATGACAATGGAAATGACAGAATGGATAGTTGGAATGAGACAATGTGTCTCTACGCATGACGCCTGTTTGCCAGGTTTTCATCATGGTACTTATCCAAGGCGCCACCAGAGGTGGTTTTCACCTGTGGACGAAAGGATTTCTCTTTACTATTATTATTATTATTATTATTATTATTTATTTTTTTTTAAATCATGGGATGAAGGATATGAACGGAAAGAACTCAAGAGTCTGATTTCATGAAGTGCGATAGTCAATACAAAAACCATGTCAAGTTATTATGTTCACTAATGTTGGAAAGGAATAATGGATATGATATGAATGGACGGAAAAGTGGACAAAACGGTGGACTATGATGTGGATTATGCAAAACCAGGTAGATGGAAAGTGCATCCAAAACATAGACCAGGCGAGTGGTGGGACATGCAGGATAGCGGGAGATGGAGTGGAACGGATGGTATGTAGTGGAATGAATGAAACGGAAGGGAATCACAGTCAACGTTTGTACATACCAAACTAAACTTCGAAGCTTGCAAGCGGAAGGGAGGTGTATTTAGGGACGGGAGCGATGGTTAGTGAACGAATGAAGCGGTAACTTCATGACCCACGCAGACTTAGAATTTTCTTTTGATTTCATTTCGTGGTACAAAGTAATAGATGGAATGGAAACGGTATGGAATGAGAATGAAATGGGATGAGGTGAATGGAAATGGATTCTTCGGATGCGGAAGCCGCTTTGAATTTGGCTTCTTAAGACTTAAATACCAAGACTTTTGCCTTTTCTTTTGGAAATATGGAATGACATAGCCTTTGAATATGTTGTGCTTTGATTTCTAGCATTTGTGCTAAGGCATAAGATTTCAGGAATTTCTTTGTTTCATGGGTAAAGGCATCCAAATATTTATTTCGTGAAACAATGGGAATGGGTGGATGGATTGCAAGCTTCTCGTTCAGACGACACTTACATTCATTGATCATGATTAGGAAATGGTAAGTGGATAAAGGCTATGGTGGATGGAGATGGGTAAAGGGATGGATAGCGAAAGGTGTATAGTCATATGTTTTTGGAATTTGCATGATAACGGAGGTGGAATGGAAAACAATGTATTTATGCAGAATGGATGGAAATACCAACATCCTGACCCTGCTTTCTTTGTAGTGGCTAAGGTCATATGAATGGATATTGACATGGATAGACTCCAAATGCATCATTCATAAAGGACTTAAACCTTTACCCTGATAGTTCATCTTTTGGAGTATGTAACGAACAATAGGACTATATGGATGATTCGGACATTAGACTCAAGTTCATTATTCAATGGAGAAGGTAAAGTGGATGGAAGCTTTTATTGCATTTATGCGGGGTGATGGGTTGAAATGGAATATGGAGCATACGGATAAATGCAATATAATGGAATGAAGTGGAATCATGAACTATCTCACTTAATTCAAGCTCACCCAGACTTACTTAGCAACTTCGGGATCTTTAAGATGTGTAAAATTATGAGGCCTCTAAATACTTCAAGTCATGCTAAACAATGGATTCTTCTTCCTGTGAGCAAGCAGTCACATTGTTTAATTCTAACCATGGAGTCCACAATAAACTTCCAATTCATGACTCAAGTTTCTCAAAAGAAGACTGAAAGATATCAATAATTCAAAAAAAAAATATGTGTAACTGCAAGATATCAGTGTCAAGGCACAATTCATAATTCCTTTCTGAGTCTAATAAAAATCCTAACCTTGTGAAAAAGTTAGAGAAAATCATCCTTAGATTCTAAAGACTTTCATGAATGTTTATCAAAGAAATGAACTTAAACATCTACCGGATTATGTTTCTTGAAGCTTCATCGCCTTTTCACAACTTAGGAAACTAAGGCAACAACCTAAACTACGGAAAGCAAACAAAGCAAAACACGGCAAACTACTCTAAAGCATGCAGAAAAGAAAGTCCTACTCTAAGCAAGCTATGTACAAAGAGCAGACAAGACTCAAAAAACCTAAGCATATACATGACCTAGCATGATTTCTCAAAATGATCAAGAGTAGCAATGTGCAAGTGACAGTTCGAAGTTTTGCTAATTTGTCTTTGAATTCAGAAAAAATATCTTGCACGATATGATTCTCATATTCAGACAAAATCTTACACAAGATTATCAATTGTGGCAGTTCATCAGGTCCATGATTTATCCAAACACAAGTTGCCCTTGCTAAATTTCCATAATCAAACTCATACTCTTCATATTTATCATCAGGAAATTCGTAATCATCAAATTCAAAATCTTTCCAATTAATAGCAGGGAAAGATACAACCTGGTGGTCTTCGTCTTCGAATGGATATTGCTCATCTTTCATGCACGCGTTGGGAGGTCGAAGCTGGTGATGGATTATCCCACTCGCGTCCACAATATGCAAATCAACATTATATTCAATAGTGAGCATTATCAAAATGAAAAGGTGAAAACAATTGACTTTCGAAAGCATGGAACATTTCACCTGTTAGCTCATTGTGGATTTTCAATAAAGGGCTTAGCACCAATTCAAATTGCTTCGCGTAGTTGACCTTCATTTCATTAGCTTGTTCTTCTTCTTATGACTTTGGTTGTAACTCTTGGATGGAAGCATCTAGTGCCCCTCCGAATTGCTGTTCATTTGATGGTTCTTCGATGATGGCTTGAAGTGCTGCTTGTAATATATCCAACTGATTATCTTCCAACAACTCCTTTTGTACTTCATGCAACTCATTCTCAAGGATCTCCCTATGTAGCATGAATGAGTGTTCATGAAGGAATTCTTCTTCTTGCCATGAACTCGAATCACTTTCTTCTTTGATGGAGGAATCAACATCTTGTTCATTTGTTACCTTCGTTTGAACTCCTTCTATTACCTTTTCAACTTCCTCTTCAATAGGCTCTTTCTTTCCTGGAAGAAGGTATGCAAACTTGTTTTCTTCAATAATGCTCTCTTCATTGTTGAATAACATGGGAACGTCTTTTCCCTTGGATGGTGAATTGATTTCCTGAAGACATTTGCTCCACAAGTCGTGTAATCTCAATTGTACCTTGGATTCTTCTTCCAACCTTAATTCTTCCTTCATTTGATGAATAGCTTCTTGACAAGACGAACATGTGAGTTCTGAATGAGTTGTGTTATGAATTCTGCACCAACCACCTGGAATCAAGAAGTCTTCTGCAGGCAAGTCCTTCTCAATACTTAGTCTCTTCTTGATCATTTCCTTGAAGCTTATGAAGAACTCTCTTTCATCAAACAAGGCGTTGGGAACCACCTTTGCAAGAACAATTGGCTCATGTACCTATGAAAAAGAAATTTTCCCTTGCAATGCTAACTCCATCCTTGATAAGAACGTCAGGCAATATAGCTCCTCGTGTCCATTGGTGTCGTGAATTCTACATCCCTTGATGCAAAGTCATCCAAACTCTTAGGATGAAGCTATGCGTTCAAAGTCCACCAAAGCTGAAGAACATCATCTTGAGGATGATCCACCTTGAACTGCCTTGAAGATCTTGAGAAATCCATGTCCACTTTTTTTTGCTTTTTTCAATTTTTTACTTTTTTTTGGTATTTTTCCACGTATGAGAGATCTAGCAAATCTCGAATCCTTCTTTGAAAGCTCACTTTGTTCCAATTCCACAATTTAGAGTTCATCCGCGTGCTTGAAGCAATGCAATTCCTTGTTCACGCCCTCCTAGCGCCAATTCTGTTGATGATGTTTTCTTGACAACAACAACATTAGAATAAAACACCAAGTGCTCTATCCTCTCTTGAACAAAGCGTCTCAAATGCTAAACTACGTGATCAAACAAGAACGCTCCAAGGTTCCTTGTACGTGATTTGCAATGGATAGCCTCGGTGGTATGATGTGACAATGCTATTTACACAAAGGGACTTATGCAGAATTTATTCATCACTCCATTCAAATATGTACTCTTTCCTTGTGAAATGGAACTTCTTCTAATCAACTACAAAAAGAAAAGGCAAAAGATAAGGGTTTAGAGAAACTAATCTAAGGTCAATGAGGCAATGATGCCGCATGAATAGAAAAACTCCTCAATAAACCTAACTCCACTTCGCCAAGAATGCCTACAACTACATGGAGTAGGTGCAATCTCCTAAGGTTAGCGAATGGTCTTCAAATCATGAAAGCTTATATAAGCACCCATTGGACGGCATAGCTCAAACAAGCATCCACAACCGAACTTAAGCAAATTATGATGAAGCTCAGACTAGCTTTACACAACACTCCACCAACGATAGATGTCAAAAGCATGAGCTAAGAGTTGATCAAATATTCAATACATACATGCATTACATCAATGAACTTCTAATCTATCAACTAAGCTACTTTGGAAACAATTCTTAACCATCTTGGAGACAATGAAGACCATGCTAACATTCCAAAATCACAAGATCACCATGAAACATTCAACAATGAGCTTGCATTAATCTTGAAGTGTATCTTTACAACAATCTCTCAATATCTCTTCAATGACTTTGAAGAGTCTCCTCTACTCTACTCCTTTCTAATCTAATGCATCTTCTCTAATCCTCTAGTGTCTATCTCTACAAATGAGAGAAGTGAGCCTTATATAGAGCTCAAGACTTATAATGAATGGCCCAGATTGATTTAGCAATCAACGGCCGAGATTGAGACAACAAAGCAGTTTGTTACAAAATTTGCTATTTAAGGAACATGAAAAGAGGCAATGAAGGCACATTTCCCAATGTGATAAGCATCTTTATGGTGGGCCCTCTTTATCCACTTGTTCGTTATAGACGACTTGGACTTGAATGAATGACATGGCAGAATGTGACTAGCTTGATGATGTGTACGTGCCACCTCAGCATCTTCAAACGAACTAGTCTGGTTCACCTCATGTTCACTTAGAATATTTTTCTTCTTGTTGTCTTGATGTAACTCATGGATCGCTTTGATGATCATGCTCATCTCTCATCTTGTGATGTTCTTCTTGCAGGACTCTGGACTCTTGGAGTTTTGAGGTGAAAGATGTCTTGTGCGTGACTTCTTGTAGTAGACTTGCATATGATGGATGCACATGAAATAGACAACTCTGGATGATGACTCCTCCTCATGCATGGTGAAGTGATATTCCTCGGACAGCTACATGAAGTAGAAGATATGTTGTGCACGAGTCCTTAGAGTATATTACATGATGATTGTCCTTTTGGCACGTGGAATGAATCACTAGAAGATGACTCCCTCTCACACGTGGCGTTGATGTCTTCCTCATCCAGACATACGAAGTCTTCAAAGTACAATGAACTTGATGTAAGAGCTCTCCTCCACATTCCAAACTTTTCATGTATGAGCTCTCGCCACTCACCTCCTTGGACCCTTCATCGCCTACAAAAAAAAGAAACACATCAAATTAAGACTTGACATAAAGGATTTTCAATAACAAAGTACATTCATCTTATGCATGTGGGATCAAAAAATGACATTTCAAAACATACCCTTTCGCGTGAAATCCATGCCTACGTCTCTGGAGTGCCTATGTTGGGCTTATTCCTTCCATTTAATAACTCTTTCTTTCAACTTCAAGACTTAGTCATTTTTTGAGGTGTTCATATGAAGTTGAAAGACACACATGGGATGTTAGGTGACCTTGTCCACATGTCTTGGTGAAACCCGCCTAGGAAGGGCGGCTTTGGAGGTGTTGTGAGGATTTTACCTTATGACTTGTAATCTTCATCAATTTTGCCTCATGGATGATCTTGCATGGATGTGAAGTATCATAGTGAGTTTGGAGAGTCAAGATGGAGTAGTTGCAGCGTTTAGACATCATATTCCAGATTCACCTCTCTAGGCCGCCCAGGTAGGGCGGGGTTGAGAGTGACCCTTGGACTTTTGTACTTAGAAAACTTTCCACTCCTTTAAACTTAGTCATCTCATCTCCTAAGTGTCATCTTCATTACCTTCATCAATTCTACTTGCAAAGTGTATTGTTCTCGCCCTGGGCGGTTCTGGAAGTGTTGTCTGGAGAGTGCATTGTAAGACAAGACAGAGTCCATGACCACCTCTTGAGGCCGCCCAGGTAGAGTGGGTTTGGAGGTGACCCATGGAATTTGACTTAAAATGTATTTAACTCCTTCAAACTTGTGAACTTTGTTTGAAATTCATCACATCCTAATGCTTTGTATTTGAAACCTTGCAACTTGATCATTTACTCCTTGGGCGGATTTGAAGGTTGTGTCTGGAGGAGCCCTCCTAATGGTGATGACACTGTCCATCACCCCCTTGTGAGGCCGCCCAGGTAGGGCGGACTAGGAAGCCTTGCATGGAATCTACCTGTTGTGACCAAATCACACATCGCCCCATTGCAAATGGGGACCCCCTTTTTTTTTTTTTTTTGAGCTCCGATGCTTTGCATGAAGTTCTGACGATGCCTTAGGTTCGTTTCCTCTGCCAATCCAACAATAAGTCTTTCTCCTAGAAGGTTTTTGCTTCATAACTGGAGGTCTCATCTGGAAAATGAAGAATCTTGATCAAGTCCCATCCAGATAATGAATGTTGAGATCAATCCTGAAGTATGTTTGAGATCCTGAAAATGACTAAGTCTGGAGCCTGAAATCCTGAAAATCCTGAAAAAATGGCTAAGTCTGAAATCTGGTGAATCCTCCAAATTCTATAATCTGCATGTTAAATCCGGTGGATACGAGACCTATCTCAAACATCCTGAAAGGTATATTGAAAAATCTCTCAACTTATACTTAAATATATTTTTCAATATACCTTTACCCTCGCGACCCTGAAAAACGCCTAACTCTTTCAGAGGATTCAAAAAGCTCATCTAGTGCGACGGGGCATCTAAGTGGCGCAAAATCATGATGAAAAAAGCGCTTTCAAAGACAGAAGAAGATGATGATTTCGAATACCTTAACCAACCCGCCACATGTGAAAGGAAATTCCAGAGGATTTTAAATCTTCAACTAATGCGAAATTTCAAAGGATATCAACCCCTTGAAGTGATGCGCCCAAAGCAGAAACATTTATGTTTTGAAAGAACATTCGTCCAAAGCGCCAAATATGAGGAAAAGCATAAGGTTTTGAGGAAGACTTTAAAGCATTGATCCAAAGCGCCTAAGGAGAAAGAGGGATTTTGGTTGGGATTGTTGCACATTAAGGGTTTTAGAGAATCTCTAATCCTTCAACCAATGCGAATTCTTAGAGGATCCTCTATACCCTATCTAATGCGCCACACAAGGAAGAAGTTGAAGGTGTCAACCAATGCGAAAATCTTAGACCTCCAACCAAGGTCAAATTCAAAGGTCAAGTCTTAGAGTCAATTTTAGAAGATTTCAAAGCTCTTATCCAAGGCGCTCAATCTAGAAGTTGTTAAAACCTTGATCCATTTTGCAAATCTAGAGGAATTCGAAACCCTCAACCAAAGCGCCAAAGGTGGAAGAAGGTAAGTGATTTCAAAAAACACCAACTTGAAGAGGATTTTGACACCTTGAACCAATGCGCCAGCCCCTTGAGAATGTAAAAGTTTGATCAAGACATATATTTCAAGAGGAATTTAAAGTCCCCATCCAACGCATCACATGTAGAGGGAGATTGTTAGATGTTTGAAAGTCTATTAAAGAAGAATACAAACACTTGAACTAATGCGCCAAGAGTGATGAAGGAGAAAAAGTGTAAAGATTTAACTAGTGCGCCAATCTAGAAGATTCAAAGACCCTCATCTAATCCGCAAATAGCAAGAGGATCTCTAACCCCTCAACCAGTGCGCCAGACAAGAAGACAATCAAGAGGATTTCGAAATCCTTATCCAATGCGACTTATCTAGTGCATCAATTCTAGGAGAAACTAAAACCTTTGTCTAAGCGCTACCTTATGAAGGGAAGTAAAGTCAAGTGTTGAAGGCAAACTTTAGAGGCTTATCAAGGAGGAATCCAGGAGGAATTCACTTACCTCAACCAGCACGCCATCTTAGTAAAGTTTTCATATCATTCAAGTTAGACATCAAAGTCCTTAACTCATGTGCTTAAATTAGAAATGCTTGTAATGATTCTTATGTATTATGTGTTATCAAAAGAGGATTGATGTTGTTTCTTTACTTGTGTTGCAGCAAAAAGGAGGAATCATCTAAAGATCAAGTGATAAGAACCTTTGACAAGCAAGGAATGAGAAAAGAGCAAGGCATCATGTAGCTGTTTCAAGGGTATCCTTCATCATCCTTGTGTTGGAATTCTTCATCAAGTGGCATCAAGTTAAGATCATCTAGAAGACATCCATCCGAAGGACATCATCTTCATCAAGACTTTCTAAGACATCCAATCTACTTCAAGTTCCTTCGAGCTTCAAGATCATCTTCAAGGAAGCATTTCATCAACTACATCATGATCATCAAGAGCAAGTGTTTGAATCACTTTCACCTTGCGGAGGGAACACTACTCTAAAGGATTATACCTCAAATCTTCTACATCATCGAGTTGGAACACTTCATTGAAACTTCCAAAGGCATTCATCCATCTAAACTTCAAGACTTTACAATTTCAAGTCCAAGAGAGTCTCCTACTCTTTCATGAAGGAATCAAGTGCCATCATCTACTCTCTAGTCTACATGAAGATACATCGAAGGAGATTCACATCAACCTACCTACAAGAAGAAGAAAGAATCATGAAGTTAGTCAAGTGAAGCAACAAGTATCATACATCCAGTTGCAAGGAAATGTACAAGGCAAGATGATACAATTTTCAAAGTATGCTGAGTTGGTATCTATGTGGCGAGTACACGTCATTCAATTTTGATTAGCCGCATTATTTAATGCATCCAATGTATCATTTAATAAAAGAAGCCAAAGAGATTCCTATGTGGAAGAATATTTTAAATGCTTTCGCCTTACCTTATCACATTGGAAAACATGCCTTCATTGCCTCTCTCTTTTATGCTAAAAATAGCAAATTGTTGTAACTACCTCTGAGGTGGCACGATCTGAGCCCTTGGCTATTGAATTAATCTAAGCCATTCATTGTAATCCTGGACACTATATAAAGGCCTTGTTGCCTCATTTGTAATAGAGTAGATCATTAGAGAATAGATTTTAGATTTTAGGAGTAGAATAGGAGAGACTCTCGAAATTCTCTGAGAGGACTTGAAATTGTTGTAAATATTTCTCGAGATTAATGCAAAGACATTGGAGCTACTTGTTTGGTGTTAAGTATTATTTTGTGGAATAACTTGATTTCTTGTACTCAATGAAATGGAGAGATGTTTCAAATAGATTAGAAATAGATTAGAGCTCATTGTTGTAATGTATGTTGTACTAAATATTTGATCAACTCCTAGCTCATGCTTTTAACATTCATCGCTGGTGAATTGTTGTGTAAAGCTAGTCTGAGCCATATTTACATAAGTTCGATTGTGAATGCTTGTTTGAGCTGGGCCGTTTAATGGGTGCTCATATGAACCTTCATGATTTGAAAACCTTTCGCGTAACCTTAGGAGATTGCACCAACTACATGTAGTTGTAGGCATCCTTGGCGAAGTGGAGTTAGGTTGATTAAGAGTTTGTCTATTTAATACATCATCATTATCTCATTGACCTTAGATTAGTTTTCTAAACCCTCACCCTTTTCTATTTCTTTGTTATTGAGACCTTGTATACATATCATCCACACTGAAAGGAGGAATAAGCTGAATGAAAGGAGAAGAATCTGCGTAAGTCCCTTTGTGTTTAACAGCAAAATCATACTTAGTCACTGAGCTATCTCTTACAAAATCATCAGAAAGGAACCTTGGAGTCATCTTGTTTGATCACATAGTTCAGCATTCGAGAGGCTTTGCTCAAGAGGGAGTCAGATACTTTGTATTTCACTCTAATTGTTGACTTGTCCAAAAACAATCATCAACACTACCTTGTGATGCCTTAGAGTCATTCAAACTCATGAGTTTCCTTGGAGTTTCATCATTTCCATGTCTTTGGTGCTCAAAACCTTGTAAATTTGACAACTTTTTCCTTGGGCGGATTTGAGGGTTCTGTCTGGACAGGTGCATGTGCAGGAGGCTGAGTCCATGACCTCATGCCAAGGCCGCCTAGTCTGGGCGGGTTTGGAGGTGAGGCATGGAATTTTCATCAGAATCTTAGTTTTAGACTCCATCATCACTTCCTAACTCCCTTCAATCGACAAAAACTAGTGAAAATATCCTAACTTTCCCTGGGCGGGTTTGAAGGCAGTGTCTGGATAGTTTCTCCTGGTGAAGACATTGTCCAAGAGCACCTTGTGAGGCCACCCAAATTGGGCGGGTTTGGACATGGAGTGAGGAATTTCTTGCCTTAGGCAAATTTTGGATTTTCCTGAATGGAAGTATATTGAAAATATGTTTAATTATAAGAAATTATTGAATTTCTTATACTTTAAATATTTATCAATATACTTCCAGGATGTTTGAGATAGGTCCTATATCCATAAGATTTAGCATGCAAATTCTAGATTTCTGAGGATCCACCAAATTTCAGACTTAGTCATTTTTTCAGGATTTTCAGGATATCAGACTTAGTCATTTTCAGGGTCTCAGTGACATGCATCAGGATGAAGGCATATAGACCTCTTGGCAAGAAACTGTTGAGACTTGGATACACAACCAAACCTACAAGCTCAGAGAAAAACTAAACCCTAAAGCAAAACAAAGACAGAAAGCAAGAAAAAAGAGGGGGTCCCAATTTGCAATGGGGTGATGTGTGATTACATCACAACACTATGCTTGACCAAATGAAGGTTGTTGTACGACAGAAAGACCCCACATTGGAATTCTACAATGAACACATTCAGCCAATCACTTATCACAAATGGGAGAAGCTCAACGCTCCCTTGCACATGGCTGCCTATGCATTGAATCCGAAGTGGTACATGCAAAGGCCTAGCAAAGTTACATCCATACAAGATGCTAAGGTGAAGGTAGGGTTCATGAAGGCTATTCAAAAGATGTATGATTCTACAAATGCTAGCATCATTCATACTGAGTGGACAAAATTTGCCACTCTTAAGGGATTTCCAAAAGAGGCCAAGATAGATAGGGAGACTACGGCATGAGAGGACCCAATTTTGTGTTGGACTATGCATGGGCCTACTTCTTTGACTACCACTCTAGCCATTTGTTTGTTGTCCCAGGTTTCTAGTTCTTTTGTTGTTGAGAGGAACTGGTCTATCCACTCTATTAAGAGGAACAGGCTTACCTCTAGGAAGGCAGAGAAGCTTGTGGCTATACATAGTGTCTTTTGTCTCATTGACCACAACACACTTACGTAGAAGGAGAGTCCAGTAGCCCAATGGGATGTAGAGCTAGAGGAGCCAACACAGGTTGATAATGATGCTACATAGACAGGGTTGGTTGGTATTGGTTCGAAGGAGCTTGAGCTTGTGGAGTCTAGCAATTCTAGTGATGAGGTGTTTGGCGAGACCCTTGGGGATGATTAGAGGCATCAGGCCATTAGTCATTGACTCATTTGTATTTTGAACATTGTAATCGTCATTATGAAATTATGAATATATTTATAATATAAATTCGACATTTTCATTGTTAATGTTCAATGCAATCATTACAATGTGTTTACAACTTTACTATTTTGTAGTTTACTTAGTATGCCAAAGTTTCATTTGTACTTCTTATACTTATTCCTTATACATCTTTTTATAATTAATTTTTCAATTACTATATGTATTTGCGCCATCTTCCCCACCGCCCCCTTGCCACCATCCCCAAACTTAGGCCCTTGGTCCCCCCCATCACCGAAACCCATCCCCTCATCAAGAAACTCCATGGAACTATGATAGGCACTGCATCTTGACTATTTTAAACAGGTTCTACTTTTTCTGTCCAATTGACAAGTTCTGGTCATTAGTAGCATTAATAATTTCTTTCTTTGAAGAAAATTTAAATTTTTTTAATACAACTTCCTCTTTGTTTTGACCATTTCAGGCAGTTTAAACAAGCACTTTCAATTACACCCCATCCAGTAAGAAAAAACTGAATCATCCATAAAAATCCAACAGCATTTAAACACGCATCTATCTTCAAACTCGGAAACAAAAGTTGCCAATTATGTGATTAGCACAATCTTTAAAAGGAAACAAAAAAGAAGAAATAGAAGTATGTCCCATGCCAATCATCTGTTACCATTGAACTCACACATTTGTGCTAAAACTTATTTTTGGATAACCTTATCTAACTCTAAAAGGAACAATCTAGGAGTAACTTTCCAAATTTGAACGTGACTAACTGTTCTATGAATTCAGACAACGAAATTAAAGAAAGGAATCCCAAAGGGTACATAAATGCAAATAGCACAAAATATAAGGTTCATTAAACTCAGAAAAATAACTTTTGATTGCCAGAATTCTTTAACCCTAAAATAAAGGATATTACGGCAAATTCACAATACACACCTCTCCATCATACCACCCAGTCTCCTCATCTGCAAAAACAGAAGCATAGCAGGATGAGGCGTTCATGGAAAAATCTAGATATTGTTCAAATGTATCAAAACTTAATTTTAATTCAATTTATATATTTAATGCCTACAAGTAGTCCACACTGGCCAATGGATGGAAAAAGAGTATTTAGTTGAAAAATATATAATAGGAATGCAAAGCTCAAGAAGAATAAGAAACTCTAAAGAAACAAAAAAACATGAATTTGCATGTGCAATTCCTAAAAACCCAAAGCAATGTCAAGAACAAAATATGATATAATGCTTTAACCAAGGTTACATCGGTGCCTGGAAAGCAAGGTATGGATCCAGAGCACCCATCTAGGGCCTCCAAAACATGGGTACACAGGTATGAGGTCCAGCTGTGCCAGAAATGTAAATGATTATATGTGAATAAAAACTAGAAAAAATAGGACTGAAAAAAGAACATTGAAAGCATGGGAAACACATCCAAGTTCAGGATATTGGTTGCATCTCAGGAGGCACATATCAGGTGCAGATATGTGCCCAGTGACCAAAATTTGGGTGGGTCATGTCACTGATTTAAGTGCACTTCAAGCAGGGAAAGCGCCAGGGGTAAGCATGTGGAGTAACTCGTAGGAGAGAGTTTGTAGCGGTTGTAGGTGCATACACAGTGTGACCAAAATTTGGGTGGATGTGCACACCTAGGTAAATCTAATTTAGGTGCCCTTCAAGCAAGGGCAACACCAAATGCAGCCAGTTCATAGTAGGGTGCATCTTGGGAGAGAAAATGTTTGGATGGATGTGCCCCTAGCCAGCTCTGTATTTCACATATGGCGAGGTCATACCAACTAAATAGTATTTACAAAATATTAATGTAGTTTAATGGAAATATATTACAAAGCTATGCATTGCAAAAATCTGAAATTGCATACATACATTCAACAGTAGCACTAAAAAGTCGGTTGCCAACATAAGCCCATCCAAGATACATTCGGATAGCAGCCATGGTGACAACTAATAAACCTCCACACAAAGCCCCAACTCCACATTTAAGTAGCTCTTGGTCCGGATTCACGCTCAGACTTGCCACCGGCCATCCTGAGTAAAGATAACATGACATGACTTTTAGCATCCTTAAGCCCAAATTGATCTGTATGACCTATCAGGATATATTTACTTGTTTAGAAGATTGTTTCTACTGATATTCAAATTTAAAGTAAATTTTCAAGTTTTGTTTGTTTTGATTTAAGAATTTTATGTTATGATTGGAGATATTTGTACAGTTGTGTATGAGACCTGTCAGTGTAAATTTATTTTAGAAGATTTTTTCTATGGCATCTGATTTTAAAATATAAATTTTAAAAGTTTATTTGGTTATCCTGATTGAAGATTATGTAATTGGTTATGATTGGAAATGTTTGTATAGTTGTGCACAAGACCTATTAATGTGTATTAACCTACTTAGAAAATTGTTTCTAACTTTGGACATATACCCACTTTAAAAATGAGTTCTCAAGTTTTGTTTCACTGTCTTCACCTAAAACTCCCTTAATCAGGGTATGACTGCAAGTGTTTATATAGTTGTGCCTAATTTCAATATATTTCTTTAGTTAAGATTTATGAATATATGCATAATTTGGCAAACAATTCAAAAGAAAATCCGTTGCATACTCTGATGTATTTAAGATGCATACCTATAAATACTGTAAATGCTGTCCCAATTCCCATAAGACGTAGCCCATATTTGCCCACATCTTCATTTGCCCAGGAGAATAAATCTGATTCGGCTAGGCTTTTATATTCATTGACAGGTTGCTGATCGAAAGGAACGGGACACCCAACCCCTGGACTTCCATTGGCAAAGGGGGGCATTTTATCTCCTCCCCACTTCTCGTCTTTTGCTCTTATTCCTTTAAATATTTTCTTCTTCAGCAGTAAATTGCTGTAATTTCCATGCCCAGATGACCTTTTTGGAGAAGATAAATTATTTGAGAGGAAACCAAGGGAACCCAAATGTTTTGAAAGGCTGAATTTGCGTAGGAGCATTCCATTGTTTGCAGCCATGAATGTTGTGGAACAAACATAGAAGTATGTCTAAAGAGGTCTTAAATTTCTATGCCAGATCCCATTTAATCCACACAATCCTGCATAATTGTGAGAGTGTGAGGGTGGTATACGTTGATTGTAAGAAACATCGCCATCGTTTTTATATAATAAAACACAAAATCTTATTGTGATAAACAGAAGAACAGCAGCCACTTACTCTTTAAGCGTGAGCTACCAAGGAGACCTTGTCTAGCGATTGGTCAAGTAATGGCACATAAAGACTTAGAGAAAATATAGACTTAGAGTCATGCAGTGGTTTAGCTTTGAGATTTTTTTTTTAAGTATTACTATTATTATTATTATTTTAATAGTGATATTATAGAATTATAATTGTTTTTTTGGACAGAGATTTTTTCTCGAGGCTAAGTGTCACGAACATGGGATATAGTAAGAGCCAGGTGAGGAAATTTCTGAAAAGTTGGCCAACCAATAAGCCACGACCAGGGCCCTGAGGAGAAGCAAAGTGGTGGCGAGTGGGTTGAGACTATCCTCTCTAAGACCGATCCTCTTCTCATAGGAGGCTGAGAGGCATGAGAGTGTGCATCTAAGTCACCCTATGAGCAAATTGACTACGCCCCTGATGACACCCACAAGGTGAAGAATAGCCTTGGCTAGAGGCAGGAGTCGGAGGGACTCTAGGATAGTGCACAAGGCATTACCCTAATGATCCAGTAGCACCTAAAGATGTGTCACCTCAAGTGCAACTTTGTTGGATTGCACCTGAATCTGTATAAGCACATTAGAACAAATCATAGCTTTAGTGTAGAGCAAAAATTTTGGAGAGCCTCAAAATCCATCAAACCCTAGTTAGTTTGGAATGGCAAGGGCTTTCACACTGGACTTTCTATTAATCAACAATCTATATGATGGTCTCTTATTATCTCTTGTCAAGATCACCCTCTAGCCAAAACTCTTTAGGTTTGTGCTTTGAGGTTTTTGAAGAAGGGTATCAAGAACTTTTTAGATCTTTTTCCAGAGAAACTAGGAATTTTCTTACTTGGCTTGAAGCCAAAGTTAAGTTTCGTTTGTCCAATCAGGACTTTGAAACCTTTTAGGTTGCCATTGACTCTATGACACCAGATATAATTCACAAGGTGGGGTCTATAGTTTCAAGCCTTGGTGGAAAGATTGGAAATGGTACCCTGATACACCATTTCACAATTACAAGCTTCACAAGGGCTATTCCTAGCTCTCTCCACATTTGCCTATGGTGCCTATTTTAAACCAGATATGGTTGTTGCAATTCCCTTTGAACGTTTGGCAATGCAAGTTTCAAACGGTTTGGTCGACCATTCTCAAGCTGAAGATTGCTCATTTTGCCTACTATATTCTTTTCTAAGGTCTTCTAGTTGGCTCCAGATTAACTCATATTGGGATTACAGATCATCAATGCCCATTTTGTGGTCACTAGGGAACTCTCAAGCACCTCTTTTGGTTTTGTTCCACAGCTCAAGCTGCTTGGGCTTAGATTCACGATTCTTTTAGACCCTTTCTACGTGGGCTATTCTCTTGGCATATGGCTTTATTAGGGGATTGGCCTAGAATCTCCTCTAGATATACCTGAATTTAACATGCTTTCGGGATATTGGGAGTTTGAATTGTAGGTGTGCCAATAATCCACCTTTCTAAGCCACCAAGATAATTTTTAAATTTTAAAGATAGTATATAAGAGTTAATAAAAAAAGAAGAAGAAATACAAAATGTAAATAGTGGCTCCATAACTTCAACCCCCCTTTCTACCTACAATTAAACTTTTATATCTTATGGTATAGTTTATCCACTATTTTAGGAGAAGATTGTGTTGGCCAAATACTACATATAATAGTTCCCTAAAAAAATGTGAGTGCTTGACTAATAGGACTATAAATATTTGTACCTATCAATATTGTTACTAATTTTTAAAATTTAATGGTTTGATAATTTAAGAGATTTTCCATGATTTTATAGCTATGTTGGCCAAGTACTACATATAATAGTTCCCTAAAAAAATGTGAGTGCTTGACTAATAGGGCTATAAATATTTGTACCTATCAATATTGGTACCAGTTTTTAAAATTCAAGGGTTTGATCATTTAAGAGATGTTCCATGATTGTATAGTTCTATTGGCCAAGTACTACATATAATAGTTCCCTAAAAAATGTGAGTGCTTGACTAATAGAGCTATAAATATTTGTACCTATCAATATTGTTACTAATTTTTAAAACTTAATGATTTGATAATTTAAGAGATTGTCCACGATTTTATAGCTTTGTTGACCAAGTACTACTTATAATAATTCCCTTAAAAAATGTGAGTGCTTGACTAATAGGGCTATAAATATTTGTACCAATCAATATTGTTACTAATTTTTAAAATTTAATGGTTTGATAATTTAAGAGAGTTTCCATGATTTTATATTAAAAAACAACTTTGAGGGTATTTTTCTTTTATTAGTAAATTTGGCCTAGGGTGCCTACCCGTTGTATTAACTTTCAAAAAAAATTACATATTTTGGTTGTTGCTAAATGGAGGGCCAATTTAAAAACCCTAATGTGTGTCTATATATCACCTACATTTGTTATTTATACCAGGTTATATATTTTTTGTTAGCTATGTTGGGCTTATATATTCACCTGTTACATAATAACTAAATTTTTACTATCTCAAACTTGTTGTTCTAGTTCTATCTCCTCCTCTATGCTATTGTCAGAGCTACCCACCTTGAATGTGAATGACCATTCCATGCCTTGATAAGGAGCTACCCTAAAAGCATATTTTAAAAATTCAATGCCCCATTTGGCTTGGTGCTTACGAAAGATATCATATTGACCTACTGGAAAAACAACAAATGGAATCCATGATCTAGCAAGAACAGTGTTGAGAATAGGCCAGACTCCCGCGCCAAGGTGAAAACCATAGCTTGTTCAAGGACCACGTCATTAGAACTAACCCTGAGCCCTCATCACCACCTCAATCTAATAAAATATTCTAGGGCTATCCCTATTATCTCCTTGGTTTCTCTAGCTTCAAGAAAGACCACAACAAACATGGAAGATATGATAATGTTAACCCTATACCTATGTGTCATTGTGAGAAAAATCTCACCAAGAGTGACCCAAACTGCATGTAGCATGATTACTACATTTGCCTTAAAAGTCTTCCTAAGTCTGAGGTCAAAAATCTCCCCAAGGAACACTATCCACCTTTTCTTTGCTACCAGGTGCATTGTAGTATCCATCCTAAACTCACTCCAAACTTGCCCAACAAGGAATGACCAAAATGCATTTAATGTTCTTGAATGTTGAATGCTCGCACTCTTTACCATTATGTTTCATATGCCCAACATTCAATATTGGCAATACTCCAACCTATGGACTCACTTGTGCCTTCTGCAACCTTTCCACCTTCTAATGATGGTGCCTCACTATTTACACAAGGGGCAATATGAATTATGTTCAACGCTAGTTTCTACCACATGGTTGGAGAATTGTCCACAATGTGCTCCACCTTTGAATCAATTGCCAAGTTGTCCAATGCATATGCGACCCTATTAACCTCCCTATATACATGTTTAAACGTGAAATCAATTAGAGGTTTGATGAGGGGGCAACAATATTTTAAAATGTTGTTTAATTTCCAATTTGGTGATGTTCTTCTTCTTATGGTATTTATTATAACCATTGACTCTCCCTCAGTGTGCACCTATTTAACTTTGTAGTGTTCTCAAGTTTGGAGACCAAGGAGAAGAGCATGTGCTTCAACCTCATTATTGGTTCCTAGAATACGTTTTTTTACGCTACTCTGATAAGCCTCCCTTCATGATCCCTTATTATACAATTGACTCCTAAAAGTCCCAGCTTACCCCTCGAGGCTCCATCAAAATTAGGTTTGAACCAACCTTCGAGAGGGGGAAACCACTTTAGTCCTTCCTAGGATTTGGTTTTGGATTAATCCCACCAACCCCATGAACGGTGGAACAACTTTGAAGGTATTAGAGTTTACTGACATTGATAATTATTTCTAAAGATAACAACAATGGAATAATAAGTATTGACCATAAGAAAATAATTCCATAAATGTCCTTTTTAGGCATGTATATTGTTAAGAAAAGGGTGTTGTGTTGTACACCTTACACAAGAAAGAATTAATTTAATTATGTAAAATAAATATTTTTTGTGGTGCATCTTTGGAGATGTGTGTAGCCACATTAAGTATTTAGTGGGTCCACTTGTAAAGTTGTATTGAACATTGGTTAAACATTTTATATGTGAGAAACATAGGACAAAGATTTAATATTTGTGCGAAATATTTAATTTTGGGGGTCAATGGTTTTGTGCTCTCATGGTTTTGAGGCATGTGGTTTAGCCCATATCATGGTTATATTTGTGTGAGCTTAAATCTATAAAAGAAAGCACACATTTAGTGGTTGGGTTGGTTGTCAGTTGTATTGAGCTCTCCTATAGAGTATGTATGTGAAGCATGGTGTGGGATGTGTGGTTGCATGGCTACCCACTTTTCTTGGACACATGGAGGATGCATTGGAGTAGTTTTATGCTTCAGAAGTGCTCATGTAAGCTCTGTAAGTGTATTGTAGTGTTTTCATTATTGAATAATACATTGAGGATGGGTGCTTTTGGAGGCTGGGTTTTTTTCAAAAGGGTTTTTCTAGGATACATCTTGTGTAATCTTGTGATATGTCTTTGATCTATACATTATGGTTATTCTATATACTTGTATGTGTGATTTTCTCTCATAAGGTTACATCTAGGAAATGGATTGATCAACTTGGCAATTTCCTAACAAGTGGTATCAAAGCCTAGTTGTGGCTAAGGGAGGTAAAAACTCCTTGGTATTGTTTAACCCTTGTCTGAGTAGATCTGGTGTAACATTGAAGCCATGGCAATGCTTGAGAGATTTAATGCATTTCAAGGTATAAGGTGAGTTGTGCGGGTTGTGAGAGTTGTAGTTTTGGGGTTTAGGGTTTGCAAATTTGTGATTGTTGTTGTAAATCTAGGGTTTGAAAAGGATTTGGCAAAATGAGTTTTTTGTTTGGGCTCTTTCTGTGAGGGTTTTGGAGGTGAGATTTTATTGGAGACCTCTTCAAAAAAATAGACCTCATCATTGAATCTATAAGGATAAAAAAACCAATGGATCCATTTAAAGTTTGTTAGGGTTTGTTGTTGGAAAAGGGATTTTTTTTAGTGTTTACCAAGAGGGTTTTGTGGAGGAAGTTGCAGAAACAACCTCCTAGACCAAAACAAACCTTACCATTGGAACTAGGAGACTCAAGACAATAAGGATTGATATAAAATTCATAAGATTTGGCTAGCAGAGCTTGATGCAGAAAAAAACCATGGTAACGGTTGTATGATCATATAGTGCTCTTTGATTAAAAGTATATATATCAAATATTTTCCTACATAGTTTTAAAAATAAATTTAAATTTTTTGGGGGTGCCTATTGGGTGTAGACCCCCATGGATAGCTAGGTATGCATAGCAAAAGGGTATGGGGAGCTAGCCCTTGTCGAGCCCTAGTCGACCCCTGGCCAATGGTCATCAGGCCAATGGGCCTTGTCCCTCAATCTTGGACCTCAGCCAATGGGCCTTGGCCCTCAGTCTTGGACCTCGGCCAATGGGCCTCAGCCCCTGATTCCAACCCTTAGTTGGGTGGGCCTAAGTACAACCCTCACATGCAATTTGAAATTTAAAAAAATTATATCAATTTTGATTATCTAGCCAGGTCTACCATAAAATACCCATCTGCATGCCACCACTCCACACCACCACCCCTACACTACCATTGCACCACCAATGATGTCAGTTATATGGACAAACCTATTTTTGGCCCTTTCTAGCCCTCAGATGGTGTTTTGAGGCATAACTTTCACATATAGTATCAAATTTTTGACTTCTTATAGGCATCGAAAAGGTCTCTCCAAGAACTACATAGTGGTATAGATTTGGGTATCAAATTTTATTGTTTGTGTCAAAATTTGGTACCTAAAGATGACATTTCTTTGAAATAGTTAACATGTGATTTCTTAAGCTTACAAAATCAAATTTTGGATTTCAGAGAGCTGATGGAGAAAATTTGCAACGTACTATATAGTAGATCAGGTGGTTTTTCACTTAGATGAGTAGAGAGAGGTTTATACTTGTTTGAGTGTTTGTAGAAGTGTAGAATGCAAGGTGTGATTGTGTGAGCATCTATATGAATTTGTGGGCAAAAACTTGTGGGAGTACATGTTTTTATGAGACCAATATGATAGTACAATAGGTTATCATATTTATTTCTCCTTGATATAGGTTTCTAGGTATTTTTAGAGTGTAGACTTTGATAGAGATAGGTATGAAAGTTGTCTTCTAGTTTGGGGACATGATTTGATATGTGTGTGAGACTTGGTGTCTTAGTTCAATGAGAGTTGAGTATAGGTATAGCGATGGTGATGATTATAGTGGAATGGAGGTTCATGTATGCTTGAGCATTAGTATGACATGATCATGTATGCTGTTGATATGATTGGGTTGTGGTATTGAATTGATTCATGATTATAAGTTGTGGTGTCATTGAGTGTTAAGAGGTTCTTATCTCCTAGATGCTTGTTTGGTTCCTTGACTATGGTTACTTGTTTGTGTGGATTTATGTGGCAAATCAGATCTAGAGTTGATCTGGTATTTGAGTTATGAGAGGTCTACAGGTTATCTTCTTAGTTATCTTAGTTTGTAGGTTACTGATGTGATGGTGAGTTTGCATGTTGCATTGGTTTGGAATCTATAAGTTATGCAGTTTTGAAGATTTGCCACCCATTGGTTGCATGGATAACTTGGATGTTGCCTATCTATATCCACTACTATTTTCAGTGTTGATGCGGATTTAGTTAGTTGACCTTGTCTGTGGTCATTTGTGCATTGGTATGTTACATTGGGATTAGAGGATGGATGATTAGAGTACCTGGATAGTCAATTATTGGGACTAGTAGCATGGTTGTTTATCATAATGTCATGGATATCTTGGTTACATAATTTAGTGGGAGCTATTGTAAGTGATAGTTTGGTGGTGATCTCTTGTAGTGATTGTGTTGTCATGGAGGAGCTCTTGGATTCTACTTTTTGATTGCAGTGAGAGTTATTTGATAGTTTCAATTTCATTAACAAGGGATAGTGATCTTCATGTGATTGGAGATATTGATATCTTAGTTAGCCATGGAGGACTCTTGGAGTCTTGGTGAGGTGTCAATTTATGACTTGTCAAATAGGGGATCCTTGATTTAGAGGATAGTTTGTGTTGTGCCATGGTGGACTTTGGATTCTAGATTAGAGTATCGGCATGATACAAGTGCTCTTGGGAGTAGGATATATTCTTTGGAGCATATGATCTTCTTTGGAGGAGATGTTAGATCATGTTGCCATGATGTGTTCTTGGATTCTATAGACATGCATCGGGAGCTTTGATGGTGATCTGGTTAGTCTTCTAGTATTGAATGTAATGATCATTTTACCTTGGAAATTCTAGATATTGTAGTGATGCAATTGGAGTTCAATTAGCATGAGATGTTTGGTTTGGTGCTCATGGATACTAGATAGACGGGTGAGGCTAGAGTTCGCTTGGACATATAGACATTTGTTGAGATGGTTACTCTTTGGAGGTTTCAATAGGAAGACCAATAAGCTTTCACCTAGTTATGGATGCAAGTCCATAATGGACCTGATGAGGAGGTTGTTTGTGCTTGGAGCAATCTCATTCCCCACTCTTGGTCTACTCGGCAAATAGTCATCTGATAGGTATTACCCACCTTGTTTTCAGATGCATTTCATTTTATACTTTGTCTTCTCATTGAGATGGATCTTTAGCTATGGTTGTTAGTTCTAGAGGGTTCATTTGAGGAGTATTTGACATGGTTATCTCCATATGCATATGAGTTTGATTTATGATCACATTTATGAGAATTTTTTAGGAGATGTTTATTGGGCTTATTCCTTGTTTTTCAGAATGTATTTGAGTGTGATCTTCCTTCATTTTTAGAAAGGCTTACATCCTTATTGGTTACATGATATATATGTTTTGTTTGATCTTAGAGATTGAACAATTGAGTGTTATTAAGGCTTTTCACTTGGGGTTGTGAAGAAGGTCTAACTTGTCATGTCAGGGTAATCCCACAATAATGAGTCCCACTTTTTGGCCAAGATAGACATTGATATCAACATTTTTAACTAAATCTTCACTTTCTGAGACCTATAGCAACTAAACCATTAAGAATTTGAAGATGACGTGAACTAGTGATTTGTGGCGATTTGTGTGTAGATTCTAAATATATGTTTTTAATTTTTTTTAAAATAAATCATGAATCTTTCAACGTCACTTTTAATAACTAGTTTTTAATAGTAAACAACATTTTTAGAAAGTAACATTTATGTTATCCAGTATAACTTTTTTTTTCTAGAAAGGATAAAATTCTAATTTTTAAAATATAGATTTTTAACATAAATATCTAGTGCATGGATATTTTTTCATAATTTTTTTTTACATATTTTTTTAATTAATTTTTGAAGTTAGGGTAACTATAATTTGGACATAGGTGTATGTCGTCAAGCATAACTTGTTGTGTATATATCGAAATTCAATTTTTTTTGAGTGAAACAAGGACATCAATACCTAGTGCAAAGGTATTTTTTGGAATTTTTTTTCAATGTTTTACTATTTTTCCACCTGTGCATAATGAAGAACTTGATGTTCAGTGAAAAACCTATGTTCAGTAAAAATTAAAAATTAAATACATAATAAAATGAAGATATATCAAAATTATACTTGTTGGAAAGATCGTTTCGAGGACTACGATCTTGCAAATTATCTTGTCAAGTTAATTACATTTGAAGGTGTAACCTGAGGCTTGAAATTAGATTTTCTGAGGAAATTTTGAAGAAGACACATTATACTTGTTGGAAAGATCGTTTCGAGGACTACGATCTTGCAAATTATCTTGTCAAGTTAATTACATTTGAAGGTGTAACCTGAGGCTTGAAATTAGATTTTCTAAGGAAATTTTGAAGAAGACACATTATACTTGTTGGAAAGATCGTTTCGAGGACTACGATCTTGCAAATTATCTTATCAATTACATTTGAAGGTGCAACCTGAGGCTTGAAATTGGATTTTCTAAGGAAATTTTGAAGCAGACACAAAAAGTGTCTAGCTAAGTACCTTCGTTCGAAGGTACCTACGAATGAAGGTACCTTCCAAAAAAGTTGGTAGAAAATTAATATTTAAATACCTTCGAATGAAGGTCACTGAATAAAAAAATATCTATGGAATTTTAGCAACTGACCTTTGAACGAAGGTCAATTTTAGCCAACATTTCAAAAAACGTGTCTATTTGAATTACATGTATATATACAAGGTCGTATTTTATGATTTTAATATAAAAAAATAAAGGAAAAATCGCTAGGTCTATTTGAAAGGTCATACTTTTTGCAAGTGCTTTACAAATTTGGAACATGGAATTGGCAAAGAAATTATCGTGATCATATTTTGTAAATCTTTGAAGAAGATGGGAAATAAAAGGACAAGGCAAAATAAGGTTGCACAATATCATTCAGCAGAAAGGGAACAAAAACTGCGTGAAGAAAGGATGCAAATATATTATGCTCAAAGAGAAGGTATGTATATTTTATATAAATTATGAATTTTTTTTCAATTAAATCATCTTCTAGATAAGATTAGGATCAATAAGATCAAATTGTTTTCAACTGAAGTAATTTTTTCAAATCGAGTACGTTTTAAGTAAATTCATTTATTTAAATGTTGTGGATCCCATTACCATTCCTAAGTCCTATACTAAAACCATTATGTTCCCTAAGTCTACTTAATTAAACCCTAAACCCTATTTACCCTAGAAACCTTAAATCCTAAACCCTAAATATTATTGAGCTAAATATATGATTAGATGTTTTGGCTAAATTCTCTTCTACTAAATTAACTAATCAAATTCCTTTCTACTATATTTATGTGCCTTACTTGCCAAGTGAATCTATGATAAACCCTAGGTCCTATCTAGGACCCTACCCCAATGGAGACATGTGTAACATGACTATCCTCAAAACATCCCTAGTCCTAAAGCCTAAGTCTTAAACCCTAAACCCTAACCCCTAGGTTCCTTAAATATTATAATTTGAGTTAAATCTACACACATAAATTAGGAATTTAGAATGTATTGTATGCAACATAAATAAATAATAATTAAGTAATTAAAGTTGTAATGTTCAAAATAAATTATAGTTACAAATTAAAGACTTGTGAGAGTTTTTTATATACCCTAGACTCCTAAACCCTAAACCTAATTTACCTTAAATATTATTGAGTTTTAAATCTACGTGTTATTTTACTTACACATGCTTAAATGTTTTATATTATATTTATCTATTTCTACATGTCCTTATATATCAATTGGGCTATTTGATAGATTTTTCATTATCCAAGTGAACTAGATTGGTGCAATAATGGCGATATCTCATGAATTTTCCTTTTGTTGTACATTACATGATTATTTATCTTACAACATGTTATATTTTTACCATGTTCATTTATTCTCCACTTACATAATTTGTGCAAAACCACTTAGAGGGGATTTTGGTTCCCAAATCAGCAGACATCAAACTCTAAAGATTTGCCACTTCTTATGCTCAAATTTAATGGAAGATCTGGCCAACAAAGACGGGAGATTGTTTGCACCTGTCTCCCCTGCACTTTAGGTTTTGCCACACCTAGGAGGGTATTCCCTTATTTAAAACCAAAAGATTTATCTTTGACTATTTCAGACAGAATGCTCTCACATATGGACCAAGATTTGTAAGATAAACCCATATTGGCAATGTTCTTAGACTATCCAACTGGCTGAAAATGAGAGCATGCAACTAAAACCCTACTCCTAAAATCCTAAAGTTTTCAAATGATGTTCTAATTTTTGTTTTATAACTGAATGAAAGACTTGGGGTTTGACTCACAAACTCAATAAAAACTCAGGTTGGTGCTTATCCCAGGGCAATGGAGTCAAACTGACATATATGTGTGATTGCTTCTCATAACTTCAACATAACATTGAAGTTTCATGGGGTTAGATTGGTATTTGCCTTACAAACACCACCCAAGATAGAGTATTCAGTTAACTCTACTTACACACATCCCTGCTGCAATACATTCTTCCCCACACTTAACCCAAAACATTTAATTTATTCCTTGAATAGAAGTGGAAGATTAAGAATGCAATATAGTAAACCTATATCCCAGAATCTTAAATAACCCTTAGTTATCTGATTCAGAAGAAGAAATGCACACAACCATGGAGATAGCTACCTAAATACATGCATTTTGCATTTTTCATATACATCAACATGAAACTGAATAGATTTTATACAGAAATGCATTCAACACATAATACATTGACTTATAAGACAAGAGATGAGACAACCCAACATAACTTGTATTTTATTCACTCCTCAAAACTTCCAAAATCTTCCAGCCCCCAAAACAAAATGAAAGCCCAGCAGTTTCTTATAGGCTCAAAGCATGTTGCCCTAAAACTAACTACATTCTAGAGGTAGGTGAGATATTTTTTTATTGCAATTCTCCCTCAAAAAATGTAATTGGAATTAAAATATTACAAATAAAAGAGGAGTAACAAATAATAAACAAATACATTTTAATATTCCCCTTTTAAAAATTTTGACACTTTTCACCTATTCATAGTTTGAACGGCAACAGTTGGAGACTTCATTCCTTTGCACAGATGCAGTATAAACTCTGAAACTTCCTTCTTTCAATCTCCTTCATCGCACATTCAACTGAGAAGAAAAAAAATGCAGCAGCATCCACTTCAAATTTTCGCCCAACTGTCACCTCTGGGTCGTTTTTGGTGAAACAGGGGCATTTTCCACTCATCTGGCACTCAAAAATTGCTCCAAACGTGCTAAAAACCTTCATCAATGGATTAGGAATGGTCTGAGGAAGATTTCTGAGCATTAAACTGCATTTTTTTGGCCCAAGAATGCCCTAAAAAAATGGCCTGAAGTAGAAAAACGTGATTACAGTTCTAAATCTGCACAAAAATCCGCTTGGAGCAGCCAAAAATTGTCAAAAACGACCAAAAAATTTCCACCCATGCCACAAGAATGAACGTAGGGCAATTTTGCAGCATGAGACAACAAATTTGGGCCAAAAAATGCCCCCAAAAATCAACCTGGAACAAAAAAACGTGATTGCCAGCACCAATCAACAACTAGAAGGGAGAGGAGGGCACAAAAGGCCATGCGATGGGCATATCGCACCATGGGCAGCAATGAGGGCTACGATGGTGCGCACCCTCTTCTTTCCTTCATAAACCTTTATTAAAGTTTAATAAACTTTTCCTTATGGTGTTGGATTTTCATCTCAAGTTGAAACTTCTTTCTCTCCCCTTTTTTAAAATGTCATTTTAACATTTGATTTTAATAGTTACAATTTTCAAACTTTAGACCTTGACGGATTTTGAATTTCCTTCAACGGGCACATGGCGCTTTTTCACCGCAGACAAATTGGGCATCCAATGACTATGAAAATTTGTACAAGGGCATAATCACTTGTTTTAAAAAAACCCATTTGCTCGGAATTTACTTCGCCAACCAAATTTAGGCCCCTGCTTTGTAAACTGACCCGCCAAGTGAGTTCACCGCAATTGGAATGCATTAAAATAATGCAGCAAACGATCTCTGATTTTGATGAAACTGAAATTGGAGACATTTGAGACCAAATTGACAATTGGGTCACCCTCAGAATTGCAATATTTGAAACTTTTCTGAACACCAAAATTAGTCTAGTCGCAGTCATGAAACAATTAAAAAGCCCATCAGAACTTGTCGTGGAAGCATGAAATTGAGCAGGCGTGTTACCATATGTGCCAAGAAACTTCTTGCCAAACAGATTTGCAATATGATGCCTGAGTCAAAAAAATTTAGTCACCGAAGGTGGTCTCCGAGGTAGATTGAGCAGCATGTCGACTTAGCCTTCATCGACACCTCGAAAAGATACTGGCACATCAAATTTGAAAAAATTGAGGGTGCCACCAGTGGGTCTTATTCGACGACACATGCCTCTTGTAAGCATGGCGAGATTCCAGCTATCTCCGGTGTTGTTATATGGAGCCTAATCAGACTCGGAGGTTAAATTAACCCCACTTTTATCGGCGCAGTTTCCCCCCAAATTCTTACGGGGTCAAAGGGCAACACCCCTTGCGGGGTCCAGGAGAAGTGCCCCTGGCATGCTCCTTGTCGCGATACAGGGCGGGGTTGATGGGCAACACCCCCAAAACTTCACACAGTTTTTTATTATTTTATTGAGGCGTCGGGTGTTATTTTTCATTAGCTGACATAAAAAAAACCCTATTTTTTGTAACCGACAAAAGTCGTGATAAAAATGGCTAAGGGTTAGAGTTTCCGTTGATGTATTGTAGCATTTTGCAGTGGTATTGAGTTGCAAGGATTGCTCGTTGTAATCAGTTTGATTTACTGAATAATAATATTGGACTCTCTGTTGGTGGATGTAGCCCGAGTTTAGGTGAACCACGTTAAAACTTGTCTCTCGCTGTTATTATTTTTATGTATTTTTCATTCCTCTATTTAATCTTTATTTGCATTTAATTGATATCTTCTGTCGGCTAACCCTAACAAGTGGTATCAAAACGGGTTGTGTTCAATTATCATCTGCAGGAAGGTCTCACGGTTGAGTGGGAGCAATGGCGGATGAGGGTAAATTGAAAGTAGATAAATTCAATGGGCAGAACTATCAGTTATAGAAGATGCAGATGGATGATTACCTCTATCAAAAGGATTTATGGAGGCCATTGGAAGGAATATCCAAGAAACTGGCAGGAATGACGGATGAGGATTGGAATCTTCTTGACATAAAGGCACTGGGAACCATTTGATTGTGCTTGGCACCATCGATGGCATTCAATATAACGGAAGCGAAGACAACAGATGGTCTGATAAAAGCTTTGGCTAAATTGTATGAAAAACCCTCAGCCTCAAATAAGGTATTTCTCATAAAGCGTTAGTTTAATTTGAAAATGATTGAAGGTGGATCTGTGACAGATCATTTAAATGAATTTAATACAATTACCAGTCAATTGACTTATGTAAATGTAAAATTCGATGAAGAAGTTAGAGCTCTCTTGATATTATGTTCTTTGCCTGAAAGATGGAATAGTTTGGTAATGGCAGTTAATAACTCTATTTCTGGTTTAAATACCCTGAAATTTAATGATGTTGTTAGTGTTATTCTGAGTGAGGAAATTCATAGGAAAAGCTCAGGTGGATCCACATCAGGCAGTGTTTTGAATGCAAAAAGTAGGGGCAGATCAAAGGAGAGAGGAAAATATTCTAAAGGTCATGGGAAGTCACGAGGAAAATCAAAGGACAAGAGATCCCAATCCAGAGGACAGAAAAATTGCTGGTACTATGGGAAACCAAGTCATCTGAAAAAAAATTGTTGGTCTCGAAAGAATAAAGAATGAGAGAAATAAGAAGGAAATAAGAAAGCAAATGTGGTAAGTAATAAATCTAAAGATGATGCTTTGATTCTTTCCCTAGATAATGCTGATAATTCATGGGTTTTAGATTCAGGGGCCTCATTTCATGCTACGCCCCATAGAAGTTATTTTCTTGATTATGTCCAAGGGGATTTTGGGCTAGTTTATTTGGGAGATAACGAACCATGTCAGATTGTTAGAAAGAGAAGAATTAAGATTAAGTTGCAGAATGGGAATCATTGGCTACTACAAGAGGTAAGGCACATTCCAAAGCTCAGTAGGAATTTAATTTCAGCAGGGCAGCTAGCTGAAGAAGGTTGCATTGTTACATTTACTGATAAAAATTGGAAGGTTTCAAAAGGTGCCTTAATAGTAGCAAAAGGTGTGAAAGTAGGCATCTTATATCTTTGTACAAGTCATACTATTCCTTCTACTTTAGCTGTTGCAGAGAAAAACAAACACGTTCAGGAATAGTTGCTGCAAGTTCCCAGGAAGAGACTGAGACAGTTGTTGCAGGTTCTGAGACAACACTATGGCATAACAGACTTGGGCATATAAGTCAAAAAGGTATGAAGATGCTTCATTCTAAGAAAGTTTTATCAGGTTTGGAATGTATTAATATAGATTTATGTGAAAGTTGTGTGTATGGCAAACAAAAGAGAGTCAGTTTTCTCAAGGATGGGAAGCAAAAGAAATATGAAAAGTTGGAGCTTGTGCATACAAATGTATGGGGACCAGCTCAAGTATCTTCTCTCGGTGGCTCTCGGTATTATGTTACATTCATAAATGATGCAACTAGGAAGGTATGGATTTATTTCCTTAGGCAGAAATCTAATGTATTTAAAACATTTAAGAAATGGAGAACCTTGGTTGAGAATGAGACGGGTAAAAGATTAAAATGTCTTAGATCTGATAATGGTGGTGAGTATTGCAACAAAGAATTTGAGGATTATTGTTCCTTTAATGTAATTTGTAGGCAAAAAATGGTTCCAGGGACTCCACGGGAAAATGGAGTGGCTGAACACTCGAATAGGACAATAATGGAGTGTGCAAGGACCATAAGATTGCATGTTGGGCTGCCTTTAAACATGTGGGTAGAGGTTGTCAACACCATTGTATATTTAATTAATAGAGGTCCTTCAATTCCTTTAGGCTGTGGTATTCCAGAGGAAGCATGGACATGTAAGAAGGTGAGTTATTCTTTTCTCAAAATCTTCAGATGTGAAGCATTTGCACATGTAATTCTAAAAATAGAACCAAGCTGGATGCAAAATCAAAAAAGTGTACCTTCATTAGATATGGCATTGATGAATTTGGTTATAGGCTTTGAGATTTTAAAAATCATAAAATTGTGAGAAGCAGGGATGTTGTATTCAATGAGAAGGTGTTATACAAAGATCAGTTGCAGCAGTATGAGAAGAAATAAAATGATTATGTGGTGCTAGATGATACTCCAAATAGTGATGTTCTAGTGGTTCCTCATGCTCTGCAATAGCAACCAGAAATACTACAAACTCTAGTGAATGTTAGACGGTCAACAAGGCTAAGTAGATCTCCTGAAAGGTTTTCTCCCTCTTTGTATTCTATTTTGTTAACAGATGTTGGTGAACTAGAAGGGTATGATGAAGCTATGCAAGTGGATACACAGGTTCAGTGGGAGCTTGCAATGAAAGAAGAAATGGACTCCTTGCTGAAAAATTAGACTTGGGAATTATGTAAGTTACCTGTAGGTAAAAAGGCTTTACCAAACAAATGAGTTTATTGGTTGAAAGAGGAAAATGGAGGTAAGAAAAAATTTAAAGTCAGGTTAGTTGTAAAAGGATTTGCACAAAAAAAGGGCATTGATTTTGATGAGATATTTTCTCTGGTTGTCAAAATGATTTCTATTCGTATTGTTTTAAGTATTGTGGCTGCTGAAGATTTGCATTTGGAACAGCTAGATGTGAAAAGTGTCTTTCTCCATAGTGATTTGGACGAGGAGTTATACATGGAACAACCACAAGGGTTTGAGGTCACAAGTAAGGAGAAACTGGTGTGCAGATTGAAGAAGAGTTTGTATGGCCTGAAACAAGCACCTCGGCAATGGTACTTGAAATTTGATAGTTTTATGGCTGAACAAGGCTACAGGTAGTGTAAGTCTGACCATTGTGTTTATTTTTAAGAGGTTGGATAATGACAGCTACATTATTTTATGTTTATATGTTGATGACATGCTTGTAGCGGAGTCTAATATGGATCACATAAGAGAGTTAAAACAATAGTTAGCACAGTCATTTGTTATGAAGGATTTAGGGCCCGCAAAATAAATCCTTAGTATGAAAATTTGCAAAGATAGGAAGAACATAAAATTGACTCTATCTCAGGCTAATTATGTTGAAAAGGTGTTGCAGAGATTCCATATGGAGAATGCAAAAGCTGTCAGCACACCTTTGCCTAGTCATTTGAAATTGACTAAGAAGATGTGTCCTAAGGCACCAGAGGAGGAAAGAAAAATGTCTAAGGTACCATATGCTTCAGTTGTAGGAAGTTTAATGTACGCCATAGTATGCACGAGACTGGATATTGCACATGTTGTAGGAGTCGTAAGCAGGTATATGAGTCATCCTGAATTGGAGCATTGGAATGCAGTAAAATAGATTTTCAGATATTTGAGAGGTACATCCAATAAACACTTATGTTTTGGGGGCTCTAATACTGATTTAGCAGGGTATGTGGACTCAGATTTGGCAGGGGATATTGATACCAGGCGAAGTACTAGAGGTTATGTCTTTACTATAGGTGGGATAGTGGTGAGTTGGATTACCAGGTTGCAAAAGGTGGTTGATTTATCCACCACAGAGGCAGAATATGTAGTTGCAACAGAGGCAAGCAAGGAGATGATACGGCTGCAATCTTTCATGGAAAAATTGGGCAAACAGCAAGCTAAGAGTTATTTGTTTATGGATAATCAGAGTGCCATACATCTTGCAAAGAATTCTACCTTGCATTCAAAGACCAAACACATACAGTTGAGGTATCATTTCATTCGGTCAATGTTGGATGATGGACAGTTAAGGCTGGAAAAGATACATACAGATGAAAATCCAGAGGATATGTTTACAAAGACAGTGACAAAGGAGAAGCTGAGCTCCTTATCAGTTTCAGTTGGTCTTCAAGACTAAAAACAAAATCAGAACAGTAGAGTCCAGGGTGCTTATTTCCAGTGGGAGCTACAGGGTCAACAGTGTTATAATCAGTCTCCAAATAAGAGATGATATGGTGTGGAGTCTGATCAGTCTCTAAGTGGGAGATTGTTGTTAAATGGAGCCTAATCAGACTCGAAGGTTAAATTAACCCCAATTTTATCGGCGCGGTTTCCCCCCAAATTCCTACGGGGTCAAGGGGCAACGCCCCCAAGACAGGGTCAAGGGGTAGCGCCCCTGGCGTGCTCCCTATCGCTATACAGGGCGGGGTTGAGGGGCAACGCCCTCGAAACCTCACACAGTTTTTTAATATTTTATTAAGGCGTCGGGAGTTATTTTTCATTGGCCGACATAAAAAACCCTATTTTTTGTAACTGACAAAATTTGTGATAAAAATGGCTAAGGGTTAGGGTTTCCGTTGATGTATTGTAGCATTTTGCAACGGTATTGAATTGCAAGGATTACTTGTTGTAATCAGTTTAATTTACTAGATAATAATATTGGACTCTCTGTTGGTGGATGTAGCCCGAGTTTGGGTGAACCACATTAAAACTTGTCTCTTGCTGTTATTATTTCTGTATATTTTTCATTCATCTATTTAATCTTTATTTGCATTTAATTGATATCTTCTATCGGCTAACCCTAACATCCAGGACGTAGACTCCATTGGGTCACAGAGTCAATACTCCATCTACAATGTTTTGATTCACAATAAACATTATTTGGAGGCCCCAGGCCACCAAAAATGAAGAACCACAACCCTCTTGTGTCAAATACCTGATTTTCATCTGATTTCATCAGGTCAAAGCTGAAGATAATGTCATGATCTGCCCACAAACTAATCCTGGCATTGCCATGCTTAACTATGTCACTGAGCTTGCCACTGTCAAAGTGTTCCACCTTCTTATAAGCTTTACAATCAAGCCCTAACTGAAACGTCTCCTCATATGTTATGCAAATAACAAATTTATCCATCACACCATGCAAGACAATGTAATGATTTGTGTGATGCCCCAAGCTTTCACACAGGACATTAGCCGAACAAACACCGAACCAACAAATTTTTCGTGTTT
Source organism: Cunninghamia lanceolata (assembly GCA_027924645.1). Lineage (NCBI taxonomy): Eukaryota > Viridiplantae > Streptophyta > Pinopsida > Cupressales > Cupressaceae > Cunninghamia > Cunninghamia lanceolata. The sequence goes on from BSBN01000524.1 coordinate 19,488,104, forward strand.
GCAAGTGCAACATTTACATGTCGCATTGCACTCACGCACACACAAGGTGTTGCAACATGTACAACAACACCTAAAAAGACATCACCATTGCACAATGCAAGGTGGCACAAGCGGAAAACTTCACCCATCATGTGGCAACTCACCATGATGACCAAGAGAGAGGTGGAGCTCACTCCATGACAAGGATCAGATACATGTCCACGACCTCGCTCCCTCGCGAACACATGGAGTAGGATGAGGGTGACATCCACCTCAGTCCATTCCATGACAACATAAGACATCCCAAACACAAGGGTAACGCTCACCCACGGGATGGTCCAACTAGGAGGTACGATTCCTCAACCAACTAGAATGGTCACTAGTCAAACTCATGTAAAGGCACACATCCCAATGCAAAAAAGGGAATATTCCAAGAGTGCATATCACATCATGGAAATGATACCAAAACACATACGAGGCTAAAAATAGTAATCAATGCCAAAGATGATTCATTTTAACCAAAAACATTAAGCTGTCGAACCAATTATGTCCACATGTCAAAAAGGACAAAAGCGATACAAAAGGCTATGCATGTTCGACACCAACGTCGACACATGCCAAAAGAAAAGATAGGATCCTCACCACCTATGTGGGATGAATACGATCCAACACAAACATATCCATAAACATCAAATACAACATCAAATAAATGAGTCTAAACATGCTAACACAACTAGATTCTAACATGTAAAATCTATCAAAACATGCCAACGTCCTCACAAACCAAGGCATGGAAAAATACAAGACGATATCCAATAATTAAAATATTCGAAGGGCTTCATCCTAAACATAGATGAATCATAGCCAACATCATAAATCAACTCAAAGCATTAATTACATCTTATTACAAGGGTCTCAAAAGACATATATTACAAAGGTTACAATAATCAATAATGATAATATACAAGTGCGTAAACCACCCAAAAACCAACAAGCTCTCCAAGGTGCAACAAGACATGAAACACAAGGTAAACCACCTGCAAAAAGATCAAGGAATCCATCCAGCACCTGAAGATCATCATGAAAGACCAATGGGGAAATGTTGCTCACCTCCCAACCATATTGCCATCGTCAAGTGCAATAGATGTCTATGCAACTCTAGGCAACCCCCGAACTACAGAGAAGGTGATCATGGCAAACCCGCTAAGAGCATCTCACACATCCAAGGTATACAAGCAACATATGGAATACATGCCAATCAATGCACACAACACACATGGCACAACTGCCAATACAATGCATATAAACAACACATAGTACAACTACCATCTAATTGCATTCAAGTAACATATGACACACTTGCCAAAGCATAATAGAATGACATAACAACATTCAAGCATAAGGGAAATAATCAACCTTCAATACACGCCAAAAGAGGCATAAATCATAGTCCATCATAGACACATACAAGCATGAATCAAGCATCACAATGCACATACAAACACATGGTAAACATCACAAGTCGAGTCAAACTCTGATAGTGGAATAAGGAAGAGAGACCTAGGTAGTTAGGACAAGGAGTGTCAAACGAGGGCAATACTCACCTCGCGGTAGAATATGAGGGCATAACCTCCTCATAGCAACCAGACACTACACCAAAGATTGCTCTTTACACCCAAACCCAAGCAAGGCGGACACTTCACCAACACATGCAGTTTGGTGTAGATGATCTTATTATTAAATTTTATTACCCAATGTGTTTAAATGTTATTCTTGATTAAAACTTTCATTCGATAAATTCCAACGACCTCTTTGGGTCGTAGCGCACAATGGAAGCCACTATTTTCCTACCCCTAGACCTCTTCCTAAACACCCATAGCACCAATTTGACCAATTGGGCATGACACAGATTTTGAGGTGACAAAATCACAATTTTGACAAAAACACAACATATTCTCCAAAGATGCAAAATACCATTCTAATTGGGAGACAACTCATCCCACAAACTAAAACATCAAGGAAATGCATACAAAGCAATTTTTAGGTTTTCAAAAATAGAGAAATAAGTGGCACAGATTTCAATGCACCAAAATGTCTCGAAAAATAACATAGTCTCACCAGATACAGAATCACCCTCAAAACAAATCATAAAGGAAATGCATAGAATTTAGTTTTCATGTTTTCTAAAAGTGTAAAATAACCATAAGGCCCTAAAAACTCCATTAGAGCTATCTTTGGCACATTAACCAGAGTTTGACCAATTTTCTAACTTTGTTTTTTCAATAGCTATGGATGATCTGACAACTACCCATTATAGATAACATGCCCAACAACCAATATATGCAATAAAAATGAGTTGGGGATTTCCACATAAAATTTGTCAGGGTTTTGTCTGTATTTTCATGTTTCTAAAAATGAAAATACATCAAAATAAAAGCATACACAACTGAAATAAATTTTTTAAGCTTCCTACAACTAAGCAAAGCCATCTTCAACCATTCTAGATGGTGTGGCATGAAGGAAACAAAATAAAACAATTTAAATGAGAAGATTGGAGAAACTTACCTTCCAATATAAGAAAAATCCAAGGAAAAGAATGAGGTTGAATGTCAGATTCAATCCACACACAACAAGCAAACACCAAACTCTTGAATCCAATCCAAACTCCAAACAATTCCAAACAAAACTCCCTTCCAAGCAATCAGATATCCATTTTTCAAGCAAGAGGGTTTCAAACAAAGGAGAGCAAATTTTAGAGAGAAAAAGAGTAATGAAAAATACATGTCTTTTTCTTTTTATTCCTCCAAAGACACTATTCTTTTTTTGGTAATAAATTAATCATTTTAGTGATTTAATCAATCAATTCAAAATTATAGCCTTTGCACAACTAAATCATTTAATTCATTTAATTCAAAAATTAAATAATTGAATGTCTCTTTTGCAAATCAAATAGGCATTTCAAATAACACATTAATAAACTTTTTTTCACTTAAAACACCCAAATAATTCACTCAAATAGATAGGGAAATAGTTAGTCGAATGAACTCAACTATTCCAAATAGGTTATTGCCATTTAACTCAATCTCATTCCGAAAAGTACAAACATGCCATACTAGGCATTCAGTTTCCTCATATAATGCAATTTCTACCTTTCTACGAAAAAATATCAAATTTCAAAATTAAACCAAAATCACTCAAATTTGTTCCACAAGCATATAATGATGCAACAAACATTTTCACTAAAGCAAAAATAGCAATTTCCAAATTAAAATCATTAATTTAATCTGAAAATACGGAAAACACACTTTTCGAAACATTTTAAAATAAAGTGCAAGAATGCTAAGGAAACACACATAAATGTTACCAAACACACATCACGGGTTTCCACAACACAAGGATAAGGGTGAGATGGCTTAGCGTCCCATATCAACCTTCTCCACATTTCCCACATTAGTTAACACCTGTAATTACCTGCACACTCAAGTAAACCATCAGGCATACTTGCTCCATACATAAAATAGCCGAAGCACATCATAATACCCAACGTGGCATAATATTGCTTTAGCATCATAAACATGGGTCGACAATCAATCGACATCATAAAACCATATATGCATAAATCAACTAACACAATCATACTGAAGACATCACATCCATCCAACATATTACACAATTGAAAACAATGAAGCTGAAGCACTATAATAATCTAACACACATGAACACAACGTATGCAATTCATAATGTATAGTTGGAAAGCCAAATAATAAAGCAAAATGCCATTGGAAACACCTCAATGATCATGTAGAATACACCTTCAGAACCCCTCGATGGCACCATAGACCTCATCGACAAGTTCGGTGCAATGCATCAAAGCATAATAATCACATAATACAATGATAAACACTCAGAACAACATATAACACATGAATCAAAAGCACACAAGGCACACACTAGGTTGGGCATTACAATTTGTACTAACAAAGTTATTACCCTGCACCAATAAAATTTTATCAAGTTGAATTGAAAATTGAAAATGCTCATACTCAGGCCCATTTTTTATTTGATCCATATGGCATATGTGTTCTCCTGTACCTAGGTAATGTAGGTCAGCTACATCACTCGGTGTTTTAATTCTATGCAGAGGAGGCTGAATTCTCTCATCAAGACCTTCATCACTAATCATATCATGTTCCTCATAAGAACATGCATCTCCAACTATGTTTACACTCTCAATGAATTTATGAACCTCATGCTGCCAGCTTGCATCAAACATTTTCTCCATCACAGGAATGAGAACATAACTTGATTCATCTTGCAAACCATCATATAAATCAACATGGAAAGTTTCAAAAGCAGGAACCAAAAATTTAGAATGCAACCCAATGTTAGAAGCCTCATGATCACCCTTGCCACGAACACCACTATCAATACTATCCTTTATTGCAATACTATGGGCATTTGAAACATGCCCATCCACACCTGAACAATGACCCTGATTTTCCTCTTCATCAATGCATTCATGATAAAAAGTAAACATTTCAACTTCAGCATTGTAGATACAATCATCACATTCACATTCAACATTTTCATATTTTTCATCATCTGAAAGGCTCACACATGGGTCCGAATGTTGACAAACATCAGCGCATTTCTTGTCATTATATGAGTCAATATCCTCCTCATTCAAAGTGAAAAATTCCAAATCAGCCTCACACAAATAATCATTTACAGCTGGAACATCATTATCATTTTTTGAATCATAAACTGAGGTATCAAACCTTACACTCGTGCACTCCTAAGGCTCTTTAATGACATCATTATTGCAAAAAGTAATCACATGTATATCTCTGTAATCTGCATTCGCACATTCTTCTCTCATGGGCTGATCACAATCTTTATTTCTACTATTGCAGACCTGCTCTTCATGATGTGTCATGAGTTCTTTCTCCTTATGCATTATGCCATGATTGTCCTTTGCATAATCACCTCTCAATGAACAAACTGGAACAGCTGAAACATATTCGTTTTGAAAACAATGTTCATCCTTTGACTCTGTCACGTGCATGTCTGAGATTTTTGTTATGTCAATAGAATCTAACATTGCATAGTATGAGGATTCCTTAGCCCTTTTAATATCTTCAATCAGCAACAATGATGCCCCACCATTCATGCATTCATTATTCCGCATCACTTGATCATGTGATGCATTTAGAGCACCATTTTTATATATGTGCATTATGTCTATTAACTGATTTTGAACAACAAGATAATTGCCATTTGCATTTTGAGGCGCCATACCTCCTGTGTAATCACACTAGGCTGATGTATAAGCTGGGACAGCAGGGGTGTAAGTGTTCTAGTAGTCATTTTTAACACCTAAATTACACCTGTCATCAACATTTTGAGCCTCAGGGCTGCAAACACTTGTAGACAAAAAACCTTTGTGCATTCCATACTTCCAGTTCTTCTCAATGTCCATGGCAATCCCATATGCTTGATGAAGTGTGGCAGGCTCCTTACCCCTCAACCTGTAGTTCATTTTCTTGTCAAATGCACCCAAATAAATAAGCAAAGCTAAAACATTATTAGGTCTAATTTTTCTGGAATTCTTTTCAATGCCTTTATGAATCTGAGGTTAAAGGCTGGAACTAACTTGTCTTCTTCAATGTGGATATGCATGAAATCACTGATAAGTGAAAACTCAGACATTCTTTCACCGAACTGTTCTATGAATGCTGCCACAAATTCACTCCCAGAATGGACAGAGCATGCCAGAAGATAAGAGAACCAGTCTCTTGCATCTCCCTTTAGAGACTGAACAAATAGTTGCATGATCACATCTTCATAGTCAACTTCATAGTCATCCATTAAATCACTAAACCATTATAAGTGTTTTTCTGTTGATTCACTTTTCATACCATTGAATGTAGGTAAATATTTTCTGATTTTACTAGGGACAACATTTGGGTAACCATTGATGCCACTGAAATTTATGGCTCTATATCTATCAATGCTAAAATTTCTTTGATGACATGACAGGGGCAGCACACTATACATTGCCACGTTTGGATCCATACAAGGATGCAGGGGTTGATGATACATTTTTTTACACCTTTACAAGTCTTTTGATAGTAACTTTTGTAGTTTCACAGGGCACCTTAAACTCTTTTACAACAATGACCTTAAGCCCTTGAAATGCAAATGTTTGTTTCAGCTTGCTTAAGGTCCTCTAAATGAGTCTCATAAAAAATATTGCATACTTCTTTTGAAAATACATACTACATTCTCAGCAAATGCAAAAGTATGCAAGCCTATCACCACTATTTCCCTTTTAACCAGTGCTAACTTCACCTAATAGGGAATCATTTAAAACTCATACACCATGGTTTTTTGAAAACCAAAATATGAAAAATACCTGGATATGTTGCAGCTGCTGCAAGTTCTTTTTCCTGACTGAGAATATGCAAATCTAGCACTTCTTTGTATCCTTTTTTAGGTTCTTTGTATGCAAAGTCTCCACCTCCTTATAGAGGAATGAGCTTTATGAAGCTGAAAACTCTTTTCTTTCATTCTCGGTTCTCCTCAACATCAGAGCCACACATAAATCCGTTTAAAATTGCTGCAACAAAGCTTTTCCAGGTCTGATAACTTTTTAAAATCTGAACCAAATGCTCAGATCCATCCCATTTTTAGACTCTTTTCATGGATATGTCTCTGTCCCCAGCGGAGTCACCAGTTTTGTTGGTTCCCAAATCAGCAGACATCAAACTCTAAAGATTTGCCACTTCTTATGCTCAAGTTTAATGGAAGATCTGGCCAACAAAGACAAGAGATTGTTTGCACCTGTCTCCCCTGCACTTTAGGTTCTGCCGCACCTGGGAGGGTATTCTCTTATTTAAAACCAAAATATTTATCTTTGACTATTTCAGGCAGAATGCTCTCACATATGGACCAAGATTTGTAAGATAACCCCAAATTGGCAATGTTCTTGGACTATCCAACTGGCTGAAAATGAGAGCATGCAATTAAAACCCTACTCGTAAAATCCTAAAGTTTTCAAATGATGTTCTGATTTTTGTTTTATAACTGGGTGAAAGACTTGGGTTTTGACTCACAAAATCAATACAAACTCAGGCTGGTGCTTATCCCAGGGCAATGGAGTTAAACTGAAATATATGTGTGATTGCTTCTCATAACCTCAACATAACATTCAAGTTTCATGGGGTTAGATTGGTATTTGCCTTACAAACACCACCCAAGACAGAGTATTCATTTAACTCTACTTACACACATCCCTGCTGCAATACATTCTTCCCCACACATAACCTAGAACATTTAATCTATTCCTTGAATAGAGGTGACAAGGGTCGTTGTACCTTATCATTTAATCATATTTCAAGTGTCAAATCCAGGGCTGTGTCCTTGGCTATCTGCAATTAGGAATCCTATAGTTGTCAGTTTTATCTAACTAACTCTAATGATCTTTACTGATTAAAGAAACTAATACTACTGATCTATCTGTTGTGAAATGAATTCCAAGAATATTGAAAACAAAACTGAACAATGAATTGTTTAAAGTAAATCTATATTATTCCTTTCAACTGAAACATGCATTTATCTATGAAAATAGTAACTATCTCCTTAAATAGAATCTGAAATAACAAAACAACAGTACTAGCCTTCTGCCTTGGTGGTGAGAGTGGGCCCTTGCTCCACACCCTTAGGACTAAAGACTACAGTAAAGAATCAACACAGGAAGATAATATCACAACTCAATTCCAGTCCAATTCCATCAGCTTTGTATTCAGAAAATGTTTATGTCAAAATAAGATTACAGAAATTAGAAATTAATTGTTGTCCTCCTTCTGCTACTGCTTCTATAAGTTTATATCTAATCAGTGATGAGATATCACTTACCCTAACTACTAGTTTATCTATGAGATAACATCAATCTCTTTATCTCTTTATTTCACTTACCCTACCCTTCTTCATAAATAGTCTCAAGTTAGCAGGAGTCGCCACTTCTCTCATTTTCTGCTCTGAAGTTAAGATATTCCACCCTTTCCTTGCCACTGAAAGTACTTGATTAGCTGAACTGTTCATAAAAAGACCAAAATCAATGGAACATTTCTGGAGATGTTGCAGATACAATGGCAAAATCCTGGTCTTACTTTTCGGGTGATAGACATATGCCCTAAATTGGACCTTAAAAGCATAGGGGTTTGGACATTCTTTTCTGATGAAAAGACTTGTTTCTATATCCTTCTTGAGATAAGCCTCCATTCTCTCATTCCAAATCTGATGATTGCTCATCAGTGAGATAAATGCCTTAAGTTGACATTCCCCTACAAAATAGTTGATAATGAAGGTCATATCATCTACACATAAACCATGAAAATATAACTCACACAGAAAATTTTTGTCTTCATCAGAACTTCTCATGTATGCTTCTATGAACCCCTTTCCTGTTTTTGTGTTCTCAGTAAGATCAAACAGAACCAAAGATAGTTTTCTCTACAGAACTTTTTCTTGTAAGAACAGAGCATAACTTCCACTTGGGCACCTGCAAGACAGGATTTCCGATGAAATGGAAGCTACCTGAATGACTTTTTCTTCCAGGGTTTCTACTCTTTTTGACATGGCAGTAACTGCCCTCTGTAATTGCAGCATGGGCTTAGAAGCCTCATATTCTCTACATCTCATTTCCCAATGGAACAGGGCTTTGGGAATATCTATTGGAATTGGGCCCACAAATGGATCTATTTGCACTCCCTGTTCCATGGTTGCCCCTGGGCCAATTAACTCATGAATATACTCTGCTTGATCATCTATTTTATTGTTGGCCCAGGTTAATTGTTTATCTTGACTCTGTACTTTCTCAACCAGTGCTGCAATTATTGTGAGACTATTGTCTCTGGCCTTGGTAAGATCAGAAATATCTTGTACTGCCTCTGCCTCCTTTTCCTTGATGCTTTGGGTTGCCTTTGTTTCTTGGTCTCTCAATTCTGCATCTTTCTCCTAAATTATTTGTTGTTTATTCTGGATCTCTACTTGTAGCCCTTCAATCACTTGTGTTTGCTCCATTTCTTTTTCTTTCATGACCTTCTTGAGGTCAGTAATAATCTGGTTCTTCCCCCATAATAATCTTTTCAGATTATCAATCTCTTCTAACATCTATTGTTCTTTTGAAATTTTAATATCCTCTTGATTAGAGGGGTGAGAATAAGTTCTTGTTTCTTCTTTTGTTTGTTCTACATCAGGGTTTTCCATAGCTATTGGCTCTTCACTGCCAACTGCATCCATTTTCTCTGCTTCACCTTCCCCTACAGCCTCCCTGTCCTGAGTTTCTTCTTGAGTCTTCTCTGCAACTGCTGGTACTGATAAAGGCCCAGCTTTTTCCTTAGAAGTTCTGAAACCCAGAAGAACTTCAGCTAGGAGAGCAATATCTTTTTCAACTTAGGTAAGCTTCCTTTCCTTTTGCTTCTCCGTAGCACAGGTGGAGTAGGTGCCTCCGGAGCAGGTATATCATCCTCAAAATCAGAGGAAATAGTAAAAGTTTCTTTTTGTTCTGTCTCTGGAGTAGGAGAATGTTGTGAAGTTGGACTATGAGAACCTAGATGAACAGATGGTTCAGGGGAAACTTCTCTTTGTTTCTTCTTTCTCACTAGAGGGATTTCATCTGAGTCATGAGATGCTTCTTTAGCCCAGTAGTGTATGCTTGAGTCAGTTTTCTTTGGAGTTCTTTTTGTCTTCTGACCTGGCCTTTCCCTTGTTGGTTCTATTGGAATAGACTCCTCAGCCAAGGTCATCTTCTGCCTTGCTGAGCGAGTCATATATGGAGTTTGTTCAAGAGCAGTTCTCTAACTTCCTTCCCTTTTTTCTTTCTGTCAGAAACAGGGGTAGCAGATGAAGTTGCTTCCAGTGAGGGATTTAGACCTTTACGTTTCTCAATAGCTGGAGAGGAAGTTGAAGGCTCTGCCTCCTCTTCTTGCTGGGTAGAGGAAGCCTCACCCACTTCCTATGCCCTCTCTGGTTCTCTGTCCTAGGGTTTGTTATCTTAAAATATCTGCCATAATGCTTCCCCATTAGCTTGGGACAGAAAATTATGTTTTACTACCAGAAAAATGAGGCCATGGTGTTTCATAGGACCTTTTCCCTGTTGGTACTTTTCTGCAGTTGCTCTAATGGCAGAGTACAAAAAGTTTGGAATGTTTATGCTAAATTCTGGGTGAGCATTTTCATGCCTTAGAAAAATCAACATTTTCATTATTGGTCCTAGAACGAAGGAAAATTGGCCATCACATATAAAGTATTTCATCAACCATAATGCTACAGATTGCCATGGGTTTGGAAGTGAAGACCTAACAATTCATTTAATCTCATTTTTGCTTAAATGCAACTATATTGCAGGTTCACCTTCTATAGAGAAATTTCTAATTAAATCAGCATATAGGGTTTTCAGATGGTAAAACCTCTCACCTTGCTTTGGCAATCCGGAGATATGACTGATGGTGGTAGCAGAGAGATTGACTTGAACCCCTCTAATAGTCGTTTGATTATCTCTCAGATTTCGTAGGAAGTCATAAAAAATATCCTCTTGAAAACCTTCAAATTTCTCCAAGAACTCCAACCACCCTGCATTCCCAAGAATGTCTTCCACAACATCATCCTACAAAAGACCTGTTATACTTTCTGGCTCTAATTTCTTTTTAATCCCCATTTCTTAGTCCCACTCCACCCTCTGTAGCTAGAATTATGTATGCTTCTCTCTGTGGTCTGTCTTTCCTCTTTTAACTCAGTAGGCTCCGAAGGACTATGTTAATAGACTTGGATTTTTAGAGAATTTTACAATCTTGAATGAGGGTTGTTATTTCAATTTGTTTCATTACTTGAATTATGGGAAAGGAGCTTGAAATTGGTTAGTGTGCTTATGCAGTCATAATTGTAGCAGAGTGATGGGACACTTCATAGACAGGTTGACAATGTGGCAAATATGGCGACATGCATGAGGTGAAAAAGGGAAATAATGGTAGGGGGATATGTCATAATAACAACACCCAAAAATAGAAATAACAAGACAGTTACTAACTAATGCTTAATTAAAGAGAAGTACCTGAACCAATCTTAATGATGACGACCCGATGTACTTGGCTGCAAGACCGTGGCTGCGATGCGACTTGATGTGACTAGGCACATGAGCAGCACCTGTGCGGGTTTGAAATAGTGTCAACATCCCTGTTGTCACATACCTTGCAATCATTCCCGCTGAGTGGTTCAAGAATGCCATGTTTTCAGGTGATGTCAATGCAGACATTTGTGAGGACCTGCACATGCGAGAGTAATGACTTTTTCTCAATTGCTGATGATATGCTTGCTGACATCATGTTTGTCCTTGTCATAAAGTGGAGGATGAGTCATGATGACCTCATCAAATGACATCTCTACTTTATTGCCTGGAGAGGTGGGTCCCTCCCAATTTATTATATTCAAGAATGGCTCTTTATTGGTGGAGTGTCAGAGGTGCTCCTAGTTTGCAAGCGCCGGAGGTGCTCCAAGTTTGTGAAGTGTCGGAGGTGTGTTTGAGTAACTTCTGACACCTGATTACCTCCGTAGCTTGATTATTCTTAGCTGGAATGAAGAAGGGAACCGCCATTTTCTAGTTTTCAATCCCCTTGGTCGAGAAAGACAGCCATTTACTAGTTTTCCATCCTTCTCTTTTTTTTTTCTTTTTTCTTTTTTTTTCCTTCTTTTTTTTTCTTTTTTTTTAAGAAGGCCGCCATTTGTTGGTTTTCAACCTTCTCTGTTTTTTTTTTCCAGTCCAAATCTGTGACAGAGGATGTGTCCCCTGTAACCAAGCACAAATCTTTGATGAATTCTTCCTTAGTGGATGGCCTTTTATTGAGTCTAATTCTGTGGCCATTCACTAAAAATGTGTTTGTGCTTCCATCAATGGGTTCCAGTAGCACTGTTCCATTCTCAAAAACTTCCTTTATCTGATAAGGACCCATCCAATGAGTTTGTAGCTTCCCCTTGAACTCCTTGAGCTTAGAATCATATAGAAGAACCCAATCACCTTGATGAAATGTCCTCTTGATGTGCTGGCCATGCCATTGCCTCCTTTGATACTGAACTAGTTCTGTTTGCTGAATGGCTTCTGTCCGGTTTTCATCTAACTCATTGAGCTGAAGAATTTTGTTATGTTGGGCTATAGACAATGGTAGACCAATATCTAATGTAGTTTTAAGTGTCTTGAGCTCAAATTCTATAGACAGAATGGGCTTTTTACCATAAACTAATTCATATGGTGAGAATTTTGTTGTGGACTTCCAAGTGGTATTATAGGCCCAAATTGCTTCAGGTAATCGGCTAGCCCAGTCCTTTCTGTTCATGGCCACTGTCCTTGTCAGTCTATTCTCCAGTTCTCTATTAGTCACTTCTACTTGCTCATTGGCTTGGGGGTGGTAAGGTGAAGATTTCCTGCGTTTAACTTGATATAAATTTGTGAATGCTCTAATTACCTGTGAAGTAAACTAAGGTCCTCTGTCTGAAACTATGGATCTTGGGGCTCCAAACTTCAAGAAAATCTTATTATAAAGGAAATCAACAACTTTCTCTTCTCTTGCAAATTGCAATGCCTGCACTTCAGCCCATTTAGTGACATAGTCTGTACATACAAGGATGTACTCTTTGCCTGATGATGGTGGAGAAATTTGTCCCACAAAGTTTAGACCCCACTGTTCAAATGGCTCCATCATTACTTGAGGATGCAGTAATATCTCCTAGGTGAAGGTTGGTTGTCCCATCCTTTGGCATTGGTCACACTACTACACATACTTCTTGGTATCCTTATGAATAGAGGGCCAGTAGTAACCAGCTCCCAGAATCTTGTGGATGGTTCTGTGTGAAGAATAGTGCCCACTAGATGGTTCATCATGACATGCCCTTAAGACATCAAAAATTTCATCAGCTTTTAAACACATGTGCAAAATGAAATCAAGACCACATTTAAATAGTAAACCATTTAACCATTTGTAAGATAAGCTTTCCTTAAGTAAGCTTTTATTTTGTTTTGAGGTAAAATGGGATGGATACAAACCTGTAGCTAAGAGATTAGCTATGTATGCAAACCAAGGTGCAGTAGAGGAGATAGCAAAAAGATGTTCATCTAGAAATTTGTCCTCCACTGGCTGGTTCTCTCCACCTATATGCAATCTTGACAAAAAGTTAGCAACCAAATTAAATTTGCTTGGATTATCAACTATGTTAATGTCAAATTCCTGCAATAGCAATAACCAGCTAATTACCATTGCACCCACTACTGGCTTATTCATTAAATATTTAATGGCTGCATGATCAGTATGTACAAATATTTTGTACCCAGTGATATAATGTCTGAATTTATTTATTGCATAGATGACTGCCAAGAATTCTTTTTTAGTTGTGGTATAGTTTCTTTCTACAGAGGTAAGGTTTTTGCTGATGTAATAGATGGCATGCACACTTTCTCCTTCCTCCTTATGTCTAAGACTACTCCAATGGACTCATTGGAAGCATCAGTTTGTATGTGAAATGGTAGAGTCCAATTGGGTCCTCTTAAAACAGGTGTGACAGTAAGTTTCTCCTTAAGGGTTTCAAATGTTGATTGGCAATCCTCTGTCCATAAGAATTATGTGTCTTTGTTAAGCAGGGTAAATAGAGGAGCAACTATTCTACTAAAATTTTCTATGAATCTCCTATAGTAGCCTGCATGACCCAGAAAACTTCTAACATCTGTTTGATTTTTGGGTGAAGGTAACTGTTTGATCACTTCTATTTTGTTTTGTTCCACTTTGATCCCATTTGCTAAAATGTGGTGTCCCAATACAATTCCTTCCTCTACCATCATAAAGCACTTCTCATGGCTCAGGGATAGTCAATTTTTTTCACAGCATTTTAATACCTTTTCCAAGTTTATGAGAACTTCTTCAAAGTTGTCCCCATACACAGTAAAGTCATCCATATAGACTTCCATGCAGTCATTAGCTAGTTCAGCAAAAATGGCTAAAACAAGCCTCTGAAATGTAGCTGGAGCATTACATAGTCCAAATGGAAGAACTTTGTAGGCAAAAGTTCCCCAAGAACAAGTGAAATTGGTTTTACCTTGATCTTTAGGTGCTACTTGGATTTGGTTATATCTACTAAACCCATCTAGGAAAGAGAAATACTTCCTTCCTGCAAGGTTGTCCAGCACTTGGTCAATAAATGGTAAGGGACAGTAGTCCTTCTTTGTGGCTTTGTTTAGCTCTCTATAGTCAATACACACTCTCCACTTCCCATTCTTTTTAGGCACTATGACTAAGGGTGAGACCCATTGACTGTTTGAGATTGGATATATGAACCCTGCTTGCAGCAATTTTTCTATTTCAATCTTAACAATGTCTTTTAAAGCAAGATCCAGTCTTCATTGGGGTTGTCTGACAGGTTTGACATCTTCAGTGTATATATGATGAGTACAGATCTCAGGAGGGATGCCCTTCATATCTTGGTATTCCCAAGCAAAAGCTGCTGAATGGGAAATTAGGAGTTTGATAAGTTCTTCCTAGTTTTATGCTAATTGGGTGTTGATATTAAGTGTTTTCCCAGGTAAAATCATAACATGTTTTGTGATCTAATCCATAAATGTAGTCAATCCATATACTGGAGTCATGCTATTGAGGGGGAAAGAATGTGGAAGCAACATGTGGAATGTGGCTAAGTCTCTGTAAAAGGTTTCTCCACAAGGAATGATATTTGCTAGGGTACAATGAGCAAAAGTGAGAAGTTCTCTCCTTGAATCTTGGGCTAGCTCCATTATATCCTCATTAATAAGAATGTGGGTGATATCTTTAGTTGTATCATAGTGGATTTCTTCTTCTAGCTCACCCAAATGTTCTTTGATGGTAACCATAGCTACTGAGGCACTGTTTTCCATGTTATCCGGTTCATCTACCCATACTCTTCCTGTATAATGTATTGATGGTTTAGCTAGAGGATACAAAGATATTTTCTTCAAGTCTATACCATTAGAAATGACCATATCCCCAGTTCGACAATCAATAGATGTTGTTGCTGTAACCAGCCATGGTCTTCCTAATATCAATGGATAAGTATTTCTCTAGTTTCTTCGCTCTAATATCAGGAAGTCTACTGGTAATTCCCATGATTCTATCACAACTAGAACATCAGTAATCACTCCTTTTGGAATAGCTACTGACTGGTCAGCAAGTTGAAGGATTGTAGATGTGGATTGGATACCTGTTAAGGCTAATTTGTCCATTGTATGAACTATCATTACATTTATTGCTGCTCCCAAATCAACCAAAATATTTGAAATTTCTACCCCTAAGATGTAAATAGTCATGATAGGATTTTCAGGGTCTCCATATTTTGGGAGGAGCATTTCTCCCATTAGGAGGTCTAATACCTTTCCTTCCACCTAGATGGTTGAGGGAAAGTTCTTCTTTCTTCCCTAGGTCTTAACACAATGTTGTTTGATGAATTGGTTAAGTTCAGGTACATCTTTGATTGCTTGTAGGAGCAGAATTTCAATGTTCAGTTGCCTAATTTGTTGTAAAAGTGCTAATTCCAGGGTAGATTGGACTTGTTTTTGTAAGACCTTTTTCTAGGGAACATGCTATTTGAGCCGTTTTGGGTATGGTGCTAGTTTTTCCATCTCCGGAGCTCTTATTAGAAATATTTCCAGGGATGTTCTCCGGAGTCATTCTTTCAGGAAGATCTCCAAAGTTATCCAAGGATGATTCTTTTAGCACTGTTTCGGTAGTAATCTCCTCTGGAAGCTGAGTGGATGGATTTTCAGGTTCCTCATCATTGGTTACTTCAACTATAGTTGGAGGAGATGGTCTTGGAAGTGCTTTCCCAGAACGCAACTGGAGATTATTGGAATATATAGCATTAATACCAGCCATGTTTTCTTGTTCTGTCATGTAAACAACTGCTCCCTTCTTATTTCGTGGGTTTGGTATAGGCTGAGCTGGTAAGGGTGGTTGGCTAACGGGTTTGTTTTGTGATTGACCTTGTGTGTTGGGGGGTCTAGTTAGCAATGCTTGTTGTTGAGGTTGGAAACGTCTAGGTTATCCCTAGTATTGTTAATTATATCCCTATTAAGGACCCCAATGAGGCTGCATGTTTTGTGATCCAAACTGTTGTGGCCATTATTGATTCCCCCAGGGCTGATTTTGCCAATGTTGGTTTTGCCATTGTTGGTTTGGCCAATCTTGTGGCCCCCAAGGAGGATTATTCTGAGGCCCATGCCAAGTTGGATTCCATTGATTATTTCCCCAATTAGAAGGACCCCTGTAAGAAGTCTGGTTTGGATACTGATTATAAGGGAAATTTCCAGCTTATTTTTGTCTTACATAGTTCAACTCCTCCTCTATAATGGCATTCTTTTACTTAGCCTTTTTAAGGTTGGAAGTTGACTGCATTGACTGGTAGGATGTTCCCTGTCACATATCTAATAGATCTATGCTTTATCTAAAGGGCATTCTCTCAATAGATGTTTGTTTCTACACCTAGGACAATAGATGGAGAGTGGTTCAATTGTTCTATCTTGATTAGTTGTTCTAGTTTTTGCCTGAATCCCATCTAATGTGGTATTCAGTTGGACTAGAATATCTGTTTTAAAATTTGCAATTTCCTCCATTAACTGTCCCATTTCATTCTTCCCTTTGAAAGATTTGGGCGTTCTTACTCCATCTTGGGTTTTGGAATAGTTCCTGCAGAGTTCTTCTATAGCAAGCATATCCATTTTGTTGATATTCCCTTTTCCCATCAAATCCAGTGCATGTTTTGATTCTTTGTCTAATCCTTTTACAAACAGGGTTCTGGCCAAAGAATGATTTATAGGGTTGCCATACCTTCTCAAAGCAAAGTTGAACCTGTCCACATAATCTTCTAAGGTCTCTTCCTCTCTTTGTTTAATTTTGAATAATTCCTCATTCTTATCACTGACTCTACAGTAGTCCTGGTATTTTCCTAAGAATTATGTCTCCATCTGATCCTAGGAATAGATGGAGTTTTGGGGCAACCCATAAACCACCTCATTGCAAAATCCTTCAGGGTTGAGGTAAATAGTTTGAGTTTTTTATTATCTGATCCATAATCATAAGTCTGACATACCACTTTGAATTCAAACAAAAACTAATCTGGATCCTCAGAAGCAAGACCCCTAAAATTTGGCAAGTATGTAGGTGAAATATTTTTCATAGGGGCATTATCACCAGCAGCTAGGACAATGGGATATGAGAAGGTTATTGGAGCCTGATTTTCCTCCTCTTCATGATTATCATCCATGTCTAATACTGGTTCTTCTTCTTGAGGTTCTGGGGAATTAGTTTTTGGCAAAGGGTCTACTTGGAATTTCTGTTGCAATTCTTGGATATAATCAGCAAGTGGAAGATTTGGAGGATTTAAGGGATTATTGAATTGAGGTGCAACTTCAAAGGTAGGTTCTAGATGTCTCTCTTCAACAAGATCTTGTGCCACCGCACTGCTTTCTCCTATAGTCTGTTGATGGGGTGTATGTTTTATATATCTTCCTTTTGAATCTCTACCTCTAACCATACAGATATATCCTAAAACTGTTTAGCTAAGTTTTCCTAATTAACACAGTATTCCCTGGCAACAGTGCCAAAAATGACAAGGGTCATTGTACCTTATCATTTAATCATATTTCAAATGTCAAATCTAGGGCTATGTCCTTGGCTATCTGCAATTAGGAATCCTATAGTTCCTAGTTTTATCTAACTCTAATGATCTTTACTAATTAAAGAAACTAATACTACTAATCTATCTGCTGTGAAATGAATTCCAAGAATATTGAAAACAAAACTGAACAATGAATTGCTTAAAGTAAATCTATATTATTCCTTTCAACTGAAACATGCATTTATCTATGAAAATAGTAACTATCTCCTTAAACAGAATCTAAAATAACAAAACAACAATACTAGCCTTCTGCCTTGGTGGTGAGAGTGGGCCCTTGCTCCACACCCTTAGGGTTGAAGACTAAAGTAAAGAATTAGCACAAGAAGATAATATCACAACTCAATTCTAGTCCAATTCCATCAGCTTTGTATTCAGAAAATGTTTATGTCAAAATACGATTATAGAAATTAGAAATTAATCGTTGTCCTCCTTCTGCTGCTGCTTCTGTAAGTTTATATCTAATTAGTGATGAGATATCACTTACCCTAACTACTAGTTCATCTATGAGATAACATCAATCTCTTTATTCTACTGACTGTCTAACTATAGAATAAATATCCATGCAATTAAAATAGATTTAGTGGAATAGAAGTCCACACTAAATCTAAGTCTTAGTGTTAAATACACTTGGGCAGAGAGGCCCTGAAATATAGGTATTTAAATCAGTTTATCAATAACTTGTGCAAAATCAAAAAGAGATAAAACTTCCAGCAGTTAACTAAGGTATGCCCTTAATTACTCAGGTGATTATCTGAGTAACATCAGGAGCATCCCGATCACTACTGGAAGTGTTTGACTGACAGTTGTGCTAGAAATCTGCACTGTTCTAAAGAGGCGTTGGAGATGTATGTTTCTGTCTATAGCTCCGGAGATATGATTGTGATCTTCTTGTTCATCTCCGGAGATGCTCATGACTTTAGTCTAGCTCTAGAGATGATTCACCTCCTTATCCCAAAATCTCTCCAATCAAATTGGAAAACATTGGAGACCAGTCGTGGCATTTTGATGTCAGCTCTGGAGATCATTAGGACTACCTCCAGAGATGCACAAAATTGTCTACCCGAACACCTGCAACTATTGATTCAAAAAGAGAAGATTTATGCATATTTCCATCAATTCAATGCACATTAATCATTCAATCAGAAATCATTATTATAAGTAATTCATCTCTTATTAATCATCATTAGAACAATCTTGTTAGCCTATTTAGGTGCAGCCATCAGGACAATAGAATAAAAAGGAAGAAAAAGAGGGGTAAAAAGGTGTATTTCATGGGTGCTACCTAGCACTCATCAAGCGGTAGAAGATTAAGCATGCAATATAGTAAACCTATATCCCAGAATCTTAAATAACCCTTAGTTATCTGATTCAGAAAAAGAAATGCACACAACCATGGAGACAGTTAACTAAACACATGCATTTTGCATTTTTCATATACATCAACATGAAACTGGTGCAGGAGCACCAAGAGCATCATAAGGATCCATACTTGTTTTTGTTGTTTCATGTTCTTGTCATGTTGTTCAATAAGGTCTTGAAGACCATCTTGATGTATTGTAATAAGGTTGAAGACCATTCCAAGTTGATGTCATGTTCATTTCATGTTGATGCCAATAATTGAAAACATAGGGACAGTCATAGGAGTCTTATGACTTGATAGCCAATCATGGCATGTAGGAAACACATCAAGGAGTTTGAATGCCTTGTCAAAGGCTCACCAATATTGTAAAAGGAGTTTGAATACTTTGTGAACATCCCCTAATCATGTAAACATGAAACAGTTGCAAATAAAGACAAAACCATGCAGTTCGGTGGTTGCAGGACAATTTACTAGTCTCCCACCGATTCAAACTACCTCTCCATTCAGTTGTAATGGTCGATCATATGTAGAAGAAGGCGATGAACATGTAAGAAGTGGTGTATGAAGTGACTTGGAGGAGAAAACAATAAAAAACTACAGTTTCTGCTCATGTTTCTGTGTGAAATGTTGTTCCAGGTCATATTGCTTTCCTGTACGGAAGTGTTGCAGAGTCAAATGATACTTGTCTGAAAGGGGGGTGAGAGTAGATTATACTGCAATTTGTTTGAGTTCTTGAAACTATTGTATAACAAAGTTCTCTGCCTTTTTCTGAAATTTGGCTTATAAACCCTCCTCTAGGGTTTGTGACAGAAATCATGGTTTTCTCACCATTCCACTGATTTGAATCCTTCTTGATTGGTGGAATGGGCCTTTTTATGTTTGTTTTAAAGTGTTATGAGAAGTTTTGGGGCAGAGAACTGGACTTTGTGAAGATTGCATGAGGAAACCTAGCAAATCCATGTGCTAGGTACATCTTAGAGAGAACAACATAGTGCAATTCACACACAGTTGATTGTGAGGACATAAAAACCTTGAAATCCATAGTTTTGTCACCCATGTGAAGTGTCCAGATGGTTTAGAAAGTTTGGTGATCCCATTTAAGAGTACTTGCTTTGTAACTTAGACCTAATTAGGGCTCTTGGCACTAGGACAGTCCTACTAAAAGTGACACATGTTCTTAAACAACCCATGGCAAGTTTTTAGCATGTTGTTAAGCTTCATAAAGGGTATCTCAAACAAAGTTGATCTAGTCATAAAAGTGTCTGGTCTGTAAGAAATCCTCTGTTAGACCCTAAAACAGGGCTACAAGGATTAGGACAACATTATAAGGGAAGTAGCATTTGTGTGAGGGTAAGGCTTGTTGGTTGGTTTGGGGGTGTTATCCAAGATGTCAAATGACCCTCTAGATGTCTGCCTTGAGAGGATAAGAGGTTTGGTGTCATGTTTCATATGAGCCCTTTGGTGTAGACTTGTAAACATTGTATCTCACCTTGGTAAAAACAGTCCTCCCTTGTTGAATGCTTTGTCAACCTATTGAAGTTGTGTTGATCTCCATTGGCCTCTACACCATAGTGGTATTAGAGCCATAAAAGGTTCTATTTTTGGTTGTGAGAAGGTTCCTTGTGTATGTCAGCAGAGGAGAGTGAAGGAGAGGCTAGCATCATGCCTCCAAAGGGGATGACCACCGAGGTGGCAGAGAAGTTTCAAGAAATGGAAGAGATGATCAAAGTGGGAGTCAAGGATGCACTCAAGGCAGAATTGAAAGCCTTGAGGATTAGAAAGAGGTCAGATGAGGAGTTTGATGGAGAAGAAGGGGAGGAAGAAGAAGAACCCCAAGGGCAGGCAGAAATACCTGCTGATTAGAGATATTTTCTTGAAGCCATCAAGACACTTGGCAAGGATTCATCAGAGGGTTGGATGAAGATCCCAATGTTTAGTGGGAAGATGGATGCTGAGGAGGTTATGGAGTGGATTGAGGCCCTGAATAACTATTTTGAGTACAAGGAAGTACCGGAGAACAAGAGGGTAAAGTTTACCAGAACAAAACTCAAGGGTGTTGCCCTTACATGGTGGAATTACACCCAAGGTGAGAGGGTGAAGAGTGGGAAGAGTATGATTACTTCTTGGAGCAAAATGGTGGAGAGGATCAAGTCTCAATTCCTACCATCAAATTATGAGGTGCAGATCTATAAGAAGATGGAAAACCTCAAGCAAAGAGATATGGATGTTTCTACCTACACTGAAGAGTTTCACAAACTTACTCTCAGATGTGGGCAGGTAGAAGATGAGAAAGGCAAAGTTGCAAGATATATAAATGGTCTGAAATTTAGTATACAAGATGAGATGAGCATCTTGACCCTTGAGATAGTAGATAAATGTTTCCAAATGGCATTGAGGGCTGAAGAAAAGTTGAAGAGAAAGGGAGAGCAGCAAAATAGAGGTAGAGGAGGCAGATATTTCAAAGGTAGGGGCAGTTTTGGGGGTGGAAATCAGTCCCAAAGGAGTCAAGGGGAATCTAGTTTCCAAGAACAAAGTGGAGAATCGGGTTCAAGAGGAGGCTTTAGAGGAAGGAGACCCAATGGAAGGGGTAGATTTGGTGGACTAGGTAGAGGTCCTAATGTCTTCACATGAAGATTTTCAATTGCAACCAAGTAGAGCACACCATGAACAAGTGTCCTGAGAAAGCCTTAAGCTCTCATGGAGGAGAGAGAAGGAACCAGTTGATCCAAGAGGAAGATTGCCAAAGTGTTAACTCTCCAATTGGAAGTGCAGCCCCAGTCCATGATGGACAAAGCTTGATGATGAGGAGAACCATGTTGAAGGTGCTCAAACACAAGAACCCCCTCAAAGGAAGACATTGTTCAGGACAACATGCAAGGCCTATGGTAAGATATGCAAGGTAATTCTTGATTCAGGTTCAACTAAAAATTTAGTTTCTATTGAGATGGTAGACAAGTTGAAATTGAAAAGACTTCCTCATGCTAGTCCCTATAAAGTGTCATGGTTGAATAAGGGGCAGCAAGTCTTAGTTGATGAACAATCATGGGTAGAGTTTAAGATAGGGGAGTATAAGGATAAGATTTTGTGTGATATAATCCCCATGGATGCTTGTCATTTGTTGTTAGGACATCCTTGGCAGTATGATGTGCAAGCCCAACATGATGGGAAGTCAAACTCTTTTGTCATAACCAAAAATGGTAGGAAGTATAAAATGGATCCTTTGCCGGATGAGAGTGTGGAGAAGAATGTAGGGTCAAGTGTCATGTTGGTGAGTGGTAGAGAGTTTCTTAACACCCTCAAGGAGGAAGGAACCCAAGGGTATGCTCTGATTTTGAAGCCTAAAAATAGTCCTAATTTGCATGATTCTAGTGAGGATGAGATTCCCAAGGAGGTGCAGCAATTGTTAGAGAAGTATAAGGGTATCATGGTAGAGGATATGCCTAATGCATTACCACCTATAAGGGACATAAGTCACCAAATTGATTTCATTCCTAGGTCTACATTGCCAAACAAAGCAGCCTACAAGATGACACCATCACAAAATGAAGAGATTGCCAAGCAAGTACAAGAGTTGTTGGATAAGGGTTTAGTGAGAAAGAGCCTTGGCCCATGTGTTGTCCCAACAGTCCTAGCCCCTAAAAAGGATGGTAAATGGAGACTATGTACGGATTCTAGGGCTATTAACAAGATCACCATAAGATATAGGTTCCCTATGCCAAGGATTGAGGACCTAATGGACTATTTGGGAGGGGCTAGATACTTTTCCAAGATTGATCTTAAGAGTGGGTATCATCAAATTGGGATAAAGCAAGGAGATGAATGGAAGACTGCCTTTAAGACCAATGAGGGTCTTTATGAGTGGTTGGTGATGCCATTTGTTCTATCTAATGCCCCAAGTACTTTCATGCGACTCATGAATGAAGTGTTGAAGGATTTCATTGGCAAATTTGTTGTGGTATACCTTGATGACATTCTTGTTTTCAGCAGGACAAAGGAAGAGCATTTGCAACACTTGGATCAGGTTTTGAAGAAGTTGCATGATGAGAAATTGATGATTAACATGGAGAAGAGTGTCTTCATGAAGGAAGAACTCA
The DNA here is from genome assembly GCA_027924645.1 of Cunninghamia lanceolata. Classification (NCBI taxonomy): domain Eukaryota; kingdom Viridiplantae; phylum Streptophyta; class Pinopsida; order Cupressales; family Cupressaceae; genus Cunninghamia; species Cunninghamia lanceolata. Next base: position 19,511,282 of record BSBN01000524.1, read on the forward strand.
CCTACCTTGGTTTTGTCATTTCCCAAGGCAATTTGAAGATGGATCCATCAAAGGTAGAGGCTATTTTGTCATGGCCAACTCTTAAAATAGTAGGTGATGTAAAAAGTTTTCATGGATTGGCAACCTTTTATAGGAAGTTCATAAGAGGTTTCAACCATCTATGTGCACCCATCTTGGATACCATCAAAAGAGGACAAAAATGTAAGTTTTCTTGGACCAAAGAAATTGATGAATCTTTTGAAATTCTAAAAAAGAAGGTAGTACAACAACCTATTCTCCTTTTGCCTGATTTCAATAAGTTGTTTACAGTGGAATGTGATGCTAGTAACCTTGCTATAGGGGTTGTCTTGAGTCAAGAGGGCAGACCAGTTGCTTTCTTTAGTGAAAAACTAAATGATGCTAAGAGAAAGAATTCTACTTATGACTTGGAGTTGTATGCCATGGTGCAAGCTTTGAAGAAATGGAGGCACTATCTCTTGCCTAAAGAATTCATTGTTTACACTGACAATCATGCACTTAGTTTTCTGAATTCACAGGAAAAACTCAATCATAAACACATGAAATGGGTTGAACTACTCCAAGCCTACACATTGTCCATCAAGCACAAGAAAGGGTAGGCCAATAAAGTGGCAGATGCATCGAGTAGAAGGGTGTGTATGGTGCAAGAGATTCAGTTGCAAAGTGTGGGAATTGATTCCCTCCAACATATGTACAAGGATGATGAGGATTTCAAGGAGGTATATGAAGTTTGTTCACAGTTTTCAAACTCTTATCATTCTGATTTTTCTGAGTCATTGTTGCAGCAGGGGTTGTTGTTCAAAGGTAGCCAATTATGTGTTCCTAGGTGTTCCATGAGGGAGAACATCATAAAGGAAAAGCATTGTGGTGGTCTAGGAGGTCACTTTGGGCTGGATAAAACATTGGATCAGGTGAAAAGATTTTATTTTTGGCCAAAAATGCAATCAGACATTAGAAAATTTGTTGAGAGTTGTAGTATATGTCAAAGGGCAAAGGGTGCTTCATCTAATGCTGGTCTATATCATCCACTTCCTATTCCTAATAGGCCATGGGAGAGTATTAGCATGGATTTTGTCTTGGGTTTTCCTAGGACTCAAAGAGGTTTTGATAGCATATTTGTTGTGGTGGATAGGTTCAGTAAGATGGCTCATTTCTTCCCATGTAAATGCACTAATGATGCTTCACACATTGCTGGTTTATTCTTCAAAGAAATTGTTAGAATCCATGGTTTGCCTCTTAACATTGTGACTGACAGGGATCCAAAGTTTGTGGGCCACTTTTGGCATACTTTGTGGAAGAAGTTGGGCACTCAATTGTTATTCACTTCAGCCTATCACCCTCAGACTGATGGCCAAACTGAGGTGGTAAATAGGTCTTTGGGAAATCTTCTTAGATGTCTCACAAAATAGCATGGAGAAGCATGGGATATGATCATCCCTCAAGTTGAATTTGCTTACAATGACTCCACCAATAGAAGCACAGGAAGGAGTCCATTTGAGATTGTCTATGGGATTCACCCAAGAGGCATTCTTGAACTAAGAGATCTCCATGGATTGGAGAGGAAGAGTGCTCAAGGTGAAGACTTTGCATTGGCCATGAAGGACATCCATGATACTGTAAGAGAAACTCTTCAAAAGAACAATGAGAAGTACAAGGAGAAAGCCCATGAGAGAAGGAGAGATGCGCAATACAAGGTTGGGGATTTGGTCATGGCACATTTGAAGAAGGAAAGACTTCCAAAGGGGCAGCCAACCAAACTCCTCATGAAGAAGATAGGCCCTTGCCGGATTGTGCACAAGTTTGGGCCCAATACCTATGAGATTGAGCTTCCTCAAGGCTTGGCCATATCTCCTATCTTCAATGTCTCAGATTTGTTTCCTTACAGGGGTGGTAATGATGCAGATTCAGAGGCAGATGTGACAGCAACAGGAAATGAGGAATGGGTTAAGGGTCTTCCACCCAATCAACCCTTGAAATTGGAATGCATCTTGGACACCAAAGTCTTGAAGAAGACTAGAAGGAGGACTTACAAGGAGTACCTTGTCAAATGGAGTGGCCTACCTACTGAAGATGCCACTTGTATGAGTGACGAAGACATCTTGAAGCATGGGACCACAGTTGCTGATCTACTTCCTCAAGGGACTTGAGTTCTTTTCCACCCCCGGGAGTATGGTGCATGAGCACCAAGAGGATCCTAAGGATCCATACTTGTTTTTGTTGTTTCATGTTCTTGTCATGTTGTTCAATAAGGTCTTGAAGACCATCTTGATGTATTGTAATAAGGTTGAAGACCATTCCAAGTTGATGTCATGTTCATTTCATGTTGATGCCAATAATTGAAAACATAGGGACAGTCATAGGAGTCTTATGACTTGATAGCCAATCATGGCATGTAGGAAACACATCAAGGAGTTTGAATGCCTTGTCAAAGGCTCACCAATATTGTAAAAGAAGTTTGAATACTTTGTGAACACCCCCTAATCATGTAAACATGAAACAATTACAAATAAAGACAAAATCAGGTAGTTCAGTGGTTGCAGGACAGTTTACTAGCCTCCCACCGATTCAAACTGCCTCTCTATTCAGTTGTAATGGTCGATCATATGTAGAAGAAGGCGATGAACATGTAAGAAGTGGTGTATGAAGTGACTTCGAGGAGAAAAACAATAAAAAACTACAGTTTCTGCTCATTTTTCGGTGTGAAATGTTGTTCCAGGCCATATTGCTTTCCTGTATGGATGTGTTGCAGAGTCAAATGATACTTGTCTGAAAGGGGGGTGAGTGTAGATTATACTACAATTTGTTTGAGTTCTTGAAACTATTGTATAACAAAGTTCTCTGCCTTTTTCTAAAATTTGGCTGATAAACCCTCCTCTAGGGTTTCTGACAGAAATCATGGTTTTCTCACCATTCCACTGATTTGAATCCTTCTTGATCGGTGGAATGGGCCTTTTTATGTTTGTTTTAAAGTGTTATGAGAAGTTTTGGGGTAGAGAACTGGACTTTGTGAAGATTGCATGAGGAAACCTAGCAAATCCATGTGCTAAGTACATCTTAGAGAGAACATAGTGCAATCCACACACAGTCAACTGTGAGGCCATAAAAAACCTTGAAATCCATAGTTTTGTCATCCATGTGAAGTGTTCAGATGGTTCAGAAAGTTTGGTGATCCCATTTAAGAGTACTTGCTTTGTAACCTAGGCCTAATTAGGGCTCTTGGCACTAGGACAATCCTACTGAAAGTGACACATGTTCTTAAACAACCCATGGCAAGTTTTTAGCATATTGTTAACCTTCATAAGGGTATCTCAAACAAAGTTGATCTAGTCATAAAAGTGTCTGGTCTACAAGAAATCCTCTGTCAGACCCTAAAACAGGGCTACAAGGATTAGGACAGCATTGTAAGGGAAGTAGTGTTTGTGTGAGGGTAAGGCTTGTTGGTTGGTTTGGGGGTATTATCCAAGATGTCAAATGACCCTCTAGATGTCTTCCTTGAGAGGATAAGAGGTTTGGTGTCATGTTTCATATGAGCCCTTTGGTGTAGACTTGTAAACATTGTATCTCACCTTGGTAAAAATAGTCCTCCCTAGTTGAATACTTTGTCAACCTATTGAAGTTGTGTTGATCTCCATTGGCCTCTACACCAGAAACTGAATAGATTTTACATAGAAATGCATTCAACACATAATACATTGACTTACAAGACAAGAGATGAGACAACCCAACAGAACTTGTATTTCATTCACTCCTCAAAATATTTCACCTACCTCCAGAATGTAGTTAATTTTAGGGCACCTTGAAAGGATACTGGCACATCAAATTTGACTTAGCCTCTGTCGACACCTCGAAAGGATACTGGCACATCAAATTTGAAATATTTGAGGGTGCCACCAAGGGACATATATATAATATATTGAACTAATATTTTATATGTGCATATGATTATTGTAGCCCTCTAGGAATTTTGCACCACATTCACCATGGTTCTAAGATTGATTATTTATTCATAGGACATGTAGTTAATATTATTCATGCAACATGTACTATTATCTCCTCCTCTACTACTATTATATATTGATCTATACTATTGTAGGTACACACTTAAATCTTTATTACATTGAATCTCTTTTTAGGTTAAATAATCTAGTAATTGAATATGTACCTATAAGTTTACTTGAACTACATATAAATTATAATTTGGCAGATTAGCAAGGAGTTGTTAATGAGCTTATTTAAGATTTTGATTAGATGATACTCCTATAATTTTTTTATTGTAACATAAATAGGACATGAAAAGTTCACTTTAGATGGAACTTGTGCACATGACCATCCATATGGACATATCATTCTAGATGTCATTTCCATTTACATGTCCATTTTCTCTTCTTGTACAAATACTGACATGCATGCACTTGATTGGTAGTTTAATTGTAATTCAAAGTTGGAGAAAATTGTAAGGATGAATGCAACATCCCTAACATTTTCTCATTCTAAACTCATAATCACCTTGATGCTTTATCCATAGTTTAATAATCTAACTTTTATATATTCTAAAATATTCTCTTTTATATGATGTGTAGGGGCTCAACATACAAAAATTGGAGTAGAGGTCTAGCCTAATTTAGTTACTGAAGAAGAGGAGGCTAAAGCACACATAGTTGATGTCATGGAGGAGACCCAAGCACAAATAATTGATGTTAGAGAGGAGGCCCATACACACTTTGATGTTGGACAGGGGTCAGGATTGCTTCCTTCTACTGATATTCATACTATGAATCTAATTAAAGAGGTGAAGAGAAAATTTTCTTACAAAAATATAAATCATTTGCTTGAAATGGATATAGAGAAATTGAAATTTTATGCTAAACAACCTAGTCAAACTACTAAGAGGGCGGCATTGACAAGAACTTCAAAGGAAATAATTGAGGCTTATTTCAAAAATCATGATACACTTGGTCAAGCCCAACTGTTATCAACATTGCTTCTTTGTGATGACCTAAAAGAGCCATTACAATTAATGGGCGTAGATTTCACAAAAAAAGAGGAAAAGACACCTAGAAAAAGATATTGTTGAAAATGTTTTAAAAGGTTTGGGTTCCATTAGGAAACAATCTCGATCAATGGATAAGAGCATTTCAAGAAGAGTGATGTTGACATCTATCGTAAGTCCACAAATGTTAAGAAAGCGTCAAATCTCTTCACTTTCAAGTGAAATTGACTTAAGTAGAAAGACACTAACAAAATATGTGAAAAGGAGAAAGGTTTTGGATGAGACTACTGCAAAAGGAAATTGGGTATTGATGTGTAGGGCTCCTTGTTGTGACAAGTCAATTGAAGATGGTATTAGGAACTTGATCTCAAGTTTTTGGCATGATCATACTCGTCCCTCATCAAATAAAATAAATGTTCTAAAACACAGGATTGGGCCTGGAGACAACTTTGAACTGCATACAAAACATTGGTTAGACATAACACAACATGAGATGTATGTCATGTTTTGTGATGCAAATCCTCATATAAAGATTGGACAAACAATGTTTCAAATGTTGAGGCCACATTATTTGAAGGCAAACAAGGTTTTTGAAACTTGTTATTATCATATTGAATTTGATCTTTACTATCAGGTGTTTTGAAAGATCAGAGAAGAAAATGATGGTTCTTAAAATGCACCTCCTAAACGGGTAAGTCAATTCATAACATCCATCTTATGTGATAAATCTGATGATGATGTAGATGGTCCAATGAAATGCATAAAAGGACTTTGTGAAACATATGGAAATCTAGCTAAAATTCCTTTGAGAAATGAAGATATTGACATGATGATGATGGTAAATTGCAAGAGTTACAAGTACATAAGTTTGAAACAAAAATTGGGAAAGAATCCACTAGGTTGGATTATGTAGAAAAGGAGGTACCTATCAGAACATTTATGGAAAATTTATATAAATTGATACAACCATACATACATCATGCATTTTATGCTAAATGTCAAGCAAAACAATTTCAGTTGTTAAGAAATACTTTCCCACTTGGAACAATTTTATCAGTAGTTGACTTTGCAGAAAATTACTCTTTTACCCATCAAAAGGAGATTCAAGCACAATATTATTATTCATAGCAGGTCACTATTATGGTGCATGTGTGTTATGGACATGCATAATTGGAGTTGAATGGTGTTGACAATACATATGAAAAACGAGCCATTAAGAAAGAATATCACTTTTATATTACTGATGATAAAGAGCATGACACACTTTTTGTCCAACATTGCTTTAAGAAGTTTTTTGAAGATTTGGCAAGAAGAGGTGTGAAGATTGAAAAACATTTTGTATGGTCTGATGGGTGTGCGTCACAATTCAAATCATCAAGGCCATTTTATGTACTATGTAGATATCACTGACAGGATAATATACCACATGTTTGGAGTTTCTTTGAGAGTGGACATGGAAAGGGTAACATGATGGCACAGGAGTTTGCATCAAACGCGCTCTAAGAAAACATCAACTGAATTATAAGGGAGATCATATAAATGATACACACGATGTTGTTGAATGGTGTAAGAAACACTTTGCATGTGATGTCGGCACATCTTCAGGGAGGAACCCATGCCCAAATAGAGTGTTTTGGGAGATATCAGGTATGTAATTCATTGTTTGAAAAAAGTTTCACTTGTTTTTAAAAATTTAAGTTTAAGAACTCTATATTTATTTTATTTTGAATTATATATATAATTTGTAGGTGTTGATAGAAGAACAATGCATGGATGCAAGAGGGTAGAGAAAACAAGATCTTTACATTGTGACATGAGTACAAATAGGCACCCATGGACATTGTGCACTAGGGATTACTCTTGTTTTTGTTATGACTGCATTTTGGGAAATTGTGTGAATTGCAACAACCAACAATGTGGATATGTCAGTGAATCGAATTCGGTGCTACTAGTTGTTACTAACACATACAATGAAGATGAAGATGAAAGATTTGAAGACATTCATTTGATTTCAATTGATTATGACCACATTTCAGGATTGATTAAAAAAGGTTAATGTGCATATATATATTCTTGCAAAGTTTGTAACTTTAGGTTGATTTATAAATTATAATATTTGTTAATTTAGATAAAATTTAATTGTAATTTGTTTATTAATTTGTTTCTACAATTAAAGATTGGTTCTAATTTTTTTAAATTGAACATTGTATACATGTGTACAGGAGATGTTTTTCCAGTCATAGCAGAGGCTAGAAACATAGAAGGTATTAGTTATTATTTATTACATTGCACAGAGGAGAGGATGAAGTTAACAAAACCATAAACAAGCGATGGAATGTTGTTTCCCACAGGTTCAGTTGTAGTGCAAGGGGCATATCTCAAACAAGTCAAAATTGTTCAAAATGGGATTCATTTTACTGAATACCATCATGAAAACAAGGTGTATCAGTATAGCCAACTAGTAATTGCTACTGGCCTATCTCTTCATCAAGTTCCATGTGCACATGGACGTCATAAGTGGAGACTAGATAGAGATGATCATCAGAGAATACTAGAAGTTATTGAAGAGTGAGCTGCACCAATGGGTGTGGTACATGAATGAGCGAGGTGTCTGGGAATGAATATTTTGCTTAGTTCAAGCAGTTCTATTATCTTGGTCATAATCGAAAGTATTTTCAAAGTTAATAAATATATTTAAGCAATTAAGAAGAATAAATGCACGCACCTTCGAGATCTATAACATTTGGGTACATGATATGTGATTTTTCTTGTTTCATTGAAATGTACACATGGATGATATATATATTTACCTAAGCTGCTCTACATGTGCAAATGAAATTGTGATAAATTATTACATGTCTTCTCATTACATGATGATAATATGAGCCTTAGTGTTCATAAAGTTAAAATACATGTGTGATGATTATGATGGTTGTATGGATGCCTCTTTACATGTGTAAAATCATATTCTATTTCTATTTAAATTATATTAGATGATGTTATATGTTATAAATTGATTAGTGATTTTATATTAGAATGATCAAGTGGTAGAGCAAGTTACAATTTGGTTGGATGCATACAAATGACAAGTGATAAATTATATTACACCTTTCTCATTATGTACATGATGATAATGCATGAGCCTTAGTGAATAACTTTTTATGTGATGATTATGATGGTTTTATGAATGCCGAGCTTTACATCTAAAATTTATCATATTTCATTTCTATTTAAATTATATTAAAGATGATGTTATGTTATTGATTCTAGTTCAATTTTATATTAGAATCAAGTGGTAGAGCTTTACAACATGATTGGATGCATCTTGTAAAATCTTTATATTTAAATTTAATGAGTTTAGGTTGTGTTGTTATGTCTCTCATATTCCTACCTCTCTTGTGAACCATAATTCACAACAAGGAACTTGATCTTGTGGGGCATACATGCATTAAATATTAGCAAGAGACCAAGACATTACATTATCATCATTTACTCAATTAATTTACCTCTCATTCCTTAAAATTAATATCTAAACAACCTAAGGATTTTGATATCATTCATCTTTATTAGTTAATTCTAGAAGGGTCCCCTTAATCTAACATAGGTGAATATATACATCAAGTGGTGTAAAACAAAAGGTCATATTCGCTCGAAGATGTTAAGAAGCGATTCTCCAATATGCTAATATTAGGGCCTTGCCTAGATGAACACCCCAAAATTTATACTTTGATTTTGTTATATTTTAATTCAAATCCACATGTATTTAAAAGTAATTCGACACACATAATTGAACTTCAATTTATAAAAGTGAAATAGTAGGGATGGATGGTTATAGTAGATTTGCTTCATCTCATTGTACCTATGTATAAAGTGGGGCAGTTTATATATACATCATTTGGGAAGTTGCACTAAGTGAAGATCATATTCTACTTAGTTATGCCCCCAAACAAATCAACTTAATGATAATGAACCAAGATCAATGATGGTGTGGGAAAGGATGCAATATGCTTGTGATGACGTATTCTCTTATAATGCATTTATAGAATGATTAATGATTCTAGTATTATGATATGCCAATTTAGATTAGGGCATGTGACATCTAAGCATACTTTTAAATGGAATATAATGAATGTCCTAAAATATAACAACATACAATTTGAAAATCAACATAATATGGATAGGGGAACTCACAATGACTAATGATTTAAAGAGATATCAATGTTTAAACATTTAATATTTTAAATTAAAATTTTGAGTTTAATATTTACAACTACATAAATGATTTATCACATTCACAAAGAACTCAAACTAAGATATATCACTGTAGTACATTTTTTATGTATGCCATGTCTTTTTATAGACATATTATCATCAAAAAATTCTTAGAGAAATCCAAATTGGTTCTAAATTACTCCACATAAATAGTAACATATATCAAATTGATTCTATTGACCACAAGGAACTTACAAATTGAATGAAAATATACACATGTATATGTGTAGATCTATTTAACCAAATATATGTGTATATATATAACCAAATTTCATACTGCACATCATGTACATATATATTTAGTGATCTCTCGTTTCATTTAACATAACCTTTCATAAACATAAACATGTAAACATAAATTATGTCCCTAAGAGATACATGATATCTGAAATTTACATATATATAAAAATACATATATACATCTCTGAAACATAAGAAATCATAAACACAAATGTCATATATATATATATATATATATATATATATATATATATATATATATATATATATATCAAACATAAATGTACACATGTGCACATACATCAGTAGATCTAAAACATAAACATAAACTCAAATGTTTGGAATTGATATATAAACATGTCTAGAGTAGATCTATGAAATATAAGTTCATAAACATAAAATGTCCATGTTTGCGTGCATATAAATTCAGTAGATCTCAAACATAACATGTCCATGTTCTAGAGAATACAAACTTAAAATGTAATAAACAGGTGTATAAACTAGTGCAGGTCATCTGGTCTCTAGGTCATCATGTCAGCTCCTAATCAAGCGACCATCCGAGCATGAATCCTACTCTGATAAATGCGTCGAGCCCTACATATATATACATATACAAACTTGTGTAATTAATTAAAAATTATATTAAATATATATACACACACACATGAACAAGTGAACATGTACATATATACGTTAACTTAGATAAAAATTAAAGTTCACCTGTCCACTGACATGGTCAAGTGAAGAACATGTACGTACTCGCTCTCCCCTCAAACTAGGAGTCACATGTGCTACCTCCACCTAGACACATATGCATGAATACATAAAAAAAAGAAAATTAATTTCGAGTTATATAATTTATAAAAATGTGTTGTACGTGGTTCCAATGAAGTTACATACTACATGTATTTATTTAAAACCTTAAAAACTTAAAAATTATATGTACATATATACCTGAGTCGTCTCTGCATTCTCAATTTCGCCTTCTACAATCATATAATCCACCAACTCCTCTATAGTCCTACCCTGGACTAGCTCTACCAATGATGTGTGTAGCGGACTATGCAAGTGAGATGGCATCGACCCTGAAGAGAGCATCTCCATAAAACCTAGAACTCTCATAGCCTGCTCGAGTGTATCAGTAGATGTCTGAGCACCTGGAGTAGTAGATGTCTAGGCACCTGGAGCAGTAGATGACTGGGCACTTGTAGCAGCATAATCATTAGCCTGTGGATGCGCCTGTGACGAATCAATAGAATGGCGGCTGGTATGTGGCTCATGTGCCCCACCAGATGATCTAGTAGGATCCATATCATAATGTCAAGACTGAGCCACAGGAGTCTACAAATCTCCACAACACTGACCCACAAATGAACCAACATCTACTAAGGGGATCCCCAACTGTGATGAGATCACACAATAAGCTCTCATCAGGTCGTCTCTGACAATCTATAACTTGTATCCCTCATAATTTGGACATCACGTGTAATGTGGTCTATATCATTCAGAGATGGGATGCCTGTCACGACATGTGCATTTGAATCAACAAGTGAGCTACGTGGATGTGTCATCAAGTATCGACCCACGCGATCTGTAGATATCCGCTGAGTCTGGACTGCAATATCAGCAATACTGTCAATTGCTTCCCATTGGGAAGAAATGACAACCTCATCAGCAATAGGTCTAATGGATGGAGAGACAACATGCATCCTCTACCCAACCAAGGCCCTGTAATCTGTGGGTTGTCAATCTACACGATGGTAAGCATCCCTATCACAAACCCTACCATGCTCCTGCCCCAAATTAGGTGGTAAATCCAAATAGTTAATGTTAAGGCCTAAATGGACCTCGGTGTATAACTACTGTGCAAAATATAATGGAATTAGGTTGTTATTTGGATAATGACCATGTGCTGCAAGAAATCGTGGATATATCAAAGGGGCCATCCTAGGGCATATGCACCTAGTCACCTGATATGCCCTCACCTGAGATCTGGTGGAGTACTGGGGAAAACATTAAGTTTTGATAGTTTCCTTTGGCACTCTACTCTGGATTGTGATCAAAGGAACATCACCTGTACCTGATCCCTCATCTAGGCAAGGATGGTTGCTAACATCTCCCCAGAATATGCATGCAGACCTCCTAATGACTGTCTAATGGTGACTAAACTCTGTAAAATCATATTACAATTACTTCTATACACCCCAATGGTAGAAGGGTCACCTAGAATCAGTCTCAATCTCTGAATCTTGGTATCAATACGTGTCCAAAGCATATCCATATCGGTACACTGCACAAAAATTAATTAAGTTCTAATTTTAATTCAAGCACATGTACATAGGTCTGGATGTGTGTGTGTGTGTGTTCACATAATGTACATGTGTGTACACAATATATACATGAATTTAAACAAAAAATTTAATACATCATATAACGAGAATGAAGGAAATTTAACATGTTTTATAATCAAGAAAATGACAACCCTAAATCTAAAAATAATGATGACGCACAATTTTAGAAAGCATAAATCTAAAACCTAAAACTAATGAAGATAAATTTAAACCCTTTAAAGTAAAACCGGGTATGATGTTAAATCAAATAAATTTTCATAATTAAAATATGACTTGAAAAATGAACTTTACATAATGTTAAATTAGAATAATTAAAAAATGCATATGCATCAACATAAATCAACCTTTAAACTAATAAATGAATTAGCTCTAGAACATGATGATTGAACATAAATGAACATGATAATTTAGGATTTCAATTAATCATGAATAAATTAAATGCACTTAACTAGATTGATCCAAAGAGCTCGAGTATGAATGTTAATACATTGTTGAATCAAACACATAACCACATATAGAGAAATTTAGCTAAGGACTTCCTTGCAAAAATTTCCCATGTGAGAAAGGATTGAGTTTTATCTAACCATTGAATGACTTCATTTTCTACTTTGAAAGAAGCACTAAAGAGATTTTGATCATGGGGGACTTTATATTTACTACAAAATATTGGTCTACCTTATATATCTAATTGGTAGGATCAATACCATCAAATTTGGGAAATTCTAGTTTGGGGGGTATGGGAAATTACCTTAATTTTGAGACATGAATCCATCTACATTGATAGAGGACTAACTCTTGTTTGAAACTTATGGGCATGTTCCAAAAATCTCCCAACTGTACTCTAGCATTTCTTTGAATCGAGCTTTGGTAGAAATTACATTGTTGGTCAACTTTATCATGGATAGATTCTAAAAGAGCTCAAGAGGAAGAAAAAAGGTTATTGGACTTACATGAGAAAATGATTAAGATATGGAGATGATCAAAAACATGTTTGTGTGCAGGTAGATGAGGGAAATATGAGCTTAGGCCAAAAAAGGGTTATCTAAGGGCCACTACCATCTCCTCCTTGAGGAAATAGATCCTCCCCATCTGAGGATTTAATTTGGTGCAACAAAATTAGATATGCTTTCTTTCTCATCCCAACCATGTGACAATAACATGCCACCATTGTTGTGTATCTCAAGATTAAATTAGAAAAAATAATCTAAGGCTCTCTATTATGTCATTTTAGATTTATCATTTCTACTCTTGGGTAGATCATGGATTCACACTAGTATGGTTGTAGTCCCATCTAACTTCCATTAGTCTATTAGGTTTTTTCCTAACAATAAAAAGTTTACAATCAAAGTTGATCCACATCCTCTCTAATATTTTTAATAGATCTAGATCTTGGTTGAATTAGGATATTCCTTCTACATTTTCTACTAATTGTAGCTTCATACCCACTTCTTAAGCTAAATAATTTGCACTATTATCAGCTCAAGTATAAATGATGTTTTGCAAGGTCACTTGTCTTCTTCTAACACATTCCATAATGATGATTGGCGATCCTTAAAATTCAAGTCTCTTCTTTCATACATGTGATCGTACAAAGTAGATCCCTCTCACTTTGAAATTCTATATTTATATTCTAAACCCTCCACATAAAAATATTCTAATAATCCCAATAACTATTTATCCTTGGAGTGAATTCATTTACAATGAAATTTTATTTTGGGTCTCTCATGTCTAATAAATTGGAGGGGTTGACTAGTTTATCAGACTATGAAGCTTATTTCAACACATAAAATCTAACTTTACACACTGGATGCTTGGGTATGATTTTTACTTAGCAATACAATTGAGATGGCTAATCTTGTTCTATTTTTGGATTTCTATTATATAGATTCCTAGCTCAAGTGTACAATGAACATAAGAGCATTAGGTTTTTGTATTCTATGATGAGATGTTTTATGTTGGCCTTTCTTTTTTTCCTACTTTTATTATGAATCACCTTCCATGGAAGACACATATACATTATAAATTAGTCTCATTATAGCTATTGATAATTTCACACTAGTCTAAGCTCAAGAGCATGACAAAGGTGTTAGGAGTATCCCTAATTCAAATATATATGTTCTATCTAAATTGAGAATTAAATAATCAATAAATGTATGGGAATGATATTCATCTCCCTAACCATATACCTTTTTGACCGTATAGGTACTAGGCCAAGTCTTTAATAGATATAATATGGCATCACATTTATAAATGTGCCCAAATCAACATGTAGAACATGTTTGTCATTGATGTCAAAAGGGTCAGGATGCTTCAAGGTGTGCTTCTTAGAGAGACCTCAGGTTGTGCTCCATAGTGTTTGTCATCCATATATGTTGATATGTGTCATGCATGAGATTAGGAGCTTTCATATGGTTTGGTGTAGCAAGATGATGTGCTTCAATGACAGGGGAGTTTGTGGTGGGATGATTTGCTTCACGGTGTTGATCATCATGTGTCTTGAGGAGATCAGTTGTATGTTTTGGTGGAATTGATCTTGTTGCCTACAAACCATATAGTGTTGATGTGCTTCAGACTTCAGAAGAGTTTATGTTTTTGGTGGAGTTGATCTTGTGAATCCATTTTATGATACACTTGTTTCATGACAATCATATCAATCATGTCTTCAATCATGCTTTGCTTCAGGATGGCACTCAATGTCAAAATGTGTTGTGTTACAAGATGGATGTGGACAGTGCATCAAACAAGTGTGTTTTGTTGTTCCTTTGTTGTTGGTGCTTAGGGCTTCATCAGTATACATTTAGATCTGCAGCATTTAGTTCATATAAGTCTCTTTCATGAAACTAGGGTTTGAAACATAACGGTCTTCATAAAATCCTAGTATTGGTTTACCATTATATGACTACTTTGTGTATTCTCTGCATCAAAGATTGTGTTCTGCAAATGTCTTAAAGATTGTTGACATATTGATGTGCTTGGAAGAAAATTAGGGTTTTAATATATTTGTCTTTTGAGATACTAAACTCTGAACCCTACTAGTCTAAGTCCTAGAAGCTAAACCCTAAGTCCTTAAAGACAACTTCTCAAAAGTCTTTTAGACGGGTTACTTTTTGTCTTAATTTAAAGGTGACTGGTTGTTATAGGTTTCTCATAACTTAAGTTATGACTTGAGGGTCCTAGCTCATGGGTGAACCAGCCCCTCACCCTAATGGTGACTGGGAAAGCCAACGTTGTGTTTTAAAGATGAGCGAGAATAAGAAATCTAAGGCCGAGATTAAAAGGCATAAAGGGCACAAAGGGAGAGATCAACGGTGCTTGTTTATAAACGATTCAAATTCTAACGAATACTCCTCCAGATCAAAATTTGATGGTCAGGAGTTGTAACTGCTTGCAAATGGTTGTGCAACCGACCAGATGGGCTAGTATAATTTATTACTCATTCTGGTTGATAAAATGATTGATGAAAAATGGTGATTTGTGTTCTACAGAGACATACCTAAACACCTATGTGCAGATTGCCAACAATAGAGGTGTAAACGGTGGTTTAGAATGTAAATACAACTCTTGAAGATCATTTTATAATGCAGAGACATAATAGTAATGCAAAAGACAAATTGTTAAGTCCAAAAAATGGTTGCAGAGATATTCTTCAAAAAGAAACATCAGTTTTCCAAAGGTATGGGATTTGTATTCTGTGTTGCAAAGAGTAATCATATGCATAGGATGCTCATATAAATCATTGACTTTAAGAGGGTTCAAACAACATGCAAAAGGTGTTTGTGTTGGTGCAAGGATGGTTGTGAGTGACTCATTGTATAGAGTTGTATATGTGTGTTATGTGTCATTAGAATCCTGAGTTGATATGTTGGTTTGAATATATGTAGAATCAGGTGTATGATCAAGGATCTTATGAAAAATGTTGACACAAGTAACTGAGATTGTGAGTGCAGATGCAGATAGGATATAGGTTGAGACATATGATTATGATATAGGTACATGTGAAGAAGATATTCATGTGATTGTCCTATTCTATATTGGTTTTTTGCCCATCAAAATATAGGGTTTATGTTGATAAGTTGAGTTGTCAAACCATTGGAATTAATGATATAATTGTAACCAAAAGTCATTGCTACTTGATGTCAAAAATGTTATCTTGGATCATGCAAAGGGAGACAAGGTTGTATTGATTGTAAACAAAAGGTTATATAAGGTTTTGAAGTGTGATGTGTTGTAGTGAATCAGGGTAACCCCTTGAATTGATTTTCTTCTTCTTATGTTGTTGTATTTGCCAGTGAGGCTCTATTGCCGGTGAGGCATTTTGTGTAGCCAGTGAGGCATTTTCTGAGTGGTTTTTCATCCCTATGAGGGTTTTCCACTCATGAAAAACATGTGTTATGGTTCATGTTGTTTATCTTTATGTGTGTGCCCTAATGTTTTGTCTTTGAGGTCTTGATCATAATGTTTATAATCATACTTGTGCATATGTATTTGATAAATCTTTGAAGTCTCTCTAGTTCTCTATCTGGTGAGTTAAAAGGTGCAAAAGGTTTTAAAAGTTTATAGACCACTGATTCACGCCCCCCCCTCTTAGTGGTCCTGTACTCCAACAAGTGGTATCAGAGCATAGGTTCCCTATAGAAGTATAACTTATATCACCTTCTATTTACAATCAATACAACCTTATGTCTCCCTTTGCATGATCCAAGACAATATTTTTAGCATCATGTAGCAATGACTTTTGGTTACAATTATATCATGAATTCCAATGGTTTGACAACTCAACTTATCAACATAAACCCTATATTTTGATGGGCAAAGAACCAATATAGAATAGGACAATCACATGAATATCTTCTTCACATGTACCTATATCATAATCATATGTCTCAACCTGCAAATGAACATATCCTATCTGCATCTGCACTCACAATCTCAGTTACTTGTGTCAACATTTTTCATAAGATCCTTGATCATACACCTAATTTTGCATATATTCAAACCAACATATCAACTCAGGATTCTAATGACACATAACACACATATACAACTCTATACAATGAGTCACTCACTCACAACCATCCTTGCACCAACACAAACACCTTTTGCATGTTGTTTGAACCCTCTTAAAGTCAACGATTTATAAGAGGATCCTATGCATATGATTACTCTCTGCAACACATAATACAAATCCCATACCTTTGGAAAATTGATGTTTATTTTTTAAGATTATCTCTGCAACCATTTTCTGGACTTAACAATCTATCTTCTGCATTACTATTCTGTCTCTACATTATAAAATGATCTTCAAGAGCTGTATTTACATTTTAAACCACAGCTTACACCTCTATTGTTGACAATATGCACATAGGTGTATAGATATGCCTCTGTAGAACACAAATCACCATGCTTCATCAATCATTTTATCAACCAGAATGAGTAATGAATTATACTAGCCCATCTGGTTGGTTGCATAACCGTTTGCAAGCAGTTACAACTCCTAACCGTCAAATTTTGATCTAGAGGAGTATTCGTTAGAATTTGAATTGTTTATAAATGAGCACTGTTGATCTCTCCCTTCGTGCCCTTTATGCCTTTTAATCTCGGCCTTAGATTTCTTATTCCCGCTCATCTTTCAAACACAACGTTGGCTTTCCCAGTCACCATTAGGGTGAGGGGTCGGTTCACCCATGAGCTAGGACCCTCAAGTCATAACTTAAGTTATGAGAAACCTATAAAAACCAGTCACCTTTAAATTAAGACAAAAAGTAACCCGTCTAAACAACTTTTGAGAAGTTGTCTTTAAGGACTTAGGGTTTAGCTCCTAGGACTTAGACTAATAGGGTTTAGAGTTTAGTATCTCAAAAGACAAATATATTAAAACCTTAATTTTCTTCCAAGCACATCAATATGTCAACAGTCTTTAAGACATTTGTAGAACACAATCTTTGATGTAGAGAATACACAAAGCAGTCATATAATGGTAAACCAATACTAGGATTTTATGAAGACCGTTATGTTTCAAACCATAGTTTCATGAAAGAGACTTCTATGGACTAAATGTTGCAGATCTAAATGTATATTGATGAAGCCCTGAGCACCAACAACAAAGGAACAACAAAACACACTTGTCTGATGCACTGTCCACATCCATCTTGTAACACAACACATTTTGACATTGAGTGCCATCCTGAAGAAAAGCATGATTGAAGACATGATTGATATGATTGTCATGAAACAAGTGTATCATAAAATGGATTCACAAGATCAACTCCACCAAAAACATAAACTCTTATGAAGTCTGAAGCACATCAACACTGTATGGTCTGTAGGCAACAAGATCAATTCCACCAAAACTTACAACTGATCTTCTCAAGACATGTGATGATCAACACCGTGAAGCAAATCATCCTGCCATAAACTCCCCTATCATTGAAGGACATCATCCTGCTACACCAAACCATATGAAAGCTCCTAATCTCATGCATGACACATAGCAACATATATTGATGACAAACACTATGGAGCACAACCTGAGGTCTCTCTAAGAAGCACACCTTGAAGCATCCTGACCCTTTTGACATCAATGACAAACATGTTCTACAATCTCCCCCTTTGTAATTGATGGTAAAACTAACTAATCACATCGCTTTATCACTCCCCCTTTTTGACATCAAATGATAAAGTAGCTCCCCTTGACTTGACTAAAGGTAGCATTAGCACATTAAGTTGACATTAATGCCAACACACACTCATAAACCTAGCCATAAGCAAATAGCAGAGATCAAAGAATCCTATCAAAGACACTATTATCAGGAAGATCAGTAACATTGTTCCTTGTTCCCTGTTAGCAAATATTCTTTGTCATCAGCAAAAAAAAGCACTTATCATTTAATGAAAAATACTATAAACTTTCATTGTTAAGATGCCACTATACAAAACATTGTTTATGTTGTCATTTTACTGCCAAAGCACCTACAAGCCCCTGTCATTGTCAAAAAGATACCTGCCTTGCTCAAATCAGATTGTTAGTACTCAAACAACAAGAGCATTATCACTGTCAAAAAAATACCTACCCTGCTCAAATTAGACTGTTATGACTCATAAACAACAAGAGCATCATAATCCATAAGGCAAAATAGAAACACTGTTATTTCTCCCAAAACTCTGTCAGGATTTTCATTCCTTCCCACTGACATATGAAATACACTGGCAAAGACATAGTAAACTACTACATACCTGCCATACATGCCACATTTTGTAAACATATCTATCAGGGTACTTACAACAACTTTTGACATCACTTCCCATTCCATTTAACTTTGAAGAATGCTATACCCTGTTCCAAACAGAGCCTAAAACTACACCTGTCAACTGCATTTTTAGACATTGCAAAGATCTTCAACAAATTTAGGCTTAGTCTTGCATGCCTGCATACTATCATGCTCTTTCCTTGTCATAATGTACCAAGTACTATCATAATGACTATTGTCCTCACATTCAAATAATGAAATACAAACCACTATCAAACCAATAGAATCAATAATACTACTTGTGCAAACCACTGTCATAAAATGCAAGATGAGTTAAAGACAATTGCCTCAACTAGAAAAAATATCACTGCCAACCATTAGCTAAAGATGCAACCTCATCAAAGTGTAACGAGCATTTATCATTAAACTCTTTATTATCAAGAGTTAATTATCAACCATTAAGAACCAACAGATCATGTAGGAGGAGAACACAACACAGATCAAAGAACCATCATCCAAAGGAACCCAGATAGTAGACCCATGAAGTCAACATGCCACTATACCAAGCATAAGTAATTGCACCAAATCACCAAGATCACTATTCAAGATAGGGCTACAAGTAACCACAACACTATTACTGTCATCAATGACTAAGGCACAGGAGGAAGACTAAACCAGAGCAACATCAGAACACCAAACCACTGCACTGTTCAAAAATTCATAGCATAACCATACATCACTATCTTAATACAAACATAGGGTCATTGTATCCACACAAGTTCACTATCCAAGCTGCCTACCATATTGTTCATTACCAATCATTACATCCTAACCATCAAGAGAAGAATACCAACATGAAATGGTGATGCAGCAGCAAGCAACATTCAAAGATCCATAAGCACTTATGTGAACACCTCTATGCAACAATGAGTAATTGTTGTAACCATTAACACAATGAGTAAATCAACTCCTGAAAAACTAATAGCCAATGACAATCCAAGTGCCCTTGAAAGTACAACCTACCAAATCTTGTGCACCTCATGAAGCATTCCATTAACAAGACATGACTACTAGCACCATGGTAAAGAATAGACAAGAACCTGATATCCCTCAAGAATTCATGCACCAACCAATCATTTATGAACACTCTACATACCTCAAGAAACCTCCTAAAACTCCTTGGGGTTGAAAGATAGGACATTTGACAACTCCGCCTATCTTTATGCTCCTCTTTTAAGCTGTTATGAATGTTTCTTGTGCAGCATGCACAAGATTAGGCTCAACCTTTTCTTTCACTTGTTTTCTTCTCCAAACCATCTTAACACCTATCATCTTATGATGATTGACTGATTTCATTGGATCACTCTTACAAAACCTAGCAATATGTCCAAACCTATGACATCTAAAGCACATCATTTTGTTTCTTCTATTTGACCATTCAAAGGAGTTCTTATTATATCCCATTTTCCTTGCATGCATCCAACAATCCCTTTCTATGTGACCAGCTTTATTACAATTATAACAAACATTGTTATATTGATTTGTCAAAATATATGAACTCTTATCCTTATTCCATCCAAGACCATTTCTTGAGTGAGTTCTACAATCTCTAGCTCTATGACCATAAACATGACAAGAATAACAATAACCATGAAACTGAGAGTAGTTGTACCTTATTGAATGGTATTGCTTGATAGGTGGATGCCTTGAGGTCTTGTTTGTTCTTCTACCTTCATCAACACATTTATCTTCTTTCTTATTTGTAGGAGCAACAACATGATGACCCAAATCTATCTTCATCCTTGGTGTATTCCTGACTTTAGAAGTCTGCCCTTCTTCATATCCTAGGCCTGTTGTGTCCTTATGATGCTTTTGTTTACTCAATATGTCATTCAAGCAATCAATACTCTTTTCAAAATGAAAACTCTTGTGCAATTTAGAGGATGTTTTTTCCAACTCCTTTCTCAAATAGACTATTTCTAACTCTAGTTTTAGGCATTCACTAGTCTTGACTTCAAGATCAGATTTTGTAAAATCAACTATCCTTTTTTATTCTCCTATTTCTGTCTTTAGGCTAATAATTAGCTTATTTGACTCTTCAAGTTCTAAAGAAACTTTTACAAAATTTGAACATACCTTGTCCTTGAAATATTTTTCTTGTTGAAGTTGGTCTTTTAATTTCTGATTTTCTTTTCTGAGTTGCTTGATTGTATCCAGAGCACACAAGAGTTCACCTTCTATATCAACCTCGCACTCCTGTTCATCATAGTCCTGTTCATAGTCATCTTCATCCAAAAAGAGATCTTCTTTGTCATCAATTTCAATAACAAAGTCAATACACTTTGTGTCAATTTTCAGGGGTGACTCATGCAACAACTCATTACTTGACTTGACTGGGGTTTGTTGTACAACCTTTTGCTTGGCATCTTTCTTTTCTCTACTTCTTTTACACTTTCCCATGGTACTCCACTATCAGGACCTACCCAAGCCTGTTAGACTTCTATAGGGAACTTATGCTCTGATACCACTTGTTGGCCCAGGATTGCCGTTAAACCAAAAGATCAACCTGTCAATTTCTGATACAAGCGCCAAAGTTAATGAATCCACAAGAGGCGGTTAGTCCAAATATCCTAATGGTAAGAAAGAGTAGAGGTGACTACATTTTTGTCAGGTATATTTATGATCATATAAATATGAACAATGTTTTATATTTTGGTTGATTCCTTAGGTCATGTCAGTGCTTCAAATTTTAGAATTTTCTTTTCATTAGAGTTGAATTACATTAAATAATGACACATTTTCTTTAGTTCATTTTATGTCCTCAACTATGTTATAACATAGGTCTTTTATTGATCTAAGGTGTTTTGATAAAAGTAACCGAGAAGGGCCCGAACCCATGAACAAAAGCCAAGACAAGCGAACAAAACGAGTTTCACAAGTAGTGAAATAGGGAAACAAAATGGGATTTAGAAAGGGCCCAAACCCTTAAAACAAGAGGCAGCCCTGCTGCGAACAAAAGACAGAACAACAGGGACTAGACCACGCTTGAACTCGACCTTACATAACGAACACTTTTGACCCGAGGGTGCAAAGTAGAAACAGGCTTCGGAAGACCTTTCTTCCACATCTGAACAACGGTCCAAGAACTCAAAGGGTCTAAGTCCTCAGAACAAGGGGAGAGAGGGGAATCTACATCAGATTCCACAGACAAAGTCAGCACCTGAGAAGAGGGGGAGACCCTAGCACAAGCCACCAGTGAGCTCGAAACCAAAACAGGAGCAGGAAACTCCACAACGCCCTCACAAGAGGGGGCATCCAACGAAGGATCAGAAGACGCAGGAAGAATCGAGGGATTCACGGCAGCCTCCACAATGCCCACAGGGCCCGAAGTGGACGAGGAGGGCTCTTCAACCTGTGAGGGGTCCAACGGAGATTTAGGAGAATTGACGGTCAAGTGATCATCTGTAGCATTCTTCCACCAAGAGGCCGCACCCTTGCGACGAGAGGGGAGACAAACTGAGGCTAGGTGACCCGTGGCAAAGCATCGACGACATCTGAACAGGAGGCTCTCATAATCAAGCGGTTGTGAACAAGAGATATTCCCCACCTGCAAAACCACCTCCCTGTGAAGGGGTTTGGAGATGTCAATGTCAACCAAAATGCGAGCAAACGTGGAGTGACCAATGAAAGAGGTAGCTGAATCCACCATCAAGAAGCGTCCAATAGTGTTACCAATGTCCTCAAAACAAGAATCTTCCCAACACTGGAGAGGAAGATTCGAGAGCCTAACCCAGGTTGGCCTGATGTTTAGAGGCTCGGTGAGAGGGTTGAAGGAGCAAAACCAAGGTTTTATGGACAGGGAATGCACACCCCACATCCAAACCTGACCATTCAGTACAATATCCCTCTCCTCAGGGGAATTAAAAGCCACAACAAAGAAACCCTTGGTACACGGAAACAATTCAATCTTGCCCTCCATTAAGGGCTTCCAAGACTCCAAGACCCAGCTGTGAAGATTCGGCAGGGATGGCCACAAGTTGTTGAACCTACACACAACCCCAATGCAATGATAATGGTCCTCGTTCTCTAGGACATCCTCCTTACACACTACAACAGGAGGTGATAGTGCAGAGGGAAAAAAAGCCCTAGGAGAGGGGCGAGCAAGCAGAGACCCAGCAAAAAAATCCGCTTCAAGAAAGAGGGCCCTGAAGGAACCCCGCCCGCCTGAAGGGAAACCAGAAGCAGAGCCACAACCTTTCACAGTCGTACCAGAGGTGGACGCTCTTGAGGAGGTGCCTACAGAGCGAAAAACCTTCAGAGAAACATCCCCTGTGCAAACAGTCTAAGCAACAGAGGAAATCGCCTGTGCTGGAACAAGAACGGAGGCAAACACATCAAGGGACGCCAGATCCTGAGGCCGAGCATCAGGAGGAAAAACACCTTGCACAACAGAGAGAATCTGAGGAACCGTCGGGGCATCCGTCGAGATCCTGGTGATGGGCAAGAGCTCCATTTCAAACAATAATATTCCTTTATTGATCTAAGGTGTTATCCATATTCAGTGGTTGTATATTTCCTTTTTATTCTTGGGATACATTCGATCCCTTTGGTGGGGTTGATTTTTTTCTTGCATTGAGATTTAGATGAAATGTGAAGGAAATTCACTAGGGTTAATGTTGTCAATGGTTTAAAAATAAATAAAATATTTATTCAAATGAAAATAAAAACAAAACAAGTGCCACTAGTGATATGTTGTAATAATAGTATGTGTTTTGTGGTTGAAATTTTTTTCTTAGATTAAATATTTGTTTAATATTGATGTGGCACTGATTTATTGGTAAATACTCTTCATGAATTCATTAGTTGATTTTGAGGTTGATTTGATATTTGTTTGGTTATGATAGACTACAATGGAGTTTGCATGGGAGAACGTCAAAAAATGTGAATTTTAGTCTAATATTACCAATTCTTGAGTCTCTTTTTCATTTATTAGAACATTTTGCTACTTATATCAATTTTTCATTTTACTATGTTTTAATAATTTTTATTATAAAAATAATATTAATTATATTATTTTATAGAATATTATAATTACAATGAAGAAAAATTAAATAATCATATTACTATGAATATTACACAATATAATATATTAATATTTAGATGAATAAAATATATTAATATTTAATATTTATACACAAATATATATATCAATATTTCATTTTACTATTACGAATAAAAAAATTATTTTACTATAATATAACATAATATAAATACATTATAATAATAATTCTATTTATTTGTATAATCAATAATTTAATATAAATTTTTTAATTAATATATTACTCTATTGATATTTCAAATAAGAATTTCATAATTAATATATAAAATGAATAAATATGAATATTATACAATATAATATATTAATATTTAGATCACTACAATATTTTAATATTTATTAAAATGAATATAATGGCCACTTATGAATTATAATATTGATATTTTAAATATCAATAAAATAATATAACTAATACTATTTTTATAATAAAATTTATTATAACATAATAAAATGAAATATTCATATATATATTTATTTATGAAAAATTAAATATTAGTATATTATAATGAAGAAAATATTAATGGTCTATGAAGTAGAAAAATTAATTGGCACTCAAACTAGAAACCCAACATGAATTTCAAAATGATAATATGCCTCATACTTTTATGAATTCTAATATACTAACCTCAACATAGGGGAGTTTTCTTGCACTAAAGGGCATGCATGCTTATTATCATACTAGCACTTGCACCCATAGGAGGTTCAAGGAATCCGACGTGTGAGACAATTCTGAGCACTATAATGCTCACATTTAATTGGCACTCAAACTAGAAACCCAACATGAATTTCAAAATGATAATATGCTTCATACTTTTATGAATTCTAATATACTAACCTCAACATAGGGGAGTTTTCTTGCACTAAAGGGCATGCATTCTTATTATCATACTAGCACTTGCACCCATAGGAGGTTCAAGGAATCCAACATGTAAGACAATTCCGAGCACTATAATGCTCACATATAAAAGCATATCGACTAACTAGAAAATTACTTTTTCTAATGAAAACTTTAGATTTTGAACAATATGAATATTTATGCCATGAAATCTTGAACCGTATGGAATATTTATGCCATGAAATAATATGTGAGAAAAAATGAGATAAATATACTATGAAGTCTATCACCCAATGTTGGAAAATGAACACAATAATGTATGTCCTAAAAGTGCACCTGCTAGAGTTTCCAATAAAATATTTTACTTGTTATTCATCTACCTTCGTTCTAAATTTTTTCCTCCTTTAAAACATAACTCACTTACAAATAGTAGGTGGTGTTTGATTTTTTTGTGATATATTCTTTCTTTTCTTTTTCTTTGAGATTCTTTTTGTGGCAAAACAAAGCCACAAATAAATATTATTTACTTTAGTCACTCAATAAACAAATTAAACAATCCTCAATTTGTAAAACATGTAAATAATTAAACAAAAAGTTAAATAGTACCAGTAAACAAAAAAAGTTAACTAATACCAGTAAACAAAAAAAAGTTAAATAGTACTAGTAAACAAAAAAGGTAAATAATACCAATAAACAAACATAAAGAGCTCACAAAATCTACTGTGCTTCTACACTTGAATTCTTAGCTCTCTTTTCATAACAATTTGTTTTAAATAATCCCATAATGTCAAAAAGATAACTAACTTTAAACCATTTTGTTCTTACTCTTAAACATAGCTTAAAAAAATACCAGACTCCTTGGTTGTTGGATTGTTTTCTTTCAATTTTTATTTCAACAATTTAGATTACTAGTACAAATATAACAATACCAAAATAATGTTAAAATTAAACGATTATGTGTTTCATAGGTCTCATTTCCCACTGCAAATATTTTATTGACAATATTTGTTTTAACTATACTATAACATAAATATAAATACATCATAAATTTCTATAATCAACAATTTAATCAAATATATGTAGTGGACATCAGATATATTTTATTGGAGATTTTTGAATGGAGCTCCCGCTCGAATCCTCGCTTGAAACCCTTGCGCTTCTATCTTCGTTGGAGTCCAACCTTGTTTAGCCTCCTGTTGCTGATGTTGCTGGAGTTTCGATTGCTGAGGGCCTATCTACTTCGGGCGCCTCTGTTTTGGGAGGAAAATCTACGATGCCCTACGGATTTCCTCCTGAAGGGCATAGCTCTTTTTGTTTTGTTGCAGGTCATGGTGTGTCGGCTGTGCAAGGCCCAAGAGTGTCCTGTGATTTTGGCGTGTCTTTGGGCAGACCTCTTCCTATTGTTGGGGCTGGTCTGACAGTAGGTCCGAGTGTGGCCATTAAGACAAGGGTTTCTTTTGGCTCTTCTTCGGGAGCGGTTCCTGTGCTAAGATCTCCTATGCCCAACAACTTTGCATCTTCTGGTGGGCAAAGCTCCTTTAGGGCCCTCTTTCCCGAGGTTGAGGGCACTATTCCTTGCAGTAAGCTGCATGTTCTCCTTTCTACTCCTCTACCCTCTGCGCTACCTCCTTCGGTTGTGGTGTGCAGGCCCGAGGTTCTGGAAAATGAAGTTTATTATAAGGATCATGGGGTTGTTTGCAGATTCAACAACTTGTGGCCGTCTCTGCCGAACCTGCACAAATGGGTCTTGGAGTCTTGGAAGCCCTTGGTGGGGGGCAAGATTGAGTTGTTCCCGTGTGCTAGGGGTTTTTTTGTGGTGACTTTTGATTCCCCAAAGAACATGATTCTATTTTGAACGGCAGGGTTTGGTTGTGGGGAGTTCATTCCCTCTTCATCAAACGGTGAACTTGCTACTTCAACCCTCTTACCTAACCTCTCAACATCAGGCCTACTTGGGTTAGGCTCCCAAATCTCCCCCTTTAGTGCTGGGAAGATTCATGTTACGAGGACATTGGTAATGCTATTGGATGCTTTCTGTTGGTGGATTCTTCTATCTCTTAGCTGGAACACTCAATGCTTGCTCGCATTCTAGTCGACATTGACATCTCCAAACCCCTTCATGGGGAGGTGGTTCTACAGGTTGGGGAGAGATCGTGGACACAATTTCTCGATTATGAGGGCCTCCCTTTCAAGTGTAGACGGTGCTTTGCCACTGGCCACCTTGCCTCTATTTGTCCACACTCTCGTCGCAAAGGCGCGGCCACTTAGTGGAAGAATGATTCAAACGCTCATTCGACCATCAATGCTTCTGACTCTCTAGAGGGCTCTCCCTCGTCGGTTGATGCGCTATCTCCGGTTGATGTTTCTCCCTCTCCTAAGGGTTCTTTGGCGATCGTGGAGGTCGAGAATCTGTCTTCTAATCAGACGTTGATTGCCCCTTCTCTTGCGAGTGATGTGGCGCTTCCTACTATTGCTCAGTGTTCGTGTTCCCCAGCTTCTAGTGCTAGGGAATTGCCCTCATCTCTTGTTCCGTCTGTTATGGTGGAATCCTATGTGGATTCCCCTCCCTCTCCGTGTTCTGTGGACTGACTCTTTGAGTTCATGAACTGTTGTTCAGAGAAGGAAGAAAGGTCTTCACAAATCTGCTTCCTCTTTGCACCCTCAGGTCAAAGGCGTTCGTCATGATAGGTCGAGATCTGGAGTCGTCTAGTCCCTGGTGTTTGTCTTAGTTTCTGCAGCGGGCTACCTTTTGTAGTTGAAGGGTGCGGGCCCTTTCAAACTCATGTTCTTCAATTTCATTGGTTGTGAAACTCGTCTCCTTCACCTTTTGGGTTTTGTACATGGGTTCGGGCCCTTCCCGGTTATCATTATCAAAACAATTTAATCAAATATAACAATATCAAATTAATGTCAAAATGAGATGATTATATGTTTCATAGATCTCATTTTCCTTTTCGAGTGCAAATATTTTATTAACAATATTTCATTTTAGTATAATATAACATAAATATAAATATATTATAAATTTGTATAATCAACAATTTAATATAAATTTTATTATGAATATATATATATAATGAATAGATATTAAATAATTTTTATAACGCTGAATATTATATTAATATGAAAACTACTATACTATATCTGTCTAAAGAGTCTTAACAGAAAACAAAAAAACTACAAGGGGAAGAGACAAATTACACAGGCCCCTTCCCTCAACATTAAGCTTACAATATTTTTCAACCTCCTGACCTTCTAACAGCACCACCACATCAGGTTCCTTGCCACCTAAATCTACTACCGCTCCCAGACAACATTCTAAATCCACAGGAAAGGAACCCATTGGAAGAGCCATCCATAACCCTTTCGCCAGAGCCTCCACCGCGTTTTGAAGGTTGGCCATCCTGCGCTTGATGCCATGCAAATGGTCCAGCAGACAGTCATGATACATATCCATGTGGTTATCCACCTCAACCAAATCATCATGCAGAAGGAAAGAGGTGGCCACTGTCGCCATGATCATGGTGCAGCCAAGCGATTGTGCACCATCAAAGGCACTCCATCCACCCCTGGTATATCTAGGGTCCATCAAAAAACCCGCCATAGCCTCCCTTAATTTAGTCTCAAATAAACCGTCAACATCTTTCACCACCCCCCACATTTGCACCATCCACCTACGCAGACAAGGATTTTTAGTTTCTGCGTCCACAAAATGCATGAATTCATCCATCGCCTCACCTCCCGTCACTTTGCGCTTACATTTCTAACTTCAATCCCTCTTGACTGGCTTTTACTTTCACCGGAGAGCACCATTTTGCCTCCTACATGTCGCTTCCTTGCTATCAAAGCCATCACCACCAGCCACCTCAACACATAGCAACCAACATACATAGACAAATAGCACCTGTCCAATATGCCAAAGCAAAGCATTAAGAAAAGCGAGGCCCACCGCTCATCTTCACGTATCATTAATACTCTTGTCCCATCACATTGGGTTCCGCGGGCGCTAGACACTGTCACCCAACGACACTTCTAACAATCATCAGTATGTCCTTCCTCGTCACCCTCTTTTGCTTGTCTGACGTGGATCTTACCCCTTATCGGGTGAAGATTGCTATTACATATTAATATTGAATATATTTACACCAATATATCAATATTTCATTTTACTATGTTTCAATAAATTTTATTATAAAAATAGTATTAATTATATTATTCTATAGATATTTAAAATATCAATATCAATATTATAATTACAATGAAGAAAAATTAAATAATCATATTAATATGAATATTACAAATATAATATATTAATATTTAGATCACTAAAATATTTAAATATTTAATATATATATATATATATATATATATATATATATATATATATATATATATATATATTTCATTTTACTATAATATAACATAAATTTAAATACATCATAATGATAATTTCATCTATTTGTATAATCAATAATTTAATATAAATATTATTATTAATTATATTATTCTATTGATATTTAAAACAAGTGCCATGTAGTGGCGAGTGCCTCCCTTGTAGTGATGTGCAAATTTAAGAGAAGATTTGAGCATATTTATGAGGCAAATTTGAGCAAATATATGAGACAGATTTATGTAGACTTATGAGGCAGATTTGAGCAGACTTTATGAGGCAGATTTGAGCAGACTTATGAGGCACATTTAAAGGAGAATTATGATTTGAATTAGAGAAGATCATGGAGCATATATAAATGATAGCACTCCCCGTGAACAATTAGATTCAACACGCAGAGATTCAATAGATTAGACTCAAACGAGATTCATCACCACACGATTCCACAATAATGATAGGAAGTTCAGGCTATGCATTCACAATTAGGGAGCTACTAAATACATAAATGTTTACTTATAACCAGATGACCATTTGAGGATTCAATAGGAACCAGAAACATGTTAATATAACAACATTTGATCCATATACATGCAACGTATTGTATGTGACAGAACAAACAAAATAGAGACTTTTTATTAACAGACTTTTCTTTCTTACAATTTATCATCTCATGCACTACAGGGGTATTCAACACCTTCATATTCGCTTCCTTCTACAGATTCTCCTTTGTCCTATCTTCTGCACTCGGTCCTCTACAAAACCCAACTCATGTCTTTGCCAGACTCCCACCTCTGACTTCGGCTTAGGGTCTTCTTCTACACACATCACCACATCGGCCTTCTTTATCATCTACCTTATCCTCTGGCCTTCTGCCCTCTTCAATTCATGCCTCTTGACCTTTTTAACTCATAACCTCTCGGCCTTCTCTCTTAACAGTTTGGCCTCCTACAGCTCATCGGCCTCTCTCTGTCGCCCTCTGCTTTTTCTCCTCCATCAATATATATATTCATCTCTTCGTGCCTTCCAATTACTCTACTGTCGTGACCTCTCAATTCCTCCAACTGGCCACTTAACCGTCAATTTTTTTTCCTCCATAACGGTTCGACAGAAAAATTCCCTTTCGAATGTGAACCTATCGCTCAGCGACAGAAGTCTTTCTAACTTGACTCTCCTTCCGAATTACCTGTGTGATAGGAATTCCGGCTGCGCAATACTCCGCAATAGAAAATTGACTTTCAAGTAACCGTCGATGAACATTGCTCTTAGCTAATTATTATTGTAACTGTCTATTCTCCTTTGCCCTAGTTGTGCCAGTAAGCTTCCAAAACACCCTTCTGTTACTCAATGCCCTCTATCGACCTTGTTTACTCGATGCCCTCTTTTCTTTTTCCAGCGACTACTCACGACTCAATTGTTTTTAAGGAGTCCCTCCAATTTACCTTCCAGTTGTCCTGTAGTTCTCTTCTTTTTTTGACCTTTCGATTGCCTCCAAAACTGTAACAGTTAGAACTAATTCTTGGTAGTTTTTGCGACAAGAACAAGTCTTTGGATTATAAGCGACATGGAGATACTTACTTTGCGACAGGACGTTAACCTCACAAACACGCAAACCACCAAACACTACAGAATTCTCAACACTGAACAAAACTCAAAACCAAAATATTAGATGGAGAGCAATGCCCCTGCATCAATAAAGAAAGAATATGCAAGCGTGTGTGAACATATAAGTACATTTATGTTATGGTAAATGAGAAGAGGGGAATCATGGAATGAATAAGATAGTGATGCCCATCATCCATTGAAGAAGTAACATCTTGAATGTGGAACTTTGTTTTGGAAGTTGGTGCTTCTTAAAGGAGAGATTGGTCTCTCGCTAAGTTGGTGCTTAGCAATGGGGGTTGGTGCCTCCAATAGGTTGGTGCCTACAAATTGTGGGGATTGGAGTCTTCAATAGGTTGGTGCTTACGAATCTTGTAAAAGAGTTTTATATATAAGCAATATTTTGTCGTGGTTTTCTCCCATAAGGGTTTCCACATAAATCATGTGTTCATCAAGTGTTGCATT
Source organism: Cunninghamia lanceolata (assembly GCA_027924645.1). Taxonomy (NCBI): domain Eukaryota; kingdom Viridiplantae; phylum Streptophyta; class Pinopsida; order Cupressales; family Cupressaceae; genus Cunninghamia; species Cunninghamia lanceolata. The sequence continues at coordinate 19,542,805 of BSBN01000524.1, forward strand.
ATTGTTAGATCTTATATGAATGATGTTGTTATGGTTGTTGGTTTGAAAAAGTAAAAGATCATGTTATATTGATTCACCCCCCACTTAGTATAATCCCGTGCTCATCAAATATGAATAGTAATATTCATATTAATCATATTAATATGATTAATTTATTTTAAATATTAATAAAATAATCTAATTAATATTATTTTTATAATAAAATTTATTATAACATAGTAAAATGAAATATTCATTTATATTTTTTTATAAAAAATAAATAGTAATATATTATAGTGAAGGAAATATTAATTCAATGAGCTGAAATTTATCAAACTCATAATATCTTTGGGTTTATGAAGTAGAAAAATTAATCGGCACTCAAACTAAGAAACCCAACATGAATTTCAAAATAATAATATGCCCCATATGTTTATGCATCCTAGTATACTAACTTCAACATAGGGGAGTTTTCTTGCACTGAAGGGCATACATGTTTATTATCATACTAGAAAATTATTTTTTCTAATGAAAACTTTAGATTTTGAACAATATGAAATATTCATGCCATGAAATCTTGAACTGTATGGAATATTTATGCCATGAAATAATATGTGAAAAAAAATGGGATAAGTATACTATGAAATGAACACAATAATGTATGCCATATAAGCGCCTCTCCTAGAGCTTCCAATAAAATGTCTTACTTGTTATTCATCTATCTTCGTTCTAAATATTTTTCTCCTCTAAAACATAACTCACCTACAAATAGTAGCGGGTGTTTGATTTTTCAATGAGATATCTTCTTTCTTTTCTTTTTCTTTGAGATTCCTCTTGTGGCAAAACAAAACCACAAATAAATATTATTTACTTTAGTCACTCAATAAACAAATTAAACAATCCGCAATTTGTAAAATATATAAATAATCAAACAAGAAGTTAAATAGTACCAATAAACAAAAAAGTTAAATAGTGCCAATAAACAAACATAAAAAGCTCACAAAATTTGTTGTGCTTCTACACTTGAATTCTTAGCTCTCTATTCATAACAATTTGTTTTAAATAATCTCGTAATGAAATTAAATAATATCGTAATGTCAAAAAAATAACTAACTTTAAACTATTTTGTTCTTACTCTTCAAAATAGCTTTAAAAAATATCGGACTCGTTCATCTTGTTTATCCAACCCACTCCTTCACTGTTGGATTGTTTTCTTTTAATTTTAATTTTAAGTTAGCAATTTAGATTACTAGTACAAATATAACAATACCAAAGTAATGTTAAAATTAAACAATTATGCGTTCCATAGATCTCATTTCCCAGTACAAATATTGTATTGACAATATTTGTTTTTACTATAATATAACATACATATAAATACATTATAAATTTCTATAATCAACAATTTAATCAAATATAACAATACCAAAGTAATGTCAAAATGAATCTATTATATGTTCCATAGATCTCATTTTCATTTTCCAATGCAAATATTTTATTGACAATATTTAATTTTACTATAATATAACATAAATATAGATACATTATAAATTTGTATAATCAACATTATAATATAACATAAATATAAATACATTAAACAAATTATATATATATGAATCAAAATTAAATAATCACATTAATATGAATATTATATTAATATAAATATTACAATTTTTGTTATAATATTTATATATACCTAAAGAAAAAAATATTATTTGTTTAACATTAAAAAAAATTATTTGTTTAATAATCAAATTCCCACAAGAATTTAGCCACTGAGAATTTAATTAAACAAGTTAGCTACTTCCCTCCCACCTTATTTTTCTCCAAAATAATACTCTGCTTTGATTGGTTTACTCTAGATAGATTAATCACTAGATTAAAAAAAAACTCATTGCAATAGTACTGCAAAACCAAGTACTAATAGATTAAGAGTAATTGCAGCATTGTATTCCAGTAGTGCCTCAAATAATTGTAAAACTCGCACTCTGCTCATTACCCTGCCCTATTAAGATTGTAGGGCCTTTTGTGGCCAAAAACATCTGGAAAGTTTGGGAAACGCATCTTAGATGTAAGGGCACAATTCGACACTAGTTTATCGATGCTTCTGCAATACAACAAGCCTTTGAATATTATTTTTTAACGAATGTCAAGAGGATTTATCTTATGGCAAGAGTCAAATACCGAGTTACACCTCTTCAATAAAGAAAACTGTTACTTCGAAGAATAAGTTTCGACACCAAACGCTCTTTTAACAAGCTCAGTTTGATATTATCATATGATTGTGGGCAAGTCTATCCATTACGTGTCAACGCCATAACACACGACTATAATATTCTTGAAGAACCTTTTGGCCTACATTCAGTAGCTTACCTTCTCAGAAATCTCTTTTCTGTGTACTTCCTGATCTATTTTTCAGCAATATTGTGGCTCTAATTTCTTTCCAGTTTCAACAATCTCGACAGTATTTAGCGTCCCCGCCACCTAGTCCTTCCACAAGAAATTATTTTTCCAAATCTTCCAAACAAACATAGTAATAATAATTATAAACATGCGTATCACTAGCTCCCCTATACTCCTGAACCCACCATTAAGGACAAATTACAATCTAGGCTTTCAATATATTGGATAGAATTCAAATCCAGAGGACACCGACAGAACCCAAGAAGATAACTCTTGCGCGGTCAGTTTTTCAAGTGCTGCCCCTCGGCTCTACGGTGAAATATCTAGAATAATTACACAGCCCACGTGTTGTCGGTGGGATATTTGAGTCTGCCAAACACCTTATTTGGTCTTCCCTAAATGCAAAGCACCCTTATTATAGGCAGATAATTTCTTCCAGGTATGCCGCTTGATTTATTGTAATTTATAGGGATTTGACCATCATGAAAATGATCTGCCTTCAATGCCAAGATTTCTTCTTCAACTTTGGTTATCATATTCCTCTCCCAACACACACGGGCATTTTGCCTGCGTTCATTTGTTAATTTTCTTATTTTCAAAATTGCCTATGATTATATGTTTTAGTGTTGCATATCAGAAGGGGTATTTATATTTTCCGTGCTCATGGACCCCTTGCCCTTTGAGGACTGCATAATATGTTTGAGAGCTGTATTTCCAAAAATAGCCTTCAGCCACCTTGGTATAGGCTTTAAGAAGCCTAAAATATTAAAATAAAAAAAATAATAAATAGGGAGCAATCCATACATATGGAAATTAAATGAACTTTACCTCGAGTTCCTGCAACCTAACAGTACATAACGTACGTGATAAATAATGTGTATTTTGAATTTTCTCAACCAAACAACAAGATTTAGGGAAAAAAAACACTATTATCTGTGCAAATATGAAAATCTAAATACTAAAGAATTCAGAGAAATTGAATGATTTAGGCATAAGAGTAACTTAAATCATCCTATGAAGAAATAATTGAATGTCTGATCAACAGTATCAAAAGGGATACTTCATTCACTACTAGAAAGGAATCCATTGAACAGAAAAAGATACCGCATTGATAGGGCTGCATGTCTTCAATTGACAGATTCCTCATTGGAAATCCATGGGAAATGATTGAATAAGACAATAAATTAACTTACCATTCTCAAAAGAGGAAAATTTCCTATGGATTCCTATTTCTATGTAATCTCAATCCTTGCATTATTAAGTCAAAAATGCAAAGAATGACTCCAACAAATACAAATATTAAATTTACCTTCAAGGTTGGAAAACCTTTAATCAGCGCTGGTGGAAATTAACGAATGCAACACCTCTTGATGTGGAAATTAACGAATGCAACACCTCTTGATTTAATGAACAAGCTTTGAAGCCGGCTACAAATCTCAATGATCAACCACATGTACACCTCAGGGGAAAGAATACATTGGTCCCCTATACCTACCTTTGTCATTGCGTGAAACTTGTGTATAACTGATGAAACGAATATGAAGCAAATATGGCTCTCTAGGAAATCTCTCTTGGAATCCTTATTGAAATCCAAAGCCACCAGGGAAACCACCTTCAAAGTGAAACGTGAATTGTTGCCCACCGCCAAAAGGGTTGAAGCCACCACCACCCATAGCAGGTTCTTCAATATCTTCACCTCTATCATACTTCATTCGTTTCTCATCATCTCCAAGCACCTAAATTTGAAGATTAAGGCCAAGGTCATTCTCATTGCCACATGGGAGCCACTTTCATTAAATTGAGAACACATGGTACATCAAACTGTCTTGGAAGAAAGATAAGGACATAAATATAATAATGAATGCAAGAACCTCTCATAGAGTACTGAGTTGAATCTCACACCTTCTAGCATATAAAAAGACTGACAGCAGTCATAATAGAAAATTTCAGCAAACCTCCAACAAAGGCTAAAAGAAAAAAATGGAAGTTATAAAATCCAATCAAAATATCATTTCTCAATTTCTTGCTACGTTTTCAGGATGCAAAATTTATAGCAAATATATTTGTTTACTGAGCATTTGTATTATATAACATCTCACACATACTAATCACTTTTGTGCATCATTTTTCTCTCCTTGGACCAAGGAACATATTTGTAACAACATTAATTATTGAATCTCGGCATAGATATTTATTCTATTAAAAGATGCATCATCAACATATTTGTATGGCATTTAATTATTGAAGCTCAGCATACATAGTTATTCGGTTAAAGGATGTCTGGGAGCATTTCAATAACCAAATGACCAAAATATTTGCACAGTTTTCTGTGCTGAGTTCCTCATGTGTCCCACGTACAGGAAAGCAAAATTTTTGTACTCAATGTTAAGGATTATCCAGAATCTCTAGTTCTGGAAATCACAAAAAGTAACATCAATGTGGAGAAAAGATTGAGAACAGGATGGAGCATTATGCATCAGCTTTCATGTCCCCAGTCCAAGTAAACGTGGCCCTCGTTACTAATTTCTGTGAAGCCTAGTTCAGTATTAGTTTTTCATGGAGTGATAGATGAATTGCTCTATGACATGTATCCCTAGATACTATAACAGTAGACTTCCTGGATCCTAGCCAGCTTTTGGATATACTGTGAAGAGAATCGAGTCAAATCATCTTCCAGGATTCAAAGTTCTCTGCAAATACAAGTGGACTTTGATGGGTCCTGTCAAGAAATGTTTAAAGGCTAATGGTAGAAAAGATGTTATTAGTTGCCGTGATGCTTCATGTTTAGCAAGTTGTAATATGTTTCCTGAAATCAGACCATATCTTTTTACTATATCAAAACAGAAGCAATAATGGCTGCAGGACTTTTCAGATGATTTTTTTGGGCTTTTAATTTCCAATAATGGAAGCAAAAATCATGTTGCAAGTAAGTCCCAAACCACCATTCTTGGTGATTTTTATCTCTAAAAATCTCAATTTAATCAATAAATCGCCCAAAACGATTTTTTTTCCAAAAAAAAAAAAAAAATTGCAATTTAATCAGCAGAATCGTGAGTTTTACCGGTTTTTGACCAATTGAACATGATTTTGACCTGGTCGGGCAATTTTTCCATCACATAAAGGTTGTCTTTGTCGAGTGATTTTCACATTTGTTTGCAACTTTGCACAGCAACTAATTTTTCACAACCTCAATAACCTCCATTGCTGCTACGGTATGGAGATTTTCTATGCTTCCATCAATCTCAGTCACCATTAGTAATATGCCTGAAAGGGTATTTATTTATTTGATCCAAATAAACAGATTTTGCACAAGAAAGCTCCCGAAATCAAAATAAATAAGATTATAAACAGTTCATATATTGAGATAGAGCCCAATTTCGCAATCTGAAAGCAAAATTTTGCTTATGAAATCATCAGGTTTACAGGAGTTCCGCCAATTGTTGTTTTTGACAAATAATGAGTAAATGTGCTTTTCACCAATGTTCGCTTCCTGGAAAAATTTGAGGAAACGTAATGGAGGTAACGTGGACACCTCAAATTTCTACAAAATTTAGTATGCAAAAAATTATGGAATCGTAATTTATCATAATACACCTCTTTATCAAATAAGCAGAAAAGCATGTCAGCTGGCTTTTAGCTTAATTCATTGTTGCAATAAAGTTTCTTGAATTGTTTTTCTTTAATAGAATTGGTTTCCTACTATAACTAGGGTGACTTTTATGGCTTGATTTTATTTTCGTGTTAAAAATATTTATAAAATAGATACTCCTATTTGCAAAATCTATATTAAGTTATTAAAATAGCAAAAGTTGCATGAAGCATAGTTGAAAAACTCAGACTCAGGCAATTAAAAAATCGGAAAAAAACTCTGGCAAATTTATCAAACATATAAAATGCATAATTTTTTTTAAAATATTCTTAAAAAACACAGTTTTTAATTTATAGAATGCATTACTGATTTCTTTCATATATAAATCAAAATTAGAGTTTAATATTGATATGATATTATGAAGTAATATTTATTTAATAATATTGATATTTATTGTTATGCACTTATGAACTATGAAGTAATAATAAATAATAAATATTATTTATTTGTTAAAACTTAATAACATTGATATGTATTATCATTTATGAACTTATCTAAAGACTAATGTTATTTTTTTAATAAGAAAATAAATTATAAATATAATATTTTATTATACTGTCCAAACCCTTCTCTTCATTTTAATTTTTTATTTTCTTTAAAAACTGAGGGAATCCTGGAATTCAAAGTAGAAAAACAAAACACAAAAAAAAAAAAATCTGAATCTGCAAATCTTGTCCCCCTTGAAACAAATTGTGTCCTCCTTGGATAAAATCGCGTCCCAAATCTGCGAAACTGGACTTGATAAATCACATCTCTGCATTTTTTTAAAATAACTGTTCACTTTTCTAAGTTTTTAGATTAAAAAATTGGTTTTTATAAGTCAACTTTGGACAGGTTTTTGCAGGTCGATGCTAGTCATGCAGGTTTTGGTGAGATCACAATTTTTGCTGGTAAAAATCTCCACGAGTCAACACAAAAACTCGCGACAAAGTATTGCTGCGAGTAACTCGTGGCGATTTTTTCAACTATGGCATGAAGTAATAATAAATATCAGAAGAGGCTGCACAAAGCCAAAGAGGAGAGGAGCAAACGGGCCAATGGCATAAAGTTTAGGGAAGAGGAGCACAAGATGAGAATGCCTTGAAATTCAAAATTTGAATAATAATGTCTTGTTATCATTTATGCATTAAACAGTATGCATTGTGCAATGTAATCTAATCAATGATATGAACATAAATTAAACAAATTATATTCCACAATTCATGGGCTAAACTCTCATTTTTATTTGCTCTCTATATCTCTGTGCCATTAAAATGCCTTCAAATTTAGAAAACAGCAAGTTTTCTTTTTCGTTATTGCATTTTTCTATGTTTTCTGAATCCAATTATTTCCCTATTAAATCACAATTTTTTGAAAAATCTTAATCTTTTGGTTTGCTCATTTTTCCCCAAAAGAAAATTTGCTCCAAAAAATTGTGGTAAATTGTGATTAGTTGCAACCCAGGCCATGGCAATTTTTTTACTGTAAAAATTGCAAGTTTTACATTTGACTTAGCCTGCATGATTTTTTACTGACTTTTATTTGAAAATGCATGAAAAAAGTGGAATAAACTCATCTAAATCACAAGTTTGATCAGTTTATTGGTGCATTTGACATCTTTGGCAAGTCAGCTGATTTTTCAGCATAAAACTATATTTTTTAATCACGATTTTTTATTTCACAAAAAACCCTAACCCTATTTTTTCTATTTTCTAAAAAAATCCTAACCCTAACCCTACCTCAATTTTTTCCTGATTAAATCACAATTTTTTGAAAAAAAAAATTGGTTTGTTGATTTATTCTTGAGATCAATTTTTGCTGCTATATTATTTAACTGATGAAGCTTTTCTTTTAAATATGCAAATTCAAAAACTTTATTCATAGAAATATAATTTAATTTTCCCACCTAACAAAAGAACTGTGCCATACATATTTTATCTCAGTGCAGACATGTGTCAATGCTTAGGGCAATATCTGCAAATCTACTTAACTTTAAAAGAATGCCCAATGCCCCTACTTGTTAAGCAGTATTTCTACTTGATTCTTAGCATCCACAAGCCTTTGAAAATGGAGGAAAGTCTATCTATGCCAAAACACACAGCAGGCATCTGAAACTAAAATCCCATGCTTCTTACCTCATATGCTTCTGCAATTTCTCTGAATTTCATTTCTGCTTCCTCCCTATTGTCAACATTCTTGTCAGGATGCCACTGTAACGCTAGCTTTTTGTATGCTCGCTTGATTTCCGCAATGGATGCAGTGTTTGAAACACCAAGAATCTTGTACCAGTCTTTCCGCTTGCTCAGCTTCAAAGAGTGCTCAGCTCTCTGGAATGCTTCCCTGATATTCCTATCCTGCAAGTTGCAAATGTGTTGAAGTCTGTAATTAGAAGGGGTAAGAAAATAAAATCAACGTGTTCAAAGTGCTGCAAACTATTGGTAATGATGTCCCTATATATACAAGACTTGAATACGAAGAAGCTAGAAAGATCGGTTCTCTGCTTTGGTGATATCCCATAGGCAAACAATGTTTATGTAAGAGTTACAGATACTGCAATCAACCATAAAAAATAAACCAAAATTATTCATCCAGGTATCAAAGGACCCACTTGCAATTGCTCAAAACACCCAGTAAAGCATTGGAAACTATGTTATACACTAAAGTCATTAAGTATAGCACCTATGTTGGAGATTTGATCCAAATTGGATCATTTTGTAATGTAATTTGCTTCACACATGTTACTTTCTCTGTTGTAAAAGACTCTAAGAGGCTTAGACAATCCTAGTATTATTATCCTATGTAATCTGTTTATCTCTAATAGGCATAAAACTAAAACAGAATTGTGCATGTATTCAGCACATTGTATAAAGGTCTGGAAATCATTTTGTCACAAGTTCACGAAGACCAAAGGAATCTGCCTAAGAGTTATGTTTGGTCATTGAAGGTATCAGACATGTATGTCTTCAACCAAAACCAACCTCAAACTAGGAGACTAACTTGGAATGTGGATCCATTAGTTTGCCTTCTATTGGGATGGTTCGTTATTTAGATCTTTCTTTATTGAACTTGAGCATTCCTTGGTTAAGAGAGCCACGGGAAGAAGACAAACAGTCAATCAGAGATGAGTTCAACATGCACAACACAGGAGAAGGAGAGACCAGATAACAAAGTTTTGAAGTTGCAGAACAAGGAAAATACACATTTATTTGTATACAATATCCTTGTGAGCTTTTAACCTTGCATTTTGTTGATATAGATTGGGTGCACAGGCCCACTTGCTGGAGTTTCCCACACTAGGTTTTATTCAGGTTTCCTCTTTGGGTATACTCTTGTGTGTGAATTGGTTCATATTTATTTTACATGTTTACTTGTTCAGTTTCCAATTATTCATGTAATTCATAACACATCTCCACTATGAGCAAATACACATAGGCGTAGTACTAATTCTGCACATAGTTCCACAACATACTCATAGGACTAGATAAAATTCACATTAATGAATTAGACATTGGTGTAACCAAGCTAATTACAGATCATATTGGTGTAAAATCTATTTATTGTCCCTTGGAGTGTGGATTGCAATATTACAGGTTGCAACTGATGCCATTGACAAGATTGACAAAGGGAAGAGGTGAAAGTAGCTTACTACCATTGCAATAGAATATCCCTGAGGTAAAACTATCAAGTTAGAGGGAACATGACTAAAGGAGATAGACCCCTAGATTTTGAGGACCAAGAAGCGTGATTCTGAAGTTGGAGGCATCTTCCAATCCATGGGAAAGCTTGACATGGGAAGTTCATGGAGGCACTCATTGGAAAGCTTGGGCTGTCAATGCAAACACCCAAAGTCTAAGAGGAGGTCAGAAATGAATCTCCCAAATATCAGGGGTAGGAGCAACACCAAGGCAATTCCACTACCCCCCAACTCAATCAAACTTTAGAACTGAAGATATTAAAGAAAAACTTGACAAATGGTTGGTGGTGAACTGAAGATAGTAACATACACCCAAGCCCATGGTGAAACATGCACCCAAGCCCATTACATAGAAATGGATTGGAAGAAGGACCTTGGCAAATCTGCAAATCAACAATATACAGCCTCAAGCAAAGGGAAGAACAACCAAAAAGATAAGAAAACTATCAACTCTAGTTGCAAAGATGCTAAGAAAAATTGCAACCATGGTGATGCTGATACACATTCTTGTGCACAATGCTGGAAAATGCTTCCCATGAATTGAAATAAATCGGTCCAAGTAGGCCACAGCTGCTATAGTAGAGGGTAAAGATATTGGGAGCAGTCGAGACATGGACAAAGAAATAGTAAGCACCTCTTTGAAGGGGATATGTTTGAGTAGCACTTCTCAAATTAAGTACAAATTCACTAGGCTCTTCATATTAAAATTCAAATAAAAAGGACAAATGCAAATACATTTTTTTGTTATGGATCTTAAGCACATCTAATTTTCCAAGAGTTGCTAGAGAAGCTTAGATTAAAAGCAATAGATCACCTCATCCCTATTCTTTGGGATGGGCATGCCACATAACATCGAGATGTTACCATATGATGCAAAGTGCAGTTCAGGATTAATGAGTATTTTGTAGATGAAGTTGTTGTATGAATTGTTCTTCTTGATGCTTAATGTCATGGGGTCAAAGTCCAACCCCACACAACACCACCGTTGCAAACTCAAACTTGCCTTAGAGGAACAAGCAAGCATGCAATATCTAAGTTACCGGGTTCTTCTCAAATGCCCAACCTGCCTGTATGGGTTCGGCTCGGGTACGGGTACGGTTTGCCAGGGGGTTCCCTGTGGGTTCTTCCCAGAGCAAGCATGCAATATCTAAGTTACCGGGTTCTTCTCAAATGCCCAACCTGCCTGTATGGGTTCGGCTCGGGTACGGGTACGGTTTGCCAGGGGGTTCTCTGTGGGTTCTTCCCAGGCACCCTGGGAAGAACCCACAGGGAACCCGGGCAGAACCCAGGGGAGGGATGCACAAAATGATGTCAAAATCAACTTTTTAAAACATTTTTTTAACTTTAAAAAAATCCAAATGAGTCTATTTCGCCCTAAAAGTGAAATTTGTCCAAGTATGACTCAAAGTCAAATAAAGTTTTTAAATCATAACTCGACAGTTATCAAAGTCTACACATACATCTAATCTTAACTCAATTTATTGTTGATAAATCTAATTTCAACTTAACAAGGTAAACAGGGTTCATAATACCTAGTAAGTATAGAACAACATAATAATACTTGACATCTGATTTGTTCAACCAACATCTAAAGTATTTAATAATCACCTAGAACTATCCTCTTTCAAGGACTTTCCAATATACGTTAACTAACTTGTAATCATGGTTTAGCAAACAACTTATTTCCTTACAACATTAAACAACATCCCAATGATCTCAAGTATAAGATGTAGTTTAGATCAGTCTGCAACAAGCAACTATATTCCTCATTACTTCATTTTCGCAATGTTCAACAACATAGATGAGCAATACACAACATAACCCATAAAATAAACTGAATTAGCATAAGTACAACCTTACAAGGTCTGATAATAACTTTTATCAATATGCTAAAAATTCTACCATTACCTTCAATGAGTACTCTAGAACGTCACAATTCCTTTGTCAAACTCAACTAATGCAAAGCCAAGTTGCAATTTAGATTTATCCCTATTCCAGTTGAGTATTTTGATTTTCCTTATTGCAAGTTATGAAATATGAGGTATTTTGATATTTTATTATGTTGTTTATTGGCAATTATCATATTATGAGTATTATTGTTTTTAAGTTTTTTTAGTCTTAGAGTTTACTGTTTTAAATATAAATTAATATATATATAGCCGTACCATACCCGAGCAAAAAAAAAAATTGCCGTATCCGCGTACCCGAACCCCGTATCCGTACCTGAACCCGTACCAGGACCAACAACTTAGTGCAATATGGACTACGCCTCGCAATTCTCGCTCACACTGAGCTCTCCAAAATTACTTAACCATGCGGAATTAAACCTACAACAATGTAAAGAACAAATCGCAATGCAAACAATACACAAAATATGGGGACAAGCAAACTCTTTTTGTTGAAAACACAACTCAACTCTTAGTTGTTCCAATACAAGCTTACCCAAAAATGATTGAGTTAGGCTACACCAACAATGCTCAACCTAAAATTACAATGCAACACTTCCCCAAGGACTTCTCAAGTTCTCCACACAGACAGACTAAGTCCAAGACTAGTCCCCACCTTCACACCTAATCAAACCCCAAACCCAACTCAAGTGTTACACCTTTTCTTGCCAATACTTGGCCCACCCAATACCCAACAATGGAATCACGTTCACAACTCACACTACTCAACACCCCACTTAGATCCTCTTCGCAGAATCCAACTCTCAATACTTTTTCCAGACTCTAACCCAAAATACGTGTGTGTCTATTCAACAAGTCCAAGTGTCCTTTTATAGAGCTCACCCTAGCTCAAAACGACATTCGAAATGGACACACGTCATAGGATTTGCATCAAAGATCAACAACATAAAAAAATTTCGGCCAACTCTATTTTAGTTGGGCCAGCTAGTTCACTCCAGCTCGACCTATTTTAATCCGTCAAATTGCTTTTGCATGTGTTATTCCAAGAGTTCAATTCGACTTCCATGCACCAACTCTAGTGTGTTCTATTTATGCTAGGCATGCATTGCTGCATGGTATTTTACATCCCATGTGTCCATATTTAAAACGGGCTAATTTTTGAACTTCCAGATTGATTGCTCAAAATAGGCACCCCTCAAGACATCCCCTCTGCAGTCATTTAGGAAGTTACTTGAAGAGCCTAAGGGCATGCTATCAAAGCGAGAGGTTGAGATTTAGATTCATGTGATCCCAAATGACCTGCTTTCCAACATTAGGTTGTGTAGACAGACCTTATTGGAGTCAAATGAAATGAAGAAGCAATACCAAAGCTTGTTGGGGCAGAGAGTCATCATGCCTAGTTCATCTCAACGTGAATCAATCAACACCATTGTGCCAAAGATGAATTGGACATGGAAGATGTGCATCAATTAGAAGGCCTTAAACAATGCCACCACAAGAAGCTTTACCCACTTCCACACATGGATAACTGGTCTGTATATTTCATCAGATTGGATTTCAACTCAGGCTGCCATCAAGTCTGTCTGAAAAAGTTCATGAGAAGTTGCATTTAAGACAAGACAATGTCTATATGAATCATTAGTATTGCCTTTTGGTTTGTGTAATACGCTTGCTATACTCAAGGTTAATGAATAGTGTGCTTAGATCATTCATAAATTTTTGTGTGAGTGTACTTGGATAACATTCTAGTTCTCAACAAAACTTGTGAAGAACATCTAATACATTTGTCTTTTAACAAAAAAGACATTATATTGATAAGAGAAAAGGCCACTGTTGCACAATGCCAAAAACCCATTCATTGTGGGCTAGAAAGCAAAAAATCAGACCTAAAGAACAGAAATTGAGGTTATCCCAGAACCATGAGCAACTAAGTACATAGAACCAATGATTAGCATTGCCTTTTGGTTTGTGTAATAGTAAACACACTTGCTATGCTCAAGAGGTTAATGAATAATGTGCTTAAGATCATTCATAAATTTTTGTGTAAGCGTACTGTTGTGACCAAATCACACATCGCCCCATTGCAAATGGGGACCCCCTTTTTTTTTGAGCTCTGATGCTTTGCATTTAGTTTTGGATGGTGTCTTAGGTTCGTTTCCTCTGCCAATCCACCAAGAAGTCTCTCTCCTAGAAGTTTTGCTTTATAACTGGAGGTCTCATCTGGAACATGAACTTGCAGTAATGAAGAGTCTTGATCAAATTCCATTCAATTCATGAACATTGAGATCAATCCTAATGTATGTTTGAGATCCTGAAAATGACTAAGTCTGGTAGCCTGAAATCTTGAAACACTGAAAATTGACTAAGTCTGAAATCTGGTGGATCCTCCAAATTCTAGATTTTGCATGTTAAATTTGGTGGATTCGAGACCTATCTCAAACACCCTGAAAGGTATATTGAAAAATATTTAAAGTATAAGAAATATACCTTTATCCTGAGAGACCCTGAAAAACGACTAACTGCTCCAGAGGATCCAAAATCTTGATCCAGTGCGACAGGATGTAAGAGTGGCGCAAAATCTTGATGAAGTGCACTTTTAATCCAAGAACAAAATGTGGACCCTTTGCACCAGAACCAATGCGCCATGATGGGTTGGGAGAATTTGTCTAAAGGATGGATTTGTAATAAGAAATATCTCAAAGATCTTTTACCCATGCGCTGATCTTTAGAAGACTCCAAGGCTTAATCTTATGCGCTACCACAATGAAGAATGACAGGGCAATTTCAAGGGGATTCCCCAAACCTGATCCAGTGCGCTTATCACAAGAAGATCCCAAACTCTTCATCCAAAGCGCCACTTCAAAAGGAGATATGTAGCAAGTGTTTTGGAAGATTATTGAAGAGGATTCCAAATGCTGATCCAATGCGCCTGAAGAGAAAGTGAAGATTACAAATTTTAGAACATTTCAAGGAGAAATTAAAACTGTGAAGTGCTGCGCCTATTTAGAGAAGGTTAAGTTCTCAGTATTAAAGTGCCAATTTCATGAAATTTCAAGAGGAACTCAGAGGTCTAATCTAACGCGCCACCCTTAAGAGAGGTTGTAGACATGAATTTTGATACATTTTAAGAGGATTCAAATTCCTCAATTACTGCGCCCCTTCAAGGTTGGAGTGGATGTTGCATAAAACCAAGTTTTAAAACCACTTAAGGAAGACTCAAAAGTCTGGTCTTATGCGCTGCCACAATGAAGATCTCAAATGCATCATCCAAAGCGCCCTTATAGAGGAATATGATGAGGAGTTGAAATCTCAATCTAATGCGCTGATCCTTATAGAAGAGCATAGAAGTTCTATCTGCTGCGCCAATGCTATCAAGAGCTTGGAATTTCAATCTAGTGTGCCAAGAGATGAAGAGAGATCAAAACAGGCCTTAAGTGCGTTGCCCTAAGAAGTCAAACTTCTTATCTAAAGCGCCACTATAAAGATGGAGAAGACTGTTTCAAAGGGAACTCAAAATTGTTATCTAGTGCGCCCAAGGTAGGTGATCCTTGATGATCAAAATACAAGATGAAGACTCCAAACACTTGATGTTATGCGCCCAAAGCCCAAGGGTTTATGAGGTAGAGATCAAGATCTTATCTAAGTCAGAAACTAAACTTTCATCCAATGCGCTTGAAGGGAAGGTTTAGTTACAAGTTTAGACACTTTTCAAGAAGATCTTAAACCTTCATCTGCTGCGCCAATACATTGAAGAAGTTAAAACCTCAATCTGATGCGCCATTATGAGAAAGAGGAATTTATGATGAAGAAGAGATCAAATTCTTGATCAAGTGCGCTCTATGAAGGAAGTTAATCTTGAAGTTTTTGTGATGTCTTTTAAATCAGAATCTAAAGCTCAATCTAATGCGCTAGGGGGAACAAGTTGATTTCAATGTTGTAAGATGAATTCAGATCCCTTAACTATAGTGCCTTCCACGAAGAGATAAGATTTAACTCTTTAAGCTTGTATCAAGGAGAAGCTCAATCTAATGCGCTCAAAGTAAGGAAAAAGCAAAATGCTGATCTGCTGCGCCATTTCATGTAGGATTAGTTCAAAATTTGTGAGGGCTGTTCAACCAGGATCTTAATTCCACATCTAGTGCACCATCTTGGTGTGAAGTCTAGTTAAAGTTTTGACATCATTCAAGCTGAACATCAAAGTCCTTAACAAATGCACATAGATTAGAAATGCTTGTAATGATTCTTATGCATTATGTGTTATCAAAAGGGATTGATGTTGTTTCTTTGTTTATGTTGCAGCAATAAAGATGGGGCTGAAGGATCATTAAAGGAGTTAACAAGCTGTTAGGTTGCAAGAAGACATCATCTTCATCAAGACTTCCAAAGGCATCCACTCTACTTCAAGTTCTTTCAAGCTTCAAGTTCAACATGCCAACACCCTTCATCTTCATATCAATCAAGCATTCCAGAGGAACCTCTCTTCATCATTAAAGACATCTCCAAAGCTTCAAGTACTTCCAGTACATTCAAGTCTCTTTGAAGAGTCATCTACTCTACATCTGAGGGAGATGTTATTATCAAATACCTACACTCTAAAGGACTCTCTTCAAGATCATCTTCAAGGAAGCATTTCATCATCTACATCAAAGTTCAAGGATACATGGCAAGTACACTACTTTAGTATCAATGACATCATGTTAAGATTATCAAGTTGGAACACTCCATCATCAAATGTTCCAAGGCATTCATTCATTCAACTTCAAGACTCTTTGATCCTCAAGTCTAAAGAGAGATCTCCTACTTCAATTCATCAATGAAGCATCATTATCTACCCTACTCCATGTCGTCGTCGTCATCTACTTCAAGTCATGAAGGAAGCATCATCATCTACTCTCTACTACTCACTCTTCAAGAAGATGCATCCAAAGAACATCAACCTACCTACAAGAAGAAGACAGAATCACAGTGTTAGTCAAATGAAGCAACACATATCATACATACCCAGTTTACAGGAAGATGAACAAGGCAAGATCTACAAGATACCTTCCCAACATACAAGTTCAAACAATCACATCAAAGATATTACAAGATGATGCAATTTGGGAATAAGCTAAGGTGGCACCTACGTGGCGAACACTCATCATCAAGCCAATCACAAGTCGCCACATCATTTGACAAGCAAGAAGACAAAGAGGACGTCCATGTGGAAGATGCTCCAAAAATTCCATCTTATCCTTATCTTCTTGGAAAGCGTGCCTTCATTGCCTCTCTTTTGTACTAAAAATAGCAAGTTGTTGTAACTACCTACTGAGGTGGCATGATCTAAGCCATTGGCTACATGAAATGATCTAAGCCATTCATTGTACTCTGGACCACTATATAAAGGCCTTGTTGCCTCATTTGTAATTATTAGATTTTAGGAGTAGATTAGAGGAGACTCTCAAAATTCTCTGAGAGGGCTTGAAATTGTTGTAAATATTTCTCAAGATTAAGGCAAAGACATTGGAGATACTTGTTTGGTGTTAAGTGTTATCTTGTGGAGTAACATGGTTTCTTGTATCTTGAGTTGAATGGAGAGATGTTTCAATTAGATTAGAAGCTCATTGATGTTATGTATGTTGTATTGAATATTTGATCAACTCCTAGCTCATGCTTTTAACATTCATCGCTGGTGAAGTGTTGTGTAAAGCTAGTCTGAGCCTCATTTGCTTGAGTTCAATTATGGGTGCTTGTATAAGCCTTCATGATTTGAAAACCATTCGCAAACCTTAGGAGATTGCACCAACTCCATGTAGTTGTAGGCATCCTTGGCGAAGTGGAGTTAGGTTAATTCAGGAGTTTGTCTATTCATGCATCATCATTGCTTCATTGGCCTTAGATTAGCCTTTCTAAACCTTTATATTTTTTGCTTTTCTTTATCATTGATACATCATCCACACTGAAGGAGAGATAATCTAAATGAAAGAAGAAGAATCTAATGTAAGTCCCTTTGTGATTATCAGCAAGATCACATGTAATCACTGAGTTAACCCATCATGAATCATAAATAAGGAACCTTGGAGTTACTTCACTAGATCACATAGTTCAGCCTTTGAAGAGCTTTATTCAAGAGAGTGGGATACTCTAGTGTTTTACTCTATTGTTGACTTGTCTAAAAACAATCATCAACACGTACTTGGATGACATTCTAGTTCTCAACAAAACTTATGAAGAACACCTAATACATTTGTTTTTTTGACAAAAAAGACATTCTATTGATAAGAGAAAAGGCCACTTTCACACAATGCCAAAAACCCATTCATTGTGGGATAGAGAGTAAAAAAGCAGACCTGTAGTACAAAAATTGGGGCTATCCCAGAACCATGAGCAACCAAGTACATATAACCATAGTTACAAGACTCGGGCTCGGCTCAGACTCTGCGAGGGTCACTCGGCGCCTAGACTCGACACAAACTCGGCAAAGTGAAAAACCCAAGAAATTTAGAGATTTTTAAGGATTTAAAACTTGTTTCATGCACCCTTTATTAAATAAACCTTAAAGACACAATAACATCATCAAATAGAAGCTAATTTGACCACATACACAAGTATACATCGCATAAACGCAAATTGTAGTTGAGCTGCTTAAGGAAATAGCACACTTAGATATATAAAATTATAAATATAGTCAAATGTATACAAAACTCATGGAATATGAAATCCATGACATCAAATGTTCCAAACAAATATGAAATATCAAAACAATAACTAGAGTCTAGAAGTCTATGGCTTAGAGGAGCCTGCATCCTTCGCCTTCCTACGAAGGCATAAATGGTAGGTCTTAAATGATGCCAAAATTGACGAGTCAACAAAAACTTGGAGAAAACTCGGCAAAAACTCGACAAATCAATAGGATCTATCTCATCCAAATCAATAGGATCCAATGATTTGTCCTCTACTCTTTTTGTGCAAAATCAAAACCCTGAATTTGACTAAGTTTGAAACCCTAAAACCCTGAAAAATTGGTTAAGTTTGAAATCTGATGGATCCTCCAAAATCTAGAATCTGCATGTTAAATCCCATGGATCCGAAACCTATCTCAAACATCCTGACAGTATATTTCAAAATATTTAAAGTATAAGAAATTCAATATACAAACTAAATTCAATATACAAACTTATACTTCAATATATTTTGATATATATTGTCACCGTGTTCATGATTTTTTCACTTTTTCCCAAGTTTCCTTGACGAGACTCGCCGGTTCCAGGCGAGTCCGGCGAGTCTGGAGAAATCGGCGAGTCTGGGAAAAACTTGGCCGAGTTCGAGTCCGAGTCTTCTAGACTCGGCCAGCCTGGCTCGCCTCGGACTCGCCGAGTCTAGGCGAGTCCTGGCGAGTCTCGTAACACTGCATAGAACCAAAGAAAATAAATAGAGAAGTAACTAAAACACCTGACAGCAAGTACATAAGCCTACTAGAACAGACTAGAAACTAGAGCATTGAACAGACAACCAAAGAAAAGAACACAGATCACCTTTTATTGAAAGACTGCCTGTGGCTTCTTCAGCATTGTTGTGACTCGTTTTCCTTGTGAACAGACCACCATCCCAAGTTGTGCGGCCTCACAGCTGGCTTTAAGAGTCGATATGGAGCCTCATGTTGCTGATTGTAGTGTTGCAAGGAGTTGGAGACTAAAGCTTGCCTTTTTGCAGCAGGCTGTTGCATAGCATCTTGGAGTTGTCTTTTCTATCTTCCAAAAGTTAAAATAGTTGAAAGGCTTTAATCCTCCTCTCGAGATTTTTGAAGGTGTAAGATAGATAATTTAGTCAATCCACTAACTTCTTATTGCTCTTTTGGAACTGGTTGATGCAGTCTGCTTCTTGTTGGGAGGCAGTTGACAAGAAGTTTAATCAAACTGTCATGCAACTCCTTGTCTTTAGCTTGAGCTTCAATGAACTTGGCCACTTCCAGGATGATAACGTAGGTGTTTTCAAGGACCATTTGGAGCTGTTCTTTTGGATAAGCTTTACGATGGGTATTAGCATTGCTATAGCCTATTACCACCAAGTGGAGGGTTGGAGTGATGGATTAGAATGGCAAAGGGCCCAGTGTTGTGAGCATTACTCGGAATGGCAAAGAGAGTAGTTCCTTTTGAAGCTTGGTAAGTGTAGTTGTCAAGTGAGGAATGGGAGCAATGGCCACATTTTTGGTGACGGGAACTTGGAAAAGATCTCTTGGTAACAAGACTTGAGTTAGCCTGATGCATAGTTTGCCTACCCAGATTCGGCAGACCAAAAAAAATTGACTCTGCAAAACTCAGTAACTTAAAAAATACTTAAATTTCAGAACTCGACAGAATGTTAAATTCTAAAACCCTAGAAACCTGAATTTGTGTGTTTTTTCAACATTACAGTCATTCCGTGCCGATTTACAGTCATCCCATGTTGCATCCCACATCTATTTACGGGCATCCTGCATTCGTTCAGTGGTTGACTTACTCAGCAATAAAACACTAACAAAAAAAATGGTGATTTACAGTGATCCCTACTGAGTCACGAATTTTTATCCAAGTTGCTCGTTCCCAAAAAACAATCTTGAGTACTTGGTGAGTATGTGAAGTATGGCCTGATGTATTCTCCTTCAGACCTGAAGACATGATATGCAGCATAGGTGTTATAAAGTGGGGAAGAATGAGTATTACCTGGGCCATAAAAAAGGGCTTTAAGCTGTGGATTCAGGGTTGATGCAGCCTCTTCTTTTTCAACATTGATTGGCTGAGTGTGCTTGTTGCGAGCTGCACGAAATCTCCAATATCTTGTTCTCCTGATATTCCATTCATGTCTTAATGTTCTCCTATCTCCTGATATTCCATTCATTCAGAAAATTTGAAGAACAGACGTTACCGCACTATTATCCTGCAGTTCTCCAATCTACTAAAATTCCAAAAACCATTTCTTTTAATTTTCTTTTGTAAATGGAGCATTCAGAACCTTTTAAACAAAAGCACTGTGCACCATTGTCGCAACTTTCTTTTATCTTCTAAAGTTAGGAAACCCTGAGAAAAGATTTTTATGCTTAGAAAATTCTCTCTCAAGAACTTGATCATTAAAAAGTTTCTCTGGAAAGGCATCATCATACCCTCTTTACAATCAATTCCAGTCTCCATTTAGAAAAAGGTATGGATCTTAAATTTTAATTACATGATTTTGAGATACAAAGAGCTTTTCCATGCTTACAAGAAACTTTTCTCATTCTTGTCTTCCAAATTCCAGCTTCCTAACTCTGGTTCTTAGATCTATTTCTGCTTCAACCTTACAATTATTGCAAGTATTACCATTAACATATCTTCTTTGATATCCTTATAAAAAAGTCTAAGTTGCCGGTTCTGGTTCGGATCCTGGTTCAGGTTCGCCGATCGGTTTGTGGATCCGGCCAAAAAAAATTTGGGTGCTGGGTTCATTTTGGGTTCATTCATACAAAATACATGTAAAACATATATATATTAAATATTAAATAACTAAATATAATAATATATTAATAATATAATTGTTATATTATAATATTAAAATATATAAATGTTAACAATATAATAATATATTAATAATATTAAGTTTAATGGATGCACGTGTGGGGCAGGGCATTCACTGAGACACTTCACATCTGTTACAACTTATTTGTATTTTTATGCTTGCACCTCCCCATTCGCATCCATTAAAACTTATTTGGATGGTATATATATATATATTATCCAAAGAAATACAAGTATCTGTTCTAGCATCTTCGTCACTTCGATAGCCCTAGCCCACTGGTGGTAGGCCTCGATCTGGAAATGAAACTATCTAGAGTTCTTCCATCTCGCGATTAAAATTTGCCACCCCCTACCGCACTGAATGGGATCCCGAAGCTGATTCGAACATTGGTGCTGAAAATTTCATCAAAATTTGTTGCGGCAGCAAGAAATCCTGTCGCAATTCGTCACGGGTTTGCCCGCATTCGTCCGGGACGAACCCACAATGATTATCCTGCTCCCCGAGCGATTCCAAGGCTGAATCAACCCAAAGCCCGAGACCGGTTCAACCTGGACCTAGATCTAAGGCTCCAAGTGACGAATCCGGTAACACAGAAAAAAGTCCTTTAAGAATTGCAAATGAATTCACCCTCAATTCTGTGATCACTGATTCCTTTTCCCTTGCATTTTGCAAATCTGTTAGAATATTAACTGCTCTCTGATCTTGAATACAGCTTTTTAACATCAACTTCTGCTATAATTCTTGTCAGAATTCAACTTCAACTTTCTGACTCCTTTTTCCCTGCATGTTTGAAATATGCTAAAAAGCTAACTGTGCTGCAAATTTTCATGGAGATTTCTAACATCACATCTCGGCTCTAATACCACTTTGTGAAAAACTTGAACCCCTAAATGGAGACAAACGAATTTTGAAAAAAGATTCCACAGCTCAAATGTGATTTGTCCTGACAGAATGTAAGACAGATTTTAGAAAATTAACTCCTCTGAAACAAATACCAGAATTTATAAGAGATAATTCAAAATAAAAGAGAATATTACAGGAAAATTAGAGAGTAAATGCAAACATTTGTTCACCAAAGAACACTATTCTACTAAAAACTGTACTAAAAATTTGTAAACCCCTCCAACCTTCAATAAGATCGATCTCCTAGCTGCAGTCCCTCAAAACACAGTTCTCATCTCAAAGCCAAGGCTCTTAACATTTCATAAGGGGATTGACAAGGCTTGGTTTACTTCTGAACTTGGTCACTTGCAGAAAGCAAAGGGGTAAAATTTTGAAAAAATACATGATGCAATGAATAGGAGCTCTAAAATCAATGGTTCAAAAGGCACAATGCCTTGAACTTTGAAGGTTTCCAAAATGGGTAGCAAGCTAAGCGGATCTGAATGTGGGAAAAACACTATGTTACCGGGTTCTTTTCCCGGAGGCACCGGTCCCGTACCGGTCAGAAGCGGGAGCGGGAGCGGGAGCGGCGACGGAAGCGGTCCTGCCACCTCGGGTTCCTATGGATTCTCCTACAGAGAACCCACAAGGAACCCGAGGTGGCAAGGCTGCTCCCAGGCCCTCCCAAGCGCTCCCAGGCGCATTTTTGGGATTTTATTTTAAATTACAAATTTTCTTTAAAAAAACTATAACTATATAAATTATTAAATACTATATATTATATAATATAATATAGAATATAATATAATGTAGAATATTATAATATAATATAATATATTATATTATATTATATATACATTATTATAAATATTAAATTTTATTTATGTATTTTTATACATAATATACAAGGTTGCACGGAGATGCGTCTCCGACCCCTTGGGATGCGTCTCAGAGACTGTTACACGTCTCCCGTCTCGGAGACTTGATTGGGTATGTCTCCCTTCGCAAGAGACTTCTGGTCGCGTCTCCCATGCGTCTCCAAGTACCTTGTGTCAATAAAAAGGCATCTCCATGTTTTTTCTTTTTCTACCTTTCATTTTTTCCGTTGTTTTCGCACAAGCTCAGTGGATTCTTACTCCTATTGACTTCAAACTTCAATACTAGTGTCTATAGTAATATATATACGTTAACTTTTAAGCTATATTAAATTGTTACAAGTAAGCTATACGCCTATAAGTAATATATATACAGTAAGCTATATTAAATTTTTACAAGTAAGCTATAAACTTAAAATTTACCAGTTCTCTTGTTTTGAAAGTTCAATGTCATAATATTTTCAGTTTTAATGTTAGCATATTAATAAATTAATAAAATTATTAAATTATATTTTTTTAAAATGGTGTCTCCAAGTACCCCCGTCTCCTATTTTTAAAAAATAGACGTTCCGGTACCGGTACCAGTACCAGTACCAGTCTCCATGCAACCTTGATAATATATTATATATTATACATTATTATAAGTATTAAATTATATATATATATAGTACAGCCGTACCCACAGCAAAAAAAATTGCCATACCAACGTACCAGAAACCCGCTCCCATACCAGAACCGGCAACTTAGGAAAAACACAATGGTTAAGTGCACTTAGTGAAAATGTACCAGTATGGGTGACCTCCCACAAAGTCGTAGTGCTTCAAACCTACGAGCATCACCTACACACAATTAGTGCTAAGTGGACCATTCAAGGTCACGAGAGATGGGTTCTTGTGAACCGCTACTCATGAAAAATGGGTCATGAAATTTCACTCAATATTAACACTCAGCCGATTCTCGAAAAATGATACTACATATACTGTATAGTTCCCTTGTTCCCACTAGGGGTCTCATATGCCAAGTAGTTGTGCAGCTAAAGGGTTACTTCTACTTTTTGACCTTTACTTGGGACTCATTAACAAAGCAAAAAAAAATACTAAAACATCTTCTATACATTATTTCCCCCATATAATGGAGAACAAATATTCTCTGAGTCTGAATTATGTGTAAAGAACTGCATATGTGCAAACGACTTGGTAAAGAGGACCTAGAAAATTTTCTTAAATCACAAAAAGCAACCTTCTAAGTAGAGAATTCTCAGCCTGCTTCTACTGAAACCCAAGACTAGGTAAGAAATTTTCCAGATAAGTTGCTAACCTGGGGAGATTTTTGATGTGCCATTTTTATGTCATTGACAGCCCCCTCCCAATCTTCAATTAGTAGCTTGGCTTCACCTCTCTGCAACAATGTTAATCAGACTGTCATTAACCGCAACAAATGGTGGTAACTATCAGAACAGTCTACAAAGCAAAGTACAACAATTCTTCCATTAAAAAATCCCATTTAAGGATACGTAAATAATACTCCAGGGCAATGATGACCAATGTTTGTAGTCCACCTTCAGAAACCAAATTTTGTTAGAGCATCAAATAATGAAAGGTAATCCAGAAAAAGCTGTGGCCCGCAGGAGATCAACCATAGGAAATGAAAGGAAAAAGAAATGCGGGCATAATGGTTTGACCAAAGAACAACTTTCAGCAATTATGCAGAATTTGAGACCAGAATAAATTGACTCAAATTTGGATTCAGCACACAGATTAAACAAATCTGCAAAACAGTGCTGGCAAAAGAAAAAAGTGAAGAACTGCTCCCCTAACTAAGAGTTGAGAATGCAAAATTTTTGCTTAAGTGCAACATAAAATTTTGTTATTTATTGTGTAAACAAAATGGCTAATTTGATGCAAATAAGAAGTGGCTAACTTGGGCAGTTCTACATGCAGTAAAGACAAGTGTTCATGACTGAGACCCTTAAATTTTAACTGAGATTATTATCCTTGACAGATCCTGATTTCCTAAACTTGTTATTTGCAAGACGTTATGTTACATATGTGACCAAAATTTGAAGATTGGTGAAAAGGCGTGGGATGCAAGCTTTTCTATTTCCTGGATGATTTCATTTACACATTTATTTTTCCTAGAAAGATGTGTATCTCAAGTACTTGTGATTTATGTAGCATCTTTACTTCTATTATTTATTTAGATAAGTTCAATCCAAAACTTCCTAGTCCCTTGAAAGCAGTCTTTCAGAATTTTCTGTGTTGATTCATAGGAATGCATCGCCAGGTAATGTTCCCCATTAAAAAGGTTGATTCACAGTTTTGCTTGCAGACTTCACACACAGACATCAAGCTACTGTGTTTGTCAAAGTAAGGGTTGACATATACTCACCAAGCCTGTAAGCTAAACAGTAATGTTTTTGAGGGCATGAAAAGTGATTATGCAGATCTTAAGACCAAGATTGACAATGATTTCATGGGAAGCAGTAGCACTGACTGGAAATTGAAGCATTACTTTTTATTGGATACCATTAAGTTAATCAGTTCTTGGGGTTGAAATCTTCCCTTTTCTGTAGATGGGTGATAAATATTTTCATAGAACAGACAAACCTGAACTAAAGCCTCAATAAGCTCTTCTTCAATTTTCAAAGCTTCCGTGCAACTCTCCAAAGCATCTTTGCCTCTCCCAAGCTTGACTAAAACCTTGCACAAACCCAAATACAGATTCACATTATGTGCCGTGTGACTAGGATCCACTTGAAGACCTGCTTTGAAATCTTCGGCTGCCATTCTTAGTTTCCCTTTTTCCAGGTTCTCCTCAGCCTGCATCAGAAGGTTAAAAAGTCTCAAATTTCAATAGAGCCCAAGAAAGATAGCTTAACCCTTTGGGTTATTTGCCATCCAGCAGAAAAATAATCACAAGAGATGGGTTATCATTTACACTCTTAGTCTTCTTCAAAAGATTCTTAAGCTTAAAGTACTCTTTCTTCAGTTCACTGTGCTCAGGATCTAAACGCAAGCCTTTTTGATAGTGCCTGAAAGAACCAAAAGAAGAATCTTGTCAAAGCAATCACACATGAACCAAACAATCCAATGACTGGAAGAGGAGAATGACATCAAAACCACACAGCTCTGTTATCACAAGACCAATTTAATTGTCATGTTATAAAATGTTCTGAACTTCTGAAAATAATATCTTTAAACAAAACCATGCATATAAACCGTTCCTTACCTGATGATAAAGCAGTGCATAATCGTTAACATACTTATTTTTGTTGGACCAACAGAATTTCACCAGTAGTCAACGGTGCAAAGGAAAAGCGACTGCAAATAGTTATTCTATATCAGAGATCTGTTGATTTCATGCTAACAGAATATACTGATTTCGATTGAGCTGGATGAGTTGACACAAGGAAATCTACAGCAAGTTGTGTGTTCACTCTTGATTCAGGAGTAAATTCCTGGCAGAGCAAACTACAACATACAGTTCCCTTATCTTTTACTGAAGTAGAATACAAGGCAGCTATCAGTACAGCTTGTGAGACAATGTGGTAACAAAGGATATTGGTTGATGTTCAACTTGACCAAACAACACCAACCTCACTTTTTTGCAACAACCAGAGTGTTCTCAAGATGGTGAAACACCCAGTCTATCATGCCAAAACTAAGCATATTGAAGTTCATCACCATTACATCTGTCAGTTGATAATGATGTCGTCTTTATTACTGTCCTACAGCAGAGCAAACTGTTGACATAATGCCCAAACCACTTGGTAAAGATAAGTTTGTCAAGTTTAGATATAAACTTGGAGTTGTATCCAATTTATTCATTAGGAGGACCAGGAGGGTATTAGATTAATTAAGTGGTTCTAGAATAATGTCAACAAAGGCTTCTTGTTGTTAGCTTTGTTGGGAATAGTTTTGCTTGTGCTAACATTAGCACATTGTTACATGTAAGTTGTTTATCCGCACAGATGTACATTAGTTTATTTTCTGTGGCTTATATAATAAATAAGCCACTGCTCGTGTAATTCTTACACCTTGTTCATTCAATCTTTTAGAGATGCGTCAGCAATTCCAAGAAGCACAAACATTTGTATTTAGTCAACTCATTTTCTCTATTTTTTCGTTTTATGGGAATGCTTCAGAATAGTTACACTGAATAGGCTAACACTATCAGAGCTGTGTGGCATGATTTAAAAGGGGTTAGGACATTGTGATATGTCTACATGTTCTAGGAGAGATCTTAGAGCTGATGGTGAATACAGCATATGACACAAAGTAGTGCCATTGTACCACAAGTCGATCAAAGCCATTGCTCTGCTTGGCTATGCAACTTGAACTTCTGCGAGTAACTTTCCCTAAGAAGGTATCTGACTTGTGTTGACAATCTGATAAAGAGGTGTCTCTTTTTGCCTAGTATGTTTGACTCCAGTGTCAATTGCTCAATCCACTTCTGCTGGAGAGCTGCAATCAGGATTAATCTCTGCTAATTGGAATTCTTCTGCAACATCTGATGTGTCCAACAAAGGTGGAAAGTAACGTGCAATAGTTCAGCATTGAATACTAGGGATGTGAACAAAGATAAGCTAGATGATTCAAATGAAAAGCAGTATGTCCAACTGTTGTGACGTTTTAACACATCACCCCATTGCAAATGGGGACCCCTTTTGCCTTTAGGTTTTAGAGTTTGTTAATTTGGTAGTATGATTTGCCCAAGTCTTGCAAAATTCTTGCTTAAAGTCCATGAGATGACCAAATGAAGAATTACAACACACTTAGAAATTTGGAAGATACTTGAGGAATGATTAAACAACACAGAAGAAAGTTAGAATTTCCTAGGGATAAATTGAAGAAGTATCAAAAGATCAAGTCTTGGAATTCTAGGCGCAAAATCCAGGACCACCTGGAAAATCCGGGACCCCCTTTGAAGTGCGCCTAATCCTTGAAATCATTTCTTCGCCAAATTCTTGTCAATTTCCATCATTCCATGTAAAAATCTCCTAAGTTCTCCACACTGAACATGAAAATCCCTGACAAACGAGCAATTCCTTGCCAAAATCCGGAAATCCTTGTCCAAGTTCTTAGGATAGATGAAATTCCAAAGGTTTAGATTGAACTTGGCATCTTTCCTTAACCCCCTTTGAAGTGCGCTCATGGAATGAATCCAAGCCATCAAGAAATTTGCGCTCAGGAATTTATCCATAACATCATGAAAAGTGCGACCAAGACAAGGTATTTATCCAAGACTCAAAGTAATAACATGGAATTTATCTGGGACAAGCCCAAAATTGTGAAATTCCTTATCCCAGCAAAAGGTGCGCTCAAGGATAAATTCCCTAGCATGCTTAAAATTGCGAAATTCCAAGACAACAGAAAGGATGCGACTAAGGATAAAGTCCAACACAAGGCAAAGTGTGATCGAAGATCAATCCACAACATCAAGGAATTTGCAATGAGGAAAAATCCAAGGCGAGAGACAATTTCATGGATTCAATCCTTGACTCCCTTAAAATTGTGAAATCCAAAGGTGATCAAGATATGTGCGCCAAGATTTATCCATGACTCAATGAAATATGCGATGTGGAATTTGTTCAGGAGGAGGTAAAAAGTGCGGAATTTCAAGAGGCCAAAATGCGAAAATCCAAAGGTAAATGAAAATTGCGCTAGGGAAATTCCAAGAGATAATAGAACATGCGACTTGGATTTTGTCATTGCTCATTCAAAATGTGCGCCAAGGATTTATCCACAACATCATAGAACTTGCGACAAGGAATGAATCCTCAACATGCTCAAAAGTGCAAAATCCAAAGGGAGATAAAACTTGTGAAATGAAACTTGTCCAAGACCTATTAAAATGTGCGACTTGAATTGTCCCTGATCCTTCTAAAAATGCGACTTGAATTGTCCAAGACATGCTAGAAAATGCGAAAATCCATGAGGACCTAGAATGTGCAACGTGAAAATTCCAAGGATGGGTCAAATATGCACTAAGTAATTTGTCCAAGAGGCCCCAAAAATTGTGAAATTCCAAGAGATCATGAAACTTGCGACAAGGAACTTGTCCTTGATCCCTCAAAAAGTGCGATTTGGCCATCATAGCCGACAACACCAAGAAACCACTGAAATTTAAGGAAAATCCATTGAAATTTATTCAATCCTTATTCAAGTCGGCCTAATAGATAAAATCCATGCGAAATATTGAGAATTCCTCTTTGAGTTGGCCTATTTGGAGTACTTCGCCCATGAGACATGTATTTAAATGAGCTCTTCACATAATTTTTTCTCAAAACAAATCACAATTCGATTTTAAAGAGCAGATTTATCTTTAAGGAGGGCAAATTTGTGAAGAAGTGTTTTTCAAGTATTATTTTATTCATTTCTTCCAAATTAGATCATTTCTTGAATTATGCAAGGTTATTCATGTTTTATCTTAGTATTGCATTACATTGAAGGATTTTATTCGCTATGACTACTCGAGGTTTTCTTTGTTTTGCAGGAATTGAGGACAAGGATAACTTCCATGAAGAAGATGCTCAAGGATGATCAAAGTCGTTCAAGAAGCATCAAGGAGATTATCTCAAGCATCAAGGTGGATATGAAGAGCTTCAAAGCCCGGAGGAGAATTCACAAAATTCCAGAAGTAGATGAAGGATCTTTTCAAGACATTTCAATAACGCAAGGAATGCTAGCATCAAGTCATCAACAAAAGGAGAAGATACACTTCAAGTCCAGCATCAAGGATTCCAGTTCCGGAAGAGAAGATCAATCCTCGGAAATCCAAGAACAAGAATCCAGTACATCATTCATCAAGAGGATCAAGCTCAAGGTCATGAAGACAAGAATTACACCAAGAAATCCAAGACAATGCATGAATCCAAAGGGAGTACAACACCAAGACAGAATTCCAGTTCAAAGAGCATTCAAAGGATAATCATGCTGAGGTGGCATCCAGTCATCGTCTACCAATCCAAGTATGCCACATCGACATGTCTAAATACATTGAACCTGGTCGTCCAAGATAGAGATAAGGATGGAGCCCCTTCTACAAGATCATGTTGTTGACATCTCATTGGTCCAAGTCATTAGGGCTGCGTTGTCTTAATCTTGGTTGTTGATTCTAGAATCAATTTGGGCCCTTGGTTGTAATTATGAGCTCTATATAAAGGCTCATTCTCTTCATTGTAAAGGATGGTTAGTTCTAGATCTTCTCTTTAGAATAGAAGTTTTTGAAGAGTTGGAGAGACTATTGTGAAATTGTTGTAAAGATACTACCAAAATCAATACATACTCATTGAAGCTTGGTGAATATTGTGTTATTTTGGGATGTTAGCATGGTTTTTGATTCCTCAAAGATGATTCAAAGCAAATTAGATAAGTTTTAATTGAAGTTCAATGATATGGTGGATTAATGTCAAGATATTTGATGAATTCCTTGATTCATACTTTTTGTAGTTTGCTGATTGTAAGCTACAATGCAAAGTTAGCCTGAACCCCATCTTGCAATAGTTCGGTTGTGGATATTTGTTCAAGTTGCACCAGCTGTGGGTATTTGAATGCATATTTGCAATATGAAAATCCTTCATTACCTTTGAAGATTGCACTAGTTTCGTGTAGTTGTTCTCATGGCAAAACGAAGCTTGGTTCGAAGGAATTTGTCTATCAAAGCATCATTCATTATCTCATTGTCCTTGGGAGTAGATTAGATTTCTCCTAACCCTCTCCTTTTGTTATTTCTTTTTAGATAGTTTGAAGAAAGTTCCATTCATTCACATGTCCAAAAAGTAATGAATTTTATCCATGTCCATGAAGAAGGAGCAATTTAGTGTAAGTCCCTTTGTGATTACCAGCAAAATCACATCATTTCACTGAGTCTATCCATGTGCACGTCAAGACCTGACATTCAAGGAACCTTGGAGTAATCTCACTTGATCACATTGTTTAGCATTTGAGATACTTTGTTCAAGAGAGGATAAAGCACTTAGTGTTTTATTCTAATGTTGTTGCTGTCATAAAAAACACATCAACACCAACCTTCTTCGTGATGGTGTATGGACCATGCCAAAGAGGAAAGTATGAGTCTTTCTTTCTACAAATGAAGCCACACTATGATACCAACCTAAAAAGTACGTGGCATCTGATGCTGATCTCCATGCTGCTTGCATTCAGCATTAGAGTTCTGCAATACAGTTGCACCTGCTACTAAATATGTTCAATGAACTTGGCAACTTTATCAACTTCCTTTAAAGCTGAAGGAGTCATTGGAGTAGGCAACAAAGGATAAGCTACATCAATGGATATCAGAGGTTGTAAACTCAATTAATCCTAAAAAGCGCTGCCCCAAGTACTGTTGTGAATATCTCTGTTATAGCCATGCTGAATCAAAGAAAGACTTCCATTCCATAGGTGATTCTTCCTATAAACATTCTAAGAAGATGCACAATCATCCTTTGTCCGCTATGCATCCATCCTTGACCAACAAGTTTTCTTTAAATCACTCAAAAATCTGTTGCCTTGTTAGTTATGTGTCATCCTACTTTGCAACAACTAAGTTACCGAATCGGAATCGGGGACGGGTATGGGTACGTAGGTACGATACACCAATATGGCAAATTTTTTGGGCGGCTGGGTATGTTTTGAGTATGTCCATACAATATATATATATATATATACTAAAAATAAAAGTTCAAAACTTAAGTTCAAAATACGGCATATGCAAATTAAGATGTATAAAGTTAAGTTCAAAATTAATATGCTAAACAAAACTAATGAAGACAAAATACTATAATGTAGCAAAGTGTTATAATGTAGCAACGTGTTCT
Source organism: Cunninghamia lanceolata (assembly GCA_027924645.1). Lineage (NCBI taxonomy): Eukaryota > Viridiplantae > Streptophyta > Pinopsida > Cupressales > Cupressaceae > Cunninghamia > Cunninghamia lanceolata. Next base: position 19,574,501 of record BSBN01000524.1, read on the forward strand.
AAAACTATTAGACTCACATTTATATGGTCCGAGTATGATGTAAAAAATGCATATTTCACGATGCTTGGCATATCGTGTATATATGATTCCCAATAAACTTTTTATATTTCCCCTTTCTCCACCATGCTCATAAAACACGTTATTTCATCCAAGTGCTTGTGAAATGTTAATAATGATGAGATTTCGACGAATATATTATGCAAACTTCCCACTCAGACTGCCATGCACCTTCATGACTGTGAAATAAAATTGCAACTCCCAATCACCATTTCAACCTCAAAATGCCCTCACTCAGATGTCCATGACTGAAAACTGCCCGTTCCACCTGCATACAAACAAAATACACGAAATACATGAGAATAATAAATAGGTAAACACGCCTTGAAAAATTCGTGGGTATAGTGTTTAGCGTTGTTGTCGTTTAGGTTTTTGCATTCAAAGAGTCAACAAAACCGTGTTAAACCTTTGTCGATTGCTGGAATCGTTTTGGATTCGTTCTAGATCCGCCACGTTGACCTCAAAATCGCCCGGGTTTGAGCTCCAATGTTCCCAGGCGAATCCAATTACTCCAAACCAAACCATGTGTGAACCCACAGTCAATTCCACATCATACCAGATTCCGGTACAACTCATACCTAGGAATGGCCAATTTTCAAGCCGATTCAATAACATAGTGCAACAAGTACAGCTAGATTACCGCAAGATGAAGAGTTTGGTCCAATATGTCCTTTCTCTACTAGTGCGTGAATCTACTACTTGATCTCTTCAATATATAGAAATTTACAATGGTAAAGAGAAGCATTAGGAACAGGTTGTCTTGGATGATTGTGGGGGAGGCGCTATCTGTAAATTCAGTCATTGAATTGTCTACCAAGAGATCACATTCTCCTGGCTATCATTATCAACAATGAAGTGAATAGTCTGTCCACTGACCCACATTTGAGAATATAACAAGCATTCTACTTCTAGATTCAAGTTGGAAGATGAGGCAATGTTAGTAGTTGCTACGGTAGTTGCAGAAATCGAGAATAAATTGTGATTAGTCACAACTTGGGACATTTCCCAATTTTTTAAATGAAAAAAACATACTTTTCTGATGAAATCACCAAATCAGTTTTTATCTGATAAAAATTAGTGATAAATCACAAAAATATCACGACCCCCATTTAAATTGCAACTTTCCACGATTTTTGGCAATTTTTTTGGATTTTTCTGTGTTCCACGGTGTTTTGGGTACAGCAGCTTTATATAGATAGACAGATAGATAGATAGAGAGATACTCAAATTTGTACAACTTAATGGACAGCAGTATAACAACAATAAAATTAATCATGACAGCAGTATAAAGTATAAACAGCAGTAAATTTGATCATGACAGTAGTATAAAGTATAAACAGCAGTAAATTTAATCATGACAGTGTTGTGACCTAATCACACATCACCCCATTGCAAATGGCGACCCCCAAATTTTCTTCATAGGATTAGTTGTTCTAGGGTGTCTTGTTGGTATTAGCTCAGAGGCGGCCAGTCAGTGAGTCGGTCAATTTCATATAGGGCATTCTTTAAGTCAAGTTGGGATGGATTTTTTTATGAGAATGATGATTGACTTTAACTTGCTTGAATGAGCAATGACTTGCAGAGAAAAGCTTAAGAAGAGCTAGGCGCTTGTTCTCATCACAATCACCTTTGAGCGCCTTGAGGAGACTAGCACTCCAAGCATGCTTCTAAGTGTATTTAAAGCCTGGGCGCCCTTTGCCTTCTAAAATTACTCTATTTTAGCGCCTTGGCAATTAAATGAATGAATGACTTCAAGTGAGCACCTAACAAGGAGAGCTTCAATCTAGGCACTATTTCATGCTATTGCCTATCATAAAGTGCACCTAGTAAAAGGTTTGAGACTATCATTAAAAGAGGGGCATTTTCATACCTTGACCTTCATCTAAGACGCCTGACGCCTTGCAAAGGAGGTCTAAGAGCAATATCAAGTTAGGCGCAATTTCTTGCTGCTACAATCACCTTTGAGCACCTTAAGGGAAGTTGATGGAGCATCCAGTGACATATTGAAGGAAGATAGGTGCATTTCTCACCTTAAGGAGTCCACTAAGGGCGCACTTTTTGTTCATGCCATCTGATTTTGGCGCCCTAGGTGGAGAGAGTTGAAACCTCGAGCTGTAACATGTAGGGGTCTCTAGAAGGCTTTAGGGAGCGAATGAAAGTGTTGAAAGTTAAGGAAGCAAATCAAATGAGTCAAGGCGCGAATCCTAGGTTTTGACTTGAACGAGCACCTAGAAATAGACATCACAAGTGAGGGCACCTTGAACAAGTATGAGGCCTTGCATAGATCATCTTAAAGAAGTTTAGGCGCACTTTCCATCAAAGATGCTCCATTTGGGCGCCTAGGACTGCCAGGTGTTTGAGATTCTAGCTTAATGATAAGAACTTAAAGCATAGGCGCATTCTGCAGCCCATTCCATCTCATTTGAGCACCTAGCAAATGAAAGATTTTGGGCGCCTTGAACAAGTACAAGCTTTGAAAGACATGTAGTATGGAAGTTAACATGAAGAACCCAAGGGCGCCTTAGAAAACTTGTTAACACCTTGCTCAAACAAGGCGCCATTTCTTGTTATTTCTATCATTTTGAGCGCCAAAGTGTGTGGCTGCTTGAAAGATTTTGGGCGCCTAACTTAAAAGGTAATTGACAATGGAGAAGCGCCTAGATGGAGCCTAGAATTGAGTCTCAAATAACAGTTTAAATCTTAGGCGCATTTTAGCCGTGGAAAACATTTTTGGCACTAGGAAGAAGGCGCCATTTTCAGTCTATCTTACTCCAAATCAGCGCCTAAGGTGAGGCCTTAAGAAAGCATTAAATTTGTATTCGGAAACATCAGAGATCTAGACGCCAATCTAGACCTTAAGTAACACGAAGATGTGCCTTAATCAAGATGGGATAAGGATGACATTCAAATGCTTCTCCATATGCGCCTAAGATGAAGAGGATACTTATCATATACTAGGTGCCAATTTATGCCTATCTTACTCCAAATCAGCACCTAGAGATCACTAGGATATTTAGAGTTAAAAAATGTGTTGTAAAACCTTAATAAAATGCTTCCCAAGCTAGGCGCCCTTCATGCAATTATCCATCAATTTTGGCGCCTTAGGATAGAGGTTTGTTTTTTAAATTTTGAAATTTCAAGATTGTATTTAATGCTTGAAATTGGCCGACCTGTCTAGCCGACTTGCACATTAAACTAGGTAAATTGTGTATATAAACCCAAGCGCTCCACTTCATTTCATCATTATTCATTACAAATTCACTCTTGGAGCGATTTTTAGAAGAGGAGCAGCGATTTTCTACAGCAGATCTGCATTTATTAAAGTCTGATTTTTATCATTTTAAGCTGATTTTTCATCATTTTCTACAGAAATTAGCTTTATTCTAGGTCTGAAAATTGTTGAAAGGTATGTTTCAGCTGTTTTTTAATTCATCAAATTGCCTTTTGCTCATTCGAATTTTCAGATTTTCATAGCTTCATCATGTAAAATCAGACTTATAGGGATAATTTTGTCATATCAAGTCTCTTATAGAGGTGTTGTCTTGTAGGTAGATGGGCACGACAGCGAAGGAGCGTCAAGTGATGATCAAAATGGATGCCAAGTCAACCATACCCGACTCCAAGCTCGAGACTCATTGGAAGAATGTGGGAGACACTAACATGGGACACATCAACCTAGAGGAGATGAAGGATTTCTTGCTCGCCATTACAAGGAATGAAGACATCAAGGCCATTGCAAAGAGTGGAATCATACAAGCAGCATGTTTCCCACCTACCCTACCTAGCACTGAATTGGTGTTGGAATGCATTCAACATTATGATAAAAAAAGAAGGCAAATTGTGGCTAAAGACGGGACTATCCTAGCCTACTTGCAAAGAGAAGCTATTCAAGAGATCTTCAACATCTCGAACCGGAAGATAGTGTTCATTTGTCCTACAACTGCACAACATACCTTTGGGGGCGATTCCAAGCAATACATGCAAGAAGTAAGGAAGAAGTGGATGATCGATCCTTCAATCAAGATATACAACTCTGAAGATCCGAAGTTCCACAAGGCAGATTTCAAGAAGGAGATAAGTTATTTCATCATGTTCTTAAATAGAGTAACAGGTAGGCCTCAATCATCGACTTTTGAAGGATGGATGTATACATACTTTGATCATGTTTTCACAAAGAATAAGATGATTGATTGGGCTGGGCTTGTAAGTCATTGCCTTGATGAGCAATTTGAAAATTTTGATGAGTCAAAGTCCTTCTTCATGACTTCCTATCTTGTCTACATACTGGCGAGGAATGTAGTATATAAGGGATTGACATCTAAAGGAGAAGTAGGCATAAAATCTGGCCAGATCCTATCACATCAATGCTATACATAGCTCCATTTGAAGAACGTCAACCATTATAAGAGATTTAATGATGCATTTGCCATGTATATAGTGAGAAAGTTGCGAGGAGAGTTGCATAGAAGATTGACAGATGCTGCTAGGAACTTCATTGAACAATATGGAAGATACTATATTCAATATGATAAGTTCACCTATATCAGAATTCAAGGCTTCACATCCTTTCCATATAGGTTGCCAAGGTATCCTACTAATAGGATGGTATTGTTGGAAGTATCGAGATAGTTGTTAGAATCCCATAAGATGCAAAGGACAAGAAAGAAGGCCGGGGTTCAATTTCCTCTAAAACTGGGGAGATATTATTCATGTCCGTCACTTCAAGCAGCTGAACATTTTGAGATTGAGCTTCAAGCATATCATTTACATCTTCATGATTCAAGGAGGGAGAACTTCGACCCACATGGAGCTATCAAGCAATCATATCCCACCTACCAGCATGTAGAGCAACTCGAAGATCATTGGGCAAATGCTATTGATGATGATGATGTAAGGATGCAAAAATGTTCAAAATTAAGATAGGATTTGGTAAGAGCTACAAAAGTATTGAGGATTCCTGATCAGCTAGATGATGATAGGACTCTTTCAAGAGATGAATACAATAAGATACGGAACCTGCCATATGACATTGACTGGACTGATAGAGAAAGAGTATATGATGAAGAATTGATAGAACCCATCATTGCTATCACTAAGGAGCATGCAAAAGAGCAAGTACAAGCACTGATAGATGAAAGAAAGAGGCTCACTTACACCAAGATGGGAGAAATTGAACAACAAGTGCAACATACTGCACCTAGCAAAGATTCACTAAGTAAGGATAATGAAAGAGATTCAAGCCAAGCAAAGAAAAGAAAACAACTTGCATCTGTACAAGGAGAATCAAGTAAGAAGAAGAGGATAAGCATCGAAATTGCTTCAACTAGGCAACCAGGGGATACTCCAATGAATCAAGATATAGTTGTGCATGTTGTTGAAGATGCAGTCCCGGACACTCCATTTGAAGAGGTGCCTTCAAGTCCACATGATACTGAAATCATTAATGAGGCTAACACTGAAGACAAAGATGAAACTGAAGAAGAATCATTGCCCATGCAAGGAAGGCAAGTACAACAGTCAGGGGATTTTTCATCATTGCCGGAGTGGTTACAGGACAGAACTAAAGAAAGCTGTGAAGTGGAAAAATATCATCCCATTCTAGTTGAAGAGTTGCTTCTAGATATGTCTACTGAAAAACCGAAGAAGAAAGCAACTACTCTTTCAAAGATAACAAAACATGAAGCTGGTGTAAGGAGGGTACATGTAGCTGTTCCAAGAGTTGAGAAGAATATGGAAGATATTGTACCTGAAAATTATGATGTCAACACAATTGATTTGGGTCCGTTGACTGGAGCACAAGTAGAAGAACTTCAGGATTCAATTGACAATGCTCGAGCTATCATAAGACAAGAGACAGAAGGCAAGATTAAGGCTGAGCAAAGGTATCAGGCATTGGAACAATATATTCAACACCTAGTACACCCTATCCGTCAGCAGATAAGAGTTTCTACACCTCCACCCATTCTTCCTCCAGAAACAGTTGTACACCTTGAGGGGTTGAGATCTTCATCTCATAGGTTGAAGGATTGGATGAAGAGGTCAAGGGAAACAACATATGGACATCTTGAAGATATTATGCAAGTGTATAATAAAGTTGTTGATCTCAAGGAAAGAGTGTTTGCGTTGTTGACAACCTGTGCTGAGTTTAAGGCCATCAAAAAACAATATATGCCACATTTGAAGAGTTTGATGGAAACTTCAGTTGATGAGTTGATACAAGCTGAGGTAATTGAAGAAAGAATAACATATGATTTCTCTTCCTGGTACTATTGCTTTCACAATAAGGGATAGCTACTTGATAGAGTTGAAACAGATATGTCAAGAGTAAAAAGTGTGATTCAAAGAATCCAAGATGGAATACATGCATCCTTGATGAAGATAAGCAATCCCTTTGGAGAGATGACTATTGATAGTATGAAAGAACAAGTCCAAGCGTTCTACTTTCAAGAAGATGATGTTTCTGATGATAAGCTTGATAGCATATTTTCACTTGCTATCCACCTTGGCGCCAACAAGGCTAGAATGACCGATTGGGAGAAGACACTTGGCCTTTATGCAGCTAATGTGCTTGAAGCCGAGGGAACCACTAGGAATACGTCAAGTGTACCTTTTGATGATATCAAACAAGTGGTGTCCAGATTCATTGAATTCCATAACACTAGTGATGGTTACTCACATGGAGATTCCTCATAGGCTATTGATGTGTCATCCTTATCTTCTTGGGAAACGTACCTTTGTTCCCTCTTTCATATACTAAAAATAGGAGTTTGTTGTAACCACCTGTGAGGTGGCATAATCTGTTCCATTGGCTTTGCCAATCGATCTTGGCCATTCATGTATTCTTGAGGCCTATATAAGGACTACTTTTGCTCTCATTTGTAAGGGGGAAGACTCTGAAAATTGTTGCAAGAGCTCTTTTGAAATAATATAAGACTCATTGTTTGGTGATTCTCTATATGTTTCTAAGTGTTGCATGGTTTTTGATTTCTTCAAGCGAATGTTAAATTAGATTAAGTTTTCGTTTATGTGTTATTTTTAATTGGTGGAAGATTTTATTATTGTTTCTTGGTGGAATCCATATGTTCGAACCATTTGTGATTTGTGGCTTGCAAGTTGCAGTGTATGGTTAGTTTGAACGAACTGAGCTTAGCTTTGACCGTTTATGTTTGTTGAACTTTCATGAACATAAGTGATTTGACTATCTTATATCATCCTTAGAAGATTGCATCAACCTTGTGTAGTTGTTTCAACTTGGCGAAACAAAGTTGGTTGATTTCACTTGATCGATAATCATCTCTTGCATCTAGGATTAGAGTAGTTTCCTAAACCTTTACCTTTTGCACTTTTTTACTCATCATCATTAGGAATTAGAATTGAAGAACCTCATTGTTATATCATACGCTAAAGGGTTGTAGTGCTTAGATATTCCAAATGTTTGCCTCCAGTAAGTGAAACAAATCGAGTTGTTAGAACAATTATGTAAGTCCCTTTGTGTTTATCAGCAAAATCACATCAAGTCACTGAGTTATCTACTGCGAATCATAAGAAAAGTAACTTTGAAGTTGTCTTGATTGATCACTTTGTTTAGCATTCGAGAAGCTTTATTCAAGAGAGAGTTGGATACTCAGTATTTTACTCTATTGTTGACTTGTCTAAAAACAACCATCAATAGACAGCATTATGACAGCAATAAAATTTAATCACGAAAGCAGCATAACAGCAATAAAATTTAATCATGACGGTAGCATAACAGCAGTTTTAATCATGACAGCAATATAACAGCAGTGTAACAGTAGTATTAAAGTATTTCATTGTTCAAATTCTAAAGTTTAAAGTTCAAAATTAAAGTTAAAGTTAAACTCAAAGTCTCAAACTTCAAAATATTTTTCCGCCCTTTTTAAAACAAATATTTTCCGCCCCCTGTCACATTTAAAACAAAATTATAAACCATATGTTTGACGTCGAGGACGCCTGACCATCCCTGTGATGATTGAGGGACGTTTGAGACGTCCCTGGCCGTCTCAGGGATGACCAAGCATCCCCTACGCATTTCCTAGCGTTTCTGAAAAAGGGGACAAGTTTAGGGACATTTCTCATTTTAAAAAAATTTGGGGACATGCCCCCCATCCCCAAAACGTCTAAGGGCACGGGGACATGTCTTTGGGGGCCAGGGACATGTCCCCATGTAACACAGGACTTTTTAGTTTAAAAAAAATTGGGTTTCTAATTTTTAAAAAAAAATTGTGTGGTGATTTTTTCTGATTTTCCACTAACCCAAATTTTTCCTTCTTTCTTCCCAATTAATTGAAAAAAATCTTTTTTTTGGTTTACCAATTTAATCCTAAGTTAGATGTTTGCCATGTTGCCTTTAAAAATAGAAACGACTAGATTGAAATGAACTTTATACTTCCAAACAATCTATTTGGTGCTAGAGTGTACAAGTTTGAAGGAGTTCGAACATGTTGCAGAGGTTGGATGAAGTGATCAATGATTCTCGCTCTTTCCATGTATAATGTTGCTCCAAGTTGTGTCTTTGATGTTGTAAAGTGCTCTCAAGTCTCTATCATCTAGGTGATCCCACAATAGTGTGTCCCAATTGTGGGATGGGGCAAAAAAATGAGCCCAAGGTGCCAAAAATTGCAAAAACCTTTGAATGAAGGCATTTTTTAGTTAGTAAATGTTCCATGACCTTTGAATGAAGGCCCTTTTTACATTTCTTAATGTTTCACATTCAAAATCCTTCATGGAAACCTTCAAATGAAGGGGACCTTCATTTGAAGGTACCTTCGTACCTTCACTTAAAAGCCTTAAGGATGCCAATCCCATTGTTGTTCATAGTGCTTTCGAAGAAAATTTATGTTTCAAAGCAGGGGTTGGACCATCAAATAGAGTCATCGTGACATGAAATTTTGCAGGATTGTAGGCCTCGAGGTAAGCTTTCCAAAATGAATAATTTGTAATATACTTTGTTTATTTCTGATTATTTTTTCCTATTTTTTTAGTGTACAGAGGTTTTTCTACCAAATATAAGAGTCTTTATTCAATGCATTTGGAAAAATTTAAAAAAATAGAAGAAAAAAATTCTAAAAAATATCTACATACTCTATATCGATGTCCTTGTTTCAATACAAAAATAATAATTTTGATGTTTACAAAAATAGTTGTGTTATGGAATAAAACCACACTAAATCATAATTAATGTGAATTAAAAAATTAATAATAAATAAAATATAAAAACAAAAATTATGAAAAGATATGCATGCACTAGATATCAATGTTAGTGATTTGTATTTAAGAATTATGATTTTATCTTATTTTTAATAAAAGTTGTGTTATGGAATAAATGTCACTCATTAAAAATACTACAAAATATTTTTTTTTAAAAACAAATTATTAAAAAATGCTTTAAAAATGACACAAATTATTTTTTATTTTTTTTAAATAATATGTTTAGAATCAACACACAAAATCTAAAAAATCACTAGTTCACATGATCTTCAAATTCTGAAAGGTTTTCTTGCTATATATGACAAAACATGAAAATTTGGTTAAAAATGTTGATTTCAATATCCCACTTAGGTCAAAAAGTGGGACACGCTATTGTGGGATCACCCATCTTCTAAAACATTTTTGAAGTTGGTGGACTCTAGTCTAGGTTTGTCTGCCATCTACTAAGATCCTGAAGGGAGATATGATAAAGGGTTGCGAGTTTCCAGATCAAGCTTCTTAAACTCGGACCTCGTGTGAGTGGACATACAAACCACATAGAATAACTCATGAGAATTCAATTCCACTAGAATGTAGAAGAGACTGGCTGCTCAAATACATGGGAGGCATCATAGTCAAATTTGTTCAAATGTGTTATGAATGGAAGTGAGTTATGAAAATCATAAGAGTGTGAAATATTACTTAGAGTGCAAGAGACAAGGATGATTTAAAGAGAGAAGACACCCTATTAGAACTCTAAAATGCACGATTGTATTAAGCAAGAGTTTTGTACAAAATCCAAGAGGTTGGATGTGTTACAAGATGTATCGCTGCTAATATGTCTCTATCCTTCATCTACATTCGCAGTTCCAAGAAGCACAACCATTTGTCTTCCATCAACACATTTCCTCTGTTTTGTCATTTTCCATAAATCTTCGAGAACAGCTGTGTAGAACAGGGCTGAAACTATAAAAATTGTGCGGCATGATCGGAAAGGAGTTAGGATGTCATGATATGTCCATGTGTTCCAAGAAAGACATTGAAGCTGATGGTGAAGACAGCATATGACAAGAAGTAATGCCATCACACCGTGAGTCAATCAAAGTCACAAATCCACCCGGACCTTGAACATAGTTAAATGTGTGCATCTCTAAACATTTTCTGATTTAGTTGCTGCTGTTAAAGATACATTTATTGCTGAAGAAGAAAACTATTGAGATAAAATTTGTAAATTGAATATTATAGTGATAATTTAAAAAGTCTAGTTTGATGCATGCTACTTTTGTTTACTATAGAAAATTGCTTTCACAAATGTTCATGAAAAGTCTAATGCAACTAAAACTAAGTGATAATTTGCTGCTGTTGTAGATTCTTAGTTTGCTTTAACACATTTTAATAAGTGAGTGTGTATCAAGAGAAATAAACAGAAAAATCATCATTGACGATTACTTTCAGAAGGTTTTTTTTAATTTGTTAATCTGCAATAGAAAGTATGGGGAATAAGAAATGGTATTGCATCTAAAATTATTGTTTGATAGTGAATACATTAAATGTTGAGTTTTTTAGCTCAGTTCGGAACTTCTACACGGGTTCAGTGTGAATGTGCGGTAGTTCGAGGTGCATGTAGTTTGAATTATTTCTATTTTGTAATTCAATTTAGTGATTAAAGTGAAATCTTTTATTTAGTTAATTAAGTCTAATAAAGTGTGAAAACACTAATGACTTAGACTTATCTTCCAAGTCATCTCCTGCGTGAGATAATTTGCTTTCTTTTTAAGAGATAAGATCGCTTTATTGGAAGATTAGATTTTTAGCTGAATAGTATAAAGAAAGATGCAAGATAGAAATTAATTATTCAGATTGTCTTTCGAAGGACTGAAAGACTAAGTTTTCGGAAGAACTGGAAAACTGAATTGAACTCAGTAGTGTAATATTTTCATGCAATTGTGAGTAACATCAGTTGTGGAGGTAGCCTTGTAAGTTCCTGAAGGAATGTGAAGCTAGTTACAGGAGTAAAATATTTGTGTCTAATGTTCATCATTTCCACTATTTAATTTTAATTATTTGTATGTTTAATTCATTGTTGTTTCAGTGTTAGGAAATTATGCATCTAGATTGAAATTTGAACATGGTATCAAAGCCTCGTAAGGTTGAAGGAAATTCGCAAGTGATTATTTCAAGGAAATTCGCACAACCATCTAAAGGTAGAAATTGCAACCTTCTTTATTGAAAGCTTGCAGAGATTTTTAAGGAAAAAACACGGTGTTTTTAGGGAAATCGTGAGTATGCCATAATAAAGAAGAAATCATAGTTCTTTTTTTGTGAAAAAATCTGCAATGGAATTTCATCTGAAATCTGCGACCTCCTTCATTTGAAATTCATGGCCGGATTTTGCTTGAAATTGCGCTATTTTTCAGTTGTGAAGATGCAATGACCAAGAAAAATCATGACAATTTGCGGCCTAGTTACAAGGTAAAGTTGTGGGTTTATTTCAAGTAGAAAATCGCGACAAATTCTGTAAAATCGCAGCCAAGAGGGTATTAAACTCACGCCTAGGGTTTCATAAATTGCTGCAATTCGTTTTTTTGCAGGTTTTAAAAATGATGGCCAAGGTCTGAACCCGCAGCTAGGGTTTCAGAGGTCACAAAGTTTACTAGCAGCAAGCTATGGTTTGCTATTGCAAAACAAAAGGTTTTTTTTGAAAAAAAACCCATAAGTTTTTTGAAATTTGAGCTAGGGTCTTAAACCAGCGCCTAGGGTTTGCTAGGATAGTAAATGGGCAGGGTTTGCAAAAGTAACTGAGGATTCGAAAAAGGTGATTTTTAAAATTTTGAGTAGTTCATATTATTTCCATCTTTGAAGAGTTTGTTTCATGGAAAATATTTTAATGGCGTCGCCTAGTCTCCGGTTCGAAGACAGGTTGGATGGCGCAATAAATTTCCTACCTTAGAAAGTCGGGGTGATGTTACTTCTAGAAGAAAATGATCTCTAGGACATTGTAAAGTATCTGGTGACTCCGCCTATAGATGTGCAGGATTTGGCTATTCATAAGAATAAGGAAATTAAAGCCAAGCAAAAGATCCTAGATGCAATGAAGGATCATTTAGTTACACATTTGTCAGAGAAGAAAACAACCAAGGAGATGTTCGACTCTTTGGTCAGTCTTTTCTAGAGTGAGAACATTAACTGGAAAATGATTTTGAGAAGCAAACTCAGATCCATAGAAATGTCCATTTTGGATACAATCACTAGTTACCTTATGAAGGTCACTCAGCTTCGTGACCAGCTTGCAGCAGTCGAGGAAAAGGTGGAAGATGCAAAGCTAGTGAACATAGCTTTAAATGGGTTCTCATCTTCATGGCAAGCTTTTGATCATGGCATTTGTGCTAGGGAAAAGCTTCATTCCTTTAAGAGATTGTGGGATGATTCTATCCAAGAGGAAACTCGAATGGAGTCAAGAGCCAACAAGAAGGGTGGTGACGAGAATGTAGCCCTCTATGGATAGTTAAAGGGAAATAAAGGAAAAGGGAACAACAAAGGAAAGGGAAAAGATGAGGATTTATCCGCACATTTAGGGAAGGACTTAAGTAAAATCGAGTGCTTCAGTTGTCATAGTGCATCATGGTGTCCAAACAGGGAGAAGAACCAAGGGAAGCAACAACTTCTACAGAAACTTAGATGGACAAGTTTGCTGCTAGATTTGAGAAGGAATTCTTAATGGTTTCCTGTCTTTCTACTAGCATGTCTTCACAGGAGGTATGTGGGCAGTGGGGCCTCTCAACATATGACTTGAACCCGACAATATTCTACCAGACTAGAAGAACACAATTCAGGAGTTCAGGTTGAACTTGGTGATGATGCCAAGTATTCAGTAGCAAGTGTTGGTAAAATTCTCTTTCAACTTCATTTAGGTAACTCTTTAGAGGTTGATGATGTGTTGCTTGTTCTTAGTCTCAAGAAAAATTTGCTTTTAGTATCGGTGATGGAGGACAAGGGCTTTGCAGTTGAGTTCGAGGATCAACAAGTTCTTATCAGAGCAATAGGATCTAGTCCAGATACAACACGATCTATAGGGGTTAGAGAAGGCAACCTATACAGGTTACATGGAGAACCAATTCTAGCAGCATTGATGAGCAACACCATAGATTCCAAGCCTTCCTAAATATCAAGAGGCAACAGACCAGTCGGTATGGCGGGATGCCATGGTGGAGTACACCTCCATCATGAAGAATGATGTATGGGACATAGTCCCAAGACCAAAAGCGAAATTAGTTGTGACTCCCAAGTGGCTCTTCAAGAAAAAGCATGTTGCAGATGGCAACTTTGAGAAGTACAAAACAAGGTTTGTGGCAAGAGGGTTTTCTCAGCAAGAGGGAGTTGACTATGAGGAGATTTTTGTTCCAGTCGCCAGATACGCTTCTATTCGAGCAGTTATGTCTTTAGCTTCTATCATGGGATGGAAGATACATCAGATGGATGTTAAGACAACTTTCCTCAATGGGATTATTGAAGAAGTGGTATATAGAACAACCTCAGGGATTTGAGGTAAATGGGAAGGAATCCCATGTTTGCAAGCTTAAGAAAGCCTTGTATGGACTCAAACAAGGACCAAGAGCTTGGTATTCTAGGATCGATCAATATCTATGAAGTATGGGCTTCACCAAAAGAGAAGCAGATCCTAATCTATATCATATAGCAAATGGGTCAAAAATAATTATTTTGATATTTTATGAAGATGATTTGTTCATTATAGAATCAGAACAACTCATTGCAGGGTGCAAGGTAGAGTTAGCTACTATAATTTGAGATGAAGGACATCGACCAGATGCATTACTTTTTGGGGTTAGAGGTTTGGCAAAAACCCGGGGAGATTTTCCTTGGGCAAGGTAAATATGTAGTTGAGATATTGTAGCGATTCCGGATGGACGATTGCGGACCCATGACCACACCTATGATCACTAATCTGAAGAAGGTGATAACTTCAAATTCGGAGGTGATTGATCCCACGTTGTATAGGCAACTGATATGTTCCTTAATGTATTTGGTCAACACAAGACCAGATTTATGTTTCGCAGTGAACACCTTGAGTCAATTCATGGTGGAGCCCAAAAAGGAGCATTGGGTAGTAGCAAAGCATGTGCTCAAATATTTGAAGGGCACGATGGATTATGGTCTAAGGTATCTTGGAGATGATGAAGTGAAGTTGCATGGGTATACAAACTCTGATTAGGCAGGCAATGCAGTAGATAGGAAGAGCACCTCGAGGTGTTGCTTTATCTTGGATTCAAGAATGGTGTCTTGGATTAGCAGGAAATAGACTTCAGTAGCACTTAGCATAGCAGAGGTAGAGTATATGGCAGCCAATACCGCAAGTTGTGAGGCCATTTGGCTTCGCAAGTTACTTGCAAGGTTATTTGACCACGAGTTGGATAACACGGTCATTTACTGTGATAATCAGAGTTGCGTTAAACTCTCAAAGAATCTAGTGTTTCATAACAGTTCCAAGCACATAGAGATCAGATATCACTTCATTTGAGACAAGATCTAGAAAGGAGCGGTGAAGCTCCAGTACATTTCCACATAGTAGTAGTTAGCTGATATTCTAACCAAACCTTTAGCAAAAGGGAAGTTTGAATCATTCAAAGACAAACTTGGATTAGTGTAGAATTCCTTCCTCGCTAAGAGGGAGTGTTGAGTTTTATAGCTCAATTCGAAACTTCTACACAAGTTCGGTGTGAATGTGCAGGTAGTTCGAGTTATTTCTATTTTTAATTCACTTTAGTGATCAAAGTGAAATCTTTTATTTAGTTAATTAAGTCTAATAAAGTGTGAAAGCACTAATGACTTAGACTTATCTTCCAAGTCATCTCCTGTGTGAGATAAGTTTGCTTTCTTTTGCTTTCTTTTTGAGAGATAAGATGACTTTATTGGAAGATTAGATTTTTAGCTGAATAGTATAAAGAAAGATGCAAGATAGAAATTAATTATTCAGATTGTCTTTCGAAGGACTGGAAGACTAAGTTTTCCGAATGACTAGAAAACTAAATCAAACTCAATACAGTGTGATATTTCCATGCAGAGGTGAGTAATAGCAGTTGTAGAGGTTGCCTTTAAGTTTTTGAAGGAATTTGAAGCAGGTCACAAGTGTAAAATATGTGTGTCTGGTGTTCATTGTTTCCACTGTTTAATTCCAATTATTTCTATGTTTAACTCAATGTTGTTTCGGTATTAGGAAATTATGCATCTAGATTGAAATTTGAACATTAAAAAGGTAGTAAGAGTGTTTTACTAACTTGGCTTCATGGAAGATGTCACCAAAACCCATCAAAGATGTTTTCTTTTGGCAATCAAGGAACCTACATTTTCCTTCTTGTCTGAGGTTGGCATATTGCAATTTTTTGCAAATCTAATATTCCAAAATTCAAAATTTAATTGTTATTTGCAGTAATGAAAGGGATATTGTAGATGCTTGAGAACCATATTAGTACTTGATGAAATTTGCAAAAGTTCAAGAAGCCATCGGGTTCACATAAAAAAAAATTTATTAGGGTTTTACAAGCCAACGTGCTATTTTGGTAATCTACCAAATTATTGATTGGTATCTTGTGAATCACTGAATTATGTTGTCTAAGCATTGATTGGTATGTTGACGGTAAAATGTTTCACATCAGAGATGTTGTCCTGTATTGTATATCCTTGCAAAGTTGCTCAAGGAAAAGCAGCTAGGAATCCTCTTGCATCATATTGGCATATTACATGTAGTCTATAATAATAACAATGTTACCAAATCAGAATATACAATGAAAACTCTTTTAAACAATCTTTTTTGTTTGGTTATGAATCTATATACCTCACAACTATTTATCTATGTTACTGGGTTCTTCAAAACCCCCCACCCACCTTTTTGTTCCTGGTTCGGGGCCAGGACGGCCTGGGGTTTGCCCAAGGTACAGAGGGACCATAGGGTACCCGAGGTTCCATAGAAGGACCCACAAGGTACCTAGGGTGCCCAAGGTGGACCCTAGGCAAACCCGGGACATACCTGGGAGGACCCACACATACCTACACGGCAATTGAAAACGTCATCAAAACCTAGTTTTTTTCAATTTTTTTAAAATAAAAAAGCATTTGCCAACCCTAATTTCACCCTAAACTGATCTTTATTCACTCATTAATTGCCCCCAAACCCCCATGAGGGGCACTACCCCTCAACCCTACTAGGGGCTCCACCCCCAAACCCCTGCCAACCAACATCCTAAAATCTAGGCCCTTGGTCATGTTGATGTGTTTTCCTTGCACATGCAACGCAGAATAAAATACCCACGTACTCTAGCCTCTCTTGAATAAAATCAATCAAATGCTAAACCAAGTGATCAAATGAGTGGATTCCAAGGTTCCCTTTAGTTCTTTGATGTAGCGACTTCGGATAGCTTAGTGGTGAGGATGTGATGTTTGTTGTTTCTTACAAAGGGACTTACACAAATGTTCAACAATCAGGAAACTTGTTCTCTCGGACACAAGGTGATGTTGCTTCTTCCAAGGTTCTACACTCGATAGTTTATGATATGACGCTGAAGTGCTTGTTCCTAATCCTAACAAAGTACATGAAAAAAGTGCAAAAGAAGAAGGGTTTAGAAATCCTAATCTAGATGCAAGTAACTATTATCAGTTCAAGGTGAAATCAACTGACTTTGCTTTGCCAGAGATTCACAACTACACAAAGTCAGTGCGATCTTCTATGGAAAGTGAATGATGTTCAAATCAATCAAGAGCATAGATAAGCTAACACCCTTAATGATCGAAGTTAAGTTCGTTTTGTTCGCCCAGACTAACCTTACACAATGAATTGCAAGCCACAAATCACCAAAGGTATGGACTTAATATGATTCCACCTTCAAACATTAACACTTACTAACATATTCTAACATAACATGCAAATTGTAACACCCACTCTTATTTAATAGACTATAAACTTACATCTAACAACAGAATTTCAGCGGAAAGATTAACTAACTATTATGAAAATAGTATCGAATGCAATAAAATTCAAATTTACAACTAACTTTCATTTTCAGCTGAAATAATCTATTCTAACAGAATACATATATCCAAGAATAAATTAACTAACTTTCTTCAATGAAATTCAAATATTAAGATAGGAAGAGAGATTAAGAAAAGTACAACTTGAATAGCTTCCTACTGATTTGTTTGTAGATCCTCCTCTGGATTTTGGAAAAAGGAATAACAACAAGGGCTTTATCCACCCAACCAAGACCAACTGGTCTCCCATGCTTCTTCAACTGAAGAAACCCGACCCTTCACGAGGGTGATTAGCGAGGAATCTAATAACAACAATATGTCTTTGAGCCTGGTGTCAAGAACCTATACCTCCTTATCGATCTTTTCCCTAAAGGTACCTCCTAATTGGAAAGATCACTCTGACCAGTGGTATATCTGGTACTTGATAGCTGACAGATGCCTATATTGCATCGTAACCTTGGCCAAGGATTTCTAATAATTATCTGACACTACTGTGTCGTCAGCATTCACCCTTGCTCAGCATTGACATTATTTCATATGTTTCTTTTTGGTTACAGGATTGGATGAAAATCATGTATAATCCACTTGACATACTTACAGATTCATAAGAGACACGGCATAAGAACATTCAGACAAAAAGGTATCCTTTACCTCAATGACTGAAGTCAAATTTCTCAATGAGAATATATAAGTGGATATATATATATATAGATATAAATATTTATAGGTATAAAGACAAATACTTCTGCAGATTCAAAAGATTTGGAATTGAAAGACATACGGATTCAGGAGATTCGTGCATGAATCATAGAATAGAAAATACAGAGTAACAGAATGAATTGTAATCAGGATTAGCTACGGCTATCCAAAATAATGCATTTCTATCCATCGCATGATGAACTATAGCATATTGAAAGGAACCATTGTCTTGCCTGAATAAGCTTTTGCAAGTCGAAGTTGAGGAATATGTGACTGCAAAGACAAAGCCTGATTGCCAGACCAGTTCTTGCTACCGCTCCTATGATATTGATTCGACAGAGTAAGAAAAGTATGAAGCTCGCGCTCAAGGATTATATGGTTCGGATTTCTGAGTTGCAGTGACAAGGACACTCAAAAGAATGCAATCAATGTTCAAAGAATAGCTCACTAAGCCTACGAATGCTTTTTTTCAAGATTGAGTAAAGAATGAAAAGGATGAACGCCAACAAATAAAGGCATCCCCCTCCTTCCCCCCGTCTGCATGCAAGAAGGAACGTTTCCTTCTTGCGTGCAGGCGGAGTGGAGTTACATACAAGACTCTAGCGCGCACACCACTAAGCGCTCCTCATGAGGTGAGCTAAAAATATATTTTATTTAATATACATAAGGAAATAATTCTTACCAACTTGAAATATATACGTACATGTATGTGCCTTGGCCAAGGCTACGATGATATAGTTGTCTAGACTTAGACTTAGACAATATTGTTGTTTTTCGATTCTCGTAACCACGCCTCTCCTTGTTGATATGCTTTTTTCCTTGTCAATTGATTTATCCTACAACCACTTTGACAACTAATGGAGGTTAAATCATTTCCTTGAACATTAATATATATTATATCCATACATCCATTCTCACATATAATTGAAAAATATTCGCATATAAAAGAAAATCATCCTCACATAATTATACACATTATCCAACGAATAAATTTCATATTCACATGAAAGCAGTTATACACAACTAACAACATAACCAACGTTTCATTGTTAAGAAGGGGATGTAACACAAATGAAACTTAAACTTTAAAACTTAAACACTTAAACTAATTTGCTTTAAAGGATTGGGAAACCATGCAACACTTCGAAAACACAAAGTTCACCAGCAGAACACAATGAAATTTGTATTATTCTCAGAGCTAAAGCAATAATTTCTCCAAGCTTCAAAACTTACAAATGAGAGCAACTGAGGCCCTTATATAGCCCTCAAGAATACATGAAAGGCTAGGATTGATTGGCAAAGCCAATGGCCTAGATTATGCCACATCGGCAGTTTTTTACAACAAATTGCTATTTTTAGTACATAAGAGAGGCAATGAAGGCACATTTCTCAAGAAATAAGAATCTATGAAGAATCTTCATGTGAGGCGCCCCTATTGCTGCTATGAAGTGCAATGTACTTGGACACTACTTGTATGACATCATCAAGGGGTATACTTAGCGCGTTCTTAATGGTTCCTTATGCCTCAAGCACATCAGCTGCATAAGCACCAAGTGTCTTCTCCCAATCGGTCATCCGACCCTGGTTGGCACCAAGGTGGATAGCAAGTGAAAATATGTTGTCAAGTCTCTCATCAAAAATATCATCTTCTTGAAAATAGAATGCTTTGACTTGTTCCTTCATGCGATCAATAGTCATATCTCCATAAGGGTTACATATCTTCATCAATGAAACATGTACACTATCTTGTATCCTTTGGATGAAGCTTCTTACCCTTGACATATCCATTTCAACTCTATCAAGTAGCCGCCCTTTATTGCGAAAACAAAAGTACCATGTGG
Source organism: Cunninghamia lanceolata (assembly GCA_027924645.1). Lineage (NCBI taxonomy): Eukaryota > Viridiplantae > Streptophyta > Pinopsida > Cupressales > Cupressaceae > Cunninghamia > Cunninghamia lanceolata. The sequence continues at coordinate 19,594,345 of BSBN01000524.1, forward strand.
AGAAGTCATATGTTGTTCCTTCTTCAATTACCTTAGCATGTATCAATTCATCCATTGAGGTTCCCATCAAACTCTTCAAATGTGGCATGTATTGCTCTTTGATGGCTCTGAACTCAGCACAAGTCGTCAACAATGCAAGTACTCTCTCCTTGAGTTCATTAACCTTCTCATATACTCGCATGATATCTTCAAGATGCACATATGTTGTTTCTCTTAATCTCTCCATCCAATCTCTTAACCTATGAGATGATGATCTCAAATCTTCAAGGCACGCAACTGTCTCGGGAGGAAGAATGGGTGGAGACATGGAAATTCGTTCCTGTTGACGGATGTGATGCATTAGATGTTGTATATACTGCTCTAATGCTTGACACCTTTGCTCAACCTTTATCCTTTCTTCTGTTTCTTGCCTTATTACAGCTCTAACATTAGTGACTGAATCTTGAAGCTCTTCCTCCACTTGTGCTCCAGTTATAGGACCTAAATCAACTGTATTAATCTCCTAATCCTCGGGTACTATGTCTTCTATATTCTTCTCAGATCTTGGAACAGCTACGTGAACCTTCCTCTTACCAGTTTCATCCCTTGTTATCTTGGAGAGAGTTGTCGCTTTCTTCTTTTGCTTTTCCTTGGATATCTGCAAGCACCTCTTCAATTTGAATAGGCTGATATTCTTCTACTTCGCAGCTCTCCTTGATCCTTTCTTGCAACCATTCCGGCAATGATGAAAGATCCTTTTGCCTTTGCACTTGCTTCTCTTGCATGGGCAATACTTCCTCTTCAGCTTCTTCTTGATGCATCCCAGTTTCTTGATTATTAGTATTGCCATCATCAATCACTTCAGTATCATGTGGACTTGAACGTACCTCTTCAAATGGAATGTTTTGACCTTCATCTTCATCTTCATGCAAGATTATGTCATTAGTCTTTGGAGTACCTCCTTGCCGCCTAGATGAAGCAATCTCAACATTTATCTTGTTCTTCTGGCTTAACTATCCTTGTGTACACTCAAGTCGTTTCCTTTTCTTTGCTTGACTTGAATCTCTTTCATTCTCTTTGGAGTTGTCTACTTTGCTAATCTCTATCAAGTGCATTGTGTTGTACTTGTTCTTCAACTTCTCCCATCTTCTTGTATGTGAGCTTCTTTCCTTCATCTATTAATGCTTGCACTTGATCCTTCGCACGCTCCTTGGTGATAGCAATGATTGGCTCTATCAACTCCTTATCATAAGCCCTTTCTCTTTCCGCCCAATCAATTGTACATGGCAAATCTCTCACTTTGTTATATTCATCCTCCGAAAGAGTCTCATCATCATTAAGTTGATCCGGTATCCTCAACACCTTTGTAGCTCTTACTAAATCCCATTTCAGCCTTGAACATTTTTGCATTCTTATATCAACATCCTCAAGTGCATTTGCCCAATGATCTTCGAGTTGCTCCACATGTTGATAGGTAGGATATGATTGTTTGAGTGGTCCATGTGGATCAAAGTTGTTTCTCCGTGAATCATGAAGGTGCAGATGGTATGCTTGAAGCTCAATCTCAGAGTGTTCAGCTGCACGCAGTGATGGACATGAGTAATACTTCCCAAGTGTTAGAGGGAATTGTAATCCGGCCTTCTTCCTTGCTTTTTGCAACTTATGGAATTCTAGTAGTTGTCTTGAGACCTCCAACATCACCATCCTATTCGTGGGATACCTTGGCAATTTATATGGATAGGATGTGAAGCCTTGAATCCTTATGTAAGTGAACTTCTCATATTGAATATAGTAACGTCCATACTCTTCAATGAAAGCCATAGCAACATTTGTCAATCTCTTTTGCAACTCTCCTCGCAATCTCCTTACTATGTACATGGCAAATGCATCATTAAATCTCTTGTAATGATTAATGTTCTTGAGATGAAGTTGTGTATAGCATTGATGTGATAGGACTTTGATTGGGCCTAGTGCCAACTTCTCCTTCGCAAGTCAATCCCTTGTAGACCACATTCCTTGCCAATATATAGACAAGATAAGAACTCATGTAGAAGGAGTTAGTCTCAGAGAGATTCTCAAATTGTTCATCAAGGCAATGACTTATAACCCCAGCGCAATCAATCATCAATTTTTTTGTGAAAACATGATCAAAATATGTATACATCCATCCCTCAAAAGTTGATGATTGAGGTCTACCTGTTACTCTATTCAAGAACATGATGAAGTAGCTTATCTCTTGCTTGAAATCAGCTTTATGATACTTTGGATCCTCAAGATTATATATCTTTGTTGCCGAATCCACCATCCACTTCTTCCTTACCTCTTGCATATATTGTTTGGGCTTGGCTTCAAATGTCTTTTGTGCGGTTGTGGGACAAGTAAACATTGACCTTTGATTCAGGATGTTGAAGACCTCTTGAATGGCTTCCCTTTGCAAGTAGGCTAGAACAGTTCCATCCTTTGCTACAATTCGTCTTTCCTCACCATTATAGCACTTAGTACATTCCAACACCAACTCCGTGCATGGCAAGACAGGTGGGAAACAAGCTGCCTAGATAATTCCACTCTTGACAATAGCTTCGATGTTCTCATTCCTTGTCGATGCGAGCAAGAAGTTCTTGATCTCCTCCAAGTTGGCATGTCCCATATTCGTATCTCCTATGTTCTCCCAATGTGTCACTATCTTGGACTCTGGCAAGGTCGACTTAGCATCCATCTTAATTAAAACTTGACGCTCCCTCGCAGTCATACCCGTTCACCTACAAAACAAACATACCTCCATTAGTACATTCAATGAACTTCATAATAAATCAGCCTTATAGAACTGATCTCTTGCATAATGAAGCCATGAAAACATGAAAATCAGGAAAATAAAGGCAGATTTATGAAATCTAGCAGCTGAAAACATACCTCTTTGACAATTTCAGAATAAAACCTAAGGCAATCTGCTATAGAAAACACAAATTTCTTGCTGGAAATGATAAAAATCAAGATCTAAATTGCAAGTCTACTGAAACTTGTGTTGCTCTTCACCCAAATTCGCTCCAAGAGAGTGTTTTGTGATTTATGATGGTGCAAATGACGTGAGCGCCTCATATTTCTCTTGCATTGATTTAAGTGCTGATCGGCCCAATTAGGTCGGCCAACTTTTATATTTCTTATATTTTTGAACTTTCAATTTTCAAAAAGCCTCTTTCAAAATTGGTCTCTAGAGGTGGGAATGTGCGCCTATCATACTTAATGCAAACCTATGATCTTAAAGCCTCGGTGACGCTTAAAGATGTTCATTTTGACAAAGCAAAGACCTTTCATCATGGACTCCTGCTCTTGCACTTAAGGTGCAACTTTAGGGTTGAAGAAGTGGAGAAGTGCGCCTAGGCTTGAATGGATGTTTACTTCAATTTTGATAGATCCAGGCTGTTGCATATTCAAGGAGAAGTCCAGATACTTAAATTTCCTCAAGGTTCATAAAATCAGGCATATTTTGACTTAGGCGCACATTTTGACTTCTACAGGTGATGGAATTCGCCTAACATTCCTAGGTGATAAACATGTTTCAATCGATGATTTCAATCTAATGCATAAGTGCCTAGAACACTTCTTGCCTTAAGGTGATCAAGTTTCAGGGTTCCAAGTCTCTTTCTTTGCAAGGCGCACCTTAGTGATTCTCCGGGTGTGGAACTGCGCCTAAACTTGGGAGACTTCATACTTCAAGTTTTATCAATTCAAACCAATGCATTAGCTCAAAGGGAAGTCTTGACACTGAAAATTCCTCTAAACTCATGGAGTTAGGCATACTTCCTCTTAGGCACAAAAAGATGATCCTACTGATGCAAATTGGCGCCTTAGGTTGGGTGAATGAACTTTTGAATTTGAGCAATTGAAGGTGTCTCAGGAGGACTAGCTCTTCAAGGCGCCACTTCCCTTGACAACTTCTAACATCTCCTCTCAAGGCGCACATTTTGACATGTACAGAGGCAGAAATGCACCTTGATTCTCTTGGTGATTTTCAAAATTTTCTAAGTTAAAACACTTCATATCTCATTCTTAGGCGCAATATTGGGTCTTTGAATGATGTCTTGTCCTCTACCAATCCTAGGCGCACTTTGGTGGTTCTTCAGATGGAGATTTGCGCCTAGCATACTTAGTCCATTTTCTTGCAAAATTTTCAATGTGTAAGGATTACAAGGATCTAAACATGACTTTCATGCAGAGCGCCTTGGTTTGGAGTGATTTGAGGCTAGCTTTGATGGAGGCGCATTTTGCTCGGTTCATCATTCACCAAGTTAACTTATACTCCCAGTGAGACCTATCACGTGTGCCCAATGGATGGAAAATTGCAAGCTCTTCATGGTTGCTTAAGGAATACCCCAAACTACATTTGCAAGCTTATTGATTAGCTCCGGAATAACACAAGTGACCAACCCTAAAGCAACTAACCTAAGAAGAAAACTGGGGGCCCCATTTGCAATGGGGCGATGTGTGATTAGGTCACAACAGGTCCCCCTATCCCGACACTTCGTGGAACATAGCTTATCTTTCCTAAAGTTAAACATTTCAACAAGTTGCAAGTTCTTCTTTAACTGAGTGAAATTGGAGTGCATACTCCTTTATCCACTCAATTAAGCGCAACCAATTAAGAGCAAAAAAAGCTAAAAATTTGATCTTTGTGCACTCCAACTTTTGTCTCTTGTCACATAAGAAACCTGATCACGACAAGGGGGTGACGAGAAATTGAGATCTAACTCATGAGTGTGCTGACTTAGACGCTACTATTGCACAACTTGCCAAAGTCTCTATAGATGAGGTAGCTTCTACATATGACATGGCCAGTGGGAGTGGCATTGCAACTGATTGTGATTCAAATGAAATTGGACCAAATGTTGACTTTGACTCGATGAAGAGTAATATGAAGATTATTGAATATTGATCGTAATTTTCATTTTGTTTTGATATTTGACAAATCACTAAATTATGAATTTATGACTATTTTCTTTTTTGCAAATTATGAGGTATTTAAATATTTTCTTTATTGGCAATTATGAGTATTACTGTTTTTTATAATTTTTAATATATATAAAATTATAAATTATAGTTATATTGAGTATTACTGTATTACTGTATATATATATATATATATATATACACACACACACACATGTATATGTCTTTTTTTGCAAATTATGAGGTATTTAAATATTTTCTTTATTGGCAATTATGAGTATTACTGTTTTTTATAATTTTTAATATATATATAAAATTATAAATTATAGTTATATTGAGTATTACTGTGTATATATATATATATACACAGAACACGTACCCGGGGGAAAAAATGCCGTACCAGCATACGCAAACCCCAAACCCGTCCCCAGACCAGTAACTTAGCTATTTATGAATCCATAACATAAATTTAAAAACAAAACTTTACAGGAACTCATGTCTATCTATACTCAAGCTGTAGAGACTTAAAGAACCTTGCAGAGTGCAATTTAATAAACAAGAAAGAGAAACAAACCTCATGGCAACATCATGATCTGCAAGGTAGTAATAGGCCTTTCCACGCAGCAGCAATGCCTCCAGATCATTTTCATTAGCTTTCAGTACAAATCCAGATTCTGCAATAGCTCCTGAATAGTCTTTTACTCCTATTAGAAGTCTTGATTTTAGCATCTTTGCCTGAATCAGGTCCATATTATCAGGCTATGGCACTGTATCTACTTTATATACAGAACTTGCAAAAAAAGAAAACATAACGGAAGCTTCCATGAAATCAATCAAATCAAAAATTCACATGGCAAGAAATAAGGATATTTCTAAAATAAATCATTTTAATCACCTTAGAGCATTCTGATGAGAATACAAGAACAACTTTGTCTATATACTCCAATGCTTTTGAAAAATCACCTGAGTCAAAAAGACTCAATGCCTTATCAAACGCACTTTTAGTCTGTATCAGCTGGGACAATTCCTTTTCTGCAGCTGAATTTCCTGGTTTTAACTCCAAAAACGTTTTGTAGTCCCTTTCTGACTCCTCAAATCTGCATAGAAATGTTTGAAGCATTCAGTCTCCTTCGAATTAGTCAAACTGAAGTGCAAAACAATTATATAAAACATAAAAGATCATCAAATCTGACATACTTCTAAAATTTTGAATATCAGCACTATTTTTTCTTTAAATATAATGAATAATCATGGCAAAGCAAAAAAAATATGTATAAGTAGTGGTATATGTCAAAATGATAGTCAATAACAAAAGGAACAATTGGTAAATTACAAAGAGGTAGCAAAACTGTCATGAAAACCACTGTTAGGTATGGTTAATTGAGGGAATGGAAAGGGCAGTAAATATATCATAATAAATCAGTGTTCCTTCCATATGACAGATCATAAATTTGGCTTCTAGAAAAACTTCAAATCCTGTAGTAATGCCTTTTTAAACTAATACTAACATACATATATGAAGCATACCTATCCAGTGAATTTGTGCTTTAAGTTTGTTGCAACTTCAATTTCAATGCCATATCATATCTTACTGAAATAGTTAAATTGGAGCTTCTGATCCTATGATTCTCAAGATATAATTATCATGACATTTTAATGTGAATTGTGATCCGAGAATGAAAGGTAAAGGTAGCCACCTAGGAACTATGGTTGTAAATTGTAATCACTACCTAAGCAAGTCGCAAAGTGCTGACTCTAATCTGGCAATCACATATTTTCCAATAACAATAACAGAGTATGAAAAGTGAACCCAGAAACCTAGTATCAATTCAAGAAAGAATGAAAATGATTCATATCTAAAGACTTTCTCTAATGAAGATTCAAAATGTGCATAAAAACAAGAAATATGCAATATATTGTATTGAAGCATCCATGAAGTGAAGGAATATGCTATTCAAAAACATATATCCTCCATTTGGCATTATTGCAAGCCATGTTACCAGAATTTTCAGAATTCCTCCCAACCTTCCATACCCAAGGCAGATTGATTCTGATTCTGATCTCAGGTCTGATTCTCCTTGGAAACTGCCTGGTTTCTAAAAAATCATTGGGTCCTTCCTGGAAACCTCGAAAAAAAGAATTAAACCTAAACTAATCCAAACTAATTCTACCCCTCTTCCCCCCAACCTAACCCAACCACCTTTAAACCCTAAAACAAACAAAACAGAAAGAAAAAAATGAAGCTTCAAACTCATTTTTTCACTCTTCTTATAGGTTAACAGCTGAAACTACTTTGTATTACCTCAAGAAAACTCTTCGTACACCATTCCTGTGCCACTAAGTCTGTTTCTTGCTTCCAAAGAGATTGAATAGGTTGCGTCTGGTTCTGATGAACTAAGGGATGGTTTTGATACTCTCAGCGGACAGCATTTGATGATTTGTTCATGTAATTTGTAACTACGAATGTTTGACCATTTGTGTATTTTGAACATATGAAATAAAAAATAAATTAACTGTAATATAATTATGCAGTAAAATAGGACCATAGACTATTGGACTCTATGCAATGTTTCCCATGTTTTCAAACTGGATGTCAGAATGATTTCTAAAAGAATTTTCTATGCCTTCTGCAACCTGTTTGCTAACCATTGACAACCTGCAAGAACTCTAAAAATGACTTCTTTATTTAGATCTTCTGCCGTTGCTGTTAGGGTTTGAATTTTATATTTTATGTTTTGTGTCTTTCATACTTACAGTTTCTTTTTCCCTTTTTCATATTTTTTCATTTCAAATTTTAAATTTTAATTCCTTCAAACCACACCAGATCAGTTCATCTGGGCCAAAAAATTTGGTCCAGACTGAACCTTGTTCAAATGCAACTGAATCACAACTATGCCTATAAGACCAAAAAAGTGTATTAAATTTGAAGAAAGCAGCGTTTACATACTGAGTTACAAAATTATTGATGCAGAAACCGAGGCGTATCCCAGGGCATGCAACCATTAGATCAGTCCACATGTTTACAACTTTACATTGCAATAGCAAAATATTACTAAGTACAAATTTAGTTTCCAGATGAGTCAATCAGCTCAGCATGTCATAAAATGAATGATTAAAACATTGTCACAAAAACTAGTTGTAACAAGAAACCAGAATTTGCAGATGTTTAGGTATTCATAGTACAGAAACAATTTTCAGTCAAATACAAGGAATAATGATCAGCACTTCAGCTACCATGTGCTTTTTCTGCTTCTACCACAACAAGGCAATGTTAAGACGAAACACATTGTGAGAAGGGTGATAGTAGTAAGGTAAAAAGGAATACCTGCAAAGTTGTCGCAAAAGAGAAGCACGATGTAAATATGCTTGTATAAAATTTGGATCAAGTTCAAGAGCTTTATTTAGATCTTCCAGTGCCTCAGAATGGTGCCGACGCTGAATGTTTGCAGCAGCTCGTTTAGAGTAGCCAATTACATTAGTAGTATATAATTCTGCAGAAAGAAGATATTCGATCAACAAGGCTCTTTACAACTCCATGAATATTGTTGTAAATATGAAATAGCATAATCCGGCCTACATATTCTCTATATTCTGGGACATTTATCATATATGCGTTTTTGGATTACCACATCTAAAAACAAACAAGATACAACCTCTCAAACTCTAAAGCTTTGTAAGACATAAGCATGTTAGGTGTTAATAACCTATGTCACAAGGTTCGTGTTCATGTTCAGCAAAGAAAATATTTGGAACAAATCATGGAATGATAAAATTCAGTAAAAAAATCATGATTAAGTTCAAATATATATATACATATATAACTAAATCTAATAAAAACCTAAATGCTAATTCAAATTAAATGTTAATAATTTTAAATTAATTATAAATTTTAATAAAAATAAAACTTATTATAAAATCTTTTAAAAAATTAAATTTATCATAAAACTTAATAATACATTATAAACTATTAAAAATGTTAATATTACTAATAATTTCTAAATATTAAATCTAACTTTATATTTAAAACTTAAAATCTTAATCAAGACAAAATTAAAATTTTGACACTCATACACAAGTTTGTCCCCACAGAGAAGACTCAGACTACATGAGTTCCATTTCAGCAGCCACAATGGACTATCGACTGCTGGACAGTCCGATATGGACAACACGAATGGCTTAGATTGCCTTGTGGCAGAGTAACTATTCATTGCAGCTTATATATCATTTCAGGTTCTGATTGACTCCACTGCTGCTGAAGCCCGACATGGAAACTGAGAACGCTGAAACCTGCCCTTGCTGTTATCAATATATAGACTAGTGCTGGTAAACTTCGCCCTATTCACAATATTCACCCACCATCCATGCACAGCAATGGCTGCACAACAGAACAAATCGGAAGGAGATGGAACGCACATGGATGAAAAATAAAAACCCTTAAAACTAAAAAAGAAATTGTATGCATTTGTATGGCTGAATTTGGAGACAATTTATACATTTTTTTGTGTTTGTGTTCACATTTGCCAGGTTTTGAATTTCATGGATGAAAATTGGAAAACCCTGTGACATAGTTAATAACTATCTTCACATTCTAAAGAACAACATTTTGATGAAAAATTCGAAGTGCTTTACAAATGCACTCCAAAAAAAGACTATTTATATTCAGTCAATTGGCATCAACCATGACAGAAAGCTTCAATGTATATATGTACAAAGATAGCAAAGAGAATGTCCCTTATATAAGCAATATGGTTTACAGTATGTTCATAACATCATGCACAAAGGCCACGTAAGTACATTAGCTATTCGGAAATTTGACATTGTCACAAGATCTTGAAAGCATGACAAAAATAAGACAGAGATCTGGTACAGGATTGCACGGTCTAATAAAATGCACTATGAATCTCAAAGTTGCCATACAATTTGTCTTGCAACATAAAAAACTGAGAAACCTCGTGGACTTTTTATACAAAATTAAAAATACACTAGATGATTAAGTAAGGGAAGTAGTAATAATAGAGAACAATTCAAGCTAAGCTTACACTCAACTTAGGATCAAGACTAGTCCAAGGCTTATGTTGATGTTTACAATAAAGATAAAGATAAGTTAACTCCATTGTGGAACCCTAGCTTGAGGATCACCTATAAATAATAAAAATACATTTGTAAAATATGTAAGTGCATAATTATGCCTAGAGGCATAATTACAGTTGCAACTTGCAGCAATGGGGTTGTAATGGTGTGAGTGTGTTTGCAAAAACATTAAACCCCTTTGTTGAGGACATACCAAAAATATAAATATACAATGGGTGGTCAACAAAACTCAAAACTATTAATTAATGTAAATATAAAAGACTAATTACCCTTAATATTCTCTCCCTTTCTTTGACTGGTGTAGATGCGGGTTCCTAACATCAGATCATGGATACCAATATTTAGCTTATCTCAAAGAAACAGTGAGTAACTTTCCAGGGGAGAATAACGGACACTCACTTGAAAAAGGTGTGCAAGACCAGAGCCAGGGTCATGATACATGCAATCAAAATAGTGTTGAGCAACAAGTTCATGACAACAATCCATAGATACAGAGTAAACACCAATATAGCTTTAATGTTCGTTGGCATGCTGTTGGATTCTGCTGAGTCAAAGTAAACAGTAAGGGCAAAGGGGGCATCCCTGATACTCAACCACAAGTGTGGTGGGCTGGAGATCATTATTGCAGATGTTGTTCCCAAGGCCGGGCTTCCCTCCATCAAACGGCGCTTTGTAGATAAGTGTTGGGACAGTCTAGAGGTGGCACGAAGGCATAAGGCAGACCTTGCTATTGAACTTTTGAAATGTGCTATTGGGGTTACCCCTACCAACGAGATTGACTAGAGCTTTTCCCTACTTGAAGAGGATGTCGAAAATGCTTCCACAAGCGGGAGGGTATTGCCACAAGCAGGAGGGTGGCACTGTGGGACTGAAAGCTTCAAATTCAACATCCTATAGAGAGCCAACCTCCATGCGAGTGTCAAACACTAGCAGTGATCAATTGACAGAAGGCCCCATACATGGAAAGGTTGATCAAGATAAACAGGGCAGGGGCAAGAGATGAACAGACTTTGTCAAGGTTATAACAAAGCCCGCCAAGGATATTGATTCTGGGGAAGTTGATTTCCCTCCACAATCATCTCATCAAAAGATCAAGGGCCCACACTGAATTTGTTTTTAGAGATGAAGTGGTCGAACAGGAAGATCAGTTCAAAAAAGTTGCTTTGATCTGCAAATTTCAGAATTTTTGGCCCAGCCTGGCAAATCTCCATGAATGGCTGACTCTTCATTAGAAGCCTCCAATGAAAGAGGGCTTTTCTATCTTACGATGCACAAAAGGATGGTTCTGGTCACATACATTTTCAGCTGCAGATAGGGATGTCCTGCTAAAGGGAGGACCCTGGTTCTAGGGAAAGGCACTTTTGGGTTTGAAACCATGGTTCCATATTTCAATGCACTTACTGAGTTTTTTTCCCATTTCTCCTATCTGGGTAAGGCTTCCAAATATGCCCCTTCATTTCTAGAGTGAACTTTGAAGAGTGCCTCTACTCCATTGCAAATTCTCTTGGGCATTCATTCTTTGTTCCTAATCTGGAAAAAATGCTCAAACACTTCACTTTTGCTAGAATTTTGGTTGGTTTTGATTTATCAAAGAAATTTGTTTAAAAGTTGGAAATAGAACTTGGATGCAGCGACTCAATTATGAGGGGATTGCTTTCTAATCCAACAGAGAACACTCCCTCCGAAGCTTCTACAGATAATTTTTCTTCTGTCTTTTTTAACTCCAATTTGGCTCCAACAGAGCCATGTTTTCCTAAAAGAATGGCATCTCCTTCTCCTAAACCTATCACTGCTGGTCCTGATGCTTCTGTAATTTCCAAAGGAGATTTGGTTCCAGAGTCTCCTTCTTCAAATAATTCTCCAAACAATTCTGCAGATTGGGTTACAGTGGAACAAAAAAGAAGACTTTCCCCTGTTAAAAGCACAAATCTTTGAAGCAAGATGATGCTTCATTCTGATGCCAGAAAGGATTGGCCTGTATTTCCTTGTTGTTTGGATATTCCATTGAAAATATGATATAACAAAAAGCAAATAATAGTTTTTTGGGCCTTCCTGTTAATGCAAACCAGCCATTGCTCCCCTGCTAAGGGTTTGAAGCTTTCCTTTTCTGTTTATACTTTATTCTTATATAATAAAAGGGAGAGGGCCATCATCCATCACTTTACTGATCAAACAAAAATGTCCCCAGTCAGCAACACTAATGTTTCATCACTTTCAATCAACCATAAATAATCAATACCAAATTCATGTGATGTTAATCATTACAAGACAGTGTATAGCAATATTCTTTGAAAATTAAAATACTACTAATTCAACATGTAAGCAAATGAATTGAACCATAATAATGTTATAAACTTGTACGGTAATAGCCACTTGTTTAATGGGGAAAAAATTCCGCTTGATGGCTTCCCTAGCATTGCAAGTTTATTTTTTCAAGTTAAAATTCAATTTATATGAAAAATAAAATCTCTAAAAAGGAAAGGAACTCACCAATATACAAGGTATATTGTTTGATGGCTGACGTATACTCCCCCTTAGAAACATAAGTGTCACCAGCTTGTAAATATGACTCTATGTCAAAAGAAAAATGTTAGCAAAAAGGCTACTGGCACATTTTGTTACATTAACAAGCTTAAATTCCTGTCATAGGACAAAATGTACACACCTGAGTATTTTAAAATCACCCAAACATCTTTTAGATGAATCTTATATGAGGTTTGTTACTGAACTACCGTGAAGAAACTCATTTTCTCTTCCATTTTATTACCTTAAATAACTATGACAATGTTAACAATCAAAAATGATGAAAGAGAATCCTATCTTTGTATTAACATAAGGAGACTAATGTCTACTATGTATTAAAAACATTGAAAATATTTGACTCAAAGAATAAATAGCAATGAAATAGACAGGAAAAGCTACTCGCCATTTTCCATGTTATCTACTGAAACTACACTACCAATACAATCATTTGCAGAATGGGATAAGAGTAGTAATTCATACCAAGGATGGTTGCATGAGAATGTAATAATTGTGCTTTATTTCATATGCAGTGTTCAATTACTATGCAATCAGACAAGGAGGACCTTATATAAATCAATGCACCTTCCCTAACTGCTTGTGCTTTATTTCAAAGGCAGTATTCAACTACTATGCAAGCAGACAAGGAGGACTTTATATAAATCAATGCACCTTCCCTGACTGCGGAAGCACTATTTGAAGGACCAACGGTTGTTGATTAGGCCTCAACTGTTGGGTTTAGCTGTTTACAACCATCCCATAACTTGCACTACCTTAGCCGACAATTAAAATAGCAAAACTAAATCTGCAAAAATGTATTAATATAGCATAAGAACTATTTTACCGGTTTGGGTTTGGGTTCGGGTTTCAGATTCGCATTTAGTGGTTTGCCAAATTTTTTTCCAGGATTCGGTACAGCTGGGTTTGGCCATACAATACACACACACACGCACGCACGCACATGATGCAGTTGATAATTGATAATTCAATGTCAATCATAAAACATTAAAGATAAGTAAAAATGGTTTACACTAGTGCATCTACACATGTAAAATATAATATTAAAAATGTACATTGCACAAAATGTACAAAATTAAATACAAGATGCAGCAGATAATTGATAATTCAATATCAATCGTCAAACATTAAAGATAAGTCAAAATGGTTTACATTAGTGCATCTGCACATGTAAAATCAATAGAAATCATCATATTGTTTTTCATTAAGAGCATCAATATTATCAGCAGGATCGTTGAAAGGACATACAGCAAGAGTGCCACTCCAACTAGCTGCACCATGCAAATGGCATTGTGTAGCAGCCTCATGTCCCTCATCCTTGATCAAGACCAAGGAAATTTGTTAGTTAGAGTTAGAGATTTTTTTTGGTTTTCTTCATTTTTTTTTGGTCCTAGGTGGATTCTCTCAGGGTTCATCCAATGACCTACCTCAGGCCCTACCCCGAGCCTCTAGATTCAGCCCAAGTACATTCTCAGGGTTAGGGGTTTTCTTTTGCTTTTTTATTAAAAAAATTGGGTCCCAAGCAGCTTTTCCCTGGGTTTGCATTGAGTTCGCCTAGGGTCCTACCCCGAGCCTCTAGATTCAACCCAAGTAGGTTTAGGCGTACCTAGGCTGAATCCAAAGACCCAAGTACATTCTCAGGGTTAGGGGTTTTCTTTTTTGCTTTTTTATTAAAAAAATTGGGTCCCAAGCGGCTTGTCCCTGGGTTTGCATTGAGTTCGCCTAGGGTCCTACCCCAAGCCTCTAGATTCAACCCAAGTACGTTTAGGCGTACCTAGGCTGAATCCAAAGACCCAAGGTAAGACCCTGGGCAAACCCAAACCAAGATCAAAACCCAGTAACAAAGCATAGGAACACAACACCATCTACATCACACGCCCCCGCCACAAATAAAAAAATAAAAATAAAAATAAAAATTATTGTCCCATCCTACAAGGGATATGGAAAAAACAAAAATAGTATCATGAAAGAGCTAGGGAAGAAGATGTCCTTGAGGTACATTGGCGAAAATTGATCTTGCAGTTGTCCCAATAGGCCACGAATACTTGACCACAGCCCAATGTTTGCAAACCTCTTTTGTACATTACTTCAAGCGATGCGTTGCAATGATTTCTCATTCTCAAAAGCTCTTAACCATGAAGACTTCCTACTAAAGCTTGCCTTAAACATGATCCCTCTCTGTTGTAATCTAAGTTGCCTTTATCTTCAACTAAGCCACTCCCTATTCATACCCAAAAAGCTTAGTAGCATAAGCCTCTTCAAGCTGAGTTTGTTGGGCCAATCAGTTTTGAATTCTAGTCCTTTATCGGTCTACTTCAATTACCAGTTTTGTTAGCAATTATATCTTTGGTTGCTTATTCAAATGCACGACATTGCTCGCACATGGCATTTCGCAACTTGAGGTACCAATACCTAAAATTATGTTCAATGGAGTACAATGCTTTCAAGGTTTGGCCAACTAAAACCAGAACAGGAGGATGAGCTCTAATTGGCAGCCATTACTCTGACATTTTCTATGTATTCTTCTCTAGCCAACCTTGGACCATGGAAGTCCTTACAAACTTCAAGTGACAATCTTCCTCTACAAACTTCTTAATATGGGTTGCCTCCTCTAAGATTAACAAAGAATGAGAAAAGTCCACATTCTAGACTATGTTGGCCACATCAACCATAGCTTGAGCCATCAACCCCCTACCATGTACAAATTGTTGCAATGTGCACAAGAGGATCTACAAGGCCCAACTGAGCAAACTACACTAAAATAGTCTCTCAAGGGGTGAGAACTATGGCTCAAAGTGTGTAGGTACAGTGGAAGAGGTAAACTCCTCACATGAGTGGTGTTGCTCCAACTCTAGGGCTGGTGGACGCTACACCCATTGAAGTAGCCCAAATGAATCTACTATAGCGAGAAGTGTGGGTATGGAGTGTAGAGGGCTCACAAGAGGAATATCCAAGATATCAAGAGGAGCACCCAAATGATCCGACCACTCCTCTATATGGTGGGCCTCATTCGATGGTGGCAGGACAGATTTGGGAGTAGAGGAAAGAGTGAGTGCATGGCTGCCCTCTACCTCACTGAGGTTCTCATCCAATGTACTATCTTCTGTCTCACCAGCTGCATCATCCTCTTCTAAGGCTATGTTCTCTATCATCTTTTTGCATTTCTTGGTGGTATTACGGCTATCTTTTGTAGCTCCATCCTAGTCATTGGCATCTATGAAATGTGCTCCCCAATTATTTCCATCTGAAGATAGATGGTCACCAAGTGTTACCTGAGTGTAGACTACATCCAAGAATAGCCTACTAGCATGTTGAGTCATATAAAATCCCTTGTGCTTCAGGGGAAGGAATTACTAAGTCTAGGTGGGCAGCAACTCTCCCCGATTGTCGACTTTACCCTTGCTTAGCCCAATCATATAGTATGTCATCCACACTGCAATGTTAAAAGCAGGCATACCACCAACCAAACTACTATGAATAATGTCCATTACATAGCACCACTCTTTTGTGGCCAACTATTCTTTAATCAAACCTCTACTCCCCCTTGGCCCACATGCTTGCTTCCTCTGAATTAGTCATATCTGTCTTGCATAAGGTATGAACAACATGATATTTTTCTGCTGGGGTTTGACTATTGTTAGTGGGCTTTTGTACTGATGGTCCAATAAAGGATACCCCCTAACATTTTGAAAAATCAAGAAGTGGGTAGGCAATTCAAACTTCTTGATCCATGTACCACACACATGATTCTTGCTTATCACTGTTATAGCTAGATACAATCCAGACCAAGTAAGGTTTGAAATCTCATGCGCTGAAGTAGGCAATCTATAGTATCTTATATACCTTGGCATTGCAAAGGGGAGCTTTTAACTCATGCTCATCTAGTTTGTTTGCCCACCAAACTCTTCATTTTGTTGTTGCTAAACTCTACCAGCTGCAAGTTTTAGGCATGGAACCTATTTCACTTTTTCAATTTATTCCTGCCCTGGGCATCACCGACAGGCAGGAATGTCTATAGCATTCTTGGAGGAGGAGTCGTAGCTTGTGCTGGAAGGATCCAACCTTCTTGTGGTGTGTCATACTTCTCAAAAGCCTTGTCCAAGGCTGTTTTCCAGACTTTCAGCCTTACCATTGAAGATAGAGTTCCTACACTTCCCTGAATTTTTCCCTTTTTCAGCCATAGCTGCATTAGTAAAAAAACAGAATTTTCCACAATGAAATACTTGTTGTAGCCCTGGCTTTCGGCTATTTGGCCCACCACTTGGACGCTTGGCATTTTAGAGGTTTGCTCAAAATCCTGGGAGTGCTGGTGTGATTCCTCTATCGGATCTAACTCTGCAAAATTTCCCGTATGCTTTGCTAAAACTAAGAAATTTAATTTACCAATAGCCTCAACTTCTTTATGTCTATTGTACCCAGGGTTTTGTTGTTGGTACAGATAATCAAGATGCCAATGTCCGTACAATTGTACAGTACAAATTATTGGGTACTGTACAAACACAATTCCTCCAACTGTGAATCAGTCATACTATCTAAAGGTTGTATCTTACCAACTACTACTCACACTCTATTGACAGAAGGCTGTACAGTACTTGGATGTTGTGTTTTGCTCAAAATGGATGTTTATGTATACACCTAAAATTCATCCATAATCAATTCCTCTAGCTTTGACTAATTAAATAAATTATTTAATTAATTAATCTTTTCTGCCTCTGCTAGCTAATTAAATCAGTGCATCCTAGAATTAGTTAATTAAATAAATCATTTTATTTAATTAACTAGGCTAATATCCTCACATTAGTTAATTTAATAAATCATTTTTATTTAATTAACTAAGCTAATGTCCTAACATTAGTTAATTAAATAAATCAATTATTTAATTAATTAATTTTTCCGCCTCTGCTAGCTAATTAAATTAGTGCATCCTAGCATTAGTTAATTAAATAAATCATTTTATTTAATTAACTAGGCTAATGTCCTAACATTAGTTAATTAAATAAATCATTTTTATTTAATTAACTAAGCTAATGTCCTAACATTAGTTAATTAAATAAATCATTTTATTTAATTAACTGGGCTAATGTCATCTTATCCAAAATCTACATCATCTTTTCTTCTAATTTAAAATTCATTTCCTAACTAACATCCATTTTAATGACAATTTTAATCCATTTTATTAAATCCTAAATTAAATCAATTTGCTCAACCTAATCCTAGCCATCAATTTGCTCAACCTATTCCTAGCCATCCATCTCTCAATCCAGAAAATGTAATGGGCAATCAGATGCCAAAAAACCAGAATACATACAATTAGTTTACAATGCAATAAAATAATGTATAAAAAGTTGTACCACAGGTGTGCATGATTTACATTAAAAACTAATGGAATTATGTTAAATTTATTTGCAAATTATGTTCATGAATATGTTGTACTTGTAAGAGGTAGACCAGCTAGAAACTATGTTCCCCGGGGACGCGTCCCCTGCCTTTTTCTGGCCGTACCCGTACCGGGGACGTCCCGGGGACGCGGGGACGGCCAGGAAACGTCCCCTGGCCGTCCCCTTTTTTCCGGGGACGTCCCCTTTTTTTAGGGGACTTAGGGGACGGCTAGCCGTCCCCTAACCGTACCGGGGACAGCTAGCCGTCCCCTTTTTCCCAGGAAACTCCCAACTCAAAAAATTAAAAAAAAAACATACTTTTGGCAGGAAACAAAGAAATAGTTAGCAAGGCTGCCCTGAATTGTTTTTGTATTCATTGATTATTGCCATATTTTATTTTTTCCTACTACAAATTTGTCAAATACTTGATGTACTGATCATTCCATCTCCTTCACTGTTAGTGATGTAATCTACATGGGAACCATTGCATCTACATTTCCTTCCTACGCAGCAATTTCTTGTCTAAGTTCTTTAGCTTGGATACACACAGTTCATCCATATGTTGTTCGTATGTGATTGATTAACTTGCAATTCTATTTTGCTGAAGCCTGAAGCTCATATACTTTGAACTGGTCCAAGCCAATTCTCATGTGACAAGTTGAAAAAGTGTAATGTTATGGTTATGTATGCATGTTTTAATGTTCTATAATGTCTATAATGAATGCCTTATCAATGTTATCATTTAAATATTTGAAATTTCCTTATATTTTTTAAAAAAACATTATTTTAGTAGCCGTCCCCTGCCGTCCCCTAAAAAATGGCCAAAAAAAAATGCCGTCCCCGAAACTCGTCCCCCCGTCCCCGCCCGTCCCCGTCCCCGGTACTTGGGGGAACATAGGCTAGAACTTGAACCAAGGACCTCCCATCAGCACATATGACCGCTCTATGCATGAGCCACCAGTTCTTTATAGGTTCATACATTGCCAGCTTCTGCATTGACTCCAACTTCCCATGCCACGGACATGGACTAGCCAAGACTCAGACCTAGGACATCCCATTGGCCCAGCTGGATGCTCTACCCCAAAACCAATGATGTTTCACACGTTTAATGTTTCTGGAGTGTGGACTGAACATCCATCAATTTCTGTCTTTGTAGTCTTAGCATGGCATTGGAGCATTGTTTCAACAGTCCACTAAAAAAAGAGGAAGAAATCAGCACATGAAAATTTTGATTCTTGGGAGCATAGTTTTAAACTTTTAGCAGTTAGCAAATGTTTTCAATGTTCTCCATCTGTATGATATGCTTGTGCTATGACCTAGATTCTACATTTTAAAAAACATTTTTTCCACGTGGGATGCCAAGCACAAGAGTTGCAATGAAAGGGAAAATGTCACAAACATCTGCAGTTCAATTACACAATGCAGGCGGACTCCTTCATACAATTATAATATTATTTGTCTTTTAGGAAGCAAGCTTTGAGGTTAAAGCCTCCAAATTAGTGTTAGCATCCAGAAGTGGACTCCTTCAGACAAGTCATTTGTCTATCAAGAAGAGGGTTTTGACGTTAAAGTCCCCAAATTGATGTGTTAGCATCATTTTTCTCTGCAGTATTGTTAACATCCCTTAGAAATGCTTGAAATGCTTGTGTTCTCTGTGGATCCCATTGCCTTCTGATTATTGCCAGTGTAAATGAAAGAAATGTCTCAGAAGAAATGACTACAAATGGGAAATAGATTATTCGAGTATTAAATACCACACGAAGTTAAAGACCCAATTTCAAAACAGCTATATAGTTCCACGTCAATCAAAACTCTGGCAAAAATAAATGGCAAATAATTCAGTATACTTTCAAATAGAAAAATTGAATTATTCAAACACTCTCCACACAAATAATCTAACAACTTCCTAAGCATGATTGATCTTAATTAGCACAGTAATTGCCCTGTAAAGCCTTATGCAATGGATCTAAAACTAAACAAAGCCCAAATCCCTAATCTTCATGTCCAAATTCCATCATAAAAATTGCATAGCCAATAGTTTATCCTGCCAATGAAAATCTAAAAGCTAACATACTTTACAGTTAAAGAAAAAGTATCCAACTGGAAAATTTTGTTTCTTGTCTTCTATGTAAAAAAGAATTAAATAATAAGGATTTAGGCCTGGAATGCTGTGGCAACATGTTATCCCAATGAGAGTAAGATCCTAGACTCAAACCCCGTCGGTACCACTCCCACCAGATTGTGGGGAAAATAGAGGAAACACCGAATACAGTCTAAATTATAACGTAATGTACCCAGTGGGTTCCACCTCTCTGCTCATGTTAAATAACGGGAGGCATCGGGTTTGTCTTCGGCCTGGGCCTTGCCACGCGCGTAATATTCAAAAATGATAATAATAATAATACTGGTTATTAAAAGACAAAAATAATAAGAATCTGAAACGCCCTGCAACCATTATTTTTCTAAGCTTCATAAAGCTGGACTAAATTCAAATTTCCAAAGCAGAACATACAATCATAATTAAAAATAATAATTATCTGAAAAGCCCAGCAACAATTACTTTTCAAAGCTTTATAAAGACGGACTAAATTCAATTTTTTAATGCAGAACATTCAATTATAATTAGAAATAATAATTATCTGAAAAGCCCTGCAACAAATTATTTGTCAACGCTGTAGATACATTCTAAAAGCTGCGGGCATTACATCCCGAATCGCGTAATACACAGACACATGGTCATAATAACATTGAAGAGTTTCGAACTTGAAACCTCCAATTAACCAAAGCCCTGAATTATTTTGAAAACTTGGTGAAAATTTAAAAATAAAGATTTGAACCATACCTTTAGCAGCTGCAAATCCTTGCAGGGACTGTGCAAAAACAAGACCAATCCACAGCATTGGGACGACTGAACAAAATCTCAACTCCATGCTGTTCTTCGCCTCTGATCCAGAAAAAAATAAAATAAACTAAAAACATCCGCGCAATTTGCAACTGAGGGTTTGTGTTTTTCTAATTCCCTGCGAAAAATTAACAGGCCGATCGCAGCTTTGGATGCAACCACGTCGTTGCGGCCAATGAAAATTGGCCGCGTGGACAAATATATTTATAAGGTTTTTTAAGGTTTTTAGTCTAAGCTTTTGTCCGTTGATAACTTCGGCTGCCACTTCTTTAATAATAAGAAGCAAGCAATCTTCGATTTTGATTTGGGTAGACAGAGACCTAGCTTACAAAATTCAAGGGGATATATTTAATGTGCTGAAACTCTATGGCAATATAGCACTAGGATCTTGAATGAATTTATTTTAATAGTATTTCATGAATATTATTAGAGGGGTTTTTTTTTAATAATAAAAGTGAGCAATGTGTTTATAAAATTTTCAAAATTTTGTATATTAAATATATAGTATTAATATTTTGGATTATATTTTGTAATTTATTACTGTGGATTATAAAAATTATAAATTTAGTTGTAAAAATGTTAGAAACAAATAGATAAGTGTTGTAATAATAGTATGTGTTGTCTAATCAGTAAATGAGCTATGGCATAGTGATTTAAGAGAAGTAGAAAAAAGTTAGAAACAAATAGATTCTTATAAGCCAAAGGCAAGGTATGAGTAGTAACATAGAAGTTGAATTTGTTCCTTACATTAAATATTTGTTAAATATTGATGAGGAATGATTTATTAGTTGATTTTGAATTTGACTAGCATAGTTGAAGTTGAGTTTGTTAGTTAGAATAAATATTTGTTAAATATTGATATTAGGTGATTTCTTAGTGGAATGACTTTGTAGATTGATTGGCTGATTTATAAATGGTTGGAAGTATAGTTGATAGTAAAATTGAAAACCCTTATAAATGTCCAATTATGAAGTAGGCTTGAGAGGAAGTAATAAATTACAAGGGAAAATTTGCAACAAAGACAAACTTTGGTCAAGTTTAAGATTGGTTTATTTTGATTTTGAAGAGTTTTTAATTTAATTTATATATTAGATTTGTATTCTTTAGGCATATGAGTTGAACATATCTATGATAATTTATGAAGTTTATAATGAGTGATGAAAAAAGTTTTTGTTCATTACAACTTCCTTAGTACTATTATAATTATGCCTCTCACTATAATAGTATATAATCTGATCCTTTTTTAACTTTATAGATATGTTATGGTAGGAAAATATTTAAAACATCAAAGTAAAATATTTAATAATTAAAATTTTCTATTTTAACATTAGATTAGAAAGGAAAAAAAAAACTACCTAAGACTAATAATAAACCAGCCATTTCAACAAAACAAAATTTACCTATAAAACAACATCTCTCTAAATAAATTCAAAACAATTTAAATTTCATATCTAAATTCTTAGAAGTACCTAAAAATGAGCGAAAACTCATGATTTAGTTTTTAGTTCCTCCTTGTGGATGTTATACTGCCCATTTTACCAATTTCAAGGCACAATAGGATTGTTTTTCACCAAGTGTCTTAGAATAGGTCCAAATTTGAGGGGTCTTTAATTGTTTACATTATTATATTTTTATACGTACTAGAACAGGGTATCCATGTGCTAGCAGAGCTGTCCAATCATCTCCCGTTGAGCAGCATGTTTGACACCTTATGATGCTTGTTGAAGCTATCTAGACATTTCAGTGTGTCACATCCTTTGTTCTTTACCATACATCTTTCTTATTTTTGCAACATATCCACAAGGCTGAGAGATATTTGTTATTATCGGTGTTGCAACCTCTAGACAGAAGATTTATGCTTAACCATTTGAGTTGGTTACAAGACGTGTATGGAAAGGTGTTGCTTTGTGACTTTCATATTCAAGCATGCTATCTTTCTTTATCAAGAGATTTTGTTTCTTCACTTTCATCCACCACAACCTATTACTTTGTCTTCTTTATACTTTTATGTACATTTATTGTTTGTTCTTCTTTCTAATTAAATTTGGTTGGAATTCCTTTAAGTGTTTTGAATATATTCAATTTTCTATGTTTCAGTTTGCTTGGCAATACCAATGCAGCCCTAAGAACATTTCTTATAGGTATGACAACAAGTGGTGCACTAGCTATCATAATTCATAATTGTAGCCTTAAACCAATATCAACATAAAAAAACATGCAACATTGCAACAACATTTTCTTTTGTCACTAGAAGACCTTGACTTAAATCAGAGTTGTTTGTTTGTGCCCAAATTCCCATGAGAATATAATTTAAATTTCCCCTTATGAATGCTAAAATGAGAATTATCATGGGTAAAAATATCAACAAGCAAATTTCCATAGTCAAAATGGAACCCAATTTTGTGCAATATAGACTACTCCTACCACATTTCATGTTCTTTTGGCTTGCCATGCCTATCAAATCATCTAATTGCTAGACTTATTTGGCTCTTGAAAAGCTAAAAATTTGGATTGAAGTCCCATGATTCTCTACAAAATAGAATTTATGGGTTGCCTTTAGAATCTTTTCTCTATTTTCAATGGCATACCTATATTCTTTAATGAATAGAAATTTTATTATCCTATGGGTAAACCATGTCACAACTTTAAATGTCAAAATAATAGTTGTTGGACAAAGGATACAACTTCCTCATTTCAAACATTCAATCTAGTTGTGTTCCATATTTTGTGTTTTTCCAGAGTTGTTAATTATACATCTTTTAATCCTACATACTCCAAGTACTTGTGAAATGTGTGGTTGAGATAACTTCTCTATGGATTTTAACAAAAGCACGTTCTCTTGGCAACAAGACAAATGCAATGTTTACTTTCCAATAAAATGGCAAATCATTAAAGATGTTTCTAATTCTTAGTTCCACCATATCATCTTGGAAAACAATGACAATAAGCATGTGACTAATTAGCAAGGACACATAAGAGGTAAAATTTGACTCTTAGTATTTGTATGTCTTAAGGTTGAATTTATGGGTCAAATGTATGGCAAAGTATGGCAATGGTGTTACTTTTTCTTATATATGTAAATAACCTTTGTTATTTTTAATGGCTAGCCTTTTTGCATATTAGAGGGTATTGAGATGCTAAATATTTTACTGCAATAAATATTTGTATGCATATCCTTCACAAGTTTTAAATCTACAAGTTATTGCATTTTCACAACTTAATATAATTTAAGATGGGATGACTATTGATAAATCATATTTTAATGGTAAATTTTAGTGGAAATTAAATAAATTTTGGGTTGCTTATATCAAAGTTAGTGTTCAAAGTAATTTAATTTACAAGGGAGATTTTATTACAGTTAAATGTATGTCTAAATGGACATATTACTATTTCAACTTTTGAGGAAAATAATAGGAGGTAAGAGACATGGTGCAGCTTGTTGTCATGACAAGGGATTGAAGATGGGACCATGGAGCATAGAAAAGGATGAGAATCTCATCCAATAGATAAATAAGCTGTTGGCAAGAGACACTATATGGATTCATGGTTGTTGTCATTGATGGCAACAAAGGTCATTCCACATATCCGCAAGTCATGTTATATCTCTACCGGAAGTCAGATTGAAGATTGTTGTGGTCCGGTGAACAAGAACAGAGCATGTGGCAAGGTCCGACAGATTGGTCCGGATCTCTCAGAGGAAGTGTCTTGGCACAGTGCGGATCTGGGGAAGTCAAGAGGACTATCTTGAGTAGTATATTCCAAGGATTTAGCCTCCGGAGATGGACAAAGAAAAAGATATGAATAGTTGAGTACCGGATTCCTGAGAGACAGTGAAAACAGAGGAAGAACTGACTGACTGAGTATCAAACTACTTTCCGGATGTGTTACAGATGATGATAAAGGTTGCGGAGGCATGAATCATGTTTGGCCGACATAATTGATGATATCTACAAGTATATGCTTGATCCGCATTGCTTGGTGAGCAAGGATTCAGCCGACAGAACTAAGTTTGTAAGAAACTAGACTGTTCCGGATGCCGACTAGAAAGATGATGAAATTACTTGTGCGGATATATATAGAGGATGGATTTAGTTGTAAAGGGTGTGAAGAGAGGAAAAGGATATGCGAACAAGTCCAGAGTAGAGCAGAAGTAGCAAGAAGGATCCGGTATGTGAAAGGTTAGCAGACTAAAGAACAGAGGAAAGATGAAGTGCAGCAGATCAGTATACTGAACCTAACCGGAACTGAACTCCAGCATATGCAGATGCTTCCAATCAGTTCAAGACTGTGATTCTTATCACTTTGTAAGACAGTGTGTCTTCTTGTAGGCAGTGAGCCTCTTGTGAGCAGTGTGCTCGGGCAGTGAGCCCTAATTGGCAAGTGCCATTTTTGTAATTTCCTATTCTTCTAACAGAGAATAATTCTTGGGTTAATCACCCCGTGGTTTTCTCCCTTAACAGGGTTTCCACGTCAAAAATACTGTGTCATGTGTTTCTTATTTCATGGTTAATGTTTTGTGTTTAATGCTGCTTCAATTAAGAGGAAAGTTCATTAAGGGAAATAATTAGGATAACTGATTCACCCCCCCCCCTCTCAGTTATCAACAATTGGTATCAGAGCCAAGTTCCTCCTAATAGAGCCTAACAGCCTGAGGAAGATCTGGGATTTCAAATGGATGCATATGGTTTAAGGGAGCAACTCAAGACTGCCCTTGAGGATCTTGAACAGTCAAATTCTGAAGTCAGTGAATTAAAGGAAAGACTCAAACAGGCTGATGAATTCATGAGAGAATTAAAAGACAAATTAAGTCTCTCTATGAAAAAGAGAAAGGAGCTGCTTCAACAGTTGGCAAGACAAAGTGAAGAAAGCAATACAAGTGAGGAATTGACTGAGCAAACCAAGTTATGTGAAAAGTTATCAAAAGAAGTCATTATGTTAAGACATGAAATGGAATCAGGAACTATAAAGTTTACTCAAGAGATTGAAGAAAAAAGAAAGGCTGAAGACAATCTAAGACAATCTCTTAAAGAAAAATCAGAAGAATGCCACCAGATGGACAGGATTATCAGACACCTTGAATCTGATCTTGAAGATTCCAAAGATAATGAAGGAAAACTTGAGGATCAAATTGCCTCTCTCAAAAGAGACCTTCAAACAGCAAATGAATATAAAGAGAAATTCAAGATAAGTTCTGCTCAACTTGAAATTCTTCTTGGAAGTCAAAAGAGGACAGATGACAAGTATGGCTTGGGATATGAGAAAGGAGAAAGCTCCGGATCCGGTCAGAGGAATCTTGGATCAGAAAATCCAAGGAGCAGGCCTAGAAGACCTCCGGTAAGACAGCCAAATGCTCAAAAATATCCATCCTTCAATGGATACTGCCACAGCTGCAACCATTTTGGTCACAAAGCTAATCAGTGCAGAATGAGAATGAATCAGATTAACTCATCCTTCTCCGGACAGTGCTTCAACTGCAAAAGGTATGGACACAAATCCCATGAATGCAGAATTATGCAAGTAAACAAATCATTCAAAGGTAGATGCTTTACATGCAATAGAGTAGGTCATATGGCTAATCAATGCAGATCAAGGGGATATCAGTTAAATATGCAAAGAAATGTTATTTGCCAAATCTGCAATAGGTCCGGTCATAATGCTAAAGTCTGCAGAAACAAGAATCAGGACAAAAGAGGTCCGGTGTATAATCAGAATCAAGACAAGGGTAAACAAAAGATGAATGCGGATGAAGTTAGGAATCAGATGAGCAAGATTTGGGTGAAGAAAAGCTCAGAGAATGTAGAGGTTGGATCCGCACCAGATTCTGGTGCTGATATTTCTTCCGGAAATTAAAAAATGAGCTCAGGCTCAGGGGGAGACTCAAAGAAGATTCTGTTCCCCCAGCCAAACAAGTTGTGCCGGATGTGGCACAAGATGCGGATTAAAGGGTTTGTAGATATAAGTCCTGAGATGCCTCAGTCAAGTTTTCAGAGGTCCGCATGGAGTTATGAAGAAGCTGTGTTCGACTAAGTTAGACCTGTTCAGGGAGGTGCTCCGGTATGATAAAGGATTACAAAAAGGTCCGGAGAGATCCGGAAGTGCACGATATTGTCTTGCGGATTGGACAGAGTGTTTGGGATGTTCTTGTAATATGTTACCTAGATTTATTCATGATTTAAAGATCTGGATGATATTCAGTGATCAGGACTAATCCGGGATACTCCAAGCTGTCCAGACATGGTAAACCGGAATAATGCAGGTGAAGCATTTATTGCAGACAGATATTAGGGTTTGCGGAGCAATATAAGGGATTTCTCAAAAGTTATCTGCTCATTCTACACTTGAGAAGAAGCGAATAGTGGAGCTCTGCAACAAGGTTCATCAAGCACACCAAGGATCTCCTGCCGAAGCTATTGCATAAAGAAATCAATCCAACCACTCCGTGCAAACCGAAGGCGCATAAGGTATTCTTCGTTTTTCATTGCCTCACTGCAAATCTTTGAAGAATGGCTACTCCAAACATAGTTAAGATCTCTGATAGACCTCGCCCCTCATTCAAGAAACATCCCTACAAATCTTTGGAGGTAGATCCACTAGGAGCCTTCTCTAGTGTTCCCCACGGAGTCTTACATACTGAAGATATTAGGGTTTACATACACGCAAACATTGAGGAATTTGGGGAATTCAAATTAAGAGACCTCTATCACAAGCAACTGATAGATAATGCTTTTGAGCTCAAACCAGAGTATAAGGGTATCCAGAAGAAACAGTTTGAGCAATTCATTCATTTCCCTAGCTTTGAAGAAGATGAATGGGTCCGGTATGTACTGAGCAGGATGCATGACAACTTCCTTTGGCTAGATAGACCCTGTAAGATCACAAAAGAAGCAATTAGAGCAGTAACTGGTCTATACTCTTCCGGGGGGGTACCTATCCTCAAATCTGTCAAGAACAACGTTGTAACTGAGGCCACCGGATCAAAATATGATAAGAGGGCAATGACCATTGAAGATATTTCGGATCCGGATATCAAATATGCATCAATGATAATAGGATACAAGATCTATCACTCCAGCAGGGAGAATTCTGTATCCGGAACTGCAATATACACAGCATATGAAATGCTAAGAAAGAATGCAGATTTTGATCTTTGTGAACTACTACTAAGCCAATTGATGGAAAATGTACAGAAAATCAAGAAAGACAAGAAGAACTCCTTTAAGTATGGTACTCTCATTGTATGTCTCTTCTTTTACTTCATGAATGAGCTACCCGGAACAAGTGGATGGGTATGGCAGAATGACACACCTGTTGCAGTCCAGATAAGAGACTATCTGCATGGACTTGGGGATGCAAAAGCGAGGAATACAGCTCTATGGGGATACTTCAAAAACTTTCAGAGCATGATGCAAGCAAGAGAGAGAATTCCCCAGTCTCTCATCGAGAAATACAAGGACTCAGTATGTTTTATGGTTGACACTGATCAGTGCCTAATGGAGGCAGTGGAGCCAAGGACTGTCTGGATCATGCCCATGGGGTATGAAGTTGATGAACAGATAGTAGAGCTGCATGTTCAACACATGCTAAGTCAGCCCAAAGATCCTAAGGCAGAAAGGTTTGGAACCTTTGAGGAGCTGAGCGTGAAATTACATGTAGAACTCAGGGAACCTGAGATTAAGAGAAAAGTGAGAAAAGAAGTAGAGCACATTGCTCAAGGCCTAGGCATCTCAAAAGAGGCACTTGATGCCAGTCGGGAAAAGAGGAGAAAGGCTGAGGAAGAAGAGAAAAGCAAAGAAAGTGCTCCGGTTGAAACCCCCACCCGGACCAGATCATCAAAGAGATCTGCACCTTCCACAACCAAAAGCTCAAAACCGGAAGTCCAGGCATCCGGTAAAAGATCCAAGACAAAAGCATCAAGGGCTTATGAAAGCCAAAAGGATGAAGAGGAGACAGAATCAGATGAAGGAGTAAGAGAAGTAAAGAAACAGAAAAAGAAAGGATCCGGTAAGCCCTCCACAGGCCAAGACAAGGAGGAAATGGCAGAGGTAACTGTTGAAAAGCCCACTCTGTCACTAGAGAGCATAATCAAGTCGGTCACGGTGGATGGAAACCTTCAACCAATGACTGAATCCTATGATGACTTCAGTGAGGCAGACCAAAAGACTCTGCAGGAAGCCACAGTTAAATATCTGAACACATACAATAAGGCTTTCATTGAGATCATATCTCTCATTCCTAAAAGCCTAGAGAAGGAAATGGAAGTAAGAAAGAATAATGCTCATGCCAAAGATCTTGAGATCCGGGAGCAGATAGCTATTCAGCTATATCCTCAAATTGATCCCAAGACAATGAACATGATCTTCAAGGACTGCAGAGATGAGTTCAGAAGTAAAGCCAGGATGAATCAGCTCATGCTTGGTGAGACTGACAAAGTGGCACAAGAGACAGAAGAGATCCTCCGGAAGGCCTTCAAAAGGTTCAATCTTCCTGTTGTAGAGGACCTAGGTGCAGAAACAGCTGCTGATTTGGAATCTTCTGTTCCGGAAGAAGTGAGCCCTGAACAGACAAGTGAGGACTTGGGACCCTCTGCTCCAGAAGAAGTGGCCCATGAACAAGCAAGCATCTCTCCTCCGGTTTCCCCTACAGTCTCCGGATCCAAAGAAGAAGAGCAATTGCAGGAGAAGGAAGCAGTGGTGACAGACAAAGAGGTTGACAGTTCTAAGACTGCAGAAGAAAAGAAACATCTGTCTCCGGCAAGAGACACTGCACAAACTGTTCAACAATTTTTGAGCAAAGAAACTCTAGAGATTGATGAACCGGAGCTTCTAAAAGGTCCATTTGATTTTGACTCTCTCTCTCCGGTACAAACAATGAAGATAGCTTCATTTGCAAATGCCAAGGCAAATGAAAAGCTCCTGAAGTCTCATATGGAAGACTGTGAGTTGATAGAGGCTGCTTCCGGAGTACTTGTAAAGATCATGCCATCAATCCAAATAGATCCGACAGCCTCCACTTCCGGTAATCTAAAAACCTTAGTCAGCAGTATTGATACACATTTTAATTCTCTAGAAAAATCAGCTGAAGACAAGGTCCGGAAGGAATTTTTGGATAAGAGATTTTCTGAAATATTAGATTTAATCTCTAAGGATAGGAAGATTGTAAGCATTGGAATAAAGAGCTTAGAAAATGCTCTTAAGGATGGCGGTGACATCTACAAATTTTGTATATCTTGGTCAAAGGCAACAGCAGCAATTGACAAGAAAATAAAAGAGGAACAGGACAAGCTTCAAAGCTTATCTCAAAGTTTTGATCCTCTCTCTTCCTCTATAATAAATCAAGAATGTCAGACTATTGCAGTCTTGA
Organism: Cunninghamia lanceolata; assembly: GCA_027924645.1. Classification (NCBI taxonomy): domain Eukaryota; kingdom Viridiplantae; phylum Streptophyta; class Pinopsida; order Cupressales; family Cupressaceae; genus Cunninghamia; species Cunninghamia lanceolata. The sequence continues at coordinate 19,624,537 of BSBN01000524.1, forward strand.
ATGAAATAAAGAATCTTGAGAAGGAGAGGAAGAACATTACCAACCGGATGGGAGAACTTAGAAGGATTATAGTCCCTAAGTTGGAAACAATGCATGAGGCCATCAGTGATGCCCAGACCACCGCCCATACAAAAGATCCGACAGATCTCAGGCGGGCAGAAGCTTTTGCATTTTTGTTGAGTGGTCACATTTCAATCCTGGACAGAATGAAGCTTAGTTGGGCTACTGAAATGGTTCAACTGCAGACATCCTTTGCAGACATTCTGCAGTATATGTGAGTATGTAAATATGCGGCCATATATAGAAAATTTTTGAAAATTTTGGTGTGCGGACCCTACCCTTTGCCATTGATGTCAAAGGGGGAGTGAGGAGCAGTGAAAAATGAGGAATCCAACTCAGGGGGAGTTCCGGAAATTGTATATAAAGACAGAGCATCAGCAAAGGGGGAGCATAGTGTAAACACTTAGTCATTTTTCACTAAGTGTTGCCATCAATGCCAAAGGGGGAGATTGTTGGCAAGAGACACTATATGGATTCATGGTTGTTGTCATTGATGGCAACAAAGGTCATTCCACATATCCGTAAGTCATGTTATATCTCTACCGGAAGTCAGATTGAAGATTGTTGTGGTCCGGTGAACAAGAACAGAGCATGTGGCAAGGTCCGACAGATTGGTCCGGATCTCTCAGAGGAAGTGTCTTGGCACAGTGCGGATCTGGGGAAGTCAAGAGGACTATCTTGAGTAGTATATTCCAAGGATTTAGCCTCCGGAGATGGACAAAGAAAAAGATATGAATAGTTGAGTACCGGATTCCTGAGAGACAGTGAAAACAGAGGAAGAACTGACTGACTGAGTATCAAACTACTTTCCGGATGTGTTACAGATGATGATAAAGGTTGCGGAGGCATGAATCATGTTTGGCCGACATAATTGATGATATCTACAAGTATATGCTTGATCCGCATTGCTTGGTGAGCAAGGATTCAGCCGACAGAACTAAGTTTGTAAGAAACTAGACTGTTCCGGATGCCGACTAGAAAGATGATGAAATTACTTGTGCGGATATATATAGAGGATGGATTTAGTTGTAAAGGGTGTGAAGAGAGGAAAAGGATATGCGAACAAGTCCAGAGTAGAGCAGAAGTAGCAAGAAGGATCCGGTATGTGAAAGGTTAGCAGACTAAAGAACAGAGGAAAGATGAAGTGCAGCAGATCAGTATACTGAACCTAACCGGAACTGAACTCCAGCATATGCAGATGCTTCCAATCAGTTCAAGACTGTGATTCTTATCACTTTGTAAGACAGTGTGTCTTCTTGTAGGCAGTGAGCCTCTTGTGAGCAGTGTGCTCGGGCAGTGAGCCCTAATTGGCAAGTGCCATTTTTGTAATTTCCTATTCTTCTAACAGAGAATAATTCTTGGGTTAATCACCCCGTGGTTTTCTCCCTTAACAGGGTTTCCACGTCAAAAATACTGTGTCATGTGTTTCTTATTTCATGGTTAATGTTTTGTGTTTAATGCTGCTTCAATTAAGAGGAAAGTTCATTAAGGGAAATAATTAGGATAACTGATTCACCCCCCCCCCTCTCAGTTATCAACATAAGCATGGCTCTAGTAATTGACATAAGCTTCCAAACATACAGGTACTTCTCTCTTCAATAAGAATAGGATGAAAGTGCATTATTGGTTAGCATTTTAATCCATAGAATATGTATGATGATGCAAGTTTATTCAAATGCAGGAAATTTTGCAGGCTACACTGGATTAACTATTTACAAGTCCACTGAATTTGAAATGGTTGTGACTGCGACTGTGAACGTGAACGCAAATGCGAGCCTGGGTGTAGTCACTAATGCAGATCTAAAAAATGCGTCTGAGATTGTGAATCGGTGTGATGTAATCTCGAACATAGGCATTCAGAGGGGTGCATTCAATTCTGAGCATGGTGTTCCCTTTGAACGAGAGGATAATGCTAGGGTTCCTACTGAGAATGGTAGGGTCATGAACAATGGTGTGAACAATGATTCAGCAGTGCAGGCTGAGGTTGGGATTGGAACGTTTTCTATTGGGCAGCATGCTCTTGGATGCCCTCGACGGTCATTCGCGGTTGTGGCTGGCTCGAGTGCTCAGGCCTGCTCATCCCAAGGTGGTTCCGGCCAATCCCTTGTGCCCATTCATCCCAAGCTATGGTGTGTGGCTCTGAGGTCATAGAAAATGAGGAATTTTACCGCAATAAAGGTATGATATGTAGATTCAATGGATTATGGCCCTCTTTGCCCAATCTTCACAAATGGGTCATGGAATCATGGAAGTCATTTGTCGAAGGTAAGATTAAGCTTTTTCCTAGTGCACGGGGATTCTTCATTGTGACTTTTGCTTCTTATGAGCAGTGAGACTTAGTGCTTGATGGCAGGGTTGGATGAGCATTCCCTTTTCATCAAACCCTAGACTCTTTCCTTTAATCCACTCACTGAGCCGCTTAATATTAGACAAATTTAGGTTCATCTCCTGAATCTCCCTCTCCAGTTTTGGGAGGATTCTTGTTATGAGGGCATTAGTAATGTTGTCGGTCATTTCTTGAAGGTGGATTCTACAACCTCTTTTATGGGGCACTCCATAATTGCCCAAATCTTAGTAGATATTGACATCTCCAAACCCCTTTGTGGAGATTTTTTTTTGTTGGTAGGGGACAGGCCCTCGAAACAACTGTTAGACTATGAGGGTATCCCCTTCAGATGTAGGTGTTGTTTCACTATTAGACATTTGGCCTCCGGTTGTCTTCTTTCATGTTGCAAAGGTGTTGCAACTTGGTGGAAGGATGCTCTTTTGGATCACTTGACTATCAGTGTATCCCAGAAGGATGGTTCATCTCAGGGGGATGATTCCTCTCAGGAGGATGAGCTCCCTCTTGAGACGGTACTTGAGGGGGTGGTGGCAACTGTAGCGAACCCCATGAATTCTATGGATTCTTTTGATCATCTATCGGCTCCCATGTCGGCTCCTTCTACTCTAGGTCAGATCACTACTGCATCAGTTCATGTTCTTTCTTCAGATTTAACTTCTTCTGACTTGGCATCTTTATGTGTAGCGTCCTTACTATGTCTAGTAAACTTGGTGACAATCACACAATTTAGAGGAAAAACCTAACTAAACAGTCCACTTGAACCTTTGGAAAGACCTTCATTGAATTATCGACCAGGGCTAGTAAGATTGTGATGGTACTGGCACTGTATGTGCTTTCAAAGATTAAGACTACCTAACTCATCCTAATATAGTGTCACACTTGCTAGGAAATCTCAAAATTGTATAATGGTAAAGAAAGTGATGTTGGCACTATTGCTACGAGTACATAGAATATAAGACTACAACTAATTGTTGTTAAGAAATAAATGCTAAGGGTTAACTTGATACTGATAATCTGAACAAACACTCTACACTCCAGAGTACAACAAGTTGAAGCAACTAGGATATCTCAAAGGATCTAATGCATTTATGAAATAACTGTTACAACAAAAGTAATCATACAAGAAATGAAGTGAGGGACAGTTACCTTGAGTTGCCCTTGCTCAAGTGACTGTCTCCACTAATCTAACTCAAATCTAGCTTCTTAGATTGACACAATCATAATCATTCAAGATCATTCATTGCTAAATCTTCACAATATCACATAAGATTCTACTGAAAATATCTTATTCATGAATTCAACATTGAACAATAAACATTGTCTGTAGAAATGAGTAAAAGATATGATAACTATATCTTCTACTTGAACAATTTACAACTTTCCAACTAACAACTAACTCTATGTCAACCATCGAGCTATACATATAGGCACGAGGGATTTTTATTAAAACAAGGTCTCTCAACTAAAATCATAAATCACCACTTCCTATATATCAGAGTGTGATAAATACCAAGCAATCAATAACTAAAAAAGAAAGAAGAGTCCAAATGAAATTGAGACTCTTGTTGTAATAGAACTAGAACGTGGACTGGTTGAATCAGTCACGTTAGATTCCTAACTGCAATAGAGTTCTTCTCCTTTAATCATCTTTATTTATTGTTATCATGATGTACAATCATCTTCATTAAGTGCCTCCATGTTGTAGTTGTTGCGCTCAGTTTATTCTGAAACCTCCCCTGCTCTACTATCTAGGAACTCCTTTGGTTGCAGGCTACAGTCGATCTCCAACTGCAAGAGTTAGTTCACAAAACATGCACACAATACTAACAACCATAGCTAAGCACAGATATCCTTTACAATGCATACATTCCCACACATAATCATGCAATATTCATCATATTATAACCATATTTCCATATACTTTAAATCAAGTTCAGGGTTGCATAATGAACATAAAAGATAGCATAGTGTAGGAATATGTATAAGATAATGTCTGGAATGTCTATGAACTTGCATAAAAACATAAGAAAACTAGCTAATAATTAGACTCGTCACTATGTACAAGGGCTACAGAGTCTGTTGCGGTTCATCGTGAGACTTTTTTGGTTGCCGCTTCAGGGGAGGATCCCCTCTCTCCTCGTTCTGCAGATTTTGACTCTAAGCTTTCCTAGATGGTGGTTCCGCAGATGAAGAAAGAACTTCCCAACTCAGTGGCTGCTTTGCACCCCAGAGTCAAGGGAGTTAGGTTTGCTAGGTCAATATTGGGTGTTGTGTAGATCCTTTGGTTGGTTTTTATCAATGGGGATGTTGTGCTTGTGCTGTCATTTTACTATTTTTGGCCTGTTTGGCCTGTTTGTTCTGCCCTAGGGGATTTCTTGTAAAGGGATAAAGACCCTTGTTTCCTGATTATCTTAATCAAAAATTATTTATAACTACACTCTAAAATAGGATATATTTGCAACTCATACCTAAAATAATGTTCACCTTACCCGTAAGTCTCCTTCTGTGTTTTGCTTCCCAACTGTCTAACTACAATAGTAAACTATAAATCTCTTTCTTCAATTCAACCTCCTCTTGTTTTCAAACCAAAATATAGTAGCCTTTTTTCCATCTCCCTTCTTATCCACAACCATATTCCTTTACATGCCTTAATATGTGCTAACTAACAACTATATTTTTTCTCATGCCTAGTTAGTTAACATTTTAAGTAGTGGAAGTCATGGAGATAAAAGTTAATAATAATATAAATGTTATATGATAATTTATATTATTATATTTAATTATAATAAAATAATTAATATTAATATTTAGCTTTATTTATATTGTAATAATTATTAAAAGTGAAGTAAGAAATAAATAAATGAACACCATTGATTGTTTTGTAATAATGAGTTAAAATTTAATGTAAAAATAGTTGAAAATAAAATTTTAAATTATTATATTTATTATACATAAATTAAATAAATTGAAATGTTTTTTGAAAAGGTATTAGTGTTTTTTATTAATGTTTGTGAATACATATCATAATCCATCATCTAGATAAGAAAGGATTTTTTAATCAATTATATAGTGTGATCATTGATTAAAAAAGCATGCATTGTTTTTCCAAAACCATTTTAATTCATTTACAATAGACTATAAAACATTGATTAGTGCCTTGACTTTGTCCTCTGTGGTTGAAAGACGGGTCTTGACCTCCATGAGCTCCTTCTCAAGTTTCTTGTTATCCATCTCTTTTCTGGCGCTCATCACTTCCTTATCCAGAGTCTCCTGGATTTCAGTGTCCTCATTGTTCGTGTCATAGAATGAGTTGTTCATGGACTTGAAATGGGTAGCACCCTCCTGATCTTGCACAGGGGTGGTTTTCACTTCCTTTATTTCAATATCCTGCTCAATGTCCTCCTGATCCAAGGCAGAGGAGTAATCGACTATCTTCAGCACTTGGGGCTTTTCCCCAGCCAACCTGGAAGATCTCCTAATGCTCGGTCTTCTAACAGAGCTATATTTTCCCATAGCCCTCTCTTTAACAACCATCACCTCGTCTTTCAACTATTTCTCTTGCTTGTCCATCTTTTCCTGAGCCTATTGTTCATCATTCCCCTGCCCCTCAACACTTCTATTGCAACTTTTCTTACCGCTTTTCCCAGGAGTAGGATTCCCTCCTTTAAATTTTTTACTGCCCTGTTTAGGCATGTTATTCTTGAGGTTGCAGAGACCCTCTGCCGCTTCCTCCCGGGACTGACCATGGGAACCATCCAGCTCAACAGAAACAGGGACCCTCAAAGTATGGCTACCAGATTGAGCCTTTGAAAGAGAAGTGGCCTTAGACATAGGAGGACTAGAGATAGGGGCCGAAGGACAACTCACAAGAGAGTTAGTAGGAGAATTAGGCTTTGAAGGCATCAAAGTTTTTAGTTTGGAGGGCTTTCCAATCCTAACACTAAGGGGAATTTTATCCCCAGGGTCTTCATTGGAGCAGTCTTCCACAAGCCCGACTATAGGGGGTTTAGTAGGACACAAAGCCTTCCTCCCAGGACTGACCATGGGAACCATCCAGCTCAATAGAAATGAGGATCCTCAGAGTACGACTACCAGATTGAGCCTTCGAAAGAGAAGTGGCCTTAGACACAGGAGGGCTAGAGATAGGGGTCGAAGGACAACTCACAAGAGGGTTAGTAGGAGAATTAGGCTCTGAAGGCACTGGAGTTTTTAGTTTGGAGGGATTTCCAATCCTAACACTAAGGGGAATTTTATCCTCAGGGTCTTCATTGGAGCAGTCTTCCACAAGCCGCACTGTAGGGGGTTTAGTAGGACATAGGATTTGATAGTGTTGTGGATCTCAACAAAATGGCACCGATTTGGATTAGACTCCCGGTTCTTCCTCTAGAGTATTGGGATGAAGAGATTTTTATGTGGATTGCCAATTCATTTGGTCACTTCATAGCTCTTGACAGCACCACCAAGAACAAATCGAGGTTAGTCTTTGCTAGATTCTATGTTAGTGTTGATATTAACAAGGTCCTACCTAACAATATTACTCTAGAATCTAAATTTGGCCAATGGGTTCAACCTATAACCTATGAAAACTCTACAACCTTTTGCCAAATCTGTAACAAGAAGGGGCATCTAGCATCCCAATGCAGGTCTAGAAAGCCTACCCCAGCTCCAGAAGTCCATACTATTGATAATGAGGAAGACTACCCTTTTCAGGAGGACCTATTAAATATTATTGGTTCTCCTAAAAAGGATAATGTTGACAAGGATAAGGCAGAAAATTTGCCACAGGAAGCCCCGAAGGCCCAAGATCACACCATACTGGGGGGGCAATGGCTTCTCCCACTCCTTGTGGGGAGGACTGTACCACTTCGTTGTCCGCTGGGCTAGAAGATGGGGAGATTCATCAAGGGAAAGTTCCAGAAAAGGAAGTCTTAGTGGAGAAGGTGGATCCTTCTAGGTTGAATAGCCCTTTAATGGGTAAGGGGGGTAATCATGATGGCTATGAAGCTGGCCCGAGGGTATCCTCCCCTAGTAACAAAACTTTGGCCCTTACTCCTGGGGCTAATTCCCGTATCACTGACTTGGAAGGTTGGACTATTGCTAAGAGGAAAGGCAAAGGTCTAAGGAAGAAGATCCTAGATGTGGGAGCAGATACTAAGCAGGGAAGACCGTCTCAAAGAGAGACTAGACAGAAGGCAATTAATAAAGACATTGCAATGGGCAGGTAGAAGACCTTGGAGATTGGCTCCAAGAAGGCCCCAATCAAATGACAATACTATCATGGAATATATGGGGGTTTAACAACCCCCACAAAAAGTTCTTAGTCAAGAACTGTATCTTTGATAACAAAATTGACATTTTGATGCTTCAAGAAGTAAAGATGAAAAGTGAAGGTTTTCAAGCTATTGCAATGAATATATGGCCTAATGAGGAGCACCTGAGTTGTGATGCGTGTGGTGCCTCTGGGGGAATTGTCACTATGTGGAACAACAAGGTTGTCAAGGGAAGGATTATTGAAAGAAAAAAAACTTTCTGGTGGTAAGAATGGAGTCTAACAACAATTCTTGGAACCTGATTAATATATATGCTCCTAATCAGAGAGGCCCAAGAAGGGAGTTGTGGGAACTTCTCTCCTTTCTAATCGCTAGTGACCCCTTTAGCTACTGGATGTTAGATGGAGATTTTAACACTCCACTCTTCCCCTCAGAGAAGAGTGGAGGGATCATGGATTACATTGACAGCATGATGGATCTGAATGATTTTCTAAATAATGAAGGACTTACGGATCTTGATATTCAAGGAAATAGGTTTACCTGGTCTAATCAGAGAAAGGGGAGAAATTTGATTTAAGTCAAGTTAGATAGAGTTTGGTCTCTTCCAACTAGAAGTTTTTAAGCACTCATTCTCTAGAAGCTTTGCCTTGATCTACTTCGAATCATAACCCCCTGCTTTTCTCTTGGAGGGATGTGTGGTAAAGGCCCTTACCCTTTTAGGTTTGAGATTATGTGGACCAAACACCTAAATTTTAAGGATAAATTAGCGAGTTGGTGGAAGGAAGATGTCCAAGGAACACCTATGTTCATACTAGCACAGAAGCTATTGATGGTTAAGAAAAAGGTAAAAGGATGGAATAGGTTTAACTTCGGGAACATATTTGATTAAAAAAGGAGAATTAATACTAAACTGGGGGAGTTACAAAAGAGGATGGAGGAAGGGGACACTTCAGAGGACACTGCTAAGGAAGAAGAGTTTTTAAGAAAGGAATGGAAAGAGTTGTTGTTGAAAGAGGAGATTTATTGGAAACAGAAGTCAAGAGTGCAATGGCTAAAGGAGGGGGATAGGAACACTTCTTTTTTCCATGAATCTATGATGAAGCATAGGAAAAGAAATAGTATAACTCAACTGATGGATGACAGAGGTATTATGGTTGATTCAGACACTCAGATTGGGCAAGTGGTTGCTTCCTACTTTCAGAACTTTCTAGATGCTCAAGACAGTTGCATCAACCAGGATCTCATTGATATCATCCCTACTCTTCTAAATGAAGAAGATAATGCACAGCGTGGCAGATTAATTACTGAGGAGGAGGTCCGGGCCAGTCTTTTCTCCATGGGTGCCTTTAAAGCCCCTGGGCCTGATGGCTTCCCCCCTGCTTTCTTCCAGGAATATTGGGACATAGTGGGAAAAGATGTCACTGAGGTAGCTAGGAACTTCTTCAAGATGGGTAAGCTGCTGAAGCAACTAAATCATACCTTCATTGCTCTTATCCCCAAAAAACAAGATCCTATGTGTATGGGGGATTTTAGACCCATAAGCCTTTGTAATACTGTTTACAAGATTTTCTCCAAAATCTTAGTGTTCAGACTACAACCTATACTAGATAAGCTCATAAGCAACTACCAAAAAGGATTTGTGCCGGGCAAACAGATTACAGATGCAACCATTACAACTCATGAAATTATCCACTCCATGGAAAGAAGTGAAATCCCGGGAATGGCTTTTAAACTTGACATCTCAAAAGCCTATGACAAAGTTAATTGGGAGTTCCTTTTCACTATCTTGAGGAAGTTGGCTTTAAAGGTAAATTCCTACAACTTATTAAGATTTGTCACTTCCGTCAGATTCTTTGTTTTGGTGAATGGAGTTCCCACGGGTTTCTTCAATGCTGGCAGGGAGCTTAAGCAAGGAGACCCCCTATCCCCCTACCTTTTCATCTTATTGGTTGAATCCCTAAGTAGATGCTTCCTCTATCTGTTAAACTCTAGAGAAATTAAAGGTGTTAAACCAGCTTCAACAACAACTCTAGCAGTTATTTAGCAATTTGTGGATGACACCATCCTGTTTGGTTCGGCTTCGGTGATTGAGGCTAGAAAGTGGAAAAAAGTGCTACAAGAGTATGCTACCTCGGCTTGCCAATGCATCAACTATGACAAAAGCCAAATGTACTTCTTTAACACCCCGTTTGTGTTGCAACAGAAGATTATGGGGATTCTTGGTTGTTTTGTGGGTGAGCTACTTGGTATATATCTTGGGCTTCCCTTCTCGGTGAGAGATGCTCCTCTTGAGTACTAGAATTCCATTCTGGAAAGGACACAAAGGAAGTTGGCAGGGTGGAAAGGAAAACTTTTGAGCCAAGCGGGTAAGTTCCAATTACTTAAGGCCTCGCTACAAGGGATTCCTGTTTACTTTTTGTCTCTTTTTAAAATTCCTAAGTATATAGCTAAGAGGTTGGAGAAAATTCAAAGGATTTTGTTTGGGATGGGTATGGAAAGTAAGAAGAGACTGGCTCTTGTGGGATGGGATAAAGTATGCAGACCGAAGTTGCAGGGGGGCTTAGGGTTAAGGAAGTTAAACCTGCTTAATAAAGCCCTTATCACTAAGGTTGGATGGAACCTTTTAGTTGGTGGTAAAGACTGGGGTAGCATTATGAGAGACAAATACTTTGGGAACTTGGCTCCTGAGGACCTTTTACTCACATCTAACTTTCCCAAAGGCTCTATGATCTGGAATAATATTCTGAAATGTAGAACTATACTTCTGAGGGGCGTTAAGTGGAAACTGGGGGATGGTGAAACTATAAGGTTTTGGGAAGACAATTGGGTCAATGGCTAGGGACTTTAAAGAGGCTTTAGAATATTCAAGGGTTGGTTAATTTAGCTATACACCACTTTGGTTGGTTGGTCCGGGACTATTTTCTTCCTACCAAAAGGGGATGGAAACAACTGTCAGATTGCTACCAAAGATAGGTTGATCTTGTTGGGATAGCTGATGAGACCCAACTTTCCCTAGAGGTGTGCAGAATTCCTCTTTTCCCACAAAAAGATAAACTTCTATGGGCTAAAGAGAAGTCTGGGTGTTTTATTGTTAAATCCGCCTATAATCTATTCTTACCTCAAAATAGAGATAATTTATGGAGGAAAATCTGGAATCACAATCTTATACCAAAGATTAACCACTTTTGGTGGCTGGCGGTGCAGAACAAAATTCTAACTATAGATAACCTCTGAATAAGAGGTTTCTAGATCCCCAACAGATGTGTTCTTTGTATGAAAGAAGAGGAGTTTGTCTCACATATCCTTTTACACTGTGACTTCTCATGGGAGGTATGGTGCTTTGCCTTAAATATTTTGGGTGTTTCTTGGTGCTGGAATGGAAATTTGGAGGATTGCATTAGGTCCTGGTTCCCTCCTATATCTAATCTTGTTTGTAGGGAAATTTGGACCTAGCCCCCCCCCCATTCTGTCCTGGTGTCTCTAGAAAGAGAGGAACAATAGACTTTTTCAAGAGAAATTTAGAGAGCCCAAGGAAGTGTTCTGCTCAGCTATCAAACTGCTGCAAGACAACATCATCAACAACTCCCTAAAAGCAGCAGAAACTCCCCCAAATGTGTTGGAAACAAATATCATTAATCAGTGGACCATCCCGCTAAGTATTTGCAGAGTGGATGATAGTAAGAAAAGAGCTAGGGCTAGCACTAATTGGTCCCCACCCCAGCTGGTTGATCTAAGCTTAACTTCGATGGTGCTGCTAAAGGTAACCCTGGGTTGGCAAGTGGAGGGGGAATTATAAGATCGGATAAGGGTGCCCTCATGGCTGCTTTTGTGGGGAGCCTTGGTGAAAATACCAATAATGTTGCAAAGGCCATGACTCTCCTTTGGGGCCTCAAAATTGCCTTGGCTTTAGGCATCAAACATATTACAGTGGAAGGTGATTCCAAAATTGTCATCGAAGCTGTTAAAGGAAATGTTAAAGTCGGTTGGTAGATGGAAGATATTGTTGAGGATATAAAAGCCCTCCTCTTAAGTTTCAAAGGCAGGGAGGTGAGACATATATATAGAGAGGGCAATAGAACTGCTGATCTTATGACAAACCTTGGGACTAATCTTAATCCCCTAAGATGCTGGAGAAACATAGACAATCTTCCCCTGAATGTTAATGATAGCATTCAGAATGAGGTGCCCCACTAACTCATCATGGCTATTATCATAATTTGTTTTGCTTGGTGTGGAGTCTTTTTGGGCTTCCCTCACTTTGAGGGAAGACATGGCATTGATGACGACTTTGGGAGCCCCACTCACCCCTCCATGGTGATGTGGACAATGGAGAACTATACAGACCTTGACCAACTCAGCAATAAATGTGTTTGGTGGTATGGTAGATTTAAAAGGTCTTTTGACTCACCTCTTGAAGTGTTGGCAACAGGGGGCTTGCACGAGCTGATTTCGGAAGGCAATAATGATTCGAGCGCGCTCAGGATTGGTATGGACGTGCTTGGAAACTCAAGTAGAGAAATGGAATTAAAGTTTTATATTTACCTTTCTAGTGAAAGGAAGCTAGGTGTGTGGAAATCACTTCCTACACTAATCTAATTAGGAGAGATGAGTGCAAATTCTTTTTAACCTTTACAATTACAAAATGTTTAACACAACAATGGAGATATTGTAGCAATACACAACACAAGAATGTAAGACAGAAGAAGAGAGAGACAAGATATAATGTGGGGAAAACCCTTATCGGGTGAAAAACCCCACACTCCAAAACATGCACAATGTATTATAAAAAATGTAATGGTTTACAATACACTTGCAATGCAAGCTCTCGGGAGTCTTCGACACTCGTATCTGAAGACAATTCGATAACATAATAGTACCTGTCAATCACATACAACATCTCCTCTCAAAGCACCTGTTTATAAAGAAGTTACAAGGCAAAAATGAGCCTATCTTGAGATGGGCGTCCAACACGGCCTCATGGCCCAAAATCCACACCTAGGGACACTTGTCCAACACTACAGGGTATTCATGACACTTTTCATATCACCCCATCCCAAAGAAGTCACCTATTCCCAAGTTGGGCTATGACAGATACTCTTACGACTCTTGCGACTGTCATAGAATCCGTCATAACTATCATATCTTACAACTGTAAGAGAATATATCATACACAGGCTAAAAATAGCATATTCTCTTACAACATGTCATAACACTCCTTGGGGTGCCCAAATATGCCTTGTGACACATGTCTTCACCTGTCATAGAACATTCCATTTTCGACTCTTACGCGTTATAGATTCTGTCATAGGAATCTTTCATAACCGTTTCGGTCAAGATTCACTTACACACTAGTCAAGATGATGACACATGGTAGAAAACCTCTACCACACAAAGGGGACGCCTATCTCCACATGGAGTGAGTTGACCATCCTAGTCATCTTACAAGTGGAGTGACAACTCACCGTGCCACTTCACACTAAATGACAAAATCAGATGTGCAACAAAATTACAACATAGGATAAATAAATAAATAAATAAATACATTACAAATAATAAATGCAAGGAATTACCAAGGTTGAGACACCTTAATTCCCAACATTCTCCCACTTCGAACACCTTGTAAGAGCCAATGGAAAAACATGATTTAATTGCAATAGGCTGAGAGGCCCATAGACTTTGAACACCATTTGAACTTCTTTGTGCCCACTGGTTTCGTTAATTCATCTGTAACATTCTTCAAAGTGTCTACCTTCTCCAAATTTACCTTCCCATCCTCTACCATGTCTCACATGAAGTGAAATTGTACATCAATATGCTTTGTTTTGGCATGGAAATTTGGATTCTTTGCTAGGCAAATCGCACTCTGACTGTCACAATAAATCGTAATTTGTCCTACATCAACACCAATATTTGAACATAATCTCTTAAGCCAAATGTCTTCCTTACAAGCATGAGTTTCTGCCATATACTCAGCTTCTGTCGTGGACAAAGCAACCACAGATTGTCGCTTACTCATCCAACTAATTGCACCACCGAACATAGTGAACACATAGGCACTGGTGGATCTCCTGCTGTCAATGTCACCCACCCAACCAGAATCCATGAATCTACAAATACAAACTGAATGCGGAGGTCCTGTAGGATTACCATGATAGCATATGGAATACTCGAAAGTACCCCTCAAATATTAGAACACTCTACTACATCCCAATGTACCCGTCCAAGATTAGCCATAAATTGACTAAGGACTCCCACTGCTTGGGCAGTGTTCGGTCTTGTGTAGACCATAGCATACATCAAACTGCCAACAACACTAGGATAAGGTACTTTGCTCATGTCCACCACCTCACTAGGAGATTTTGGACAATCATTAACAGACAACTTTGTCCCCAAAGAAACATGAACACACAATGGTCTACAATCTGCCATGCTGAACCTATCCAACATAGTCTTCACATACTTACTCTGGCGTAACCAAAGTTTTTTGTTAGCTCTGTCTCTTCTGATTTCCATTCCCAAAATGTAACTGTCTACCCCTAGATTTTTCATCTCAAACTGTGTTGACAACTGAGACTTCAAATCATAAATCATATTCTTACCATTCCCAATTAATAGCATATCATCAACATACAATGCAATAATGAGAATGCGATCATTGTCAAATTTATAATACAGACAATGATCTGATTTCGATCTCAGAAATCCAACCGACAACACAAAGGCATCAAACTTCAAGTACCACATCTTAGGAGACTACTTCAAACCATACAAAGACTTTTTCAACTTGCAAACCAAATTTTCTTTACCTTTCTCTATGTAATGCTCTGGCTGTGACATGTAAATCTCTTCCTCCAAATCACCATGAAGGAATGTTGTCTTCACATCCATCTGCTCCACCTCTAAGTCATAAGCTGTTGCAAGAGATAACAGGAACTGAATAGATGTCATCTTTGCAATAGGAGAGAAAATTTCACCATAATCAATTCCCTCCGCTTGTGAATACCCCTTCGCAACCAGTTGGCCTTATTTTTTTCAACACTGTCATCTGCACCGAATTTCTTCTTGAACACCCATTTGCATCCAACAGATTTCTGTCCTTCAGGCAAAGGCACCAAGTCCCATGTTTTATTCTTTTCCAAAGAAGGCAGTTCATCTTCCATGGCCTCCTTCCAGGAACCTGCATCTTTCATGCCCATAGCCTCTGTCACAGTTCTAGGCTCATCAGTGTTAGTAAGCAAGGCGAAAGCACAACTAGAATCAAGCAATGAATAACCAAACCTATTATGTTGCTTTCTTGTTCGTGTAGACCTCCTCGATGGCTGAGGTTGAGGTTTTGCTTCTTCTTCTGAACTTTTAGAGCTGCTAGAGCTCTCCCCATCATCAAGTCTCACAGGGTCTGTCGATTCAGTCTTCTCAGGAGTAGAAGGAAACTGAACCACATCCTCTTTCTTTTCTATTTCTTCTGGCTATAGAACAACGGGAGAAGGTGTTAGCTCTTTGAAAATAACACTTTTGTTATACAACACTTTTTCAGCCACAAGATCCCAAAGCTTGTAGCCTTTCACACTGACACCATAGCCAATGAAAATACACTTAACAACCTTGTTCTCTAATTTAGACCGTTTCTCCCTAGGCACATGTGCATATGCCTCACAACCAAAACACAAAGATGTCTAACTGAAGTCTTCTTACCAGACCACACCTCCATAGGTGTCTTACTAACAAGAGTTGATGTAGGAGACCTATTTACCAGGTAGCAAGCAGTGGCTACAGCTTTAGCCCAAAACTTTTGTTCGAGGCTTGCTCCACTAAGCATACTCCTAGACCTCTCCATCAGTGTCTTGTTCATCCTCTCTACAAGTGTACGCTTGGAATCGTGACTCCGGTTGGCTGGGTCTGTCAGGTCAGATTTTAGCATGCACATGGACCCTTTCCCTCCTTGCCACGAGGTGATCCACCACGTCACTCTTGCTCACGTGGAAGTAGCCAGTTGAGAGGAGGTGAGACATGGCGGGGGTCTAGCTCGTTGGAGAGCTAGACTTCGTGAAGGGGGTCGGCAAGTTCTCTGGCCTTTGTTGTTGTGCGTTTTGTTGTATGTTTCGCTCAATTGTTATTGTAGTTGAAATAACCTTATGACCTGAAGGGTCACTGGTTTCTCTTCTTCTGTTTGGATTCCTTGAGTTCCACCTTTGCGTGGGTAAACGATTGTTTTCGTTGATGTCCTCTTGTCTTTGTATGCATTGTAAGAGGTCTTGTTGTATCTATCGTTGTCTGGTTTCTTGTAACAACAAGAGGATGAATGGGTCTCCTTGTGGTAAGACAAATGTTTGTTATTGAGGTCTTGGATGGATTTCCTCGATCTAGTCATGGACAACCTTCACCCACTCTCCTCTCACTCCTAAACACATTCGTGAATCAGGATAGAGGCGTAGTTGTGTGATTGCTAACCTTAACCAGATATAGGGTTTTGACCTAGGGTTTTATTTGACCTAGGGTTTTGACTTTGTTTAACTGTGGTTACCTAGTGATGGAATCGAGGGTTTACAATGTTGTCTATTCTAACAGATCTATATGAATGCAAGCTAAATGACATGCAAAGCGTCTTTTTGGTATTTTTTAGAGTATTTTAGAAAGAAAAATGCTTCTAATCTAGGAAAAAGAAATATGTATGCAATCCTATATGAATTTTTCCAATGCAAAGTTTAATCTATGTTTTTGTGGGTTTTTGGTGTTTTTAATACAATCTAATTTAATGGAAAGGGAAGATGTTTTTTTCTAACAAAGTAGATCTAGGAATGTAAAAATGATTAATCTAGCATGCAAGATCTAATCTATCAAGGAAAAAGCAAAATGTTACTATTCGCAAGAGCAATGTGATTATCTAATTACTACGAAAGCAATGAAAGAACCTGAAAGAGATGAAGATTTGTTGACTCCATTACCCTCAGTATCTGTAGGCAACCTCAAATCCTTCTATGACAGCAGGTGATCCTCTTGACAAAACGACCCGAACAAGCAAAGAGAAGCTTTTGTGAAGCTTATATGAGCTCGATGTGAGATTTGAATTGAGCTTAATGGCTAAGAATTGAGCAGTGTAGCATTGCTTGATTGAACAAAGAAAGTAAAAGGCACTTACGTCCTGTATGAGCATATGAATGCTAGGTTGGAGAGCAAACTTGGCAAGAGTTGGTGCACAATGAATTTGCCTCCATTTGTGCTTAAGGGAGGGGGATATTTATAGGTTTAAGGAGTAGAATTGATTGAAGAGTTAACTCATTTGATTGATGAGTTAACAAGAATAGATTGGGGAGTTAACAAGGTTGATTACCCAATGAACTCAGCTGATTAGGGAGTGATGAAGCAATGATAGCTTATCACCGAAGAAGAAATGGAGGTGAGGGAATGCATGAGATTGACTAGAGAGTTAATTTGAGATCCAATAGAGCTAATTATGCATGTTTGGGTGCATGAAATAGTTAACTCTATATCAAGGATCAAAAATCATGTAAATGGAAAGAAAAACAGGCAAAAACGGAGCTAAAACGTGAGAGAAACTTGAGTTTTTTCGTGGGTCAAAAGATGGCAGGGTTGCCACCTTCATCAGACAAGGTCTCCACTGGGAATCATGGGTCACCCCAAGGGTGACCCTAGGTCACGCGGGGAGATCCGGGATCAAAAGTGTAAAATGCAAAAATTCAGGCCGGTAGAAGATATAAGGGAGGAAAAGGATGATTTCTACATCAAGAAACAGGTCAATCATGTGGAAGAATCCAAATCTCCACTTGCATCTTTAGGATCCCCAATGGGGATCTAGAAATAATAGGGGGAGATTTGGATTGGTTGGCTTAAATCAAAAATTGACAGCGGGAGATGGGTCGGGAGACCTCTAGAAGGCTTCTATGAGGTGCGCTAGAGGAAAAACAAAGGGGAGAGGTGAAAAAATCACCTACAAGACTCTCACAAGGCTTAGGATCAAGGTCAAAAGCCAGAAAATGCAAGTCGACAAGTGTTGCAACAAGTGTCGAAAAGCGTCACAAATGAGGAAGGAAGGGAATCGACAAAGCAGAAACGACACAAGACAAGAAAAGAGGACATGTCATCAAGAGGCCTATTGCCCAGAAGATTTATTTTCACATTTACATGTACGTGACAAGGATTTGAATCATCGTAGGAGTCCTCGTGGAGGCAGTGCATTATTTTTGTACTTACATATTTGCCCCCTTCGGGGATGATAGTCTACATGAAAGGTAGATACCATTCCTAAACTAGGCCTTACCTATTGTCAATTTTTCCCACAATTTGTACTTGCAATAACTAGTATCAGTCCTACATTTTAAATATATCAAAACAAATAATGAAAACTAAAATGACGAACTTACCATGGATCATTTGAGTTTGACTAGTCGCTTGCATTTGTGAGTTTGGACTTGTAGGTACAAGAGTATGCAAAATGATGCACAAAACAAATGCATAAAAGCAAAGAACTAATCTAAATGCATAAAATGAAACTAACCTAAGGGAAAACAAAGGTAGCCAAATTGTGAGATCGGTGTGAAACAGCGACAGAATTGTTTGTGTCAGCAATCGATAAAGAGGTATCACCAAGGAGATCATAGATATGGCTGCCTCTTCCTTAGCCGTGGAGAATCAGGTAAGTAATTAGCGAAAAACACTTCTCTAAACCCTAGGTTGATTTCTGTGAAAAAATTATTAAAATTGTTTATTTTTGGTAATTTTTCCTGTTGCACTATATTCGTCTCGTCGATTAGCGCAAGATTGATCTTTCGTTTTCCGAAATTGGTTGAGAAATGAGGTTTTTAGGCTAATTTTTGCTCGAGGGGCTCACTCTTAGGGTCGCCTCTTTTACCAAGCAAGGTTTCCCCTAGAGATCCTGTCTTGACAACAGGGTTGCCCAGGGAGATCTTGTTTGACAACAGGGTCGCCCAAGGGGATTCTGACTAACAACTGGGTCGCCTGGGAGGCGACCCTATTGGACTAATTTTTGGCTTCTTCCGAAGTTGTTTAATGCTTCTTTCACTCTGAACTGACATGATTTGGTCACTTAATCTGCTTGTTTATTACAATTTTTGATGGTTTATACATTTTTTTTGTGTTTTTACGAGTTTTACGAGATCTAATCTAAACTTCTCTTTTGATTTTGCAGGAGATGCACATTTGATGGAATGCCAGCCGAGAGCAAGGGTGGCTCTCAGGGATGTTCGCTTCACTAAGTGCAGAGGATCATGCCATACTCAAGAGGACAGGTCTTGGCAGAGTTTGTCATGTTCCTGTGATCCATCCTGTATCCCGTATATACTGTGACTTACTGGGATGTAGACAGGAACACATTCAGGTTCCTGCAGATTTCAAGAGAGTGGACTATCACTCTTTATGATGTGTATCACATTCTCCGGGTTCTTGTAAGGGGACAACCTCTGTTTCTTCCTGCCAGTGAGTCTTTTGAGAATAAGGCTTCTTGGGCTGCTTTTATGGGGGTTAATCACCCTAGGGACTAGACAGGAGTTCTACTTTCTTCTATGCCACAAATCTACATCCCACTTCTAAGGAGGTTTTTGATAGGCTTGATTACTTCGAGGTTGTCGAGAGACAAGGCCTCAGCTCGTCTGAGATGGTGTTGGGCACCCATCATTTATGGACTAGAGGAAGGCACAGTTTATGCATGGGGACTTGATATCCTAGCTATAGTCTACAAAGATTTTTATCAGATCTCTTGGTGAGGGGCTCTAGCTTTCAGCCACTCTTCTCTGATTATGACATGAATTTTTGAGCATATGAAACCCTACCAGAAACTTATTCCTCTTCCAAATAGGCGACTACCGAGAGCAGTGAGGTGGGCACACATTGGTCATTTTGATGCTACTCTTCCCACTATTGCTACCCTTACAAATGATGACATGATCTCTGATCCCTACCATGACATGGAAGGGGCTTGGGCCCGAGATGGCGAGATGAGGGTGTACTGCCATCAGGTTCTAGAGATCACAGATTGCAATGGTTAGGTTGAGGCTCATCGGGTGGATCGAGTCTTATAGCAGTTCAGTGAGGATGTCCCAGAGGACCTGCCCCCTGTGTCCACTTGCTACAGGACCATTCAGTAGATGGGGGAGATTGGACAGAGGAATATCGTTTGGACACCTTTGACTCCAGGTGTCTTCATCACTAGAGTTTCTAGAGGAGGACGAAGGGTTGGGAGAGGGACTCCTTCCCGATCTGTGACTATGACTGTTGATTCAGAGTCTACTGACAAGGACTAATATGTTCCTGATAGCGATGGTTCGTCATATGAGGCCCTTGTCGAGGATGAGGATTTTGATGACATTGATGTCCCAAATGAGGTTCCTGACATACCTGAGGGTCCTCATGTTGTTCCTTGACCTCATCGTTCAGATGAGGTGATGTGTCAGTTTGACCCTAACTAGTAGCCTGGAGATCCACGTAAGTTTTGGTCTATTTGTTTTCTCTTTAGCTTTGTCTTTTCTCTTTTCGTGTGGCACTGACTTGGTCTTGTCTTTGATTTTCGCATTTCAGTCAATGTCAAAGAATGGAGGGACTTGGTTCGCGAGGTTAATGTTGGATTAACCTTCCCTTTTACTAGGATGACCCGTGATTGTCTCTTGGATGGTGTGCCCCCTGCTGCGGGATGACACACAGACATTTTTGCTCATGTTGACCATGGGTGTGAGATGATCATAGAGCTGAGGACCCAGGTTAACACGCTTTAGGGTGAGAACAAAGTACTTCAAGAGATGGATCGCCTTAATGTTGGGCATTCTGGCACTAGTATGGCTGGTCCTTCACAGTTGCATGCCCACAACATAGCACATCATTCTCACAGGTCCCATGGAGCGACGAGCGGTACTCGTAGATGGAGGAGCCGAAGCCCCGAGGGTTCTGTTGGAGGGAACCATCCTTGACTTGCCTTTCTCAAACTCATGCCCCCTTGCATGGGGAGCCTCTACTTCTCTCGAGAGCATTTTGTCTTAGCTCTTTGATACCTATTGTATATGTAAACTTCGGATGTATCCATGAAAGTTTATCCTTTTCTATGTTTTTTCTCTTTGTCAAAATTTGTACTCATCTCTTGTGCATGTTTGGAAGTTTTAGGAACTTTTTGATTATATTTGAACTTTTCAACTCTTTTAACAAATGCAAGTATGACAACGATGACATGTTTTTGTAATTTTGTAGAACACATATATGATATGCAATTTACGATGTGATAATGCAAGAACACAAGAAATGTTATAAATGAGACTATAACACTTTATTGAATGTCATGAGATATGACACCTTGACTTTATTGCTTTGAGACTCTTTTTCTGATTTTGATATGAATGCAATGTGGAACAAACAAAATGATTGCTCTTAAATATGATTTTTGATTCAGGGGATTGTGGGTCGTCTTGATATAAGAGACCTATTCAAGGTTGTGAGATAGGATTTAAGGAAAACTCAAGTGGGGAGTGAAATGAATTATGGAGTGTTTCTGATTTCTAAGCTTTGCTAAAGGCTAAACATTGATCCTTATCTAGATAAGACAATTTGGTAGGCTTTCAACTTTAGATGAGTATCAAGTTTTATAGGTGTTCACTAGACTTAGATCATAGACGGCAAGCAAGATAGACCCGGGGTAAAGGATATCCAGGAAAGAACAAGGGTCCCTAGATAGAAGATGATCCTAGAGACTACTAGACTCTTCAGTTTAACTCAGCTAGTGCATGTGTGTGCTTTGTACCTTTCTTTCTCTGTTAGAATGTCACTCTTGAGGCTTCGATCTTAGACTGATCTCCACCCAAGAGTACGGACATTCAACAATCTTCTCTCTTTCACTCTCTCTCTCTCTCTCTTTTTGCTTTTCAATTTTCTTTTTGTATTTTCCTCACTTGATTTTCTCATTTTTTTGGATTTTTGACTTTTCAAGAAATGAATAATTTTTGGAACTTTAATATGCAATGCTTTGATCTCTCAATTCTCACTTTTCACACTCTTATTTTGATAACTCATTTTTTTTTATTCACTCAAATTTTAGATTACTTCCTTCAGAGTTTTGATCCTCCTGATGTTTTTGGCCAAGAAAGATAAGGGACTGAGCGCCACCTAAAGTTTTTGTAATCTAGTTGGACTTCTCTACTACTACAGAAGAATCGAGAAGGTCTACTTACGAGCTTCCTTTGAACACTATAGGTTTGAATACTGACTTTGCTTAGACCTAACATCTTGACTTATTAAGACTGGGATCAGTGTAAAGCTAAGAGCTAGGCTTTGATTTAGAATCACTGGGAATGAAGGGGGATAATGGTAATTGTGGAAAATGAGGAATCTCTAGGTCTTGAAAGGATGACATATATCTAGGCAACATTAGACTCCTTACTAAAAGGAAAATAGTATAAGAACAAGTCATGAACTGCAATGCAAGATGAACAGAATGAAACTAAAATGCAAGAAACAAATTGTTTTTGACATTTTTGAGTTTTATAATTTTTTTGTATTTTTATGTTTTCTATTTTTTTTTGTTTTTTAGACATAATATTTCTTGAGGTGAAAGGAATTGACTATTTCACCAAATTCCTTTCCCTCCATTGTGCACAAGAGATAAGCACCGTTTCCGATATCTTCTTTAACCATGTAGGGGCCTTTCCAATCTTCCGAAAAGGCTCTCTTTCATCTCTTTTTCTTGTTTTTTGTGCTATCTCTTCTTAGGACAAGTTCTCCTATTCGGTAAGGTTTATCACTCGAGTCTATTGTTTCTAATTCAGTGATTTCTCTCGGCATTGTGAGACGTAGTAAATCCTTAAAGGCATGTTGGTGGGAGGGGGTCCAATACAAGACTCCTTCACAATTGAGTAATTCTGTTGTAGATTATGAAGTCAAAATGAAAGTAGAAAACATAAAACAAGTTTATAAACAAGCATTATACCTTTCACAATGAGTCACAAATCCTTGATAGGGTGGAAGGAGTTGCACCCAAACTCCTTAGATTTTACCCAAGTTGATGAAATGTGGATTGCTTTTGCTTTCAACACAATATGATGAGAGATTGGAGGATAGATTGATAGGTTGGACAGAGATGAGAGATAAGGCTAGAGTGATTTTGGCATTATGATGGTATGATGAGAAGATTTGAGAGAAATTTGGGCATAGTAAGGATGCAAGAATAAGTTCTTCAAAATGGCTTGGGTGAGGGTTTTATTTATAGATTTTTGGAAAATGGATGGAGGGTGAGGATTAAAAGTTGAGATCAAGGGCTAGGAATGATTGAGAGTTAGGGTTTGGATTAGAGTCATAGCCTTGTGACAAGTGTCACAAGAGGAGTGGATGAGAAAGATCAATGGTTGAGATTTGGTCAATGGGATTGGAGGGTTCTCATTATTTGTGAATTTTAAATTCACACGGGTAAAGGTGTTGAGGATAAAAATGAATTAAAAATTTATTTTTGGGAAGAGTGGATATGACAAGTGAATTAAAAATTTAACTCATGGGGGAGTGAATTAAAAATTTACTTTTATGTGGAGATGTGAAGGTTGAAGGACACATGTACACTTACATGTGTAAGAGGGTGATAAATGAGGTGTAAAGAAGATTTGACCATTTGAATAAAAAAATAATTTTTATTCAAAGGTGTGTGGGAAGATGGGATAAGCAAGGTTAATTAAGTCTTTAGCTTAATTAATTTGGGTCTAAGGGATAGGTAGGCTAGGGTAGCTAATTAAATAATTGATATTTAATTAATTAGGATAGGGATAAGTTGATTAATAAGCTAGATTAATTAGATAAACATGATTTATCTAATTAACAAGGATCAGGGAGATGGACAAATTAACTAAATAAATATTGGGAATATTTATTTAATCAATGAGGATATAGTTATAAGGTATAGTGATAAATTAAATGAATTAATTGATCACAAAGGATGGATAAACGATTAAGGGTAGATGATTAGGGATAAATTAATTAAATAAAATGAATTTATTTAATTAATAGGAGGGATAATTGGTGGTGTAAAGATATAGGAAATTGGTTTGTGAAGCAAGTCAATTTTAGGTGTCTACATCTGTCAACAGATCGAATTGTTCTTGCATGTAGATTTTTATTTCAGGTCTCTCTTGGATTCTTTATAAGAATTGGAATAGTTCAAGAGGAGTTTGTGGCTCCCTTTGTTCATCAGGAGGGACAAAGCTTATACTTGTCCTCCCATTGGGTTTTGGTCTTAAGTCCATGGCATACCCAATATAACTTTTTGGTAGTTCAAAGATGACAGGGTCGTCGATACCAACTGTCACTCTCATCTTCCACTCTCTGTGAAAGATTCCTTCACTTTCTTCGTCTTTGTTAGGCAATCTCTCCACTATTTCTATTTGTAGCCGAGGTGCTTCCCATTCACTGAGTTTGTTTGATTGAACTAAGGTGGAAGTGGTTGGTTTCTCTTGTGGTTTGGACACTACAAACATCCTCGGTAACACCCCTATAGCATTGGTTGATTTGTTATTTAGGGAATATGCCTCTTCCATGGGTAATATTGGTTGATGCGAGCCCTCCGTTGGTGTGAGGGGCTCATACGATTCTGTTTCTTCAGGTGTATCAGAAGACGTGACTCACTTAGTGGTGACAGTGGGGTGTAATCCTCTATTATGTCTTCCTTTGCATCTGAGAAAGCATGTGGGTCTGCATCTCTCAGATCTAACGTGGTGGTCTGAAATACTAGCCCTTCAGTTCTATGAGATTTTTCCCCTGTACATGGGAAGAGTTTATAGACCTCTTGGATGCCAATGGTGAGTATCTCTAGGGGGAATTGGAGTGGTCCATCCCTTTCGATCAACTCCATGATCTCGATTGTTTTGTCTTTGGGGACCACTTATTTTTGCTTTAGTGGTGGCCCATTCTCCAAATTTTTGATGTCTGTTGTATTTATGGTCTTTTCTAGGGTTCCCATCCTTTTGACACATATCGATTGCGGTGTTGGACTTGGGACGGTTAACTTGTTGGTAGGGAGTTCATAGTCTATTGGAATTCCTATGCATTTGTTCGGGGTATTAGACTTTAACATGCTGAAAGGTTCTGGATCTCCCTGCGCAACATATACCTTCCCTAGGTGTATGAACCAAACTTCTTGAAATAGTGTGGATGGTACATCTTTCATCCTGTGTATCCATGGCCTTCCGAGAATCAAGTTATATCCTGTGTCTTTGTCTATGACATAAAAAGTGGTTGGAATGGTTTTGGGACCCAAGGTCACTGGAAGGGTGATCTTCCCTATGGTGGCTACCTTCAGATTGTCATATCCACTTAGAGTATCCCTTGAAGTGGTGATGTTGGTGTGTTCATATCCCATTCTTTCCAAGAGGGAAAAAGGAACTATATTCATTGCAGCTCCATCATCAATCAACGTTCGTTTGATACATGTGTCGTGGACCCATACTTGAAGATACAGTGTGGGGTCCCCTTTTTAGTTAATTCTACCTCAGAGGGCATCTGTTGTAAATCAAAGAAGAACCCTAGATCTTTAATTTCTGAGTTTGGTGGGATAAGGTCATAGTCCACATGATTGATTTGTTCACTAGACGGTGGCGTGATTTGGTCAAGATATCTTAGGCCTATGGCTTTCAGCAAAGCTAAGCGATGTGAAGGGGAGCTTGTAAGAAAATCAATGAATGAGATGTGGGCATATGTTTTCTTTAGGTCTTCTATGAGTTCATAAGGTCTGATCAGAGTTGGTGTTGGCTCAACTATCGAAACTGTGCCTTCACTTGCTTCGACTTGCTCATTGTCTTCCTCATGTGGTCATCCTCTTTTTCTTCATTATGCAGGATCTCAACCAATCCTATCAACTTAGTTTCTCCTTTTTGTCCCAGTTGAGGTGGGACTTCAGGGTTACTACTTTGAGTTGCTTTATCTTGATTTGTCATTTCTATATTCTTGTGTGTGGGGAACGAGTCCTGATAAATCATGTTTGCATTTTGCGGTGCTATGGGAGATTTATTTTGTCTTGTATCTTTGATATTTGGTGTGACCTTTTGTGGGTTCAAGAACATTTCTATGAACAAACGTTGTTGGTCTTCCAGAAGATTTTCTATGAATCTGTTGTATTCCCTACAAGATTCTGTGCTATGGCCTTTTGTTCTATGAAAAGAACAATATTGGTTGTATTCATAAGAGGGTCTCTCATATCTCCCATCATTTCTGTTCCCATTTCTGTCGCAGTTCCAACTTTGATAGTTGTCTTGAGGATAGTACCCATTATTTCTAGGTCGATCTATGGCATTTACGTTAGGAGGATAGCAATCTCTGCCACTGTAATCATCTCATACCCTTTTGACTGAGGGTTGATCTGTCACCCTGTCTATGGTTGCATTCTTGTTGTTTTTGAGGATTTTAACAATAGAGGTATTGTTTCCCATGTCTTCATTAATTTTTCGTTTGAACCATAAACTTTTCATCCAATGTTGATAGCGGCTTGGTCAATTCTTAAGCACTTTCCAATGCTTCTTCGTAGGATTTGTATGGCAGTTTCTGAACATCTTCTCTCATGTATTTGTTAAGGCCATGCAAGAAGAGGTCACATAGTTCTCGGTGGTCCATATTTGGAGCATTGGTTGAAGAATAGAGCACTTGCCTCCATCGGGTGACGAAATGTGCTACAGATTCATTCGGTTCTTGTTTCATTGTAAGGAATTCTCTAATCCATGTTTTCACGAGTTTGTTCATGCCAAATGCCATGACAAACTCTCTAATTAGTTATCTGAACGAATGGATCGAAGCCTCTGGAAGACGATAATACCAATCCAAGGCGATGCCTTCAAGTGTTTTCAAGAAATGTTTTGCAACAACTCCATCCCAAGGAAGGAGCTCTCTTATGGCTGTAGTGTAGGCTTTGATGTGGGAGTTCAAATCTCCCTCTCCTTTGAACTACGGGAGATATGGTAATGGCCGAGGTAGTTGCACACTCCTTATATTATGGTCTAGAGGCTCTTTCAAATATTCAAGATATGTTCCTAAGAAAGCGCTCTGAGATTGCTGGGTTGTTAGTTATAACCCTGTAGGTGGGTTTTGGTAACCCATTGTCAGATTCATTGGATTATTCTGAATAGGAGGATTCCCGTTCAAACAAGTGTCATTACTAGCATGTCTTGAATAGTAATTAAGGTAGGGGGATTTTGAGATGCCCCCTGGTCCTGTTCATGAGACTTTGTTCTTTTGTCTGGAGCAGCTTGTTCTACTTCCAGGATCCTGATTCTTTGCACTAGAGTTGTGATTAAATCTGCAGGAGTTGCAGCTCTAGGGGTTTCTTCATTTCTAGGATGTTCTCTTCGACTAGTTTCATAGCGATGGGCTTCCTCTCGTGTGGCATTTTCTTTTTGTTCTTCTTCTAAGGCAATCCTTAATGCCTCTTGAGCATCTTTGGTTTCTTGTAGGCACTTTTCCATCCTTCTAACCTCTTCATCAAGGTGGGTATTCGATGTACTTGTGGAAGGTTGTTCGGGTCGATGTATTTCCAACCTCACCCTCCTTGATTTATGTAACGCATTGGGTATGACTAGATTATTCTCCCAAGTAGGGTTGTTGAATGATAGGGAGCGCCTAGATTCCCTTGGATCTTGCTCGTAGTAAGAGTCTTCATAGTCATAACAATTGGTAACAAGTGCATTAGGATGAGATGACACATACCTATCAAAAGAAGGGGTTTCAGGTTCAGTTGAGGGAATGTTCCCTTGGCTCAAATTTGGTTTCGTCATATTTGGGGGTGCCATGGACACCACAAAATAAATAGAATGGATGGTGGCACAGATGATGGAAGTTGAAGAATGGTTGAATATTTTTGCAATGGTAACACAAACTACAAGATCGGAATATTCTGTAGTTCACGTCAGGTTCACCAAAATATGTACACTCAGAATCATGACTCTGGTTGCTTGGGGCTATCGGGTCAGATTTCAGCATGTACATGGACCCTTTCCCTCGTTGCCACGGGGCGATCTGCCACGTCACTCTCACTCACGTGGAAGTAGCCAATCGAGAGGAGGCGAGACACAGAGGGGCTCTGGCTCGTTGGAGAGCTGGACTTCGCGAAGGGGGGTTGGCAAGTTTTGTGGCCTTCGTTGTTGTGTGTTTTGTTGTATGTTTCGCTCAATTGTTGTTGTAGTTGAAATAACCCTATGACCCGAAGGGTCACTAGTTTCTCTTCTTCTATTTGGATTCCTTGAGTTCCACATTTGTGTGGGTAAACGATTATTTTCATTGATGTCCTCTTGTCTTTGTATGCGTTGTAAGAGGTCTTGTTGTATCTGTTGTTGTCTGGTTTCTTGTAACAACAAGAGGGCGAATGGGTTTCCTTGTGGTCAGACAAATGTTTGTTGTTGAGCTCTTGGATGGATTTCCTCAATCTCGTCACGGACAACCTTCACCCACTCTCCTCTCGCTCCTAAACACATTCGTTAATCAGGATAGAGGGGTAGTCGTGTGATTGCTAACTTTAACCAGATCTAGGGTTTTGACCTAGGGTTTTGACTTTGTTTAACTGTGGTTACCTTGTGATGGAATCGAGGATTTGTAATGTTGTCTATTCTAACAGATCTATATGAATGCAAGCTAAATGACATGCAAAGCATCTTTTTGGTATTTTTTAGAGTATTTTGGAAAGAAAAATGCTTCTAATCTAGGAAAAAGAAATATGTATGCAATCCTATATGACTTTTCCAATGCAAAGTTTAATCTATGTTTTTGTAGGTTTTTGGTGTTTTCAATGCAATCTAATTTAATGGAAAGGGAAGATGCTTTTTCTAACAAAGTAGATCTAGGAATGTAAAAATGATTAATCTAGCATGCAAGATCTAATCTATCAAGGAAAAAGTAAAATGTTACTATTCCCAAGAGTAATGTGATTATCTAATTACTACAAAAGCAATGAAAGAACCTAAAAGAGATGAAGATTTGTTGACTCCACTACCCTTAGTATCCTTGTGTAGGCAACGTCGAATCCTTCTGTGATAGCAAGTGATCCTCTTGACAAAATGACCCGAAGAAGCAAAGAGAAGCTTTTGTGAAGCTTATATGAGCTCGATGTGAGCTTTGAATTGAGCACAATGGCTAAGAATCAAGCAGTGTAGCGTTGCTTGATTGAACAAAGAAAGTAAAAGGCACTTACGTCCTGTATGAGCATATGAATGTTAGGTTGGAGAGCAAACTTGGCAAGAGTTGGTGCACAATGAATTTGTCTCCCTTTGTGCTTGAGGGAGGGGAGTATTTATAGGTTTGAGGAATGGAATTGATTGGAGAGTTAACTCATTTGATTGATGAGTTAACAAGAATAGATTAGGGAGTTAACAAGGTTGATTACCCAGTGAACTCAGCTGATTAGGGAGTGATGAAGCAATGATAGCTTATCTCTGAAGAAGAAATGGAGATGAGGAAATGCATGAGATTAATTTTAGAGTTAATTTGAGATTGAATAGAGCTAATTATGCATGTGTGGGTGCATGAAATAGTTAACTCTATATCAAGGATCAAAAATCATGCAAACAAAAAGAAAAACAGGCGAAAAACAGAGCTAAAATGCAAGAGAAACTTGAGTTTTTCTATAGGTCAAAAGGCATCAGGCTCACCACCTTCATTAGACAGAGTCACCACTGGGGATCATGGGTCACCCCAATGGTGACCCTAGGTCGCCTGGGGAGATCCGGGATCAAAAGTGCAAAATGTAGAAATTCAGGCTGGTAGAAGGTATAAGGGAGGAAAAGGATGATTTCTGCATCAAGAAACAGGTCAGTCATGTGGAAGAATCCAAATCTCCACTTGCATCTTTAGGATCCCCAGTGGGGATCTAAAAATAATAGGGGGAGATTTGGATTGGTTGGCCAAAATAAAAAACTGACAGCGGAAGATGGGTCGGGGGACCCCTAGAAGGCTTCTATGAGGTGCATTAGAGGAAAAACAAAGGGGAGAGGTGAAAACTCACCTACAAGACTCTCACAAGGCTTAGGATCAAGGTCAAAAGCTAGAAAATGCAAGTCAACAATTGTCACAACAAGTGTTGAAAAGCGTCGCAAACAAGGAAGGAAGGGAATCGACAAAGCAGAAATGACAGAAGACAAGAAAAGAGGACACCTCATCAAGAGGCCTGCTAATGAGAGGATTTATTTTCACACTTACATGTACGTGACAAGGATTTGAATCATCAAAGGGGTCCTCGTGGAGGCAGTGTGTGATTTTTGTACTTATAGCAACTCCATTTTGCTACAGGGTGTATGGAGTTGTCTTCTGTCTTTCAATCCCTTGCTCTTTACAGAACTTATCAAACTCTACCGAACAAAACTCACTACTGTTATCAATTCTCAAACACTTAATCTTTTTACTAGTTTGATTCTCAACAAAATATTTAAACTCTTTGAACCGACTAAAGACTTTAGTCTTGCTTATGAGAAAATAAATCCATGTCCTTCTACTATAATGATCTATAAAAAGATACAAAATATACAGATTTGGAAATCGAATGAACACTAACAGGACCAAACACATCAGAATGAATAAGGTCCAACACACTAGAAGACTTGTGAGAACTAGAGTAAAATTGAACACAGTTTTGCTTTCCATATGTACAATGTTCACAAAAGCTAAACTCGAGATTACAATCATTTAACCCCTCAACGAGGTTTTTATTTTTCAGGGTTCTAAGACCCTTCTCACCAATGTGGCCAAATCTCATATGCCATAACATTGTCTTTTCAGTAGGAAGCTGAACTTCCAAAGCATGAGCACCCTTGGGTACACAAGATGCACTACCATCAGAATTTGTTACAACAGATTTCTTCACTGCTTGTTCAGATGTTGGGGATGAAGTGACTGCAACTCTTTTCTTCAAGTCAGAAGAAGTATTGCACTATGAAGTGCATGCCTCCAATTGAAACAGAGTACCTCTCCGAGTACCCTTCGCAAGCACCATAGATCCTCTAGTCATCTTGCATCCATGCTTCGAAAAGACAACCTGCACACCTGCATCATTCAACATACTTACAGAAAGGAGGTTCCATGCCAAGCCTGGGATGTGCATGACCCCAGTGATCCCCTTCACTCATCCATCAGGGAATCAGATTGAGACTCTTCCATGACCAACAATCTTCAGATGAGAATCGTCACCCAGGTACACTCTTCCACCATCAAACTCTTCATACTCCATGAACTAGCTTTAATGTGAGGTCATGTGGAATGATGCACTAGAATCAATCGAGCACACATCATTAGATGCATGGGTGGCCAGGGCTACGATGAAGGCATTGCCATCATCTTGTGACTTGTTAGAATCTGAATCTCGGACATTCTTCTTCTTCTTCTTCTTCTTCTTTTCCTCTTTGCATTCCTTTCAGAAATGCCCAGTTTTACCACAGTTCCAATAGAGAGCCTTGGACTTTCCAGGAGTTTGGATCTCCCATGGAATTTGGATCTACCCTTCTCAGCTTTCTTGTCCTTCTTTTTCCCTTTCTCCTTGGATCTTCCATGAACTGCAAGAGCCTCTTTAGCTAATTCAGAAGACTTTCTCCGCATCTCTTCAGATAATAGTGAATATACCACTTCATCCATTTTGAAAGTGGATGTGGTGCTCCCAATAGCCATAACAAGATGATCCCACAAGTCCAGCAAAGAATAAAGCAAGGTCATACAATGATCCTCCTCCTCCATCTTCACACCAACGGATGTCAACTATGCAACTAACATGTTGAAAGCATTCAGGTGATCTGCAACAGATCCTCCATCCTCCATCCTTAGAGAATACAACTTCTTTCTCAGAAAAAGCTTGTTCATCAAGGATTTGGCCTGATAAACATTTCTAAGCTTCTTCCAAAGGTCTTTCGTGGTCTTCTGCTCATGGACATTTAACAGGATAGAATCAGCTAGACTGAGTCTTATGAGACCCTTAGCCTTCTGATCTTTGAGATCCCAATCAGCTTGTGCCATTGCGGTTAGTTTTACACCGGATACGGTTTCCCATAGGTCTCAATCAACAAGCATGTCTTCCATCTTAAGTTTCCATAACTCAAAATTTGTGCCATTGAATTTCTCCACCTCTAATCTTCTGAATGTGCCTGCCATATCCTTCTTGCAACAAGATTACAGAATACTCTGCACAAAGCTCGCACTCAACCTAAGATTAGCTCAAAAAACCCTTATCCAACAACTAGGACCAAAGGTGATCAAGCTCTGATACCAACTGAAAGGAAGCTAGGTGTGCGGAAACTGCTTCCTACACTAATCTAATGAGGAGAGATGAGTGCAAATTATTTTTACCCTTTACAATTATAGAATGTTTAACACAAGAATAGAGATATTGCAGCAATACACAACACAAGAATGTAAGACAAAAGAAGAGAGAGACAAGATATAACGTGGGGAAAACCATTAGCGGGTGAAAAACCCCACACTCCAAAACATGCACAATGTATTATCAAAACTGTAATGGTTTACAATACACTCGCAATGCAAGCTCTCAGGAGTCTTCAACACTCATATCTAGAGACAATCTGACATCATACTAGTACCTTTCAATCACATACAACATCTCCTCTCAAAGCACCTGTTTATAAAGAAGTTACAAGGCAAAAATGAGCCTATATTGAGATGGGCTTCCAACATGGCCTCATGGCCCAAAATCCATGCCTAGGGACACTTGTCTAACACTACAGGGTGTTCATGACACTTGTCATATCACCCCATCCCAAAGAAGTCACCTATTCCCAAGTTGGGCTATGACAGATACTCTTATGACTATCATATAATCTGTCATAATTGTCATATCTTACAGTTGTAAGAGAATCTGTCATACACAGGCTAAAAATAGCATATTCTCTTACAACATGTCATAACCCTCCTTGGGGCACCCAAAGATGCCTTGTGACACATGTCTTCACCTGTCATAGAACATTCCATGTTTTACTCTTACGCGTCATAGATTCTGTCATAGGAATCTGTCATAACCGTTTCGGTTAAGATTCACTTACACACTAGTCAAGATGCTGACACATGGCAGAAAACCTCTACCACACAAAGGGGACGCCTATCTCCACATTGAGTGAGTTGACCATCCTAGTCATCTTACAAGTGGAGTGACAACTCACCATGCCACTTCACACTAAATGACAAAATAGGATGTGCAACAAAATTACAACATAGGCTAATTAAATAAATACATTACAAATAATAAATGCAAGGAATTACCAAGGTTGAGACACCTTAATTCCCAACATCTAGATTGTTCGTTTGACGCCTCTCTATTCTCTACAACTGCCTTCCCAGTGTTATGTATTGTTTGTTTAGAAAAATGGGTGGTGAGAAAGTTAGAACAGAGCCCATGAATTGTGGTGAATTCAAAGAAGATTTACAAATCTAGAGCATAGCTTATGAGGGAGGGGTGACCCCTTTTCTTGAAAGCCTGAATGGCTATGATGAGCACTTATCGGCCCAATTTTCTAGCTCTTGGGACAGGAATCGAAAGGTGAAAGTGAGTAGAGTTTAGTTTGTGGTTTCTGAGGATTCCATAGCCAACATTACAGGCCTGCCTTGTTTAGGAAATAGACTCAAGAAGTAGACGCAAGTCCAAGACAACGAAGGCTTGAAATTGTTCTACAGGGAAGGAGAGAAGCAAATTAGACTCCAAGGTGGCTTCAAACAGGAAAGCTTGATCAGCTCTTGGAATCAGATATGTTTCTTAATTATGAAGTATTTTACTCTGGAAGGGAGATACAAGGTTTTTTATCATTATCACTTTGCATTTCTTAACCACTTTTGTCATAAAATCTTGGTCAACTTTCTCTCTTTTCTTCTCTCTAGCCTTGAGGCTTCTGTGCTCTAAACCAAAAAGGCCCATGAGGGTAATCCTGAGGTGGTTGCCTTGCCCCTACACCAGGGGCTCATCTTTCGCCTGTATCATTACCATCTTGCTCTGTGTCCTACTAAACCCCCTGTAGTCAGGCTTGTGGAAGACTGCTCCAATGAAGACCTTGAGGATAAAATTCCCCTTAGTGTTAGGATTGGAAATCCCTTCAAATTGAAAAACTTGATGCCTTCATAGCCTAATTCTCCTACTAACCCTCCTGTGAGTTGTCCTTCGGCCCCTATCTTTAGCCGTCATGTGTTTAAGTCCATTTCTCTTCCGAAGGCTCAATCTGGTAGCTGTACTCCGAGGGTCCCCATTTCTGTTGAACTGGATGGTTCCCATGGTCAATCTCGGGAGGAAGCAGCGAAGGGTCTCTACAACCTCAAGAATAACACACCTAAACAGGGTAGTAAAAAACGTAAATGAGGGAATCCTACTCCTGGCAAAAGTGGTAAGAAAAGTTGCAGTAGAAGTGTTGAGGGGTGGGGGAATGATGAACAACATGCTCAGGAAAAGATGGACAAGTAGGAGAAATAGTTGAAAGAGGAGGTGATGGTTTCTAAAGAGAGGGCTATAGGAAAATGCAGCTCTGTTAGAAGACTGAGCATCAGGAGATATTCTAGGTTGGTTGGGGAAAAGCCCTAAGTGCTAAAGATAGTCAATTACTCCTCTGCCTCAGATCGGGAGGACATTAAGTAGGATATTGAAATAAAGGAAGTGAAAACCACCCATGTGCAAGATTAGGAGGGCGCTAGCCATTTTGAGTCCATGAACAACTCATTCTATGACACGAACAATGAGGACACTGAAATTCAAAAGACTCTGGATAAGGAAGTGATGAGCACCAGAAAGGAGATGGATAACAAGAAACTTGAGAAGGAGCTCATGGAGGTCAAGACTCGTCTTTCAGCCATGGAGGGCAAAGTCAAGGCACTGATCAATTTGGTTTTGAAATCCTCTCACAGGGCTATTGCTGCCTTCTCTATTCTACAGGAGGATCAGAAAAATGGTGTGGATTCTCTGCTTGAGGATAAGGAGAAAATGTTTAATTTGATCACTGATGATTGGAAAGAACTGCTTCGTTAGTTGTTTCTTTAGGTTATGCTTAAAAACTTGTACTCTGGTTTTATTGATATGTAGTTAATTTGCTATTTTTTGGCTATTTGAGGCTTTGGGCCTATTTTGCTACCTTTTAGGCTTTTGTTATCGGGACCTGCACCCGGGTTTGCAGCTTACTAATATCAAAAACATAATATCTACATAAATTAATCAAATAGAACATATTAATTATTTTTATTTTTAACAATACACATATTAATTATCTAGTATACACATGTCAAGGTGATCATAAGGCACATAACATCTAGGAATAATTTCACGTGGCCAAATTTTTATAAAGTTAGTTGGGTTGCTTTGTTAAGTTACTTTATTCATTTTTCTCATGCTACATGTCCATTTCTCTTTGAAAATCATCTCTCTCTATATAATATATGTTATGTGCCATACAAAGTCAAGAAAGGTGAACTTGGCTTACAAGCTATTAAAATATATATTAGTTGTTATAATTCGCTGATTGCGATTATCATTTAAATATGCTTTCTTTGATGGCTGAGATTTGTCATTTTTATCATTTGATACATATTTTATGTATTATAGTAATCATGATATTTTGAGAAGGTGTTCACTATAGTGGCACAAAGTTTTGAACATGTAAGGTGCAGTTTCATCCCATAGAGTTTTTACAATGTGTTGTTCACATTAAGGTATCGCTCTTCTACATGCCTACAAAGAATGAGGTACATTATACACCTAAAATGTGTCATCCACATTACATCTAAAATTAATCACTAGATATAGTAATCATGATATTTTGAGAAGGTGTTCACTATAGTGGCACAAAGTTTTGAACATGTAAGGTGCAGTTTCATCCCATAGAGTTTTTACAATGTGTTGTTCACATTAAGGTATCGCTCTTCTACATGCCTACAAAGAATGAGGTACATTATACACCTAAAATGTGTCATCCACATTACATCTAAAATTAATCACTAGATAAGAAAAACTAATTACATTAGTACTACCGAAGGTAGGTATTGATAAGTAGGTTAGTTTGAAATATGCAAAGACGTTGAAAAAGAGGGGAAGGATGGAGAAAGAATGATTAAAATAATGATTGGGGAATTATCCTCTCTTGGCATCCTATAATAAATTTTCTACCTATGCCTAGATCTCCAAGTTTACATTGACCACCTCTCTCTTTTTGTGAGTGGCTTCTTTTTCTTCTTTTATACGTTTTTGTGGACCCCACAATTTAATTTTTGTTTCGCTTTTCTTTGCTTCATTTAAGTTTACTATTGTACATACTAAGACATTAGCCCTTCTCTCCTTCTTTCCCTATTAATTTATGATGATTCAAATTCATCTACCTCTCTTCCACCTCATTACTTTCCTCTTATATTTTCATTTTTTAATCTTGTGTCATTCTTCTTTCTTTCCTTCTCATACCCTTTTGTCTTATATTCTTGTTACCTAAACTTTTTACTCCTATTTTCCACTTTTTATGACTATTCAAATTCATTCGCCTCTCTTGCACCTCATTGCTTTCTTCTAATATTTTTATTTTTTAATCCTATGTCATTCTCCTTTCTTTCTCGTACCCTTTTGTCTTACATTCTTGTTACCTAAACTTTTTACTTCAATTTTCAACTTTTTCTTATTTTCTTATCTTTATTCACTCTTCTCATTTTAATTTATTTTTTTGCATTATTTTTGTACTTTTATTTTTCCCTTACCTTAGTTTGTAGACGCCTAAAATCATTTCACACCATTTCCATTGTTACCTATCTCATCACCTAAATATTCCACCAAAATTAATTAAATAAATCCTATTTATTTAATTAATTATTCCAAATTGTCTACCAACATTAATTAACTAACTTTTAATTATTTAATTAATAAATTCACTACTCTTCCAACATCAATTTAGTTAATCTTATCCTCCTAATATCATCCCACATTTAACTAATTAATT
This sequence comes from Cunninghamia lanceolata, assembly GCA_027924645.1. Taxonomy (NCBI): domain Eukaryota; kingdom Viridiplantae; phylum Streptophyta; class Pinopsida; order Cupressales; family Cupressaceae; genus Cunninghamia; species Cunninghamia lanceolata. The sequence goes on from BSBN01000524.1 coordinate 19,661,121, forward strand.
AATCATCATTAATTAATTAATTAGTTTCCTAATTCATCCATGCACACATAATTATTAAAAAATAAATAAATATACTGTCCAATTCCACTTTTCACTCATCAATCAAAATTAGTTAACTAATTAATCAATTTAGTTGACTCTCAATCAAAATTAGTTAACTAATTAGTCAATTTAATTAACTAATCAATTAAAAGAGTTAACTCGTCAATCAACCTAGTTAACTAATCAATCAATTTAGTTTGACTAAAACTAGCAGTTAGTTAACTAACTAGTCACTTGCACAATCTAAGTCATGATTATCCATGCAATCTCCACTTTGTATGCATAAAATCCTCTCAAGCATTCCTAGCCAGTGATCTCTCAAATCCATCCTAGCCCTTGATCTCCCTCCATGAAAATCTATAAATTGAACCTTACCCAAGCCATTATCATCCTCAATCCCGAATGCAATGTTATATTGTTAATTTTAGCACTTGACATTCATTCCCTCAACTATAAATGCATTGAGCACAACTGCCTTTTTGGTGCAACAAGGAGCTTGTGGGTGAGAGGTTTTTAATTGTGTTTATTCGTTGTTGTAAGTTTCCTTTACTTTATCACGAGGTTTGTAACTATTCAAAACTAAAATGTACATATTTATAACCTCTTGGATGATGATACACAGTGATAAGTGTCTAAGAGGAGTTGAGTTAACTACAATGAAAAGGAGCCAAGTCAATAAATAGAGGTAGTGGAGGCATGTAATGCCCTGAGCTTTCACCCAAGACATTAGCTGAACAAACATCAGACAAACAATTTTTTATGTTTGCGATGCAAAATTTACATGTCACATTTCACTCACCCATGCACAAGGTGTCATAACAAGTACAACAACACCTAATTTGACATCACCATTTCCCTAAGAAAGGTGGCACAAGTGAAATACTTCACCTATTGTGTGACAAATCACCATGATGACCAAGTGAGAGAAAGAAGCTTCCTCCACAACGATGATCAAACACATGCCCATGACCTCGCTTCCTTGCAAACACATGGAGTAGGATGAGGGTGACAACTACCTCAATTCCATTCGATGATGACATAAAAACATCCAAACACAAGGGAAAACTTACCCAAGAGATGGTTCAATTATGAGGTACAAACTACCGACCAATTAGAATGATCACAAGTCAATTTCATGCAAAAGCTCACTTCCCAATGCAAAAGGGAAAATAAATTCCAAAACAAGACACCTATCAACAAAGTTCTATCATAGGAAGACTCAAGAGACCAAAAGGAACAACTTTCATATACAAAGTTTCTTCAAGAATGGTCAGGAAATGTTCACTATCCAACGACCCAAAGACAATAGTGTCCGGAGAGGACTATAGTGCCCTAGAAGGATTACAGTGCCTCGAAGGACTACAACACTTTTCTCTAGTGTGCATTTCTAGTGCTATAGTCCAAACTAGCGTTATCATCCAATTCTGTGCTATTGTCCTTCCACGGTGTCTGAAAAGAAAATTTACTCAGAACACCTATTTGGTACTTTGACCAAGGAACCCATAAGGACTCTACTACTAAGGAATCCATTCATAGGATTCCTATGAACCAAAAAAAGATAAAATAAGCCTCGGGAGACAATTCCAAGGTCTCCAAACTTGTCGATCTCTGAACAAGCACAAGACTAAAACATACTTCAACAAGAAACTTGGTGACCAAGTGGAACACTCCCCAAGACAAGATGAAGTGCCACAAGACACCTATCCAAACACACTCAGCTTGTGTGGACATACCCACACATGAAAGATATTGCATACAGGTTAGGGGTATGATCCACCCTACACAACCATTGATAACCAACTCAAGATGACTCAACAAGCTAATTAAACATCATCAACCAATCCACACTAATCACTTAGCCACATTACAAAATTATTAATTAAGGCATTAAGCCAACAATGCCCACATAAGAAAATATGATAAAATCATTACAAAATGCTATGTCCACTTGATACCAACATCGACATGCACTAAAACAATGATAGGATCCTCCCACCTATATGGGTAGAATGCGATCCAACACTACCACAACCATAATCATCAATGCAACATCACAATAATTGAATCTAACATGCTAACATAGCAAAAACTTGTAACATGTAAATATTACAAATCATGCCAACCTCCTCACAAATTGAGGCATGGAAAAATACAAGATGATAGTAAATCTATATATTAAATTTAAAGTGTTTCATCCTAAATATGGATGAATCATAACCTATATCATAGAACACATCATAACATAATTATAATCTTATTGCAATGGACTCATAGACCCACTTTACAAAGATAACAATTGCAGACACATAAATTTATCCATCACCTAGTTGACACGACCTTGTAATGTTTTGCCCTAGGTCCTAGGTCTTCCTGCTCATAATTCCAACTTAACCACATTCCTAATTAATTAAATAAACACACTTTATTTAATTAATTCCCTAATCACATGTCTCACATAATTCAAATTAAATATTTGAATTAATCCCTCACCTTTCATCTCATTCAAACAAGTGTCACATGCTACATCCTCCACTTAATCCCTTCACATGTCAAACTAATTTAAATAATCTTTTATTTAAATTAGATTCCTTTTATCACAATCGAACACTTGTCCACTTTCCTTTTGTCTCATGTGGGGTAATACATCTTGCATTTAATACAAGTCACATGTGCAAGCTAATTCAAATAAAATATTTGAATTAGATTCCTTTTATTCTCCTTCACACACTTGTCACATGACTACGATTTCTTCAGGTGCAAGGAAACCCTAATCAACCCTAATCAATCTCAACTGTCCATATCATTCAAAATAACTTTCAATCACAATCGTCCATTCAAATTTGCCTTTTCTATAAAGGTAGCCTCTCTTGATCCATTTGTAATGAATCTTCTTCTAGTATCCACATGCTGTCGAAATTTCTTCTCAATCACTCATCCATCTATCTTGCATTCATCCAATCATTCATCTATCCATCCCTATCTCACCGTTATGCTGCAGAATCAAGCAACCAACATTCATCTATTTGGGTAAAGCTAGAGTGTTTTGGGTGCAGCACTCTCCACCTTATCAACGGATTGTGGATCAATGTGAAGGTATTACATTGTTTGTTTTGCATTTTGTTATTATTTTCCTTCATGTTAAATGTCCATGATCTCATTTGGCACGCCCGGTGGGACTCTTAGGTCCTGATTTACTAATTTTCGTTTGTGTTTTTTGAAGTTTTTTCATCAAAAAGCCATATTACAGGTTTTAGCGCTATTTTCACCGACTGTAGCGCCATTTTCACGATTTCTAGCGCTATTTTCAGATTCTGTAGCACCTTTTTTTGTGTTGTTTTTGATAGAATTTGTATTTGTAGGGTTGTTTGTATTCAGCTTTTATTCGTCTTTTGCATGTTTGCAGGTCTAATAATCTTTGTTTTGCAGGTTTTTATCATAGGGTTTACTAGATTCATGCTAGGGTTTTGTTATTAGGTTGCATACTAGTTTGATTTGCATTTACCATCTAGGGTTTTGTAGATTTTTAACCTAGTAGGGTTTTTAAATCATTTAGAATTCATTTTGAATCAAGTAAAGGGTTTTTAGTTGTCAAATTAATCTGTTTTAGAGCTTAGATCCTTTTTTCTGTTGATTCGGCGCCATCTGCACCAAGATTGACACCATATTTCATAGTCTGCAATCAGGTATTCAAGGTAAACATTCTGTACTAATTTTTCAGACTGTGTAGGTGGCTGGCTGAACTCTGTAACACAAAAGAACGCTTGATGGACTTAGGTGGTTATATAGAAAAGAAGAAGACCCTGTGTCACCACAACATCAACAATTCCCACAACATCAAGTCCTAGGCCAATATCAAACTAATCCATCCACATATCAAATCCATGCCACATCAAACTCACTTCAAACTCCATCATCACCCAATGCAACACCCACACTTGACTAAGAAGTTATCGATTTCATGCAAGATATCGATCATATGGATCTAGCGTATAGAGTCCTTGTATCGGATCCTACTAGGTTTATGGATCATCTCATTCAACTTGAGGCCACTCCCACAAACACTAATGCCACCACATCCATACCACAAATCACCCTCACTATTCCTAACAACACCACAAACACAAGTGCTTCCATAAGCATACCATCCAATGATCCTAACTCCATTGCCTTCATATCACAATTACTTTCTCAACAAACTTCCAACATCAACCAATGTCCACAACAATCCACCTCACAAAACCTTTCACCTACAAATCCTATCATGCCACCTCATCATCAAACCCATCTACAAGCAAACCAAGTGTCCTCACAAGAAGCACCCTTGATAGACCTAAATCCACCTATGCAAGACCTAATGACCTTTGACAAGGGAAACACCAATCTAGAGCAAGCATCTTATGAGAATTCTCCATCATCATCCACTCAAGTACCACTTTATGAGCCTACTTGTCCTATCTTAACCCCACCATGTGATCCAACATCCACTCATGACCCTATCAATGAACCTCCCAACACCTTGTCTAGTCATCCAAATCCATCATGTGATATACAAGCCATCAATCTTATTGAAGAATCTTCAACTCCAAGTCCAAGTCAAGAATCATCATGCCCTTATGTCAATGACTCTCAAGAACATGTCACACCTATCCATGAGCCTATCAAGCTTATAGAAGAGTCTCCTTTCATAAGTTCACATCAAGAGCCATCATGCCCTAACATTGTTGACCAAGAGCCCATCTAAGAGTCATCCCTTTTCTCGCAAGAAAATCAAGAGGTATGTCAAGAGTATAATCAAAAACATGTGGAAACATCAAGCCCTCAACTAAATCAAGATCAAAACATATCTAAGTTCCACCCATTCATGACCTACATCTTGTGTATGATCAAGATATTATTTATGATCATGACCCTATTTGTGAGCAAGTTTATCCCATCCATAGCCCAATTAATCCTATTTATGCTCACATTTGTGATCAAGGTTCTATCTATGATCATGAAAAACATGATAATCCTCTTAGCCAACATTTATGGAATCCAAGATCAAAAGGTTATCATTCCACCTATCCTTCCTTCCATAATCACCCATGATCAAGCTATTCCGCTTTCTCCTACCCATCCTCCACCTACTCCTATCCATGAGACACCACCTTCCACTTGTCATGATGATACATGTGCCTCCAAAGCAAACATAGAAGATTGAACAAATAATTTGGATCCCAATGAACATAAGAAAGATCCTAATGATCCTTCCACATCCACTATTGATCCCATTTCAAATCCACCATATCCTACTAGTCTATGCACTTTCATTCATGAGTGTTCTTCCCTAGGACAACAACAACATTTGTCCTCCACTTTACCTTCTCCATCTCATAATCAACTCAAGTCTAGTGTCCAAACTACACCTAGTCCTATAGTCAATCGCATGCTCCAAAACATGAACTACCAAGGCAAAGGTTTAGGCCTACATGAACAAGGCATTTTGGAGCCAATCCATGTCAAGGTCCCTCCTCGCTCATTTGGCCTTGGATACACACACCAAGGTCAACAATCTAACGATGTTGGTACTTCCTCTATGCTTCCTAAATCCACTTCCTTCCATCATAAACCCCATCATATTCCTAAAACATACGTTGCCATTCCACCTCCCTCATCCTACAAATGTCAAAAGCATGTGACCATTCACCTTCCATCATCCACTTTACCTCCATTGCTTCCAACTCCAAATATCCCTCCATCCACTTTACCTCCATTGCTTCCAACTCCTAACCTCCTTTCATCTATTTTTCCTCCACTTCTACCAACACCTAATTATCCATTTATCCATAAGTACCCTTACAATCCTAATCATGACCAACAAATGCACACATTGTCTAAACATAAAGCTTCCACTCCTTCCACCAACCCCATTTCCATCATGTCCATGGGATTCAAAAATAAACATTTGGATACCTCTGTTCAAAAAGCCACAAATCCTAAGGATCCTAATGCCATAGGAAATCAATCCAAAAGTTCAAAGCAAGGTACATTCAAAAATCCATCCAAGCCCATACCTCCAAAAGCAAAGTCAAAAACTAAAATGATATGGGTCCCTAAACAAAAATCAATCAAGTCAAATGAGGCATCCACCTCTCAAAAATCCCAACCATCCCCCTCCATTCAAAAATGCCATTCCATTCAAACATTTCAAACATCCAACATGAAAAGCAATAATTAGAAAAATACTAAGTCCATGTGGGTTACAAAAGTCCTAATTCATCCATCTCCTAAGCAAACATCACCATTGCTTCCTACACCACCATCTAATCAAAAGCTTCCATGTTTAACACGGTGTGTGCAGCCGTTGGTCATGATTCCTTTCCATACCTCCATCACTCCATCATTCGCTCATTATCCTACATATCTCCCCCATCACCTTCCTATGGTCTAGGCTTTTGCATAAGTCCATTATAATCCACATCATAATCCACTTTCAACCCATTATAATCCACATCATAATCCACTTTCAACCCATTATAATCCACATCATAATCCACTATCTACCTTATCCATCCCACTTTCATGCAATCACCCTACCAACATCTTGAGCATAATGACTTGACATGGTCCATTTGTGATGACATACCTTTGGGACTATAACATTACATGGAACTAGACACTTGAGTCCCACCCATCCATATCCCCCCTTTCCCATTCAAAAGTCAAAATAAAAAAAATAATAATAAAAAAAGTAAAGAGAAATCCTTTTGTCCAACGGTGAAAACCTGGTAAACATGCGCCTTGGATAAGTACCATGATGAAAACCTGGTAAATAGGTGTCATGTGTAGGTGTATCTTCTACGTCACTTACACCTGGGGGCACCTTGTCTTATTCTTTTCCAAACTATCATACCATTTTCATACCATTTCCATATACATACTTATCACATTGCATCCATTCATCCTCCCTTCCTCTTTTGATCTTGACAAAGATTGGGGGAAACTGTTGACAAGTATTTTGGATATCCCTTGACACACCTCATCCTTTCCAAACGAACCCTATCATCCAAGTCATAAGCTTTGTCATGTCAAATCCTATCATCCTATTGCCTTAAGCATTGTCTTGAAGAATCCTAAGTTTACTACCTAGACTGGGGCATATTATTCCTATGCAACATAGTCCTTGGAGATCACATCCTTTCTCTCTTACACTTACATCCATTCCATTCCATATCCTATCCTTTTATCCTATCCATTTATCATAATCCTTTCATCCATCCACTATCGTCCATCCTTTTGCCCAATCCTGGCATTTATTCCCTTGCACCTAGACTTGGTTCCCCTTGTCATTGGTATCTAGCACAAAGGCTACTCAAATTGTAAATCCATTAACATTCAAAAATACAAAAAAATTAAAATATTTTAAAAGATACAAAAAAATCAAAATATCCCAAAAACACAAAAAAATCAAAATATCCCAAAAACACAAAAAAAAAATCAAAATATGTCAAAAACTCCAAAGAAATTAAAAATCCAACAAAATCCAAGCAATAAAACCATTCCACATCAAATCATCAAAATCACATTCTTCCAATCAAATCAATCCCAATCATCAAATCCATCAAAACAAATCCAATCAAATCATCAAATCAAGTCAAACTTTCAATCAAATCAAAATCACATCTCTCACATCCCATCAATAAAATTGTACATCATCAAACTTTCAACCAATCCCAATCAATCCAAAACCCAATCAATTCATCCACCATCTTCATCACCATCAATAAAACACAAATCAGAACTACATCTCATCTCTATCGTTAAGTGCCTTGATCCCGTGGATACAGGGTATGTAGGCAATCTAGGAAACGAAGGAAGTACCTAGATTCAGGCATAGGCGATAGATCTCTTCTATATTTCATCGTTCTTCTAATCTTCACCAATCATCATTTCCATCTGTTGTATAGAAATGTGAACAATAGCATAAAGAACTAAAATCCAATAACACAATAGAAAATGATGTAAAACACAAGTAAACAAGGAATATACCTTTGAAGACCGTTTTACCTCTGTGCTTCCATTGTTTGCCTATATGCTCTTGATCTTGATTGTAATGAAGCCCTCAGAAGTATGTACTCCCTTGCTTGTTGAAGATGACAAGAATAGAATGGCTGTGATATGAATGTGCAATGGAGTCTAAACTACTATGCAACTATGATGGAGACAGATTGATGGAGACATGGTGATGATAATGGATTGATAATGTAAGTGCAATGATAACTTTGCCAAAGGCACGTTGTAATAAATTCTGCAGAGTAAGATTACGAATGCTCAGATGGATACGAAATGGGTATGAAGACCTTGTTTATATAGGCTGAGGGAAGACCAAATCCAAGTGTCATCAGATCCACAATTGGAGGAATTTCTTGAGTTGTGAATGGTTGAGAAAGTTTGAGGGAATGTGCGCCAATTAGAAGAGGACAAGTGTCCAAGCTCCTTCATGCAACAGGGGAGTTAACATAATAGATTGAAGAGTTAACATAATAGACCAATCAGTTAAGTGAATTGATTGGGGAGTTAACTAAATAGATTGAGGAGTTAACTCAATGGACTAATCAGTTAACTGGGTTGATTGGGAAGTTGACTGAATTGACTAATCAATTAAGTGAATTGATTGATTAGTGAACTCAAATGACTAATTAGTTAACTGATTTGATTGATGGGTTAACTAATTTGACTGAAAGATAAATAGGACATGTGGGTGAGGGAATATTAGCTAATTAAATATTAAAATATTTAATTACATGTTCAACATGGCGAGGTGGAAAAGGTGAGGTGGATTGGTGAGGTGGATTTATGGAATTAGGACTTAGGATAGAGGAATTTAGGATTAATTAAATAATTTAGGATTATTTAATTATGTGAGACATTAGAAGAATTTAGGGAATTTAATTAAATAAATTAATTTTTATTTAATTATGGGATACTGAACCAATCAAATAAACTTAGAATATTTCTTTAATTGATAGACGAATAAGAATTAAGATAAATATTAAAATATTTACTTAATTCGACATGAGCCAATTTTAGGTGTATACATTTTGCCCCTCTTTGATGCAATGTGTTTCAACGCATTGCTTCAAAGAAATAATTTTTTTTTGGTTATGATACATGCCCTAGTTTGCCCTTAGTACAGGTTAATGATGATAGGATGCCCCCTCGGGAGATTGGGCGAGAAGAATGTGACGATAGGATGACGGACAATCTCACGATGAGATAGGTTGATAGGATAGAAGGGAGAAGAAAATGGAGGATGCAAGATAAGGGATGGATGAAAGAGTTAAATGATATGCTATGCAAGATAAATTGATAACACACACAAGCAAGCAAGCAAGTATGCACAAATGATACAAGAACACACAAGGTATTGCCCCTATCTAGCCATAAACTAATGATTAATCGATAATGATTGACGACAATAGTGTTGTCATTACGGGGAATGATATATCCCTAGACCAACACAAAGATGTGGGAAAGATATATCCCACTACCAATGATGATTGACTGATTTGGTTTACGACGAGATTAGGATCAAAACCCTTGATTGCAATTGGATAATTTTGACAAGATTGATTTACTCGATCGGTATGGATTAAGGATGGACTCGCATTTGGATCAATGCTTGGATTGATTGGATAGATTTGATGATCAGATGAATGATTGGATTAGAGATCGGTGATGCCCCAATCAACCCAAGAGTGAGGATGACAAGGAAAAGATAATGGGAAGTGAGCAAACAAGATGAATGACGAGGAAAGATAATTTAGAAGAATGATTTGGTTAATGGATGAAATGGATCTTTCAACACTTGGAATGAGGTCTACGATGCGATGCTTATAATGGAATGATATGCAAGTTGATATGTATGGATGTGTGGATTTGACATCTTCATATATGCAAGTAATTGAAGTACTTTGTTTCATCATTGGGCATTTTTTTTTGGTTTCTTTTCTCTTTAAAATGTTGTAAGAAAATATAAGCATCTAGGTATAATTAAACCATGATGACCTAAGTATCTCTTACATGGATTGTGATATAGCAAGTTGATACAAGCATCTAGTTAAAATTGAATCTAGATGACCTGAGTACGCCTTGCATGTAAACAGAAAAGGATTTCCCCCTTTCATGTTTAGACCTCTTAAGTCCTCGATGATCTTTTGCTGATCATGTCGTTGGACAAAAGTCGTCACATTACTAAAGATTAATCCACAAACAACAACCCAATAAAATAATTATGCCCCCATCATAGCTCCTCTAGTTTTTGACATCCTTGAGTAGCATAGAAAGACATAATAACAAAAATCAAGACATAAGATTTTAAACCATTTTAACGAACATAAATGTTCTTGCCATAGTTATGTTTTCTTGCAACAAAAATAGATATAATCATCATGATGGTCGAGGTCCATTGTGTCCTATTTATAGGTCGGGTTCTTGTGTCAAGTGTTTTGTTGAAAAAGTGTGTTTGCAATGCTGCCTATTGTCTAGTGATGTATCATGATCCTTATTGTTATCCTCTGAGATGTGGGACATTCAAAAATCCCACTCTTCAACTAGGTCGAGGATTGTGCCCCTAATCAAGTAGAGGATTGATTTATTATGGATGAACAAACGATAGACATAAAAAAAGGGGCCCTAAGGGAATAACCTAGTGCCTTAGGGGCTAATTGATAATGGCCTTGCCTATGTGACGATGCAAAGGCAACGTAGTTCAGGGTTGACTTTGTGGACCTAAGATCTAGGTGATGGGAAAAGTGGGATCGAAAGGACAAAAGGATAGGTGAGACAATGGAATGGATGCAAAGGAGCCTCGGGGGCGCATCGATGATGGCCTTGCCTACGTGATAGCTCAGAGGCAACATAGTTTGACAATGGTTGAATGGATTGGTTGAGGATGGATGACAAGATGGACGCAAGTTTGGATTGGCAGCCGGATGGAAGAAGGCGATAAGGACAAGCAAACAACAAGCCATGGTAGGTATCTCAATTTGATTGGGTGGATGCGATTAGGATGAATGAGGAACAAGGTCTGAAAAGATAGAGGAGGTGATTTTATCACAAGTAGCACCTGTTTACTAGGTTTTCACCACTTACTTTTATTTGCATGGTAGCTAAAATACACAGGACACTTGTTTGCCAGGTTTTCATCATGGTATCTATCCAAGGTGCCTGTTTACCAGGGTTTCACCAGAGGATGATATTTTGTGGTTTTTTTTTATTTTTTTGATGTTTCAGATTTTTTTGATATTTGATTTTTGACTCCCTTGCATTGGGGTTTAGGTGTAGAATTTTTAGAGATGCATGCTGTTGATGGGGTCATCAAACAGTTCACCTTCAGATGTAGCCAATTGATAAGCACCTGACCCATAAGCAGTAATGATGACATAAGGACCCAACCAGTTGGATTCAAACTTACCTTTCTTCTCTCTATCTTGTTGATTTCTGGGATTCTCTCTGAGGACTAGGTCACCAACCTGAAATACCCAGGGCTTTACTCTATGGTTGTAACTTCTAGACATCCTTTGTTGATAAGCCTTGAGATGGTTAAAGGCCTGTTGCCTTCTTTCTTCCAGTAGCTCTAACTCTTGAAGTCTAGATACTCTGTACTCTTCATCAGATATGAGGCCTTTCAATGATACTCGCAATGATGGGATCTCGACTTCAATGGGCAAGATGGCTTCAGAGCCATAGACAAGAGAATATGGTGTTGCACCTATGGGTGTGCGGATACTTGTGTGGTATGCCCACAGTGCGGGATTCCATTGGATGTGCCAATCACGACCGGCATCATTGACAGTCTTTTTCAAGATTTTTAAGATGGTTTTATTTGATGCCTCTGTCTGGCCATTTCCTTAGGGGTAATATGGGGTGGAGAAGTGGTGTTGGATGTGGAATGTTTCACACAGTTCCTTGACATCCTAATTTTTGAATGGTCACCCATTATCTGTGATAATGGATAAAGGGATACCATAGCGGTAGATGATGTAGTTCAGGATAAAAGAGGCAATTTGTTTGCCTGTGACATTAGTGAGGGGTATGTCTTCAATCCACTTCGTAAAGTACTCAGTGGCGGTTATGATGAAGTTATGGCCACTGGATGATGGAGGGTAGATCTTGCCCACTAAGTTGAGTCCCCATTGACAGAAAGGCCAAGGAGTCATTAAAGGTTAGAGCTCCTATGCTGGTGCATGTATCAGGTTCCCATGGATTTGGCATTTCTTGCACTTCTTCACAAAATGATAGGAGTCTTTCTCCATAGTAGGCTAGTAGTATCCCATGTGGATGAGTTTCTTAGCCAGGGTAGGACCACTAGAGTGGGTCCCGCATATACCATCGTGCACTTCGCTCAAGGTAGTTTGATATTCCTTGCTATTGAGACACCTAAGGAGAGTAGCATCTAGACCTCGTCGATATAAGGTGTTGACGATAATGGCATAATGAGATGCTTGATGAATGAAGGTTCACTTTTGGTTATTTGAGAGATCAGGTGGTAGGGTATTGTCTTTTAGATAGGCAAACACTTTTTTGTATAATGGCGAATCCGATCCTACAATATGGCAAATGATGTGGGATTCAGGGGTGTCATATGCAGGGTAGGACACTGGCTCTACCAAGAACTCATAACGTGATTGACTGTCAGAGATGTCGAGGAGAGATGTAATCGTTGCCATGGCGTCTGTTGCTTTGTTCTCTATCCTTGGTATCTGCTCAAAAGAGATTTCAACAAAGTATTCTTTGAAGTCATCTACCATTCATTTGTATGGTATTAACTTCTCGTCCTTTACTTGGTAGTCGTCATTCACTTGGTTGATGACCAGTTGTGAGTCACCATACACCTAAAGTTCTGTGATGTTCCACTCAACTGCTAGCTTGATGCCAATGACTAGGGCTTCATACTTTGTCACATTGTTAGTGCAAGGAAAGAGTAGTATGTATGATTTTGAAATGGTGTCGCCATTGGGTGTGATCAACAAAATACCTACCCCAGACCCATGCTGAGTATATGAGCTATCGAAGTAGAGTTTCCAGGTTGTTGTGATTATGTGGAAGATAGACTCGTCTAGAAATTCAAAGCTCAATGGGTTATCATATATTAGAGGCATCTGCCAGCTGATCTGCAAGTACTTGCCCCTTTATTGCATGCCTGTCTACATACTCGATGTCAAACTCACTGAGTAGCATTACCCATTTGGACAATCTACCTGTAAGGGCAGCCTTGTTGAGCAAATATTTTAATGGATCAATTTTTGCTACTAGCTTGATGGAATGCGATAGCATGTAATGTCTCCATTTTTGTGAAGCGAAGACGACAACGAGGCATGCTCTTTCAATTGGCGTGTATTGTAGCTAATAGCCAACCAATGTTCGGCTGATGTAATAAATTGCCTATTCTTTCTCTTCATGATTTTGTTGTGCAAGTAGAGCTCCTAGAGCTGTTGGTGTGGCGAAGATATAAAGGAGCAGAGGTTTGCCTTGGATCGGTGGCATCAATACAAGTGGTTCTATGAGATACTCCTTTAACTGTTGAGATGCTTGTTCACATGAATCAATCCATTTGAAAGGAATATTCTTATGGAGGAGGTGCGTGAATGGGTGGCACTTATCAACCAATTGAGAAATGAACCTTCTGATAGGTTGTAGTTTTCCCTGTACAGACCTCAATTGACCGAGATTTTTGGGAGGTGGCATTTCCATGATGGCCTTCACCTTAGCTGGGTCTACTTCGATTCCATTGGCAGACACGATGTATCCAAGAGGCTTGCCGGATGTGACTTTGAAGATGCACTTCTTTGGGTTGAGGCGCACATTGAACTGCTCCAATCTTGTAAAGATCTTGTCTAATACTACCAGGTGTCCTTCTCTTGTGAGTGATTTTGCTAAGATGTCATCTACATAATCTTCCATTACGGTGTGCATCATGTCATGGAAGATTGTGGTCATGGCTCTCTGATATGTTGCCCCTGCATTTTTCAATCCAAATGGCATGACACACCAACAATAGGTGCCCCATGGACATGTGAATGAGGTTTTGTGTTGATCCTCAGGTGCAATTTTGATCTGGTTGTATCCCAAGAAACCATCTATTAACAACAACATAGTGTGCCCTGCCATGAGATCTACAATAATGTCAATGTTTGTCAAAGGGAAATCATCTTTTGGAAAAGCTTTATTCAGGTCCCTAAAGTCATTACATAGTCTAACTCTTCCATCTGGTTTGGCGACAGGCACTATATTTGAGATCCACTCAGGATAGTCTATTGGTCTGATGAACCCCACGTCTAGCAGCTTCTTCAGTTCCTCTTTTACCATAAGGGGGACATGCGGGTGCATCTTCCAGAGTTTTTGCTTAACTGGTTTAGCTACTGGAGCTGATGAAAAGTGATGCATAATGAGATTTGGATCTAACCTTGGCATATTTTCATACGACCAAACAAAGTTGATTTGTTTCCTTTTGAAGAATTCAGTGAACTACAACTTTTCTTGTGCAGTTAAAGATTGTGCCATATGGATCATCCTGGGACTGTCACTTGTATTGACATTGATTTTTTCTACTAATTCCATCAAGATTGAGGATCTCTCCTGATGCGTTAGATTGGGGAGAGGGTCAAGCCTTTCATCCTTCATCGCCTAAGAGAGGTTTTCACCATTGGATACGTCTTTCAAATTTTTACTATTTTGATGATCTAACACTGCCACATAATGGTTTTCACTATTAGATCCATTTTTCATTTTTACATTTTTGACACTGAAAGGCTTGGCACTCTCTCCAAAATAAGCCCTGTCATTAAGTTCTATGGCATAGCCAGCTCTGTGATCCCCTACGGGTATATGGTCTCTAAGCTCTAGATAGTCTATGATGGCTTCATCATTTTGAAAGGTACCGAGCTCAGGGGGAGTGTCTTGCAAGTCCCAATCTATGAGTTATGGATGCAATAGTGGTAACGGGTCAGTGGATTGGTCTAGGTTGAGGGTATTGATGGTCAAGATGGAGGAGTTAAGGTGGTCATTATAAGCATTGACAATGCCTACGATGGTACTCTCCACTAGTTGATCTGTCAAGTGCGGTATCATTCTTTCCTCACGAATCTCACTATCGTTATTATGCGGCTCAAACTCTAGAGGTCTACCCCTTGGACTTCATCCCTCATTAGTTGCATGGGTAGGGTCATACTCATGGACTACATCAATATCTTTTTCATCACAAGATAGTTCAGAGAGACTATCCCATTCATACTCATTGGAGTCAGTCTCACTCCATCCTTGCAGTTGTTGGATTTGATCTACTAGGTTAGTAGCAGATGTTTTTGGTTGTTTGCCTTTATGCTTATCTGTTCCTTTGGTCTTTGCTTTACTGGTGTGGCCTAGCCCTGTAGTGTCTCAGGCTGTTAATGTATGAGGTTGGATAGGTTCAGTGATACCTTCCTTTCTTAATCCGATGGGACCATGACCTTCATACCCCATTCTTTGTAGCATTGAGAATCCTTGACCATACTGTTTAGTTTGCACCGTGGAGTGATGGTCTTGTTGCTTGGATAGACTATCTTCATCCTTATATAACCATTGTAGGATGTCTTTTTCATCGCTCTGCTCTTCAAGGCTTCCCCATTTGATAAACAGACCTTTAGTAGTTTCTAAGGCCTTGGGTTTCCTCATGGAAGGCTTTCCATAGGATTTGGGAGAGAGAGGGAGCTATACTAAGCAAAAGGATTGGGTGATTGTGTATTCATCGAGACCATTATCTTTGAGCTTGAGGCTGGATTGGGGTGCCTTCGAAGTGGAAGGGAGTGAAGTTGGGTCAACATGGGATGAAGATGAAGCAGAGGCACGGTTATTGGGAATTACAATGTCAGATTTGGATTGTACGAAGTTGCAATATTGGAAAGGATTGGAATCACCTTGGATAGTGATTTCGTGGTCTTCATGGGGAAATTTGATGCACTGGTGATAGGTTGATGGTACTGCCTTCATAGCATGTATCTAAGGTCTTCCGAGGAGAATATTATAAGCAAGCTCCATATCAAGCACTTGACACACTACATCCATTACTGTAGGTCCCACTCTGATAGGCAAAACAATAGTTCCCTTTGAAGTTCTTTCCTCTTCATCGTAAGCTTTGATGGTGATTTTCTTTTTAGGATCGATAGCATTCTCTGAAAACCCCAATGCAAGGATTAGTTTTAAGGTGCAAATATTTAAACCCACCCCTCCATCGATTAGAACCCTTTTGATTTTATGCTTGTGGATGAAGGCTTCTATGTGGAGAGATGCATTATGAGGTTGAGTGATTGACATATCATCCTTTTCAGTGAATGATAGGAAGTGAGGTGTAGTAATATGACCTACCATGGTCTGAAATTGTTCTTCAATGAGGTTTGTTGGGACGGTGGCTTCCGAAAGAGCTTGGTCAAGTATGGCTCTGTTGGATGGGGACAAATGCAGAAGTTTCAAGATGGAGATGTGTGCGGGTGTTTGTGAAGTTGATCTAAGATGTTGTACTGGTTGGATGGAGATGATGGCTTAGACGGGGCTCCCTTAAGAGTAACTTTTCCACCGCGAGTGGTCACATTACAATCATGGGTTTTATTTATAGTGATTACATTGATATGCGAATCACTCTCTGAAATGTGGTTAACAACATAGTCGTATGACACGTTTGTATAATTCACGTTGTTAGCCCCACTTCTATTTTGATTTGAAGGCCCTCCCTTCTCATAGTTAGGGAGTGGATTCTTGAATGCGAAGTGATCATAATTAGAGGCATGTCCATCAAGTGACACCTTTTTTGGGTCCAATAAGTCTTGAATGGTGTGTTTGAGTGCTTGATAGTCATTAGTTTTGTGTCCCCTGTTTCGGTAATATTCACAGAAGTCAGTGTCATTCCACCAAGGAGGTTTAACTTTTGGTTCATAATCCTGCACCGTTGGAAGCGTTATGAGATTATTTGATATTAGCTTCTGTAGGGCAGATTCTAATGTTTCTCCTAGAGGTGTGAACTTTCTTCAGGGAGGATAGTTTGTAGATCATGATTCAGTGTTTCACTGTTTATTTTGTGGGGGGTTGTTTTGTGGGCTTGATAAGTTGAAAATTGGTTGTTTTGGCGCCACATTTTTGGCATCAACCACCCCATCATTCACGATGTTCTTATTTTTAGTCCAAAATCATGGTTTATCTGTGTTGGCATTCGCACTAGGGGTGTCCTTGTAAATTTTGATTTGACCCTTCGCTATTAAAACCTTTTCAATGTTTAAACCCATCTCAATGACCTTACTAAAAGAAGTAGGGCATTGGATTTGAATTTGATAGCTGAGATCCAGGTGTAGGTTGTGGACAAACATTTCAAGCATTTGGTTTTCTGGTATATGATATGGACATTTGCTTGCCAATTGTCTCCATCTTTGTAAGAAAGAGGCGAATGATTCTCCACCTTTTTGTTTACTGTTACAAAGATCTAACATTGATGTTTCATGCTCAATATTGTAGGAGAAGTGCGTGACAAACTTATCCACTAGTTTGTTGAAAGTTCGAATGCCGGGAGGTAGTCATGAGAACCACTCCATAGCTTGCCCTCCCAAGCTCCTTGGGAATAGTCGCATGAGATAGGTGTCATTGTGGGTGACTTCGAGACATGCTGCACTAAATTCTTTGATGCGATCTCGTGGATCACCCTTTCCTTGATATTTGTCAAATTTCGGTACCTCAAATTTTGAGGGGAAAGGTATCATGATCAAGGTCTTGTCAAAAGGATATGGTGAAATATCCTCTAGAGAATAGTGTTTTGTTGATGCTCCTGTTTGAATGTTGGTGAGCTGTTGCTGCAAGACTTGGATTTGTTGAGTTAATAAGTCTAGAGGGTTCATGGTATCCTTCGTCTTCTCTGAATTGGAAGCATTAAGATCAATTTTGGGAGTATCTTTATCTCCTTTGGAGCCATCTTTCGATAACTCAGCTTCATTGGATGCATTGTTCTCTCTTAGATCAGAGAGATCAAAGTTAGAGGGCAACTTAGCTCCTTGTTGAGCTAACATGAGGAAGTATTTTGAGGGTCCATGTTTAGACCTTGTCCATCATCTCAAGAAATTTTGCATCCTGTGAGGCACCAATTACTTCCTCATATGGGATTTCTTCCTCTTTCTCATTATGAGGTGGAGATGGTATGTCTTTGTTCAAAGGATCCATATCTTGCTTTTCTTTGGATTTTGATCTAGTGTCAACCATAAAACCTGTTTGGTGGGGGTAAGTGTTGGATGAAGATGCTTGTGAAGGGATGCTTTGTGGTGTGGTTGAGATGACAAGATTTTTCGTAAGGTTTGAAATTTGATCTACTGTTTGCTCAAACAAACACGCTCTTGAGGTAAAAGGTAGTCAAAGTAGGGAGAGTTAATCGCCGCTACTGATATGGACCACTTTTTTATCAAGATAACACTAGTGTAGTTCCAAGATGAAGGATGATATATCCTGGTATGAAACTAACTTGATTTTTGCTTTGAGTTTTTGGAAGATTTCAATGACACCTTAGTAGGAAACTTGTTTGTTTTGCTTGATGTGTTTGCTATGGATGATATGGAAAATGGAAATGGTTTGGAAAATAGATGCGAAATTGATTTGTATGGTTTCTCTGAGATCACAAACGAGGTACATGGAATAATAACTACCAGAAAATGTTTTTGCTTTTTCTCTCCAACTGTGTGGAAGTGCTCTTTGTTTTTTTTTGGTTTTTTTCTGTTTTGAGGTTACTTTTGTTTGATTTTTTGACTATGGTAAGTAAAACACAGCAAACACAAAGAATATTTTCATGATTTTTGTTTTTTTAAAAGATTTTTGACCTTTTTTGACTAAAAAGAAAGTACAATCCTAGGTTGGTAAGGATAATATAAATTGAATTCTCACTGTTTCCAGTGAGGCATCTTCGGGAGGTGATAATTACCCTTCCCTGCACCGGTTTATAGGGGGTTTTGGCTTCTAAAACAATGGATGATTAGTAAGTGCAACTGTTTGAGTGGTTATACATGCGGCAACACTACTCTCTGTTATGGAGTCTCCTAGCCTTCAAGGGTTACGCCTTGGAGGGTTTGGGGAAGGTTAGATGTCAGTATAACTAAACAACACTCGTTGCTTGAAGCTTTCACTCCAAATACAATTTATTTATAGTGGCTAGGCAGAGCTTGGCTTTAGCTTGTTACCACTTAAGGTCGTTCCCACTTGGACGAAAGGATATCCAAGGGTAGGCCTCTCTAAAGGTTAAACATGTAGAATGATAGGTTTGGCATTCTAGTCACCCAAGAAAGGGGAGAGCATAGGCCTATTATCATTATGAAAACACAGAGAACAATGGTTCTTTAATCCCTAGTTAAAAATAAAGAAACTAAATGTGTTAATCTACCAAGCACAATCCATTTGACTAGATAGTAATAACTTTGAAAAGGTGGTTCATTTTATCCCTTAAACAGATCTATGTGAAGATTGTTTGTTGTAGAATAAAAGGAAACAAGTTACTTTCCCCTAAGTTAAGCTAGATGAGAGATTTGTAATTGTAAGATTGAATTGAAAGATTTGTTCAATTTTTAACCACCTAAGTTGGGACTAAGTGCAAGTTGAAATGCCACAATACTATTTACTTCCTCCTAGTTAAAAACTAAGTGAATATAGTGTGCAAATTGTATGATAATGCCTAATCCAAGCCCATTCAACACTTAGTGAAAAAAAATGATTGTCTTCAATGGACGTTCTGCACCAAAACTAGATTAGTATTCTCCTGATGTCCACCTGTAGTCCATGAAAACAAAAAATGAATCAAGAAGTTTGCAAATCAAATGTTTAGGTGAAAAATACATAAGCTAGAAAATTTCATGAAAATATGATTTTTGACAACAAAATAGATATTAAAATCATAATCTACATGAAATTCTATGGTGTTTCAATTTTTTTTTTCATAAAAATTCATTAAAAAATGCAAAAGTTATGGTCGTTTGAAGTTCCCAAATAAGGTTGACTTTGACTGATAAATACCTAATGATTGTGACCTAGTGGGCTGAAAATACCTATACCATTGTGAAGTTCGTCGAATCAGCTTTCCAATGACTATAAATTTGTAAAAATTGGACCTCCCTGCAAAAAGTTATGCCAAAAGGAAAAAAAAACCTATTTGGGCAAGTGAAACAAGCTAGACAAACATCTGGTGGTTTAGTTAAATGCTGGCAGTTAGTACATTAACTGGTCACATGGGTAGTTTTAAACCTGATGGTTAAGTATTTGCTGGCAGTTAAGTCTTTAGCTAAGCCCTTGGTCTGTCATACGACCTAGGGCTAAACAAAGGCAAAAATAAAAAATGAAAATTGTAATAATAAAAATAAATAAAAGCAAACCTAATATTACAAAATAAAATTAGGTTTTGCTATGCTGTGATATATTTTTATTATTATGATTTGTTTTGTTTACCTTTGCTTTATGTTTAAACTGTGTGAATTGTTGTAGGGTTGTGAGCAGGGTTTGACGCGCAGGTGGAGCAATGGCGGGCAGAGGGTTGGCAGAGGGCGGCGGTGGCTGCAAGAAGCGGCAGCAGGGGGCACGAAGGGAGGCGGTGCGTTGGGAGCACATGCAGGAAGAGGGATGGGGTAGAGGGGATTAAGATTTGGGCGGAGGGGACGGGGGACAAGTGATGGGAGGGTGGGTTTCGTAGGTGGAGGGGAGTAGTGAGGGGTCGAGGAAGGGTGTAGGGAAGAGATGGGTCGGGGTAGCAGAGATTAGGGGGATGGGGGGTGGCGGGTTTTAGGGGAGTGGGGGGTGTAAGAAAGGCTGGGTGGGGAGTAGGTGGTGGGAGGGCAGGGATTGGGGGTAGAGGGAGGAAGGGGGCGGGTTGCAGGCATGGGCTTCGGCCCTTGTTTGAAAATTATTATTTTTTTTAATTAATTTTTTTTGTTTATAATTTTTTTTGTTTGAAGTTTTTTTGCTTTAGTTTTTATTTAATAAATTTGTGCTGAATAAAATAAAATAAAATAAAACCTAAAATCTAAAAAAAATAATGCTGTATTTTTTTTTGCAAAAATAGGCTTAAAACTAAAAAAAATTTCAAGTAACAAAAAATAGGCAAATTATATGTTATTTCTTACCTTCGAGGCCTTCCAAACTCAATGGTGAGCTCGGTTTGTGCGTAGGAGGCTGTTTGTGAAAGGTGATTCCCAGATTTATAACAAAACACACCTGTATCTATGACAAAACAAATTCAACAAATGCTCACAAAACAAGATGGGTTAGATTACGGTGGGCGCCAGAATGTTGTATGGAAATGTGAACAATAGCATAAAGAGCTAAAATCCAATAACACAATAGAAAATGATGTATAACACAAGTAAACAAGGAATATACCTTTGAAGACTGTTTTACCTCTGTGCTTCCATTCTTCGCCTATATGCTCTTTTTCTTGATTGTAATGAAGCCCTCAGAAGTATGTACTCCCTTGCTTGTTGAAGATGACAAGAATAGAATGGCTGTGATATGAATGTGCAATGGAGTCTGTTGACTTTTTCCCAGACTGGATGCTTATTCCCAGATTTCCCTACAAGGTAGCCATCAGTGATCAACAGGATCTCCGGGCCAGGGGGTCAACAGTGTAGGAGATAGACTCTATATTTTATCTCCTCTTCTTCTTCAGGCTCTGCAAGACCTAGGGGGGTATTCCCTACTCAACATCCATAAGGATATGCATACAAGGCTGGGATGCTGACAGAAAGCAGATAGTCCTCTTGTGAGTAGACCAAAACTGAAAGATAAGGGCAAAGGGGCTAGCTTTGGGCCTATTTGCAGTTGTAGACAGAGGACTGAGGTTCCTAAAACTAACTCTAATGTCCTAATGGTTGTTTTAGATTTTGATTTGGAGTTTAAGTGTGGATGCAAAGCTGGATATGGTTATAACACAAAATAAAGCATGATTGGTGCCTATCCAGGGCCTGGAGTCAGTAGACATACACTTGTGAATGATCAGCATGAACAGCTGAAACTGGATTTCAAGGGGATATATGTGATACCTGCCTTACAGGTACCTCCCAATACAAAGTGTTAGGTTATCTCTACTTATGGTATCCCTACTGCAGTATACCCTTCCCAATGTTCAACCTGAAAACAGTTTAATCTACCCCTTGAGTAGAAGTTAAAAGATCAGACAGTCAACATAGGAATTCTATGCTCTAGAATCTAAACATTACCAAACATCCAGATTTAGAAGAAGAGTACATGCAATACTGGAGACAGAATTAACACAACACATGCTAAATAGCATTTCTCATATAAGTTTAATCATGAAATCAGTGGGTTCATGCCAAAAACAAACAACAAGAGATACATAAACTCACAGGTAAGCTGTACAGAGCAACCAGATCAGCCTGTTATGCATTACAGAGCCAAAATCATCAACTTTCAATAACCTTTCAAATGAGCAAGACCACCTGCTTATAACAGCCAGGTAGGTGCTCAGCAATTAATTACATGGTTGACCAAAATTTCACCAGATACACAGTATCAGGAAAATGGCGCTCAAACACAACCAGATTGGCGCCCAAACTTGAATGCAGCAGGTAGGGGAGGAGACAGGAAGATTTCTCGAGCCCTGCGCCACTATCCGCTGATTGACACCTCCAGTCGGGTACAGGATCCACCCGCGCCATCGCCCATACCTCTGCAACAATCGCCATTAATGGCGCACCAACCCGCGGCCTTGGGAAGAACATCATACAGACTATCGCAAGCATTTCCCGCCGAGATTCATCATCATGATGTTTGAAAATGCAGGATAACAATATCCCACATGCACCCCGCGATGACCTCAATAACACTTTATATACTAGGTCATGAGCATATATCATGTCGGTGCTTTTGCTCCTGACGACACTAGTATAGACCTCATCATCATCATCCTCCAGCAGCATGATATCCTGTTGTTCGAAATATCACCCTGACGTCATCATGATATTTGAAAAATAACCTTCATGATAATCGGCACAACCTGATCCATCGGAGGAACATCCTCCTGCTGAGCTTATTCCAAAAGTCTGGCCGATGAACATCTTGATGACGTCATCATCATATACTGCTGACGTCATCATCATATCTGCCTACTGCGCACCTCCTCATATCCGGATGACGTCATCATCATGTTTGCAAATATCAGGAGGTCTCTTCAAGATGATCAGTTGTTAGAAATATGACCCCCGCGGACCTTGATGACGTCATCATCATATTAACATCATCATGATATTCGGAAGACAACCAGATATTTGGAAATATCCTCCTGATGCTCAAATATCAGGTTGCACTGTAGCTCCTCTATAAGATCAGGGCGATAACTGAATATGATGATGATGCTTGAAAAGATCACCCCCCGGAGATAATGCGCGAAGCCGGCAGGCGGATATCTCCTTGATATCAGCATCATCATGATGCTCGAGCAAACATATATCCGGGTGATATGAAAATATCACCCCTTCCTTCGGAATATCATGATGCAGATAGGCAGAGAAACAAATATCACCCTGATATATAAGGATGACGTCAGCATCATCAGGATGACAAAACAGCGAACAAGTGATGCAACATCATCAGGATGATATTGACTAAGATCATCCTGACGTTCAAAATATGATGACCCTAGTGAATATCGGGTCGCACTTAGAACTCTTCAACAACATCATCAGGATGATCATAACCAAGATCACCCGATGATAAAAATATCACCCCGGCGAAATATCATGAAGGCAGAAAATATGATGACCTCCGCAAGCAGCAGGATGATAACTGGAAATATCATGATGATGACGACCCTTAGGAAAAAATAAGTCAGGTCGACAACTTAGAGAATAACCCCTTCAAGATATCGGGGCAACATCGTCATCATGTTTGAGCAAGGTGATATTCGGAAGATCACCGGATACTTGAAAAATCACCCTCGCAAGCAACTGAGGGCGCACTGTAGCTCACCAGTATCATCAGGATAATAAGCAAACATCACCCGACAGTTGAAATATGATGATGACGATGAGAAAAACAAGTCGACGAAGAACATGCTGATGCAGACCATCATCGAAGACAAGATGATGATGACGACCTCCTCCTCAGAAAAAATATGATGCTGCAGTTGAAAAACGCTGAGGAGGTCCAACACTTAGAAAAATTGGGCAAGAAGATGAAGGCTTCAGATGAAGAAACCTCCTGATCATGACAAATCAACCCCAGGTCAAAATAAGTGCTAACAGTGGCTCCGAATGGGGACGAGCAGGTGAAAACCTGCAGCGAGAACCAGATCTCCGGGCAGACCTGACAAAAAGCCAAAAAACGCGAGCTGTACAAGGCATTTACACTACATACATATTTTACAAATGTGCACAGCAACCAGATATTCATGCAAAATAGAACTTAAGGAATTGGCCATGCACAGGCAATTCCAGAATTTCACCATCTAGGGCCTGGAGGAAATAAGAATCCTCCCCATGAGTATTGCAAACCTGATATGGGCCCATCCATAAGGGCTAAAATTTACCATGTTTACCCTTTTCCTGATCTTTAGCATTCCAAATAAGCACCAGATCATTGACTTCAAACTTCCTTTTTGTAGCTCTCCTGTCAAACTGATATTTCATATCCTGTTGTCTTTTGAGATTGATCTGGTGGGCTTTCCTTCTGTCTTCATCCAATGCAACCAGCTGATTTACTCTTTCTGTCATGGGATCTTCAATCTCCTCATCATTTTCCTGAATGAATCTGTAAACTGGTAGGAGATTGTTTATGGGCAGTCTAGCTGATGCACCATACACTAGCTCAAAAGGTGACTTCCCAATAGCCCTTTTCACTGTCACTCTGTCAGCCCATACTGCTAAGTTCAACTTTGAGTCCCAAGCTCTCTTGTTCTTGTCCAGTATCCTCTTGACAATTTTCATGATGCTCTTATTGCTTGATTCTGCTTGACCATTTCCTTGTGGGTGATATGGTGATGTATATGACAGATTTATCCCATACCTGTTGCAAAAATCAACAAACTCACCTGATCTGAAGCACATAGCATTATCAGTGATAATCTTATATGGTACTCCAAACCTGATGATGATGTTCTCTAGTATGAAATCTGTCACCACCTTACTTGTAGCTCTTTTAGTTGGAATGGCCTCAATCCATTTGGTAAAGTAGTCAGTTGCCACCAAAATCCAACTGTGTCCCCCACTTGATTTGTCTGCAATTTCCCCTATAAAGTCAATTCCCCACTGCTGGAATGGAGCATCCATAGGTACAGTTCTGAGGGGCAAAGCACCATTATATTTCAGCTTTCCTGAGAATCTCTAGCAAGGGTCACACTTCCTTACTAACTTTTGTGCATCTGAAAAGAGAGTGGGCCACCAATATCCTGCCCTGAGAATTTTATGAGCTGTTGTTTGGGCAGTATAATGGCCACCACACAATCCTTCATGCATGTCAATCAAAATATTGTTAGCCATGTTCTTATCCACACATCTCAGCAGCACACCATCAGGATTTTTCCAGTACAGCTCACCTTGAACAATGACATACCTGATTGCATGTAGCTTCAGAGTCCTCTTTTGATTGTCACTGAAATGGGAAGGACAATTCAGATTTTGCAAATAATAGACAATATCCTTGTACCATTCAGATCCTGATGCACTTACATTCTCATCTTGGACTGCATTAACTTGGCATGCTTCCAAGTTTGACTGTGCCATCATCTTGGCTAGTCCTTGTCCTCTTATCAACTTAGTAACTTGTATGTCTATGTTGAATTCCTGCAGTTTGTTTATCCATCTGCACCTTCTTCCAGTCACCTCCTGCTGAGTGAATATGTCTTTGACTGCAGCATGAGGCACATATGTAATGATATATGACCCTACCAGGTATGGTCTGAAACTTTTGATGGCTCTAACCAGTGCATATGCCTGTTTTTCCATAATGTCATATTTCAACTCAGAGGCCTGCAGGGACATACTGAAGAAAGCGATGAGCTGTTCAAAACCATCTTCATTTTTCTGTAACAAACATGCAGCTACAGTATGAAAGGAAGCAAATGAAAACACTTGAAATGGCCTAGAAAAATCAGGAGATTTAAGAACAGGGGCCATCTTAATTGCCTCTTTGATATTCTGAAATGATTCTGCTGCTTCCCTTTCCCAGTTGACAGTTGCATCCTTCTTCATCATCTTGGAGATGTTCCTTGTGATTTCTGCAAAGTTGGGAACAAATCTTCTAACAAAGTTTATTTGTCCAAAGAAGGACTGAACTCCTTTCACAGTTTTTGGCATTTGAATCCTGTCAATAGCTGCCACTCTCTCTGGATCTATCCTGACTCCATCCTTGGAAATAATATGTCCCAGAAGTTTTCCTTCAACTACTCCAAAGGCACACTTCTTTGGGTTTAAAGAAATACCATATTCTAGTGCTCTTATGAAGATCTGCTCCAGATGCATACAATGCTGCTCCTCTTTCTTTGAGTAGGCAGTCAGGTCATCCTGATACACAGCCAGGATTGAATCAATCAGCCCTGCAAAAGCAACATCCATTGCTCTTTGAAATGTAGCACCTGCATTTGTTAGTCCAAATGGCATTCTAACATACACATATGTTCCCCATGGAGTGGTAAAGGCAGTCTTATACTGTTCTGATTCTTTCACCTTTACCTGATTATATCCTGAAAATCCATCCATCATGGATAGGAGTTCACAACCAGTCACTCTCTGCAACATAGCCTCCATATTAGGCAGTGGATAGTTATCCTTCAAAGAGGATACATTCAAGTTCCTGAAATCCACACAAAGCCTAATATCACCATTCTTTTTCCTGACTGGGACAAGGTTAGATACCCAAGTTGAATGTCTGATGGGCACAATTATTCCAGCTTCCCTGAGCCTTTTGAGTTCTTCTTGCATCTTAGGAGCTAAGGTAGGATTTATAGGCCTTTGCCTCTGTCTAAATGGCTTAGCTTCAGGCTTCAGTGGGATCTCATGCTGGAATAAGTCTTCTCTATAAGCTTTTAGGTCCTCATATGACCAAGCAAAAACATGTTTATACTTTTTTAGCAATGCAATCAGCATACTTCTTATGTGTGGTTTGAGCTGCTTGCCAATATATACCTTCTGAGGGGCCTGAGATGTCCCCAAATTTATTTCTTCTAAATCCTCCTTATTAGTGGGGGATGTCCTTGTGACCATTTTGTCTCTACTGTCAAAGGCTCTTTCCAAAGCCACTAACCCTCTAGGGATCTTGTTAGTCTTCAACTGAATGATCTCTTTTCCCACAAGAGTCTCTTTTCCATCTACAGTTTCTACAAAAGCTTGGAAATCAATCTGTTGGTTCTCATATTCATCTATGCAGTGCAAAAATTTCAGCAAATCCCTATCATCATTAAAAACTTGCCAACTGCATATGTTTTCTGGTATGGCAGGCCTAATTTTAACTTCTACATCTGTGACACCTGACAGAGTGATGTCATCTGGCCTTATTGCAATATTAGCTAAGAAATCAGCCATAACATTTTTTGACCTTTCTACCCAGCCAATTGAAAATGCATCAAAAAGTTCAATAGTATCCCAAACAGCATGCTTGTATTGTTTCAGTCTTTTATTCTTTGCAGCATACTTATTTCTGATTTGGGATACAATCAGCTCAGAGTCCCCAAATACTCTTAACATCTTAATCCCATGTTTGAGAGCAATATTCAGGCCTAAGAGTAAAGCCTCATATTCTGCAATATTGTTTGTGCAATCAAACCTCAGCAAGAAAGAGAATTTGAGGAGCTTACCAGTTGGAGACAGGAAAACAACTCCAGCTCCAGAGCCTTCTTTTGCACAAGCTCCATCAAAAAACATGGTCCATAAGCCTTGCTGATCCAGCTCATCGATGCAGATATTTTTCTTTTCATCTTCTGTATCATCTGAGACAACCTTGAAGTTATCACAGTCAGTATCCACAAAGCATACCTGTTCATTTGCTTCTTGGTCTTCCACTGTCTCTGATGATCTTTGCTCTCTGATTAACTTGACATCCCTGCCATTCATTGGAATCATGGCATATGATAGGTCCAGCTGCATACTTCCACCAATTAGTGCTGCCCATCTTCTTGAAAACAGCATACCATACTGTGGCTTGATGTCAACCACTGTTATATTCATCTTATATTTCTTTTCAGGAAATGCTGCCAGTTTGAAATCTACATCCTTCATGATTCCAATAACTGGTACCTCTCTGGCATCCATAGCATAACACTTTCCACATGCCTTGTCAATTTTTAATCCAGTTTGCTGCATGATAGCCAAAGGCATGACATTTGTGGATGCTCCAGAGTCAAGCATACAATTTCTAATTATTTTACCATTTATAACCAGGGAAACATAAAATGGTTCCACCTGTGAAGGACACTTTGTCATGGTCATTCCTAAATAGACTTCAGGAGTCTCATCTTCTTCATTACACATGACATGTTTCTCACCCTGGGTCTGATCATCTTGCTTAGCTTGAAAAGGTACCCCTGAGATTAGGGATATTGTCCTATTCTTGATCTCTTCCACTTTCATGAGTTCCATAAGTGGAACAGAGACCTTTACCTGAGAGAGGATCTGGGCTATATCAAATGGAGCACAGTTTTGTACAGCAGTTGTGGCTTGCTCCACAATCTTGCTTTTATCCTGAGCTGATTTAGTTTTCATTTTCATAGTTCCCTGATCATCATTCTTGTCTTGGGAACCTCTGCTTTGATCTTCAGCCTGAGGGATTTTGTTTTCTGGTCCTTGAGATTCAGGACCTGCTCTGTATCTAAAGTTCTGTTTATTATTTACCCACTGCCTTTTTTGTGGTTCAGTTCCTTTATGACCATGCATCAGCTGACCTGCAGAAATATCCTCTGGCTGATGTGGGCTGCCAACCTGATTTTTACCTCTGAGATTGTAGTTGCTTTTGACTTGAGCAACTGCTGCAGCTGTGAAGGCTCTAATTTCCTCATCAGAAGGTCGTTGTAGGTTACTCAGAAAATTGTGTGAGTTCTGAGCATACACATAATTATCTTCATTATCTTCATCATATGGGGACTGTTGACAGGCCTGAACTTGATGATCTGTCTTCTCATCAGCATCATACAGAGTATATCCATTGCCTATGGACATCATGTTAACATCATCATCCTGCACATGATGTGGCTCATTGCACTCATTACAAGATGTAGCATTATCATACAAAGATTGGGCAATCATGCACTGTGACTGTGAATGTGGCATCTGACAAATTATACACCACGGAGCATCATCAGCAATATTTATAGTTTTCTTCAGGGGATCAGGAGTTTCCTTGGCATGTTGAGCCCTCTGATTTGTGTTGTTACGTGGATATACAGGCTTACCATCATGCCAATTGGTGTTATAAGGCATATCATGTAATGATGGCCTCTTTTCCTACCTTTGATAGACTTGCCTATCAGGACCCATCCCTTTTTCACTTCTAGCTAATCTATAGCTCAGGTCCTTAACAACATTTGCCAGTTTGTCTATCTTATCTTCAGGAGCAGACGTACTACCTTGAGTGTTCTGAGGCTTATTTGGATTCTGCAGAATTTTTACATCATCCCTTCTATTTGTCTTGCCTGATGCTTTCCTATTGTTTTCAATATTTACTGCAATTCTGAAAGCATCCCTGAGAGTGGCAGGACCTTTATCTCTCAGTCCATATGCAGTCTTTGCATCAAAGGCATTGATATACAAAATTATGCACATTGGTTCATTTGGCCTCATATGATGTGGCAATTTGTTCAACACTTTAGTAAATCTTGCATTAAAGTCTGCAACCTGCTCATTTGACCCTTTGGTGATGCTGGTGAACTCATTTACAAAGAAGCTAGGGTCAGTTTTATCACCATATTGCTCCTTGAATATCCTCTTAAAATCATCCCATGATGATATGCTCCGGTCAGGCAGATTCCTGTACCATTCTCTTGCCTCATCTATTTAGGATTGCATGAATGACTTCATGAAAACATCCTCATGCTCAACCTCAAAATTATCCATGACATTTTGAAAGGCCTTTAGGTGATCTTCTCCTGACACTGTGTTGTCTCCTGAAAATTTAGGCACTTGCAGCCTCAGATGCTTGTCAATGGGGTTAGGATACCCCGGAATACCATCAAACACCAGCTGCCTGAATCTATCTAGCTGCATGGGCTGCTATTTGGCTGATTAATATTAATATTTCTATTTGCATTTTGGTTTCCTGCATTGTTTAGTGGTATCCTAGCATCATTCACGTTTTGTCTGTCATCATGATGCTGATGTTGCATTTCATATCTTTGCTGATGTCTTTGTACATTTGCATTCTCTAGGGTAGGAACTGAATTATTTTGGGCAGTTCTCAAGGCTTGCACTTTCTGCTGTATATCATCTCTGATTTTCATGGCTTGTAGGTATTCTAGTTCTGCTCTTAGACTTTTGATTTCTTCAGCCAATTGTTCATCCTTAGGTCTGGAGGTAGATGGTCTCATACCATTTGGGTCATCATCTTCATCATCCCTTAGAGACTCTGCCTCTTCAAACCTTTCACTTGGGTCTAGAAAAGGGCGTTCTTGGAACACCTCTGACCTCATTCTCATACTACCACCCTGTTGCCTCTCATATGCACCTTGAATATCAGCTTCTGCACTTGAAAAATAAGGAGCATGCTGTCCTGATGGCCTAGGGTTATCTTGTACCTCATCACTTTTTCTGGGGGAGCTCTCATGACTAGCTGAGACAGTTCCCTTTCTTCTATACATCATTCTTTTTGTTAATGGTAACTCTTCAAATAGAGGATTTTGTTGGGATCTTCTCCCCTGCATATAATTTTACTGTGACCGGTTGGGAGATTACTTCGGAGTCGCCACCTATTACTAGGAACTGTTTTCTTCTGAAAACCAGGGTTCTTTCACAAGGTTCCCCAGCGGAGTAGATTACTGTTGCTGACTCAGATGGGTCACATATATATCACTGGATATGATTAGATAGTACTGTTACTTCTCAATCCCCAGCAGAGTCGCCAATTTCTGTTGACTTTTTCCCAGACTGGATGCTTATTCCCAGATTTCCCTACAAGGTAGCCATCAGTGATCAACAGGATCTCCGGGCCAGGGGGTCAACAGTGTAGGAGATAGACTCTATATTTTATCTCCTCTTCTTCTTCAGGCTCTGCAAGACCTAGGGGGGTATTCCCTACTCAACATCCATAAGGATATGCATACAAGGCTGGGATGCTGACAGAAAGCAGATAGTCCTCTTGTGAGTAGACCAAAACTGAAAGATAAGGGCAAAGGGGCTAGCTTTGGGCCTATTTGCAGTTGTAGACAGAGGACTGAGGTTCCTAAAACTAACTCTAATGTCCTAATGGTTGTTTTAGATTTTGATTTGGAGTTTAAGTGTGGATGCAAAGCTGGATATGGTTATAACACAAAATAAAGCATGATTGGTGCCTATCCAGGGCCTGGAGTCAGTAGACATACACTTGTGAATGATCAGCATGAACAGCTGAAACTGGATTTCAAGGGGATATATGTGATACCTGCCTTACAGGTACCTCCCAATACAAAGTGTTAGGTTATCTCTACTTATGGTATCCCTACTGCAGTATACCCTTCCCAATGTTCAACCTGAAAACAGTTTAATCTACCCCTTGAGTAGAAGTTAAAAGATCAGACAGTCAACATAGGAATTCTATGCTCTAGAATCTAAACATTACCAAACATCCAGATTTAGAAGAAGAGTACATGCAATACTGGAGACAGAATTAACACAACACATGCTAAATAGCATTTCTCATATAAGTTTAATCATGAAATCAGTGGGTTCATGCCAAAAACAAACAACAAGAGATACATAAACTCACAGGTAAGCTGTACAGAGCAACCAGATCAGCCTGTTATGCATTACAGAGCCAAAATCATCAACTTTCAACAACCTTTCAAATGAGCAAGACCACCTGCTTATAACAGCCAGGTAGGTGCTCAGCAATTAATTACATGGTTGACCAAAATTTCACCAGATACACAGTATCAGGAAAATGGCGCTCAAACACAACCAGATTGGCGCCCAAACTTGAATGCAGCAGGTAGGGGAGGAGACAGGAAGATTTCTCGAGCCCTGCGCCACTATCCGCTGATTGACACCTCCAGTCGGGTACAGGATCCACCCGCGCCATCGGCCATACCTCTGCAACAATCGCCATTAATGGCGCACCAACCCGCGGCCTTGGGAAGAACATCATACAGACTATCGCAAGCATTTCCCGCCGAGATTCATCATCATGATGTTTGAAAATGCAGGATAACAATATCCCACATGCACCCCGCGATGACCTCAATAACACTTTATATACTAGGTCATGAGCATATATCATGTCGGTGCTTTTGCTCCTGACGACACTAGTATAGACCTCATCATCATCATCCTCCAGCAGCATGATATCCTGTTGTTCGAAATATCACCCTGACGTCATCATGATATTTGAAAAATAACCTTCATGATAATCGGCACAACCTGATCCATCGGAGGAACATCCTCCTGCTGAGCTTATTCCAAAAGTCTGGCCGATGAACATCCTGATGACGTCATCATCATATACTGCTGACGTCATCATCATATCTGCCTACTGCGCACCTCCTCATATCTGGATGACGTCATCATCATGTTTGCAAATATCAGGAGGTCTCTTCAAGATGATCAGTTGTTAGAAATATGACCCCCGCGGACCTTGATGACGTCATCATCATATTAACATCATCATGATATTCGGAAGACAACCGGATATTTGGAAATATCCTCCTGATGCTCAAATATCAGGTTGCACTGTAGCTCCTCTATAAGATCGGGGCGATAACTGAATATGATGATGATGCTTGAAAAGATCACCCCCCGGAGATAATGCGCGAAGCCGGCAGGCGGATATCTCCTTGATATCAGCATCATCATGATGCTCGAGCAAACATATATCTGGGTGATATGAAAATATCACCCCTTCCTTCGGAATATCATGATGCAGATAGGCAGAGAAACAAATATCACCCTGATATATAAGGATGACGTCAGCATCATCAGGATGACAAAACAGCGAACAAGTGATGCAACATCATCAGGATGATATTGACTAAGATCATCCTGACGTTCAAAATATGATGACCCTAGTGAATATCGGGTCGCACTTAGAACTCTTCAACAACATCATCAGGATGATCATAACCAAGATCACCCGATGATAAAAATATCACCCCGGCGAAATATCATGAAGGCAGAAAATATGATGACCTCCGCAAGCAGCAGGATGATAACTGGAAATATCATGATGATGACGACCCTTAGGAAAAAACAAGTCAGGTCGACAACTTAGAGAATAACCCCTTCAAGATATCGGGGCAACATCGTCATCATGTTTGAGCAAGGTGATATTCGGAAGATCACCGGATACTTGAAAAATCACCCTCGCAAGCAACTGAGGGCGCACTGTAGCTCACCAGTATCATCAGGATAATAAGCAAACATCACCCGACAGTTGAAATATGATGATGACGATGAGAAAAACAAGTCGACGAAGAACATGCTGATGCAGACCATCATCGAAGACAAGATGATGATGACGACCTCCTCCTCAGAAAAAATATGATGCTGCAGTTGAAAAACGCTGAGGAGGTCCAACACTTAGAAAAATTGGGCAAGAAGATGAAGGCTTCAGATGAAGAAACCTCCTGATCATGACAAATCAACCCCAGGTCAAAATAAGTGCTAACAGAGTCTAAACTACTTGAAACTATAATGGAGATGGATTGATGGAGACATGGTGATGATAATGGATTGATAATGTAAGTGCAATGATAACTTTGCCAAAGGCATGTTGTAATGAATTCTGCAGAGTAAGATTACGAATGCTCAGATGGATACGAAATGGGTATGAAGACCTTGTTTATATAGGCTGAGGGAAGACCAAATCCAAGTGTTATCAAATCCACAATTGGAGGAATTTCCTAAGTTGTGAATGGTTGAGAAAGTTTGAGGGAATGTGCGCCAATCAGAAGAGGACAAGTGTCCAAGCTCCTTCATGCAACAGGGGAGTTAACATAATAGATTGAAGAGTTAACAGAATAGACCAATCAGTTAAGTGAATTGATTGGGGAGTTGACTGAATAGATTGAGGAGTTAACTCAATGGACTAATCAGTTAACTGGGTTGATTGGGGAGTTGACTGAATTTACTAATCAATTAAGTGAATTGATTGATTAGTGAACTCAAATGATTAATTAGTTAACTAATTTGATTGATGAGTTAACTAATTTGACTGGAGGATAAATAGGACATGTGGGTGAGGGAATATTAGCTAGTTAAATATTAAAATGTTTAATTACATGTGCAACATGGTGAGGTGGAAAGGTGAGGTGGATTTATGGAATTAGGACTTAGGATAGAGGAATTTAGGATTAATTAAATAATTTAGGATTATTTAATTATGTGAGACAGAAGAATTTAGGTAATTTAATTAAATAAATTGATTTTTGTTTAATTATGGGATAATGAACCAATCAAATAAACTTAGAATATTTATTTAATTGATAGAAGAATAAGAATTAAGATAAATATTAAAATATTTACTTAATTCGACATGAGCCAATTTTAGGTGTATACACCATCCATCTCACTTTCTTCTATCATTTATCTCCCACATCATCAATAAACACCTACAATCCAATGAATCACAAATCATTTCTTCAAATCAATCCAATTTTACAAATCAATTCATCAAATAAATCCAAGCAATGATCCAAATGCAAGTCATCATTTATCCATACCAATCAAGTCAATCAATTGTGTTAAATTATCTAATCACATCAATGGTCTTGATCCTAATCTTGTTGTAAACCAAATCAATCAATCATCATCATCATCAATGGGATATATCGTTCCTGCATCCTTGTGTTGATCTAGGGATATATCATTCCCCACAATGACAACACTATCAACTATCGTCATTATTATCAATCAACAATCAATCATTGGTTTATATCTTGACAGGGGCAATACCTTGTTTGTTTTTGTATCATTTGCGCATGCTTGCTTGCTTGTGTGTTATCATTTTCAACTTGCATTTGTATCTGAATCCAACCCAGCCAATATTCATATCTTGTATCTAGACAAGGTTGTATTATGTTGGGGCACGAGACACACTGTCACCTTGGTCCTTATACCTTGGGTCATAATGTCTTGTGCTATATTAAACATCATGGTTGCTTACTTTCATTGCAGCATAACGCATCCTTCCCTTTCTTCTATTCATTCCCTTACCTTTCTTCCTTGACCAATTCCATTTCATTTTGAGAGCCTACTTGTGTTTGTCCAACCCGCCTATCCTCTCGAGGGGGTATCATCATCCTATCCTTTTGCTCTATCCATTTCCTTAACTTCTTTCAAATGATGTTACTCGACATAAATCTCATCATCTTGAACATCATCTCAAAGAGGGGCAAAATGTAGACACATAAATTTGTCCATCACCTAGTCGACACGACCTTGTAATGTTTTGCCCTAGGTCCTGGTGGTGCCTGCATAAGCAATCAAGTTTTAAGCATTTAAATATGCAGGCTCCTTCCCAAAAAATCCAAAAATTCTAACACTTTCAGCCTCTACAGTGGTAAAATTGTGAAAATCAGCTAAGTGCAGGTGTCTTTGTATATACAAAGGTGTTTGTATATACATACAGGTTAAAATGTGCATTGGCGGGTCAGAAATCTCCATCGCCCTTTGAAAAAATTAGTTAGATGCATTTCTAAGTGCATGTCGGGCTCTAAATGTGCATATACAAAGGGGGAATCTTTCGCAGATTCCTGGGAATATTCTCGCTTTGTATATCGGGTTGTATTTAATGGTGCATTGAAAAGTATACAAGGGCGCAGATGCATTTACTACAGTGCTGGAGATACAAGTGAAAAATATACATTGCAGGCATATTCTAGGAAAGATTCACTGTTTGTATGCAGAGGAAATATACAATGGCAGAATATACATAGAAGATTCCTTGTTTGTATGCAAAGGCCGATATACATTTGGTGGGGTCCGCCTCACATGCAAAGGGCTTTGTATCTCATATACAAAGGAGAATGTATATGTAATATACAATCGAATATACAAGGAGGAAATATGCATTCCGGACCCGAAGGAGGAATAAAATGCAGTGAATAAATATTTCAGGTCCGTAGGTTGTATAAGGCGCTTGTATATGCTGATATACAAGCCGATATGCAATGAAAGAGATACAAGCTGGACTTCAAAGGGAGGTACATTCCGATGCATAATGGTTTGAAGTCCACGGCGTGCATGTATGTGGTGTTTGTACATGCCGATATACAAAGGGTTAAGATACAAGTAGGATCTGAACCGGTTCTCAAGTTGTTCTAATAAAGTTTGGGGTCCGACTTATATATAAGGTGCTTGTATATGCTTATGCATATACAGAGGGCGAAATGGCAAAATAGTGAATAGAAAAGTTAGCGATAGAGGAAAAAGCTACCTATGTGGCACGATATCATTAGCTCTTGGCTTTTCTGCAGGTTTTTGAGCCGTTGTATCTCAGCGATGGGGGGAGATCGACGGCCTTGTTTTGAATGCTTGACGAAGGAAGGACTTTCTGTGTGTCTGCACCAATTTGAGCGGGAAAAACTTCATAGACAAGCGGAGCTGCAATGGCTGTGGGTAGCTAAGCATTAATGGCATTTTTCAGATGCATCGATGGATGAAATGACAGATGAACTACCAAATTTAAGAGAAAATCTTCAGGCAGTGGTGCGGATCCTGATTCCCACCTACTCTCTTCCTTTGCTTCTCGGCTGCATTCAATTTTGAGTGCCATTTCTGATCATGCATTGTATCTGGCAGATTTTTGATTAGCCTTGTAATTAATTTTGGCTGAGTACATAGTTTTGCTATAAAATGCAAACTGTGTCACTCATATTTTTTTTGTTGAAGACTTGGGCATTTTTGTGTAAATAATGAAGAACAGGGCATGATCCTGGGTTGTTTTATCTCATTCTGGAGTTTATGAGTTGCATCATGAATGTATTTTGCACGTATGTTCAGTTTCATGTTGATATAGATGAAAAAAGCTCTTATGCACGTGTTTATCTATTTGTCTCCTTCGCTACATGCATTTCCTTCTTTTGAATCTGGCTGCTAAGGGTTTCTCAGATTCTAGGGTATAAGTTTCTGTATCACATGCTTCATCTTTGACTTCCATTCAAGGATGGATTAAATTATTTTAGGTTAAGCATGGAGAAGGTTGTTTGTCAGCAGGGATATCTGTAAGTAGAGGCAGCTAAATACCCATTCTTGGGTGATGTTTGTAAGGCAAGCATCAATCCAACCCCTTGAAACTTGAATGCTAGTTGTAAACCATCTGTTGCATACGTCTAGTTGACTCCTTGCCCTGAGATAGGCACCGGTCTGCGCTTGCGTTAGTAGTTATGATCCAAAACCCCTTGTCTTGCATCTAAATCATCATATCCATCTTTCCATAACTTCCACCTGTTAGTTGTAGGAGTAGGATTAGGAACCCCTGCATACTCTCATACTTGACCAGACAAATATGTCTAAGAACATTACCAACCTTGTGATTTATCACACAAATCTTGGTCCACACATGAGAGTATTCTGCCTGTTGCTGTCAAGCTAAATCTTTCTGTCATTTGGAGAGTAAATGTCAAATCTTTAGCAAATAGGGATACCCCCCTTGGTGCGGCAAAACCAGAAGTGAAGGGGAGGCAGCTCACGCAACCTCCTGTTTCTGTTGGCTGGATCAGCCCGTGCATAGGAACTGGCAAACCCTCTACCGATCCGGGAAAAATAACCAATAGGTCCTAGGTCTTCCCGCTCATAATTCCAACTTAACCACATTCCTAATTAATTAAATAAACACACTTTATTTAATTAATTCCCTAATCACATGTCTCACATAATTCAAATTAAATATTTGAATTAATCCCTCACCTTTCGTCTCATTCAAACAAGTGTCACATGCTACATCCTCCACTTAATCCCTTCACATGTCAAACTAATTTAAATAATCTTTTATTTAAATTAGATTCCTTTTATCACAATTGAACACTTGTCCACTTTCCTTTTGTCTCATGTGGGGTAGTACATCTTACATTTAATACAAGTCACATGTGCAAGCTAATTCAAATAAATTGTTTGAATTAGATTCCTTTAATTCTCCTTCGCACACTTGTCACATGACTATGATTTATTGAGGTGCAAGGAAACCCTAATCAACCATAATCGATCTCAAGTGTCCATATCATTCAAAATAACTCTCAATCACAACCATCTATTTGAATTTTCCTTTTCTATAAAGGTAGCCTCTCTTGAGCCATTTGTAAAGAATCTTCTTCTAGTATCCACATGCTGTCGAAATTTTTTCTCAATCTCTCATCCATCTATCTTGCATTCATCCAATCATTCATCTATCCATCCCTATCTCACCGTTATGCTACAGAATCAAGCAACCAACATTCATCTATTTGGGTAAAGCTAGAGTGTTTTGGGTGCAACACTTTCCACCTTATCGACGGACTGTGGATCAATGTGAAGGTATTGCATTGTTTGTTTTGCATTTTGTTATTATTTTCCTTCATGTTAGATCTCCATGATCTCAACAATAAACAATAATGGAATGATACAATTTCATAATATACGAAAAGTCCAGCATGCTCTCCAAAGAGCATCCACTAGGCCCACCTGTCCCCAACGATGGTTTATGTAGCACACATGTTTCCTAAGGTTGTCACTAGTGTGATTGCCATTGATGTCAACACTCAGTTTGGGTTGTTTTATGTCAACACTTAGTTGGTATTGTCTTTGATGCTTATGTTGATGATGTGCTAATGTGATGTTACTGATGTTCATGGTTGGATGTCATGCATTGTTAAGTTGTGTTGAGTATGTTTGTTGTTAGCAGAGATGATATCATGATGATATATTAAGATGGGAATTAGAAGCATCAAGATGAAGAATGGTATATTAAGATGGGAATTAGAAGTATTAATGCTGATACTGTGAAGATGTTGTTGATAGCCTATAGCTTGTTGTATGCTCTTTCCTGATGATCCTGAGGAAGTATGTGTTGCTATAAGAAGGGTCTGGTCTCTAGAAGTTGGTGAAGGTTTTTGCTATAGGAAGTTGGTTGGAAAACTACCTAGTAAAATGCTCTGCATTCCTCCACAATTGAAGATAAGATCATGCGGTTCAAAAGTTGAGTTTAGTATCAAAACAAAACATAGGATCTTGTTCCGCTTTCTAAGGGAAGAAAGCTGGTTCTGTGTAAGTGGATCTATCAAACCAAATTTATAGCAGATGGATTAGTTGACAAGTTCAAAGCACAACTTGTGGCCAAAGGTTTTTCGTAGGTTCCTGGTTTTAGTCCCATTTGTTGGCAGAGCAAGAAGCAAAAACCAAGGTGAAAACTGTATCCAGATGTGGACCTTTTCCCTCGTTACCAAGATGAACTCCATTCATCTAATACTTGCTATTGGTATAACTCATGACTCGGTTGTACACCAGATGGATGCAAAGAGTGCATTTCTTCACAGGGATCTATAGGAGGATATTTACATGGAGTAGCCACAAGGATTTGTTCAGGATTCTTCACTAGTTTGCAAATTATGGAAGACTCTCTATGGCCTTAAATAGGTCCCATGAGCTTGGTATGCCAAGATGGACTCCTTTCTTCTTTCAGTTGGGATCTCCAAATGCCACTCAGATCTAAATGTCTACATCTTGAGACAAGAGGATGCTCTTCTTTTCTTGGATCTCTATGTTGATGACTTGATTGTCACTGGGAGCACCTCATCCATCATTGAAAGCGTCAAGACTTCTTTGCACGATAGGTTTTTTGTGATCAACTTGGGTCTTGTAATGTTGAAAATTGTCCTCCTATATGGAATGGTACAATTTCCCTTAGTTTAGCTCCTCACTTTCAGTGACCTCTCAACCTATTCTTTTCTGGCCTTCCCAAAACCCTGATTGACTAGGTCTAGAGGCATTTCATTCACTTTTTGAGGTAACTTATTGATGGAACCCGGAAAGGGGATTTGAGATTTGGGTCCCTAGGACCCCCAAAAATGCAGATATGAGTAGAAACTGGGGGCTTGGACTTGGGTGCCCGGGCCCTAGTCCTCCCATGTTTCTTAAGATTTTGAATTTTGGCAGGGTGTCGGATCCCGTCGAGTGCCTCAGGATTCCGTTTTCAAATTATCAGTTTTCATGCGATATCGAGAAATTATTTCAAAATTTGAATTCCCTAAAGCTAGATATAAAAAGACATTTACAAATCATTTTATCACACACAATTCTTATGCAAGCTTGATGCCAAAATTCTGCTACAATTGCTATTGAAGATCAGTGACTTGTTGAAGCCTTTGAAAGTATTTTTGTATATGCCATTATGGAGATAATGGATGGAGATTAGGAATCAAGATCTTGAGTCTATCTTGCTCTTCCTAGGGTTTGTACACCATTTGCATGATCAGGAGAAGGGTTGAAGCCTCCAACAACAAGCTTGGAGATCCTCTGCAGACATTGCTAATTTGCCTTCTTGTTCTTGCAAGTCTTCATTAGTTTCATCTCCTTGAGGTGAAGTTGTATGTGTTTATTGATGCAAAGCAAGTTGTTGATCTTCCCTTGATTGAGACATCTAGGGTTTGATATTTTTGCATACACACATTGTTAGGTTTGCACACACTTTTGCAAATCTTTTTCTTTGGCTATTGTTGAGGTAGAAATACCAAAGATGGGGCTTGACCGAGGCGAGCTCCTATATAGCCACAACATTTTCCTTCTTTTGTAGGTGCAGATCGTGTTCTGCAGGTTCCAGTGGAAAGGAGCTACAGAAAGAAGGGTATTACAAATACAGTCATGACAAACTTTCAAGTTTTCAAATTTTGAGACTTACGGGACACTGGAGCGGGTGCCCTAGTCCAACCAGGGGTTATTTCTGATATCTGGAAGCCATTTAGCAGTCTTAGACACCATGTGCAGAATATTTTCTAGTTCAAAAACTTTTGGGACACTGGAGTGGGCGCCCTAATCCATGTGGCCCTCAAAATCTAGGTACATAGTCTCTGAAACCCTCTCTCTGCACTTCTGTGATCAGTTTTGCTAGTTGTTTCATCAGTTTCTGAGTATTTTTGATTTAAGGCATAATTAGGGTTTTACTTGGTTGAAAGGAAAACACTTAATAAAACCTTAGTTAGGGTCTTAGGTTTCATAACCATGCGAGCATAAGGGACCGACAAAATGATTAGAAGCTTGTTCATAAG
This sequence comes from Cunninghamia lanceolata, assembly GCA_027924645.1. Lineage (NCBI taxonomy): Eukaryota > Viridiplantae > Streptophyta > Pinopsida > Cupressales > Cupressaceae > Cunninghamia > Cunninghamia lanceolata. The sequence continues at coordinate 19,702,546 of BSBN01000524.1, forward strand.
CTCAGTCCTTGTCCTCCCAATGCTTAGTGGAGAAATGGTAGTACTTAACCTAGTTTAAACAAACTATCCAATTTCCCACTAAATAGGTCTCTTGCACTACTTTCTTAGGATCAAGATCACTCAAACCTCTTTTAGGATCTCTCTTATGTTGCCCAAGTAAGCCCTTGATATTCTAGCTCATTTTCACATGGCTGATTGTAAGCCTGCACTAACTCCCTTTCTATCAGGAGTCAAGCTTGAGCCGAAGTGTTCCACACCACTGGTTGATGCCACCTTGTATTGTCAACTTGTTAGTAGCCTCATATACTCAACTCATTCTCACCCTAACATTTAATTTACAGTTGGCACTATTTCATGCTTTTTTACGGAGCCACATGAGCTTCACTAGAAAGCTGCCAAACACATTTTGCACTACATACAGGGCACTCACAGGTATGAGATTCACTATGCAATGAGCACATGTTTATATTTCATTGGATACATGAAATAATTGGGCTAGTGATCATGATGATGAAATGTCCACATTTGGATGCAATTTTCACCTTGGGTTTAGTCCCATTCGTTGGCAGAGCAAGAAGCATGGCATTGCTCTTTATTTGACTGAGGCTGAGTATCAGGGGATGCAAATGCTGCCACTAAGGCTATTTAGATTTAGAATATCCTCATTAAACTTGGCATCACTTTTCAAAATCCATAACTCATCTACTATGACAACAAAGTGCCATCCAAATCTTGAAGAACTCAGTCCATCATCAGCGGACCAAACACATCGAGATCCATATGTATTTTTTAGGGAGCTGATTCAGGAGCAAGTTGTTGATTTGTGCTATTGTCCTATAGTAGAGTATGTTGAAGATATCTTCACCAAACCCTTCGCTTAGAGCAAGTATGTTCATCTTCAGTCTCTCTTAGGGGTGCAGGACATTTCTTCTAGGGGTCACTTAGCCCTTCTTACTTTATCCTCTCATGGGAGGAGTTTTTTCCCATTGGGTTTTCTCCTTTTTTTTTGTTTGAGGGGATATTTTGTACATGGGTACCTCATTAGGCCTTGTTACCGGGACCCATATTTGCATCTTTGTATCTTTGCATACGTTTCTCCCTAAGTTGCACTTAAGGGGTGGTGTTAGTATGAATGAGGTTCTTTATCTAACTAGTTCATTTCCTAGCTAGTTCTTCGTTTAGGTCCTTTTCATACTAGGTTAAGTTTACTTAGGGACCTTTTCAATTTATCCCATATTGGTTGTGTTTTTAGTCTCTTGGTTGGTAAATCCTATATATACTCACCCATCGCTCTCATGTGAGCATCTCATCTCATTGTATTCTTTGCATTTCTTATTGAATAGAATACTGTTTATTCTATCATTATGATTTTCTAGTTTTGCTTTCCTTTCATTCATTTACATTCTTTGTGTGGCTTTTAGCCAAATATTACATTCAACATACAAGGAAACAATTAGTATATGATCATGAATACATCTAATGTAAACATAGTGATCCTCTTTGCTTCTGACAAAACCAAATTTTAACATAAAAGAATAAAATTTTTGACATCATGTCTAGGGTGATTGTTTCAAAACACAAAGAGACCATTTTAATTTATAAACCAAGTGTTCTTTCCCTTTTACCTCAAAACCTTTAGGCTATTGCATATAAATTTCCTCTTCTAGATCTCCATGCAAAAATCCAGTCTTAATATCCATTTTCTCAATTTCAAAATCATAAGCAACAACTATGAATAAAAGAAATCTAATAGAAGATCATTTAGTAAAAAGAGAGAATATTTCACCAAATTCAACTCCCTCTCTCTGGGAGTATCCCTTAGCTACTAGTCTAGCCTTGTACTTTTCTAATGAATTGTCTGCTTCAAATTTCTTCTTGTAGAGCCACTTACATCTCATGGCCTTCCTTTATTTGGGCAAATGATCAAGATCCCAGGTATCATAAGAGTTTAAAGCCATCATCTCCTCCTACATGGCTAGTTGTCAAGACTCACTATCATTTGCAAGAATAGCTTCCTTGTAGGATCTAGGTTCATTGTCGATACTAAATAAAGAAAATACACAACACAAAATTGATGGGATATACCTATCAACTGGATTCTATTGTGTTGTGGATATTCTCAAGGGTGGACAAGGGATTCTTCCTCTTGTTGTTCTGCATGCTCAACCTCTTCTATAATCTTAGAGTCATCTTTCTTAAAACTCCCACTTGAACCCTCTTCTTCCTCTCCATCCTCAAATCCATCATTTTGTTCTTCTTGCTTTAATTCAAAATGCACTATCTTTTCCCCTTCTTTATCTTTTGGCTGTTTAGGATTAGAAATAGCTCTAAGTTCCCTAAAAATCACATCTCTAGAATAGACAACTTTCTTGGTTAGAGGATTCCAAATCTTATAACCTTTAATATTCTCACCATATCCAATGAAGATGGATTTTTGTTCTTTTGGATCCAACTTAGAATGCTTTTCTTTAGGCATGTGAGCAAAAGCCTTATAAACAAAAACCCTTAAATGTGAAACAAAAGGTTTATTACCTATCCACACTTCATAAGGTGTCAAATCAAGAGACTTACAAGTAGATATATTGATCAAGTAACAAGCAGTACACACAACTTCTGCTTGGAAAAACATTTATCCAATTATGCATCACTTAACACACTCCTGGCTATTTCCATTGTTTGGTTCATCCTTTCTACAACCCCATTTTGTTGAGGTGTGTAAGGAGAAATCTTTTGCCTTATGATACCTACATGCTTGCAAAACTCATAAAATTCCTTAGAATATATTCCCCTCCATTTCTAGATCTCAATACTTTTATCTTATGTTTTGATTGATTCTCTACTAAGGCTTTAAATTCCTTAAACTTAGTGAAAATCTCATATTTATGTCTCATAAAACAAATCCAATTATATCTTGAAACATCATCAATGAAGTTCACAAAATTTTGAGATTTTCCAAAAGAATCATTATCCACAAGTCCAAAAACATTTGTATGGATCATTCCTAATTTACTCTTTGCTTTATTACTTCCTGAAGGAAATGATTCTTTGTTTTGTTTTCTAAATGCACAATGCTCACAAAAATCAAACTACTCATCTGAATAGGAGAAAATGTCAAGCAACATTTTATTCATAATGGTTTTTAAAACCTTTTTGCTTATGTGGCCCAATCTACGGTGTCACAACATACATGTATTTTTATATTTTTTAGTCACATAGGTGGATTTACATAAAGTAGTGGTATGCATCTTAAATATAGTTCCAAATCCTTTCCCTCTTACTACCACCAAGCTCCCTCTCACTAATTTGTAACCATGCTTATCAAACATTACGCGCATTCCTAAATCATTCAACTTAGATATTGAAACTAAATTTCTATCCAATCTAGGAATATGTAAAACACAAGGGACGGTTTTTATCCTCCCATCAATGAGACATAATTGTTGTCTCCAAGGTAGACTTCACCTCCATCATATTCTTCATATGTAGAAAACCGCTTCTTATGAGGAGTCATGTGATATGAGCATCCTGAGTCAACCAACTAATGTTTGTTAGAAACAAAATTACATGCAGAAAGTAAGAATCCATCACCTATTTCGAAGGACTTTTCTATAGAGGAATCCCACTATTTTTTTAGTTTTTGCATTCCTTCTTTACATGTCCCCTCTTTCCACAATTCCATTCACTCTATTCTTTTTACAAGGAGTTATATATATACCATTAGACTTGTCTGTAGGCCCCTTCCATTCTCCTTTAGATCCACCTCTTTCCTTGGACCTTCCCCTAACATGAAGAGAATCCATTGAACTATCCATGATATTTTTCTTCCTCATTTCCTGTGACAACAATGTTGCAACAAGAGCATCCAACTTCAAATCTTCAAGGTTAGCACTAATAGCAAGAATGATATTGTCCCATGACTTAGGAAAAGAACAAAGAAGCATAATGCATTTATCGTTTTTGCTAATCTTAACATCGATAAAGGTTAATTCACTCAAAATCAAATTAAAAGTATTTAAATGCTTAGTTATCAAATTACCTTCCTTCATTTTCAAAGAAAACAAATTTATTTTCAAATATAATTTATTTACCAGACTCTTGGCTTGGTAGATCCCACTCAACCATTTCCATAGATCATATGCAGTTTTCTCTTCTAATAAATTCAATAGGATAGAGTCTAAGACAAAGCCATGTTGTTCCCTATACTTTCTTATCCATCTTGTCCACATCTTGATCTATTTTGTCTAGTTTATTTTCCTTTGTTGCATCTAACTATTGATCCCTCTCTTCAAGGAGATCCTCCATCTTCAACTTCCACAACTCATAGTTAGTTCCATTGAACTTATCAATATCCAACCAAGATGTAGATGCAACCATGGCTTCCACACACAAATCTGCAAAATAGATTTAACCAAAACTCCCACTGTAGCACAAAAAATTTCACTCTTCCACCCAAGAAGAAAATTTGGCCATGCTCTAATACCAAATGTTTGAAGTGAAGGTAAACCACTACAATATAGAAATATGAAATTATATTATAAATCTAAAATTTAATCCGTAGAATACCAAAATGGAGATTAAACATGTAAAATCAACAATAATGAAAATCATAAAACTCAAGATATTTACACATGACACAATGATTTCTATGGAGAAACACTTTTGGGAAAAAACTCCACCAGGAAAGAGGACAAGTTTGTATTATCTTCAAATAAGATTACAATAAAATCACTTCCTTCAATTTTGCATCCAATTTGACTACACCTATGTACTTGTAAACTTTCAATTCATTTACACTCTAGAAGCTTCTGTTAAATAGAAAATACAAGATACATAAGAGCTCATAGAATGTGGCATCCAAACATGGGAAAATCCAATTCCATTCTTGGGAAACCCACAATCTAGCTATTATTAGCCACTTACAAATGTCATAAACCACCTTACATAATATTGTGCCCAAGATAGCCAAATCCCAATGCCCTCCTTCAGAATAGTCAACAATAGACTAGAAATAAACTCTTACACCTTCTTATAGGTTGTCATAAAGTGTTATGCGTAGATTGTCCAAATATAATTGATTCCTTAATACATGTAAGATACTAAAAATAGGTGATGCTCTTACACTTGTCACAAGCCAAGAATAGACTTGGATGCTCCACATTTACTTGTTTACTATCCCAAGATAAAATATCATAAATTACTATCATCGTAAATAAATATTTACCATAGTCAATGGATCTCACATCCCTTATGGAATGAATTTACAAAACAATATTAGAAGTAATTAAATACATAGGATTTACAAGGTTGGTGGCTCCTTAATCCTAGGAGTTTGCATTTATGTGAAAGGTTTTCCATGAAAATGAATGATATTTCCAAGTATTTGTAGGGATTCTTCCTCCATCCATTTCACCACCCTTCCATGCCCTCAACCATCCATTGCCATCCCATTTAGTGTGATTTTTCATCCTAAACCATCCCCTTTATGCTAAATTAGATCCACCCTAGGCTAGTGAGATTAGAATCCAATTTTTTTAGTCCAAACCCTCACTTCCAACCTTGGTGATTCAAAATATCAAACCATTATAACATCCCTTAAATCCCTCTTCAATCACCAAAAGCTCATTTTTCCATTTAGCCATGTTTCCCATCACCCCTTTGTGATTGTGCATCCTTTTTGCAACCTTCCAAAGACCCTAGCCAAATTAGACCCACCATTAAAGATACCTTAGAATATCATTTCCACACCCTATACCATTCTTGTCCCCAAAAGAAGTTTTCATCAAAATTGAGTAAATGTTGTCCAAACGTTTTCTCCCACTCCCCTTGCTTGCACAGTTTCCAAGAACCTTGGAGTTAGGTTTTGAAGTTTTTATGGCATAGTTATGCTTCAGACTTAGCTTCTTTTTATAGATCAATTCATTACATTGCTTTCCATCTTATAAACCATGTGGATCCATGTTTAAACACACACAAGGGTATTGGCTGAGGTAGAATCGGACCCTTCTAACCCATATTTTTACAGGATCCAACATTAAAGAAGCTTCAAGTTATAGATTTTTTTTGAGTAAACTTGTAGGATTTCACCAATACAATCATCCAAACTTCATCATGCTAAAGAGTAGTTTTGAAAACCATAAAGCATTGTCTCAATTGTTACTTGTCACTAGTTATCAACAATAGGCAGGGCTACCTAATAGGCCACCCAATAGGGTGGGGCCTTCCACTTGGATGCCTAATTTTGGTCAAGGTTGCATAGTTCCCAAAATAGGCCGAAATTAGCTCAAATTTTTACCAAATTATAGGCAAAGCATCTTCAGATCATCCACAAGTAATCATGATCAAAACATCAATTTGATAGGTATAAATGCATTATTTTATCAAATTAAATTGAAATGTGATTCTTTAGGTTTGGAATTCATTTCTAGGTCTAACTTGTAGGCACAAGCATGAAACCTTTAACATACATCCTTCATAGAGTCTACAACTAGCCTTGTTGATCTCAAGTCCACATCACTTCAAAATGAGGTGAAATTGTTTTAATTTTTTATGTTCACATTCTTCTACATGCATTGACCAAATGTATACAACTGATTAGTTGTTCTCTACTTTGTTGTCATAGGTGGTCCATCCAATGAAGAAAATTAGACTATAGACTTGACAAAACCTAGAAAAGATTAGATTTCCATACCGTTTCAAAGTAGGGCCACCCAGAAGGGGAAGGGCCATCCAAAAGCCACCCAAGAGGGGAAAGGCCACCCAACAAGCTACCTAGGTAGTTTAGGGCCTCCACCTTTATAGAATGTCTCCAAATTTCACTAGAAGTTGTAGAATCAGGTTTCCAACAATTTTCAAAGCTAGCTTGACCTATTACAAGTGCATCTAGACCCATTGATTTGTAGTTTTCCATAGCATGTACCTTAGTCATTCAATTTCTAATTCTTGATTGCATGCATTACATAGTTCTATCATCATTCAATTACACCTAGCTTGTCCCATCTCTTTGAGTGTCTAGTGGTTTTTAATTAGAGTTTGGCTAGTTGGAGACAACCTTAGGTTTCATATGATTACATTGTATCATTGATTCCTTGACATAAATTTGATTTGCATCATAGTTTCACATTTGTACACAACCAATATACATCTTGCATAATCTCTAATAAACCCTAATTACATTCAATAACCTTAAATCCAAAAGGGTTTATCATTTTAGAGATTAAAAGACATAATGTGAACATGAATAACTATTAAAAACCTAAATAGGTCTACTTGTGAAAATATTTACCAAAACAAAGAAACCCAAATGCGATGAAGCACTCAAACATGGATTATAAAGGAGCTAGATCTAGGAAAGGCATCAAAGGGAAAAACATCCTAAATTGACACAAAGGTGCTTTGATAAATTCTAGACATGATCACTTTATGCTTTTTGACTAACTAGGTTGTCTGGTAAGAGAGAAACCAAGCACATAAAACATAAAGACTTCAAACAACCCTCATATAACTACTAAATTGGTACAATAAAATTAAAGTAGGAAACTTGAAATCATTGTTGTAAATCACTCTTGAAATACACATTGGAAACATTGAAATTGAACTATGATCATCTGGAGTGTGGATCAAACTAAGTAACCAAAGTACCAAAGTCAAGACTAGTTAGGAAAATAGAAGGGGGGCTTTTACTTCTTACAAAAGAATGGGTGTGTTGTGGTAACAAGGACACAACACTTCCACTAGTAATGATAACCTTATAACACTTACCTCTTGACTTGCATATGGTTTTGAAGAGATTCCTTCATTGCAATGGTTCATTATCCATATTTTGTAGTTTCAACCATACCCTTTTCACTATGAGGGTCTCTCTATATTTAGGTTATTTAGTGTGCTCTAATTGTATGATCATTTCATCATCAACTTGTACAATATATGAGTTATGGTTTCATTTATTCTTCGTTCATGATTCCATGCATCTAGGTACTCATAGGCCCTATGTGTAGTACAAACACATCTAAAACATGTTATAACAAAGGTTCTCCCCTTCCTCTACCAAAGTGGTATCTTCCTATTTAAGGTTGAAATCCACCTCTTGATAGATTCATATGGTTTTAAAAATTTCTAGGATCTTCTTCATGCTCGTTTTCTTCTATTCTAATATTTGGCTAAGTCCCTCCTCTAATGGATCTACCTCTACCTTTGGTTGTACTTTGTTTCTTTTTGGATAACTTCTCCTTGACGATCTTTAAGGCATATTGATAAGCTTCATCCACAATACTCACTTCAAGGCTAGAGTTAGTTCATCTTAGAATCAATATCTTAGTCCATTGAGATACTTAGCAAATTTGCTTGTTCCTCCTCGTTCTTGTATATCTATTCTAGTTTGCAAGCATAAACATATATCTATGTACTCTTGCATAAACAAATCCTTTTGTCTCAAGTTTTGAAATTGCAATTTTGTTGATGGTCTGAGGGGGGGAACTTTGCATTAACACACTTTATGATTTTACACTATAACCTTATTTTCTCCTTACCTTATCTTCTCTAGGTTTTTTCAAGGCTATCCCCCCAAGTTTTTCATATCAAAATATCTCTCAAGCTCCTTCATCTAATTTACAAGGAGATCCAGGTTTAGCTCTCCTTTTTAAATCTTGACACATCTAGCTTGACTTTGGTCTCTTATTTGGCTATAGCTTAGATTGATATTTCCATAAGATATAGAGCCCCAAGTGGAACCCCTTGTGTATTTATTTCATCATTAGTTTATGTGGATAGGAAATAGGTAATTTATTACGATTTATTAGGACAAATTATTTCACTTAACCATCCTATGTTTTCCACTAGCAATCTAATATAAAAGAGTTCACTTAAACTAAAAACACACAAACAAATTTAAGAACCAACTAAATATAAGTTATTTGTTCTCTATTTAGATTATTGAAGATGTCCTAGTTAGACTTGTGCTTCTAATCTAATAGAATTCAACTAGGAAATAGAAACGCAAAAGGGAAATTGACATGTTATTTTTTAGATTTAGTTGTAGTATGAATATAAAAGAGAGCAATAGAAACTAGAAATGAAACTTGCACAAAATGGTGGAGATAGATGTCATGAACAGATGCATATTATTGTTAGATTAGATAGAGATAATTTTGGTCTTAGGATGCTAGCACACCCATGGAGATGTTAGCAAAGTTGCAACTATATCTTGCACAAAGAAAAATAAAAGAAAAGGATAGTATGACTTATAGTAAACATGAACTTAATAGAAATCAGAGAAATATTAGCTGGAATGTTTACATTAATGAATTAATGCCAAAAAGAAATAGGAAGAAATGGAAAGTTGATCACTAGTTTTTATGTTGGAGATTCTTGTTGAAGTAGTAGATTATGCTAATATGCATGAGCTGGAAAAATGGTTAAGATTACTTGGGAGCTTGCCAAGGTGGTCAAATCCCCAAATTTTTATCCTTTCGACTCAATTATAGTCAATGGTATAGGTGTGTGCATTTATAAAATATGACTATGGTTAGCACAACATAAAATATATGTGAGCTATGGTATATGCTTTTGGAAACAAGAGAAATAGAACTCTATGGTAAAGTGCCAAATGTATGCAATTAAAAGTATTGAAATAAAAACTTGGAAATGTAAATGATACTATGAACAAGATAACTTTTGTTGAATGCAATAATATAAGGGGAATAAAATGAAGGTGATTCTATTTTATTCACAATGACATTTAAATTATTATCCAAAATGGGAAAGAAAATCCTGGCCAAGAGAGGACTTCAAAGGATATCTCTCAAAATATGTTATTTAAGTTTTAAAGGAGAAATATAGACACCCATAAGGAAAGAGCCTCCTCAAATCAAAATAGACTCAAGAGGGGGAATCTTATGAAAGGAAGAAGGAGAGGAGAAAATAAATGAAGGATCTCAAGAAAGGATCTTATAATTCACTTGTTTCTCTTAAGAAGAAGAGGAAGAAGATTTTGCCTTAATATTTAGTCATATGAAACATAAAGTACATGTAAATAGAAAATGATAAAAACCCACAACAATGGTGAAAAGATAAATTTCTTTAATGAATTCTTGATGAGAATTCTACAATAATGGTAGGTTGATGTAATAAAAATAGAAATGAAATGAAATCAAACTTTACCTATAAAAACTGCAAATAGGTTTCCTTTGAAGAGGATGATTCTTGTCAAAGTAAGAGACTTGATGCTTCAAATCCCTTCATTTGAGGTGTTAAGGGGTAAAATGGAGATGAATGCATACATGTACAAACAAGATCAAAAACCTCTTCCATAATAACATTCAAGGACAAGATTGAGCTAAATCACAACCAAGGAGAAGGTGGACTCAACTATAGATCTTGTGCTCCTAATTTTCTATGGAAAGATGAGATTTAACCAAGCTTTTTACCAAATCCTAGGTTAAGTGCAAGTAAAACCCTAGTTATGAGATAATTAGCTTGTAATAGACAATCAACAATAGAAACCCAGAAACTAAAAGTGCAGAGATGATCAGTGAGATGTCAGAACTTGTTTCCCAGAAGCTGAAGTGTCGGACGACAAACTCGGTAACCGCCCAAGCCTAGAAGTGAGAATCTTCCAGAGGTCAAAACTAAGAATATGTTGCAAATGATGCTCAGAAACTAGATCCAGAACCTAGAAGCCTTGTAGACTAGGTTGCCAACCACCTAAGTCTTTTCGAAGAGGTATTCCAGAACTATTTTCGGATCCTAAAACCTTAATTCCTGCACTGCCTTCCTGTAGCTCCACTTTTCCCAAAACCTATACCTGTAACCTACACATAAGACAACAAGAGAGGGGTTTGGGGGTTGTAGTGTTTAGGGATTTGCCTTAGTCAAATCCTGGGTTAGCATTCAAGCTTTTCCAACACCGTTGTTAGAGAGAGAACGTACCCTTGCAGGATAGAGGCTAAAGATAATCCAAATGATGAAATGATACAAATGATTCAAATAGCAATGATGTCACTTTGGAGGTGAAGTCCTTAGGAGGATGAAGATCCTTCAACCCATAAGGAGATGGATGATGATGCTAAATCTGCAACAAACACATAAATACAAACACAAATCTGTAACAATAACACAATGAATTCCTTAAATGCTCTTTGCTCCGATATCATAAGTTTGCCATATCCATCTAGGTTCAAAATGAAATAAAAACTCACTTATATATGCTTTCCCACTAACATTCACGAAATTAAATCACAAAATCTGACAAAGAGGAACATTTTTAAAGGTCCGAGGCTAACATAACATTAATTTACCCCTACCAATCAAGGAGGACTTGGGTGGTTGGCGCCCAAGTCTAGGGGCCCAAATTAGGTCAGGGGCAAGTTAAATGAAGGGCCCAAGGTCTCAAATTCAAATGGGTGTCGGGCTCTTTTCTTCGGTATGATCAATTATAATGCATAATGAAGCAAATAGGACCTAGGAGCTAAACTAGGAGGTAAAAAGGCCTGTGTCCACTTTTTACTCCATAACATTTAGCCCCCACTTTAATGTGTGTATGATCTTATGATCCATACATGCATTAAAGTACAGTCAAAAGCACATCAAACACACCCTAAGTTTGAAGACTTTTTCTAGCCCCCGATCTTAGGCAAACATAAGAAAACACTTAGCAATCACATAAGACACAGTGAATACAGTAAGGAATTACACAACACACGGAGAAGATAGTGAAAGCACGCAATACACAAAGAAGACAGTCACACAAGACACAAAGAAGACATGAAGAGTTAAGCAATTACATATCTATATATATAATGCTAATTAAGCACATAGTGTGGGGGGCTAATCATCACACATCTTTAGACCATGCCACAAACATGCAAGATACACAAGGAAGACACATAAAACACACGAAAGATAATCAGAATACATGAGCGCCATATAGTATGTCATTAACACACTATACATCTTATACACAGCAAACACGGGTGATAGGGAAGAACTCATTGCTACTCCGCTATCTAACGCCAAACACACCTGATGGTTGAGCTACACTACCACAACTTCCAAAGACATGCTTAAGGGTGAATGACTCAAGATCCAACCCCACCTCACAATGAGGACTTTGCTTAAAAGGATGTGCACTAGCTCAAGAGATACACCATCCCACCTCACAATGAGGGATTTTGCTTAAAAGGACGCACACTAGCTCAAGAGATACACCATCCCACCTCGCGATGAGGGCTTTGTTTAAAAGGATGTGCACTAGTTCAAGAGATACACCATTCTGCCTCTTAGTGAGGGATTTTGCTTAAAAGGATGTGCACTAGCTCAAGAGATACGCCATCCTGCCTCATGATGAGGGCTTACAAACACGCTTTGTCAGTGTTCAAAATAATCAAGCAGTTACCATTATATATGCCCCCACCTTAAAGTGGTTGATCCTGCTTGCCGGTATCAAGCACATTAAGGTAAAGTGAAAACACGTAAGAGAACAAGAGCTTTCACAAAGCCCATGCCCCAAAGTGACATGTGCCATGATCGTTGAATGTTCCCACAAACACATCAATATCATTTGCTAAGATAATCAACAAGATATAAGCTTTGGTTAGAAAATCTTACTCTAAGATAACAACCAAATCAACTCATGAAAGCTATGTAGAAATCATATCACATAAAAGACCAAGGCTACACTTGTGGGTTCGAAACAAAGTATAGCCATGAGGTTATACTGTAGGTATCTCAAAACCAAGTTTAGCTATAAGGTGAGATACAAAATAATCCAAAGTGCATAGAAGCAGAATTAAATTATTGCAAAGGTTTGTTACAACAAATGTCACAATAAGAATCACAACATGGAAGGATTCTACTAATGAAGTGTCAGTAATATGTATCAACCCCATCTTCATATATGGACTAGGTCCATTTTTGCTTTCTTGCTGAAGGGACACACAATCCTTATCAGTATTTTGTTTGTTTTCATCATCCGTTGACTAGTAGAGCCACTGAAGAATTAAAAAAATAAAAATGAGAGAAGAGACAAGAGTTACTTGGGTTTACAACATGGGAAGATGCCCCCAAGACATTCTCCACAATGTTATGTCCCCAAGGCACAACACACAACAATAAAATAGAAGAGAGAAATAGAAGAATAGAGAAACAAATAGAAGAATGATCACAACATAGGCGGTCTCCTTGTATCCTTGACCTTACAAGAGTATCAAGGGTCATCCAAAGAGACCTAAAGAACATATAACACAACACGGGGTAACACAACACATAAGAGGAGGCCACACAAATGAGCAACTCAAAGAGGTGCAACATCAAAGGTTGCTAAAAAAAGGGTTAGAGATACTTACCTGTTACACAACCATACTAGCGGTTATCTTTGAGTAAATCATTTTCCTCCCAATCTTGAATGTTGGAAGAAAGAGGTATGTAAGGTACTATTTCCCAACTTGAATCATTGTCCTTTAACTCTTCAACCTTTAGCTCTTCCTTTGTTGATTCAATGTTAGTTGGTGGAATGTTTTCTTGTTGAGGTGTTGCTTGTCAAGCTAAGGTTTGTCTTTTCCTCCTCCTTTCTCTTGCTTGCCTATTCCTTCGTGTTTTATTAGTGATGTTTGCAAATGGATTCTCATGAGTTTCCATAGTCTGTGACATCTCCGAGGAGGAAGCCAATACAAAATTGATCTTTTTGGATAAACTACTTTGTTCTTTACGAGTAACTCCTAATTCTTGTAAGGATGACAGAGGAGGAACCTCAAAAAAGACTCCTTTACCTCTTGGTTGAGGGGGTTCATTCATCCCAGGCCAGTTTTCATTGTCTATTTGTTTGATAGGAGGTCCAACTAACTTTGTTATTAACTTTGCCTTGTATCATTAGTATGCCAGAAAGAAGTGATCTTCTCTTGGTTGAGAAGGTTCAGTAGGCTGTGGCCAAAAGTAGTCTAGGTTGAAGTTTCCACGAGTAACCATAGGTTTCCATCCACTATGGTGGACAACATGCACTCTACCTTGGCGAGGAAATTTTAGACATTTATGAATTGTAGAGGGGACCGCTTTCATGGACTTGAGCCATGGATGTCCTAGTTTCACACAAAATAGGTTGGAAGTAGGAATGATGTCAAATGATTGTTCCAAGGCTTTCTCAACTACTTTAATTAGTAATTTAATATTCCCCATTGCTGGGAGGAAATCTCCATTATATGTCTTAACCATCATATGTGTGGGTGTATAAGATTCCTGTATCAAATCATGCATGTAGAGGAACTCTTCGGTTATCACATTTGTTATACAATTAGGATCGATAAGGACCCCTATTGTAGGATATCCACTTATATGTGTAGTAATGTAAAGAGGTCCCTTAATGTATCCAATTATTTTGTCATGTGGTGTAATGGTTATTTCAGGTTCAGGAGTCTTCCTCTTCCTATAAACTCGAGGAGGGATTATACCACCCTTATTTTGGTGAGAGGCCATGTATGCAAGACTATTTCACACCAAAGCACCAATTAGAGGAAATCAAGTTTTTGGAAATAAAAAACACACAAATTTCACTACAAACAAAGTAAATATGATGTGAATAGTGCTTCACAACAAGGCAATATGAATGAATGAAAGTTTGCTCAAATAGTTGTGAAGAAAGTGTGTAAAACCCTTAATGTTGAAATACACACTGTGTAATTGCAAATTTTGAAATGTGAATCCAAGGATGCATAATGAAACAAAACTAAAACTCAAAATCAGATTTGAATGAGTGTTTAAAGGAGCGGCAAAATCTAAAATAAGATTTTGACTACCAACCCTAGCTTTTGCAAAAAACTAGGTTACATGAAAAATGCAAGCTTTCAACAAAACCCTATCAAATGAGATATGAAAATGCAAGATATGATATCATTAAATGATTTATTGTTATAATTTGTTTCAGATCTGATGTAAAAATCAGAAAATCAAATGTTTCCAATGATATGTGATGAAAATAATGCCAAACTATGCCTTTATGCAAGCCTAAAATGCTTATTTTTTTCAATTTTTTCAGATGTATGCAAGATATTCCAATGAAGAATGATAAAAATGATATGAATTAATGCAAGGAATAATTTAAATACTCAACAAGATGCAAATTCTTTTGCTATGGGTTCACCAAAATGTTAAGGGGTAAAAGGGAGATGAATGCATGCATGTACAAACAAGATCAAAACCCTCTTCCACAATAACATTCAAGGACAAGATTGAGCTAAATCACAACCAAGGAGAAGGTGGACTTAGCTATAGATCTTGTGCTCTTGATTTGCTATGGAAAGATGAGATTTAACCAAGCTTTTTACCAAACCCTAGGTTAAGTGCAAGTAAAACCCTAGTTATGAGATAATTAACTTGTAACAGACGATCGACAACAGAAACCTAGAAACTAAAAGTGCAGAGATGATCAGAGAGATGTTGAAACTTGTCTCTCGAAAGCTGAAGTGTTGGAGGACAAATTTGGTAACCGCCCAAGTCCATAAGTGAGAATCTTCTAGAGGTCAAAACTAAGAATATGCTGCAAATGATGCTCAGAAACCAGATCTAGAACCTGGAAGCCCTATAAACTAGGGTGCCAACCATCCAATTCTTTTTGAAGAGGTATTTTGGAACTATTTTTCAGATCTTGGAACCTTAATTCTTGCACTACCTTCTTGTAGCTCCACTTTTCCCAAAACCTATACTTGTAACCTACATACAAGATGACAAGAGAGGGGTTTGGGGTTTGTGTTTAGGGATTTGCCTCAATCAAATCTCAGGCTAGCATTCAAGCTTTCCCAACACCATTGTTAGAGAGAGCATGCCCTTGTAGGATAGAGGCTAAAAATAATCCAAATGATGAAACAATTCAAATGACTCAAATAGCAATGATGTCACCTCAGAGGTGAAGTCCTTAGGAGGATGAAGATGCTTCAACTCATAAGGAGATGGATGGTAATGCCAAATCTACAACAAACACACAAATACAAACAGAAATCTACAACAATAACACAATGAATTCCTTGAATGCTCTTTGCTCCAATATCATAAGTTTGCCATATCCATCTAGGTTCAAAATGAAACCAAAAACTCACTTATATATGTTTCCTACTAACATTCATGAAATTAAATCACAAAATCCCACAAAGAGGAACATTTTTAAAGGTGGGTTGACATAGTATTAATTCACCCTGACCAATCAGGGAGGACTTGGGCGGTTGGCACCCAAGTCCAGGGGCCCAATTTAGGTTAGGGGTAAGTTAAATGAAGGGCCCAAGGTCCCAAATTCATATGGGTGTCAGGCTCTTTTCTTCGAGATGATCAATTATATGCACAATGAAGTAAATAGGACCTAGGAGCTAAACTAGGAGGTTAAAATACCCGTGTCCACTTTTTACTCCATAACAGGAGGAAGAACCAAAAAATGGAAGTAAATCCCCACAATATATTGTAGAATAAAGTGCTGGAAATGCTAAAAGTATAATGTGAATAGAGAATTTACAAAGAGAATGTAGGAATGCCTTTACCAGAAATCTAGAAGGATAAAGTGAGCTTAGACACTCTTTGAAAAAACTAAGTATGCAAAAAAATGATCATTAGTTGAAGAAAAAACTTAGTTCTATGATTTTAAAGAGAAGGGACGAGGAAGATTTAAAATGGAAGAATGCAATTGGAGGAATTTTTTGTGCAAACAAGGGACCAATAGGAAATGTCCTCAAGAAGTTGCATTAATGCATCGAGGCAACAAATAGTTTTAAAATTCATCATAATTTATTTTTGTGGATTTTCTTATCTTTTTTTATTATTTTTTGATATGAGGACACAAAAATGGTCATGTTCATGCAAATGCAATCATGTCAAAGTCTCTAGTTTTAGATTTTGGGGAATGTGATTGAAAATGTGCAAAATGATAGATGTTAGAAAACACTTGAGATTTTGTAAGACCATAAATTTTAACACAATTTGGAACTTCTTGGATTGGGTATTGGCTAATGCATTGGCTAAATATGACTTGATACATGCTACATAAGGAGACACTAAAATGAGTAAAAACTATAATATGGAAATTGTATAGGGTATGCGATTTCTACCATTACAGATTCTTCCTAATGTACTCTAGCCTCCAAAGCCTCCATTTTACTCAACAATTATTTTTTTGAATCTCTCCTTGGTCCTCTTCTATATCTCCTAATCTCATTAACAATAAGTCCTCTTTGGATCATGTTTTCTTGCCCAACTCTCTCTTATTGGAAGATGTTGTCGACACACATTTTACCAACTTAGTAGGATATAAACCCAATTTGATACCAACTAATGCAATCAAGGATTAAGGGTCAAGATAATGATAATCTTATTCTTGTAGCAAAAAACTATCTTCATTGTAAATGATGTAAAACATATAATTTAAGATGTTTTTTCTCTTTTAAAAGTGTATAAATGAACTTGAAACAAAACAAAAGGCATTTGCCAAAATCAAAGATGATACTTTGATGGTCTCCAAGCATACATTCATCAAAATAACCATGGAAACTTAACCCAACTCCCCATACAAGATAGGCAATGTAGAACTTCCATTTAGGCATTTTGCCAAACATTTAACTTGAATTGGGATGATTAAAATCTAACCACAAATAAATTTCTATTCTAAATTAAAAGGTGATTCTATAATAAAATAAAAATTGTAGATATCCTAAGGAATGGCGCGACAGTTTACAGAGTGACAAAATTCAAAGTGGCGATATGCATAGTTGGAGGGAAGCACCGAGGAGCGAAGATTTGTGCGAAGGATCCCTTGAAAGGAGAATGGGTAGGTCAGATACCAAGAGAACTGGGACAGAAGGGTCGGTGCTGGCCAAAACGTTTTGCACCAGGAAGAAGAACCCTGGAGAAGGCATGGTGATTGGGTTCCCCAGGGAAGGCGGTGACAACAAAATGGAGGTTTTCGTCGAACAAGGCAGTGGAACCAAATACAGCACGATATTACTCAACAAAGAAACCCTAATGTGCATTGGAGGGGAGGGAGAAACCCTAGAGGAGTCGTCCAGCGAAGGGACTTTCAGAGGCAAAATCTGCAACCCAGAAATCAAATACCTAGAAGGAGGGAAGAAGACAGAGAGGAAGAATTGATAATAACCCTCAGCACAAACTAGATTCAGGACCAAGTCTCGAAACTGGAAGACACAACATTAATAATTAAATGGCACGGGAAGAACTTAAATTGGCAAAGTTTGGAAACTTGGTGGTATGGCAAATGGGGGAAGGATCTGGAATTTAAGAGGTTGGAGAATGAATTTTTTGTGGTCATTTGCCCCATGGTGGCCATTCGGGGGCAAATAGAGGAAGGGGTCTAGATTCTGGATGGCTGCAGCTTTTACATTTGCCGTTGGAAGGCTGGGTTTGATCCAATATCGCACCGAATTGAAAAAATTCAAGACTGGTATATCATGCCCAATCTTCCCCTGGAATATTGGGATCCTAGGATCTTGGAAGAAATTGGAAATGGCATAGGTACCTTTTTATGCGCTAAAGAAATATCCAACCTAGAAGGGTCTGGCACGTTTGTTAGGTTAGGCATCGAGAACAATCCAACTCGAAGAACCCGTAGAGAAATCAAGATTTCATCAGGATTAGGAATGTGGACGCAGAGCTTGATCCTCAACCCCCTCTCCATAGACACATTAGTCAAAATTCTTGGGTGGAAAAGTGAGAATCTTCCAGGAGAATGCTCGGAGCAATCTTCAAACAAACAATCTATACCTTTCATGGAGAAGGATCAAATCTTTGATGAAGAAGGCCTTCCTCCTCCTCCTAAAGCAATACCACAAGCTGAATCTAAATTAGGGCAGAGTCTGGAAGACAACCAGAGTATCAAATCCATAGATCAACAACTGTCGCATGTTATAGAGATGATTGGCAATAAGGTGAGTAAGGAAGATTTGGATTCTCTTATAAACGTGGGTAATGAACTGGTCGATCTTGCCAATGCAGCTAAGAAAGGTGAGATCGACATTGATAACTTTGAAGATGAAGATTGGTTAGTAGAACATGAGTTAGAGCTGATGGGAAATGAAGCCTTTTTGGATGAAGGGGGCAAAATCTTGAATGCTTCTATTCCAAAACCTGCAGAACAAGGGACGCTCAGGCTGAGAACTAAGGAACCAATTAAAACATCGCCAGATGTGGAGAACATAGAGGAAAAGGAAGAATTTCAAACAAGGAAAAGTTAAAATGGGATGGGGAAGCATCAGGCCAATTAAAAATTGAAACATTGTTGAAAGTAGGGAAGGGAGATCCCCTTCCTGAACAACAATGAAAATCATTACCTGGAACGTTAGGGGCTTAAATGCCCCTAACAAAAGATGCCTGCTTTGGTAGCATCTGAATGCTCAGCAACCAGACATATGTCTAATTCAGGAATCAAAACTAGGGGAACAAGAAAGAATAAACCTAGGTCTAAAAATGAAGAGCTGGAAAATGTGTGGAGTCAACTCAGCAGGAGCCTCAGGAGGATTGCTAACTTTATGGAAACCTCAATCGGTTCTGGTCAAAGAAGTGGCCTCAAGCAATTATTGGCAAGCCTGTAAGGTAAGGAGTCTAGCCTCGAATCTAAGTTTCTTGTTGATAAATGTTTATGGGCTTAATAATCACATTCAAAAAAGAACTTTATGGAATGCATTGGACATACTCTGCAAGCGCCCGAAAGATGAGGTCTGCATTATAGGTGGGGATTTCAATGCTATCCTATTAGGTGCAGATAAGAAAGGGGGAGTAGGAAGGAATCTTCAGTCTCAGCTTGACTTTGAAAATTTTGTGGAAAGGAATGAGCTCTGTGACATCTAGATGGGGGGTGGGCAGTATACTTGGACTAACAGAAGGATGGGGTTCTGCAACATAGCCGAGAAGTTGGATAGATTCCTGGTTAAAGGCAATCTCAATAGATTTCCCTTCACCCTTGATAGTCAGCTGCTACCTTTACCAGGGTCAGATAATTACCCAGTTTGTTTAGAAATCAAGGGCGAAAGGGGCCCAATAAGAAGCCCTTTCAAGTTTGAAAATATGTGGTTTAAGCATAAGGATTTCTTTGATTTGATCAAACAATGGTGGAATACGACACAACCAGACGGAACCAAAATGTTTTGCATTGCAGTCAAGCTGAAAGTAATCAAGCATAATCTAAAATTATGGAATAAAAATAACTTCAAAAATATATTGTAGAAAAGAAACAGTATGAATCAAAGTTGAAAGTCCTCTCAGAGAGGATTATCAGAGATGGAATGGATAATCAAAGTTACTTAGAGGAGAAAGCTTTGATGGCAAAACTAAATGATATTCTCTCCAAGGAAGAAATATTTTGGAGACAAAAGTCACGGGAAGTCTGGCTATCTGTAGAAGATAGAAACACAAAATATTTCCATAATGTAACAAAAGCAAGGAGAGAGGCAAACAAAATTACAAGGGTAAGGGATAAAGATGGCCAAATTCTGGAGGACGTGGAAGAGGTCAAACAAGCTGTGGTGGTTCATTTTCAGAACCTGTTAAACAAAGAGGAAGGCTCCAACCTCTCAGCCCAAAACGAGCTAGTGGGCAACATTCCCAAGTTGGTAATAGATGCTCAGATCGATATGCTAAACAAAAAATTCTCAAAAGATGAAGTTAAGACTGCACTCTTCCAACTCCACCCAGACAAGACACCAGGCCCAGATGGCTTCCCAGCAGGGTTCTTCCAAAAATGTTGGGACATAATCAGGAAAGACATAATGGAGGCTTTAGAGGAATCCAAGACATCTGGACAGCTTTTAAAGGAAATTAACAACACCTTTTTAGCTTTAGTCCCAAAGAAAGAAAAGCCAAAACTTCTGGATGATTTTAGGCCCATTCCTCTCTGTAACACCCTTTATAAAATTTTAGCCAAAACAATGGCCAACAGGTTAAAAAGACTTCTTCCAGATTTGATCTCAGAAGAATAGACGGGGTTCGTCACAAATATATCTATCCTAGACGGGGTAATAATAGCCCAGGAGGCCATTCATTCAATTCAAACCTTGAGAAAGCAAGCTTTGCTAATAAAAATAGACATAAAAAAGGCATATGATCATGTTAACTGGCAGTTTTTGTTTAAAGTGTTGGAAGGGTTTGGCTTCAATAAGATTTGGCTAGATTGGATTTTCTCATGGATTGCAAGCCCAAGATTCTCAATCCTGGTGAATGGTTCTCCTAAAGGTTTCTTCAATGTCTCACGTGGGCTAAGACAGGGAGATCCAATATCCCCCTTTCTTTTTATACTAATGGTTGAAGCTCTCGGAATATCAATATCCAGAGCCTGGGATTTAAGGGAGATTGTTGGCATCCAAGTCACAAGTGGGGTCCCGAACATCACCCACCAGCAATTTGCTAATGACACCATGTTGTTTGGGGAAGCCCATACCAGAGAGGCCCATAGATTCAAGTCAATTCTCCAAAAATATACAACAGCTTCAGGACAAGAGGTCAGCCAGGAAAAATCAGAGGTTTTTTTCTTCAACACAGCAGCGAGAACGGAAGGTCAGATTTTGAGAATCCTTGGCTTCAAGAAAGGATCTCTTCCCTGTAAATATTTGGGGATTCCATTGGATAAAGGTCTCCATCTGAGCAACACTTGGAACAGTTTAGTGGAGAAAGTTAGAATGAAGGTAGCTTCTTGGAAAAATAATTGTCTTTCTTGGGCGGGTAGGCTTACAAAACTCAAATCAGTAATCTCTGCCCTACCGACTTACTTAATGTCATGCCTCCCTTTGGCAAGAACAATAAGCAAAGCGCTGAATAAGAAGATGAAGACCTTTTTCTGGAAAGGGTCGTTAGAACAATTTAAGTTCCCGCTAATCAAATGGAAGCAAATTTGTGAATCTAAACAAAATAATGGAATGGGATTAAAAAATCTATTGCTTCAAAACAATGCCCTTGGAGCCAAATTGGTGTGGACAATCTTTTCTAGCCAAGAACTTAAATGGGTAAGAATCGTCCGTGCCAAATATTTGGATGTAGAGGCAGACAACATTTTCACTTCAAGGGAGCTACCCGCCGGCTCCAGAATCTGGAATTTCATCCGCAGTTGTAGAAACCTCATCTCCGACCATCTTTCTTGGGAAATCAGGAGTGGGGACCTAGCAAATTTTTGGGATGACTCACGGCAAGGTTTTTCTAAACTAGCCGATAGAGAGGATCTGGCAAATGTCAAAATTATTACAAAACAGGCATGGGGGGATAAGGTAAGAGATTATTTAACTCTATTTTTTCACAATGGTTTGCTCACAGCCAAATGGAGGAGTCCTATCAATCTCGGTTTAAGTCAGGCAGAAATAGGAATTTTTGACAGGGTTCTAGGGGAAAGGCAGATCAGCTACAGGCAAGGCTAGGATTTGCTTCGATGGACGGGGTCTCCTAACGGAGTCTATAGTGTCAAAGACGGTTATAAAAAACTTTCGGAAAGCCATGAGGAAGCTTTTGTAACCCCAAGGGATTTGTGTTGGAACCCTAATTGTCTTCCAAAGGCAGGGGTGTTCCTTTGGATAGCTTCACAAGGTAGAGCCCTAATTGCTGATCGACTGGCCAAACTTGAAATTCAGGGACCCTCGAGATGTTGTTTGTGCAGAGAAGCCTCAGAAGATGGTGATCATCTTTTCCTAAACTGCCCTTTCTCCAATCAATGCTGGATTTGGCTAATGAATAAACTTCTTTGGAAATTTGCAATACCAAAGGATCTATTAGAATGGCTCATGAGCTGGCCAAGTGTGAACAAAAAAGTAGCATATCACAAACTATGGTCCATTAGCCCCTCACTGTTGATCTGGGAGCTCTGGAAAGAGAGAAATAGGAGACTCTTTCAGGATAGAGAAATGTCTCTTCTCTCATTCCTCAATAAATTGGAAAGTAGTATAGTCGAAGTCTTCAATTCCAAAGTGAGTGAAGTGAAACCCTCACAATAGTTTTTCATAGTGTGGGATGCATCGATAAAACAAGGTTGGCTGGGTCTTAAAATGCCACCTATCAATATGGAAGGTGGTCAACAAATAGCTCTAAAAAGGAAACTCTCCAAATGGTCCCCATCAGAACATGGTTGGCACAAACTAAATTTTGATGGAGTGTCATGAGGGAACCCTGGCAGATCAGGAGCTGGGTGCATCATCAGAAATTGGGATTGTAAAACAGTGGGCAGCTTGGCTGAGTCACTGCCAGATGGTACAAACAATGAAGCGGAGTTGGAAGCTTTAATCTTAGGCTTAGGGCTTTGCCATGATCTTAAGCTTAGGAAAGTGGCCATTGAGGGAGACTCCCTGGTGGTAATCAATGGTCTTCGATCGAGGAGATTGTTGAACTGGAAATTGGTTGCAAAATTAGAAATAGCTCTGTCTCTAATGGATCGGTTCGAGATGACAACAATTAATCACGTCTTCAGAGAGGCCAACTTAGAAGCAGACTCTCTTTCAAACCAGGGGCCGGATGGAGTAAGAGCTAAATTTTTAAATTCCTTCAAATAAATGGGTTGGGTACTAGGGTGGTTGGGTGGGCACCCAATCCACGAACTCCTGGATGGGTCGATTCCATAAGCTAGCATTATGGCAAATCAATCCCTGCGCGAATGAGTTCGGATTGACCAGTCACACGCTTCAAATCTAAGGGCGGATCCTACTCTCCCTCTCCCCGCTTTGAAATGATTGAATACAGCGAATGGTGTCTGTCAAAGAAGCATCCAGATGGTTATTCTTTCCTTTATCATCTACAATTGCCTGATTCGATCAGACAAAGTTTGCTGTGGCATTGGTAGAGTGGCATAATGGCTGGAGGCTTTGGCTTCATAGCTAAGATTTCAGTTTATGGTCTAGTAAATTTGGGTATGGCGACCCCTGTCCAACTGGAGAGCACTGTCCGTTAGATGGCTTTCAAAGGAGCCATTACAGACCAAAGACTCAAGCAGATCCTGCGGAGGCATGACGGTCTGATAATCCCGACGGTGAAGATTGTTTTGGGGAAAGCTTTCCTATCGGCCGATGACTTTTATAGGGTCGATACTCACGTTTCCTCTAGGTTTCTAGCCTCCATCCTGGATGCAGGTGTATCGACAGAAGCAACGAAAGGATTGATGATGAAACTCTTCAAACCAGAACTTCTCGGTGGCCTCAATCACACTCTTGGAGCAGTCATTCAGGGGGCTGGAATCCCCCGCCCAAAAGATATCCTGGCCCAGAAGGACCCTCTGGAGGTGCTGAAGATTTTTCCCCTCATTCTTGACCTTAAAGGGATGGCTCTGATTGAGCACCAGGAATGAGTGATTCAGGTCTATGGTTATCTTCACAATATGCTAATTGAGGGCGGGGACTCTGGGGAGAAGGATTGGGAAGGCAAGCTCCAATCAATGGCAATGGAGCTTGACCTTCTCTAAGAGCCCGATCTTTGATATACTAGGTTCCTTATAGTAAGTATCACCAGGGAAATTGCATATGGCTAAGTCCCTGTCTCCAGTAAGCTGAAAGGGCAATTTTGAGTATATACTATGATAGGTCCTTTTGGAATCTGCTTTGGTAATCAGTTTTTTGAAGGTCTGCAGGTAAACAACTTATAGGCACCTGCATGTAAATTTCCACTCCAGATCTATACAAATCAACATATTTACGAATCAAAAAAAAAAAATTGTAGATATCCTCATTTCAACCCTTAGAATCCTTTGAACTCTCGATCCTTCATTAATTAATATTATCTAGAATGTTTACATTAATGAATTAATGCCAAAAGGAAATATGAATAAATGGAGAGTTGATCACCAGTTTTTATGTTGGCGATTACTGTTATAGTAGATGATGCTAATACCCATGAGTTGGAAAAATGGTTAAGATAACTTGTGATCTTGCAAAGGAGGTCAAACCCCCAATTTTTATCCTTTTGACTCAATGATAGTCAATAGTATAGGTGTGTGCATTTAGAAAATATGACTATGGTTAGCACAAGATAAAATAGAAGTGGTCTACGATATATCCTTTTGGAAACAAGAGAAATGGAATTCTATGGTAAAGTGCCATGTTGGTTCTCAAATTAACAGTATGCAAAACCCTAAAAGGATGCCAAGATTTATGGTTAGGTTATGCAACCAATTTGGCCAATTGACAGAATCAACCAAGATGGTTGGGATTCCCTGCACTTTAGGCTCTGCTTCACCTAGGTGGGTATTACCTTAAGTTCACCAATGATTAATTACTCCTCAAATTTGTTGGTGACTTGTGAGCAGATTATGTGTTTAATGAAATTTTATCAATTAAATCATCCAATTTAACCTAATTTAGATTGGCATATGATTTGAATATGTTATTTTTTTTGTTCTACCACTATTCCTACTCCTACAAATAGAAAATTAAATTTGGATTTCTGAATCTAATACAAGGAAATGATTTTGGAAAAGAATTGATAGGTACCTTTTTCTCAACAGGGCAAATGGAGTCTAATCATAGATAGATTTGTGCTTTCTATCTAGAAACAACTCGAATTACTTGGCATAGAATTGTCTATGACTGGCATAAACATGCAAGATAGTTTCTATTTGGCTCTACTTAGTTATCCAAATTGGATCCTCCAAATTATAGTGATCTATTCAATGGAATTTAATTCCTACTTGAAGAAACCCTATTAGATAAATCACCCAAAACATGAAATATGCTTTGAAAAACTAGACATATACTTGATATGCTAATTCAAATAACAAGGAGAAAGCAAAAATGGAGACAACCAGATAAAATATAACAAGAACATTCGACAAGCAATTAAGAACTAGCTATCCGACAGTAGGGAAATATAGTTTGCTTTTATTGATATGCTTTAGAGAACAGGCCTTACAATGTCTCTTTCCAAAATCAATTTCCTAGAGAGAGATCCCCCAGGTCTTGGTTTCCTTCTTACATGGACAAAGGAAGCAACAAGCTTTAGACCTTTTCTGTTTCCCACCCCCTCTCATTACACTTTACATTATCTCCTTGCAAATAAAAATATTTGACTTCACCTCCTTTGTTTTTCGCATCCCCACAAATTTTTTTTGCAAATAATACATTGTTCATATTATTTACCATCAATTTCACTTATACTTTTGCCCAATAAATATATCACTTAGGTAATAATAATTATCCGCCCCACATTTTTATTTTCACTCAACCTTGTGGGTGGAAATATTTTGCAATTTTCCATGAAAATATTTGTAATTGCAAATTACACCATTTATATTCCCCAAAATGAATTTTTCATTTGCCCATGCATAAAAATTCACCATATTATTTTACTTTATTACTTATACTTTCACCTGCAAATATTTTGAGATTAATAAATTTGACTTTGACAGGGGTGTGGGAACTTTAAAACATTCACCATATTAAAAAATTTTATTATCCTTTATTTCACCGCGATACCACACCAAAATGTCTTGATGTTTGCGGGAACACAGGGAATATTATGAGTTTACCTGTCATCCTACAAAATGTTTAGGTTTTACTTGCGGGATAGTGGGAAAGATATTCATTTCACCTGCAACACCACACACCCTGTTATTGACTTCTACGGTAATGCAGGGAGCGAAGATCCTGGAGTATTTGTAATAGCATCAAGTACTCCTCTGACTTTCAACTATGTCCAACTGCACCTGAGAGACCACGAATTCTCTAGAATTGTAATGAACCACAAGTGTTCTTAATTAAGATCATTTAGCAGCAGCTTCAGGATTCCTAAGGAGAAGCTTGGAAACAAAATACCCTGCAATGGACCATGTCTGATAAAGGTGTGCTTGCTTGCCTATGAAACATACTCTTTTTGTATCATAATACTCTGGCCACCTATCTCTTGATAATCGCTTCTCTGTAACTCCCACTACCATCCTCACCAGTTCTAGCTGATTCATTTTAATACAAGCTACTGTAAGTTGCCATAGCAATGTGGACCAAGCTCCTCCGTTGTAATATGATCAAAGCATGTTTTTGGGATCACTACCTATGATGACCTGCCATTCTTGGCCTTCAAGACCTAGATAGCATATTTTAAATGGCATGTCTAAAACTAAATCATTCCACTTTGCTTCAACAAAATCTAATACATCTCATTGTTCTCGAGTAGAGAGATTGCTTATTATAGACCAAAAATTCCTAAGAGAGAAAAAAGTGAAAGTCTATTAGGGATTGCATGTAGAAGATATCAATTAAATGCAAATAAAGATTAAACAGAGGAATGAAAATACACATAAATAATAACAGTGAGAGACAAGTTTTTAACATGGTTCACCCAAACCTGGGCTACATCCACCAACAAAGAGTCTAATATTATTATCCAATAAATCAAACTGATTACAACTAGCAATCCTTGCAACTCAATATTGCTGCAAAATGCTACAATACATCAACCAGAAACCTTAACCCTTAGCTGCTTTTATCAAGCCTTATGCTGGTTACAAAAAATAGGGGATTTTTTTTATGGCGGCCAATATAAAAAAATAACTCCTGATGCCTTTATAAAATAACAGGCAATTTTTGCTTTGGGGGCGCTGCCCCCAACAACCCCTGTTGGGGGCGTTGCCCCTAGACCCCCACCGTGGGCTCCACCTTTGGCCCCCGCCGGGGGGATAAGCCCCCCGGGCCCCGTAGGAGGGGATCTGCCCCCCTGCACTCCCTCGTTAAATAATTTGGGGGGAAACCGTGCTGATAAAAAGTGGGGAAAATTTAACCTTCGAGTCTGATTAGGCTCCATATAACAACAAAGTCCATATGAGTAGGCTGTAAATTGCCAAAAAAATAGACCCCTCGATCATGCATTCACTCAACCAGCCAAGGAGAGACTCAATCAGGTTAAATGTTGAACTTAATAATAACAATCGTATGAGTACTCTCAAAGCAGAGTAAAATAGTGCTTGAATCTCCAAAGGATGACCATGGATTCCTATTTGACGGTCAATCATGCATGATCCATTTGTAACCAATAAGGTAGGAAACATACCAAACCCATCAGCAAGATAACTTCAAAATCATTTTGATTCCTATTTAGACATCTATTTTCTCCTGAATAGAAAGATCTCCTGAAGACTTGCCATATGCTTTGATAAGAATAATCGGCCACAATCCAGAGTCCATAGGGGCAACACGACCTATTGCCGCCTCTCCAAAGTTAGGGTCCAGTATATCTTCAGTGGCAGTGTCATCCCCATCACGGGGTACAATACACACTTTGGAGCTTGCTCGATCAACCCAAATTGCTAGAACCTCTTCGAGACCATCTATATAAGGGTGGACATATTCCATTTTAAAACCCAGATCATCCTGAGGATTGAAAAGATTGTTTGATGTCACTGCCAAAAATAGACCTATTTAGGCCTTTCAAATTCTGGTGCTCACATGTAACACTTCTACCTGGTTGAATTAAAGCTAGATGTGGTCGTCCCCCACTTCCAGGTACAATGCTCCATTCTGTACTGACTTCGACTGTCTTCTGTTCAAGTTCTTTAAGCTTCACATCAACACGAAGTAATAGTGGACTACCACATTTACATGCAACCACCTTATTTGGGTAGTGTGGACTCTTGAAAATGAGGCATATGCTCCTTCAAGATGACTCATAACCTCCATACCCAACTGTGGTCACAGACATGACTGAGAGGTAAAAGGCATCTGCCCATTTCAGTTTCTCAATTATGTGTGCAATAATACTTCAAATTGCAATGCACAAGATCATAATCCCAAGAGCAAGACCAAACATTATACTTTTAGCATTTGTAATGTCATGGGGGGGGCTCCACAACATTGAGTAGAAAAGTCTCCCAATTGTGCACATTGTTACAATGGAAAAATACAGGGCATCAACTATGGTGTTTGTTTTTATCCCAAAGAATTTGTCCTGGCTTATCTTGGCCATGGTAGGGGGAACAAGAAGAAAATTGGAATGAGAAAAGTGTTTCTAAACTCTGTTATAAACCTCACCAACAACAATAATTGTGTGACACATGTCGGGTCCCCTTGTGGGCTTGACTAAACTTTTTTTCATTTTGAAACAAGTTTCATCCTCAATTGACCTGCGACTACCTCTATATGCCTCTGAGGTGAAAAAATGAAGTGGGTTGTCACCAGAATTTGTTTTTTGACATCTTTGCACTGTGACCAAAACAAGTCAAATAGCCTCCAAAATTGCCCTGGAAAACTAATCAAACATTCTCCTAGCACCATGAAAATGTATAGACATGTTGTCTGATGATATGAGAGCATGATCCTAAAAAGGATTTGCATGACACCATCCAGATTGCAAGATATTAACATTCAAAGTGGCTCACTTAGCCTTTTCTTAAACTGCACTTGTCAAAAACCAACTAGGGCTCACCAAGTCACCACCTTGAAAAAATACTAAATCTCCTCCCAGGAAGCTGCCACTGGAGAGACTAGTTCATTTAGGTCCATTGAACATGTGTTCAAGAGGGATTTTCACCAATCCACTTCCTTCACAAAATATTAAAGGTCAAAGATGACCCCCCTGAAACATTCTGGAAATGCAGATATCAAAATATGATAGATTGCATTTGCTTTTGATTTTAACAATATCAAACTTGATCCCGAGGCTCTGAAACTGGACTAGGGAGCATATGAATGTTAGGGGAATGCTGAATATCAATCCATCTATCATGATGATCTCTCAGTTGTAAAATACCAATCTAAACAGGAGGCTACTTTGTAGGCCTGAGAATATGCAAACAACAAAACAATCCCAGAACCCTCCAACTTGGTGTTTCAAAACCATATCAAATCTGATCATAGGAAGCTGAAATCAAACATACATGCTTACATATGAAAAACAAATAGATTCACTAAGTGATTTGACATAAAAGTGAACATGATTCAAATTGTGATCCTCCAAAGTAGGCTACTGGGGCAGATTTCACAAGTGCATTTATGAGTGTTGCCATCAATTTTTTCATCATGGGCACTTCAAATTTAGCCAAAATTTGAAGGTGCCAACATGCCAAATGCATGCAATTAAAGGTATTGTAATAAAACTTGTAAATGTAAATGGTACTATGTACAAGATAAATTTTGTTGAATGTAATAATATAAGGAGAATGAAATGAAGGTGGTTCTAAGTTATTCATAATGGTTGTATCTTAACCAACATTCCATATTAAGGGGTGCTTTGAGAAAAACTAGGGTTTAATTGAAACGCTCCATAGTTTTTTGTTGGAGCCCTAGTATTCTTTCCCTAAACTGGTGCATAGTTTCATTGTCTTGTACAAAATCTATTTGTTTTTGCCAGCTTGGTGTAGCCTTTAGATTAAAGATTTTTATTTCAGTGCTTTGTGAGTCTGGGGTTGTAGAATTGGGAAAAGTCTTTTTTTTATTTCTTTTTTAAATTCATATTTGGGCGGGAGAAATCCCACCCAAATTAGGAATCTGATAATCTTACAGGATTTAATGTGTGCAAAAAATGAAGTCTTGCGTGGCTTCTCCAGATTGAGCATTTATGGCTCAGTCGGCATAGAGTAATGGGGAATAAAGGGTAGAATGGAAGGAGTTAATAGAGGAGTGTGTGGTGATAAGGATGAGAGAAGGAAATCATATTGTGAAGTAATTGCGACAGAAGATGCTGCGCCTCCGCCAGAAAATGGGCGGTTCCAAGTTATTAGTAGAGACCCTGTCATCGGAGCCTACAGTGGATTCTTTACCAGAGGAGGTTGTGAGGAGGCGAGAAGAGCAGAAACTGTGGGTAATTTTTTTTCCCCTTCTCTTAGTCTTACATTAGTACTAAATGATGAAATGCTTTCTGCCATTGAAAGGGAGGAAACAAGACTAAAAAACATAGACATCTTTATGGTCTGTCTTGATCTTGATAAGCTTTTGTTAAGGGCTTGTTTTTATGGTTGGCTTGCATCTGTGTGGGAAAGAAAAATGGGTATACAAATTAGTTTTTTCAGAATGATACAAAAAGGGTTGTTGGTTATCTTTTTTTTTAAGTCTCATAAAATGCAAAAAAAGGCATTAAAGAGACATTTTTGGAATGTTGGCTAGATAATGTTTAAGGTGCACCCCTAGAACCCTGTTAGCTCTAAGGAAGAAAGTTGTTTTGCTCTATACCTAAATGGTTTGAGGTTAAAGACGTACCTAAGAAGTTATGACACTTTATTTTGCAAATGGTAAGCCGTATGGGTGAAATTTTAAGGGTGGAAGAAGCAAAGGTCACCCTGCCTCACATGGACGTGAGGGTTTTGATCTCCATAAAACCTGGGGCTTTTATTCCTAAGTGGATAGATATAGAAGGATTAGGGAAGCTAGCCCAGTGCAATATTATAGGTTTGGGAGGGCTTAATGCTTGTTTCCTCTGTAAATGTGATGGTCACAAAAAAAAATCTTGCCCTATCCTTAATAAAAATAGAAAGAGGCCCGAGGAATATCAGGTGAATCCCTCTATATCCAGAAATGAAAATTTGGCTTCTGTCAGGAGAAATAGCCTAAAACCGAAAATGGATAACTCTGCTCCTGGTGAGCTTGTTGATAATGATGGCCCTGTGAAGGTTGTCGACATTGTAGTCAATGACAGAGTAGGAGAAGATATTGATATTTTTGTTGTACAAAGAAAACTCAGTGAAATGAGTCTCGAGGAGGGGGAAGTTGTAGGTGAGCAAGGGATAGATGAAGTAGTTTTCTCATCTCCCATGGTGGAGATGCGGGTGTCTCCTTCCTATACAAAAGAGATTATTAGTCAGAGGATGGTTAGTGTTGACTCTGTAGTGACAGGCATGCCTGAACCTAACCCTATCTCAAATGAAGCTACCCTCCCACATTCGACTTGTCAGGTAGAAGATAAATGTTTAAATGTCTCTCCTCATGTATTGCATAAAGATAATATATTTGATGAAACCTTCAGTGTAAACCCAGCGTTAGAGGTAGATGAGGGAGCTAAAACTAAGGCTCTTATAGTGTCTTTGCTATGTCTAGTAAACTTGGTGGTAATCACACAATTCAAAGGAGTAACCTACTGAATAGTCCACTATTATCCTTGAAAAGACCTTCATTGAATTATCGACCGGGGCTAGTAGGCTTGTGATGGCACTAGCACTGTATGTGCTTTCAAAGATCAAACTATCTAACTCATCTAGTACAGTATCATAATTCAAAACTACTTAATGACAAAAGATAGTAATGTTGCTACTGTTGCTACGGGTACTTGCAATGTAAGACTGTAACAATGACTATAAAGGAATGAATTCTAAGAATTAGCTTGGTACTGATAACTTATCCTATCCTTCAGAGTATCACAAGTCAAATGAACTAAAACAACTTAAGAATCTAACTGATCTTGTATTCATGAAATAACTACTACAACAATAATAACATGCAAGGACAGTTATCCTAAGTGGCCCTTGCTCAGGTGACTGCCTCATTGCTTTTAACTCAAATCTAGTTCTCTAAATCAACACAATCATATTGATTCTAACTCATTCATTACACAATCCTTTCAAATCACATACAATCTTGCTAAACTGTAGTATTCATAACTCATTATCAAAATAATAACATTGTCTACATAATCTAGAAAGGATTCAAATAGCTATATCTGTGACAAACAAAAACTATTCAAACTAAAACTTAACTAACTAACTTCTACCTCGACCAACGAGCCATACATATAGGCACAGGGGAGTTTATTGAAATAGGTCTCTTAACTATAAACATAAAACACCACTCTGTATGAACTAGAGTGTAATGAATGCTAACAACAATAACTAAAAAAGAAGGAAAGAAGTGTCCTAATAAAATTAGAACTCTCTGTTGAAATAGGGGAACATGGACTGATTGAATCAGTCTCATTGGTCTTCTAGTTGCAACAAGATCCTTCAAGCTTCCAATCATCTTTATTGATTACCATCACGATGCATGATTATCTCCATTAAGTGTCTTCATGCTATTGTTACTGCACTTAATTGTGACTGGAACCTTCCCTACTCTGCTGCCTAGAAATGCTGTGGCTGCGGGCTGCACCTTGTAGTTGCTACGGGTTACAGTCCTTCTTTAGTCGCAAGAGTTAGTCCATAAACATATACAAAATGCTAACAACCATAATCAACACAAACATTCTCTACAATCCATACATTCCCACATATAACATACAATTTCATCATATTATAATCATATCTCCATATACTTAATTAACCAGGTAGTAGTCTGCATAATGATCATAAGGGATAGCATAATATAGAAATATGCTTAAAATAATCTCTGGGAATGTCTTTCAACTTGCATAAAACTATAAGAAAACAAGCTAATAACTAGGCTCATCACACCCCCCAGTTACCCATTTGCTTGTCCTCAAGAAAATCAACTAAGGCTGTAGGTTGTAATGAAAGGTGATCTTGAAATCTGCAACAATACCTACTCCTTTGATCTACTCCAAATAGAAGCCATTATTATACGCCAACTTGTTCATTTTGGAGACCTCTGCTTTCTCACACTCTGCACTTTTCTTCCCAGTCCAATGTGGCACTGGATGTAGAAGCATAGGGGGTTGGAAAGTAAGTGGTATCCAGCTCAGTTCTTGCCTCTTGGCAATGTCCATGTATTTCATGACCCTTTCAAACATAGCCATGAAGTTATGAACAGAGTGGGGTTCTTTCTTTTGTAATTCTAGAGTCAGACTGTTCCACCTGTCTTGTACATACTAATGAGAGTGATGAATGAGTCCAACTATTAAATGTTGAATCCTATCATAATCCTGTAGCCTTAAATTCATGATCTTCCTTCCCACACCTTTGTGTTCCAAGAGTTGTCTCTATTATGCAATGATTGATTTAGGGATTTTAGATTCTCTTCTAATTAGGAGGGCAATGGATTTTTCTCTCTCTATGTAAGCTTGCATGTTTTCCCCTCTCAATTTCTCATTCTTGAAGTAGGAGGCCAGTGTTCTCACTTGTAAATCCCCCATATAAATCAATGGGTTCCATTCAACATCCTCAGATACAACATAATTATGTAAGTAAAACTCACATAGTTGGTCTTGATCTTCAGGTGTGGCGGTAGCAAATTTTTTTAGGAAGGTCATTTTTCCACTCATTGCAACTGGCTTATTATTGATCAATTTACTAAACTAGTAACTCAGAAATTTCTCTTGCAGAAACAAGGCATAGGTCCTAGCTGGGGGTCTACATTTGACAATTTGAGTAGCTTTGTCTACTATCTCCTCCATTCTGACTGCTAGCCTTCCCAACTCAATATCTTTCCTTTCTAATGCCTTAGTGTGTTCTGCAATCATGGCTTCTTTTTCTCATTTCCACTCTTCTTTTTGTGTAGAGAAATCCTGAGTAACCTTCCATAGCTGATATCCTAGGGACACAACTGTATGACAAGTTGGCATTTTCACAACAGGGAGTCTTTTCTCTTCAGCCACTAATTCCTTATTTCCTACAACTACTATGGCTATCTCTACAAGGATGTCTAATTTTGACCCCTAATCATAAGTGTTAACTTTTTCTTCCAACTCCTGTATCATTGCTTCTCTCTCTTTGTCCCTCTGCTCATAGGTTTTGACCAATTCTTCCAGCTGCTTTATTCTCTCAAAGGCTTCCTGCAACTCTCTTCTTACATTTCTTTCTTCAATCAATAATTCCTCATCCCTTGGAGGTTGTTCATCACCACCCCCTGTGAACTCATATCCCTCATTATCAGGGTTGTCTGGGATTTTCTTCCTAGTTTTCTTAGCAATAAAAATGTCCTCAGATTCAGATTCAGAGGTAGTAGACACATACCATTTCCTTTTGATGGGGACTTGTACATTCTCAGTCACATTTCCCTCTTGTTCATGGTCAATTTCTACTACTACAACATCCTCTTTCTCTTTTCTAGGCTTCTCAACAACACCCCTCATAACACCTTTCTTCTTTAGGCAGTGTGAATGCCTTAAAGGTGTGGGTTTCTCTTTTGACCTTTTTGTAGGCTTAGAAGAAGAACCACCCTTCTTTTTCCTAGTTCTTGGTGTTTTGGTGCTAGGTGCTTCGCTAGAGGATGGGGTTTGAGTGTCATATTCCACTGGGGTTTGATTTTCCTCTTCCACTATAGGTTGGTCAGATGCTACAGGTGGTAAAATTGGCACATCTTGCTGCCCTATTTCTTCCATGTTGCGGGTAGGTGAAGCAACAAGTGTAATAGGGTTTTTTATCAAGGATGTAGCAGGTGACTCTACATTCTCTGGTGTTGCTGGCTCATTAAGGATGTCATTAATGTTTCTACATTTCAAAAATCTTTTCCAGGGCACATGTGGATACCAAATCCTAAGACTTCTCTTTTGGTGCAGTTATGGTTAGGGGGGTCCTCAAAGAGAACTATCCAGGTCATGCAGCTAGAGTAAACACAACGAAAACAACTCAAAGATATGAAGCAAATATAGATTTAGTCATTCAGTATATCATAGAATTCAAATACATATCGATTGACAGCATGTAGGCTTACAATTAGGGGTCATAGGCCTAATTTTAGAATATCAGAATATTCACAAGATATGGCTTTGAAGCTCCTTCGCTAGGAATTCAAACTATCTATTATGAATCAATAACTAACTACTTTCCTAGGTATCTATTACATCAATATATATCATCTCTGAAACAATAGATTCCTCCGCATCGGCCAAGGAAGATCACAAAATCCCATGAAGAGCTGTAATGTGTGTACACGGATAGGTCAGACCTAAATGAGTAGAACTCCTCCGCAAATGAATGGAATGATATGTGGATCTCAAGGAAGGTCAGCCACAAACCAAACAACATTGATTGCTGTGTCTTTGAACTTCACAAGTCATGAAATGCTCCGCAAATCTTCTCCTTTAGCCAATTATCCGAGGCTGTCAGGATGCTCTGCTATGAGAAAATAGTCAATCTTCTGATAATGATGTTTTACCGGTATTTGATCCAAATGATCTAAATTTTGGATATGATGTGCATGAATGAATCTAGATGCTAAGTCCAACTCCACAAGATCTGAAATGTAACTACAGTAGAATGTAGACCAAAATATAGAAACTACTTCTGACTGAACTGCCTGAACTGAACTGGAAAGTAAAAGAAACAAACTTAAATGCAAACAAACTGAAATTCAAATATTTTTGGTTGATGTAAGATTGCTCTTGAACCAGGGATGCTCCTACATCAGACATCCGAGGTTAGTAAAAAAGTGAGTCCCTCACTTTGCTGGGGCTAGAGGAAAACTAAGACGGTCCACCTCAGCCTGAGAAATCCAAGATGGATCTTCTTCTGGTCTGCCTTTCCACTTCACAAGATATTCTTTTTACTATCTTCCTTTAGCGCTGTGTCCATCTTTGCTATCCAAAATGTCTTCAATCTACTCCAGTGATTGTTGTGGTAACTACTTCTTCAAGTGTTGTTCAATACTATCACTGAACTCTGCTTCATGATACTGATATAGGTCTATAATGTTGAATATAGGTGATATACCCAATGTCTCCGATAAATCTACTTCATATACATTTCCTGAATCAGACTTCCTGAGTATCCTACAAGGTCTCAAGTATACCATCACTTCATCTCCAACTTCAAATTTCTTATGTCTCCTCTTCTCATCTGCTTGCTCTTTGTACTTACTATTCATCTCCTCCAAATGCTTCTTCACCTGATTATACACTGTCTCCGTATGTTTTGCAAATTCTTCTTCTTTTGCAGTTCTCTTATCTGCCATACTGATATCTCTCAACTTTGTTACTCCTCTAGGATTTACTCTGGTAACAATCTCAAAAGGTGTTCTGCCGGTACTCCTATTTACTGAATTATTGTATGCAAATTTTGCTTGTGAAAGAATCAAATCCCAACTTCCTGCCTTCTCTCCAACCAAACATCTCAACAAGTTTCCTAAACTCCTATTCACTACCTCTATCTATCCATCTGTCTGTGGATGAAATGCTGAACTAAACTTCAAATCTATCTTTATCTTCTTCCAAAGTGTCTTCCAAAAGTATCCAAGAAATCTTGTATCTCTGTCTGAAATTATGCTCTTAGGTAATCCACGCAATCTCACAATCTCCTTGAAAAATAGGTCAACTACATGCATTGCATTAGTTGTCTTCTTACAAGGTATGAAATGTGCCATATTTGAAAATCTCTCTACCACTACAAATATAGAATCATGTCCTCTCTGTATCTTAGGTAATCCCTGTTGCAAGTATGGGCCTAACTGGTGTTGTCATTGATGTCAACATACTCCTGTTGAATTAATGTCAAGGATTGGATGAGTTGTGTGTTGAGGATATTGAGAAAATTAGTCCTTTCAGAAATAGAGAAGAATAGTGAAGACAGTGAAGCTCTATGAAGTGAAGATCCCAGCTAAAATGAAGATCATATGATGCGCATAAAAGGGTTTGTAGATATGTGTCTAAAGGTGATCCAATAAAGATTTGAGAGACCTGCATGAAGATTTGAAAAAGTTATGACCATATGAGTAAAACTGATTCCGACAGATGTTCAGAGGTAACAGAGTGACACAAATAGGTCCGGTGAGATCTGGAAATACAATATCTTGTTCTGCGGACTTGGTGGGGTGTTTAGGAAGTCAATGAAAATTGACAACTCAATTGGTTTGTGGTCTGAAGGTCCGCAAGCATCTATTTCAATATGACAGTGATAACATATTGTGTTCTTGAGGTTCCAGATGAAGAAGAGAATGATTTCAGTAAGCAGAAGTAGTGTGGATGTTCTTGGTGATTCAAGAAAGCTTGTGAGGGTCTCTATATTGTGTCTAGTGTGTGTTGATGGTCCACATTGAAGATGGAGCTCAAAATTGAAGAATTACTTCCAGATGATGATGTTCTTCCTAATCTTGGCTGACCGGATGATTTACACATCTTACGGATGATCTTGAAGTTGTTATGTGAAGGATGGAGTGTTTCTCAAAGAAGATTTGAGTCCCAGATATATGTGGCTGACAGTGTGGTGATTCGCATGAAGTCTTTTGTAATAAATTGAGTTGTATTTATGTATTTGCTCTATAAAGTTTGCCGAATTTGATGATTATCCCAAAGTCGATGTCTTGTATAAATAAGAGTTGTGAAGTCATTTCAAAAGGATCTTGGTTGAGATGAGAGTGTGGTAGAGAGGAGAAGTGCGAAAGGCAGAGCAAAAGTATTGAGCTTAAATGGAACTAACTCAAGCATGGTGAAGATGCTATTCTTCAGTTCAAGTATGTAATATTTATCATTCTATAGACAATGTGTCTCCTGTAGGCAGTGGGCCTCTTGTGAGCAGTGTGCTTAGGCAGTGAGCCCTAATTGGCATGTACCATTTGTTCTTCTTATTCTTTTAACAGAGAATACAATCTTGGGTTAGTCACCTCGTGGTTTTTCCCTTAACCAAGTTTTCCACATTAAAATCTTGGTGTCATATGTGTTAATGTGTTTCTGCTCTTGAATTATTGCATTGCGTTTCCATGGTTGATTTATTATTATGCTGCTGAATTACAAGAAGGATTTAAGTGGTTAATAAAAGAAAAGTTTTTTAGACAACTGATTCACCCCCTCTTAGTTGTGTATCCTGAAACTAATAATCCCATCACAAAATCCATACTTATGTCTTCCCAAGGTCTCTTCGGTACTGTCAACGGTTTATACAATCCAGTATTCTGACTACTCCCTTTTGCAACTTGACAAACTCTACAGCTTTGCACAAAATTCCTAACATCCTTATGTATATGAGGCTAAAAGTAACGTTCACTCACCAAAGCCACTATTTTATTAGTGACAAAATGTCCTGCCAATCCACCACTGTGTTTCTCCTTGATAAAATTGTCTCTCATGGAACTCCTAGGTATGCACAACTGATTTCCTCTGAACAACGTATCTTCTTGAATGAAATAGTCCAACCACTTAATTCTGTTTGTTACAACAGGTTCTATTGAACAACACCGGACAACTGATAGGGGGTGAATCAATTGTCCTAAATTTTTTAACCAAATATGATCATCAACTTATTAATTACTTATATTCAGATAACCCATGAAAGCATCAAATGAGAAGCTCAACACAAAACCATAAATAACAAAGGAGATACCATATTTTTACATGGAAACCCTAAAAGGGAAAAACCACAGTGGGTGTTAGGCCACATAAATATATAAGTTATATCAATACCGAAAAATAAAGGCTCACTGCCCAAATTGCTCATTGCAAAGAAAGGCTCACTGCCTATGGATGGCTCATTGCCAAAGGGTGGCTCATTGCTAAAAGGTGGAACTGAGATAACATCATCTACTCCATGCCAAGGTTCAGTTCCATTGAAGCACAAAAACACCTCTGCTCTGCTACCTTACTTCACTTTATCTTCGTATTATCGCAATTGGCTACAATTTCACAACTCAATTACAAGTATTTATACACTACATCAACCTTGGAATGATCATCAAGGTTGGAATTACAATCATCAACTGTTGGAACAATCTCCAAGGTCGGCATTACAAACATTTAAAAACTAGGTCTTGACCTAATACAAAATTATGCTAAGGAAATGTAGTAAAGATGTATAAGGATCACGCCACGCCTTAGCTGGGACTCAAACATGATCTTCCACACCATGACACATTTCTATAGTTCTTAATAGATCTCTGCAATCACTGGAATTAACCAAGTTGGCTAAGACTGGTTACACGCTACGTTATCTGGGAATAATCTTCAAACACGATCTCAATTCCTTAATGAAAACCAATGTAAAGGTAGGAACAAAATTAGGAGGCATCCACAAGCACATTGTAATCACCAAGAGAAACTACACAAACTCTAACCACTTTATCCATGAGATTCTTCACACCGGAGCACATGAACTTCACTGTCTTCAACTGTCATAAAAGAAAGATAGCTTGTGGACTGCCAAATCATGAACCATTGTAGTTGTAGGCACTTATCATCATCCCATAATTCCCTCTAGAACCATAGAGCAAAATACTTCATTGTAGAGGAATGCGGAGCAAAATACTTTCTCCCTGTCACCAGTGAATAATCAAAAAAATCAGGTTTTACTTTGGTGAATGTAGCTCACTCAATTCTTCATACCGGAGGCTCAAACTCAGAATTTAGCATCTTTAGGCATGCCTCTAAATAAATTCCAATCCGCAGACCAAGATCTTCAATATACAATAAATGCAGAGAAATCTTCTGGACTGTTCTTTAGTATGCAACTCACTGTCTTCACTGTGATTCACTGTTTCCTTTTTGTTTCTTCTGGAGGGGCTAATTTTCTCAATGTCCTCAACATATAAGGCTTCTAATCAATCAAAATATAAGGATACAGTTAACACCAATGACAAAGAAATTTAGTAAAGATGTATACAAATCACACCACGCCTTAGCTAGGACTCAAACATGATATTCCACACCACGACACACTTCTACAATTCTCAATAGATCTCCACAATCACTAAAATTAACCAAGTCGGCTAAGACTGGTTACATGCTACGTTATCTGGGAATAATCTTCAAACACGATCTCAATTCCTTAACATGGACCAATGTAAAGGTAGGAACACGATCAGGAGGCATCCACAAGCACATTGCAATCACCAGGAGCAACCACACAAACTCTAACAACTTTATCTATGAGATTCTTCACACTGGAGCACATGAACTTCGGTGTCTTCAACTGTCATAAAAGAAAGATAGCTTGTGGACTACCAAATCATGAACTATTGTAGTTGTAGGCACTTATCATCATCCCAGACTTTCCTTTAGAACCGCATAGTAAAATACTTCAATGTAGAGGAATACGGAGCAAAATACTTTCTCCCTGTCACCAGTGAATAATTAGAAAAAGTAGGTTTTACTCTGGTGAATGTATCTCACTCAATTCTTCATATTGGAGGCTCAAACTTAGGATTTAGCATCTTCAAACATGCCTCTAAATAAATTCCAATCCACAGACCAAGATCTTCAATATACAAGAAATGCGGAGCAATCTTCCAGACTGTTCTTCAGTATGCAACTCACTGTCTTCGCTGTGATTCACTATTTCCTTTCTGATTCTTCCAGAGGGGCTAATTTTATCAATGTCCTCAACATATAAGGCTTCTAATCAATCAAAAGATAAGGATACAGTTGACACTAATGACAACATAGATATGTTGACACCAATGACAACATAGATATGTTGACATCAATGACAACACCGATTAGGCACATACTTGCAACAATATCCCCCTTTGTCATTGATGGAAACATGTGATGTGAAAAACTTTAACTACCATCAAGACAAGATTCTCCCCCTTACTCTTCACACATCTGCATTCTTTCCTCTCTGAGTTTTTCACATGATTTCTCTCCTACTTTGACATCAATGGAAAATGGCACATACTTGCACTCTGCTACTCTGAACCAAACTCTCTTCTGAACTCTCTCCATTTGACTACTCCCCCTAAGAAGTAGCCCGTACAAGCATCAATCTGGATCTGGAGGTGGAACTCTAAGCACCACTAGACTAATGCACTCTTGTGCATATTAGTTTTGAGCAGGAGGGGTGATAACCCCTAAATTTTCTCTGAGATACTCAAAAGTATCCTTAGGTAGAGGCTTGTTGAAAATGTCTGCAATATGATCTTTTGTAGATACATACTCCAACTTGACCTCATTCTCTGTCACCTTTTCTCTTATAAAGTGATATCTTATGGATATATGCTTTTTCCTTGAATGCATCACCAGATTCTTGGATATGTTTATGGCACTTGTATTGTCACAAAAGATTGCAATTGGATCTTCATACACAACTCTGATATCCTTTAAAGTCTGCTTCATCCATAATACGTGAGTGTAACAACATGCTGCTGCAATATACTCTGCTTTTGCAGTTGACAAGGATATT
The DNA here is from genome assembly GCA_027924645.1 of Cunninghamia lanceolata. NCBI lineage: Eukaryota > Viridiplantae > Streptophyta > Pinopsida > Cupressales > Cupressaceae > Cunninghamia > Cunninghamia lanceolata. The sequence goes on from BSBN01000524.1 coordinate 19,744,388, forward strand.
GAATCTTGTTTCTTGCTCAGCCATGAAACCAATCTATTTCCCAAGAAGAAGGCAGCTCCACTTGTCTCTTTCTATCATCAACATCTCTGGCCCAATCTGCATCTGTATAAGCACTAAGAGTGAAATCATTGTTCTTTGGATACCATAAGCCATAATCCGGAGTACCTTTCGAATACCTCAGGATTCTCTTAACTGTCATCACATGTGATTCTCTTGGATCAACTTGAAACCTTGCAACAAGACAAACTGCATGCATAATATCAGGTCTGGTTTGGGTTAGATAAAGCAATCCTCCAATCATGGATCTGTATTTTTTCTGATCAGCTTTAGGTGATTCATTAGTTTTGCTCAAGTTGCAACCACCATGGGAGTACATACCAGTTTAGAGTCTTCCATCCCAAACTTCTTCAACAACTCTTTCACATACTTAGACTGACATATGAAGATTCCTTTATCTGATTGATTAATTTGCAGACCCAAAAAGAAATTCATTTCACCAAACATGGACATTTCAAATTCACTTTTCATCTCACCGACAAACCTTATGCACATACCTTCATTTCCTCCAAAGATAATGTCATCAACAAAGACCTCAACAATCAAGATTTGATCATCATTGATTTTAAAGTACAAATTGCTATTTGCAGTACCTTTACTGAATCCCAATTGTAATAAATACTTGTCTAACCTTGCATACTAGGCTCTAAGAACTTGTTTGAGTCCATACAATGCTTTCTTCAACCTACATACCATATCACCTTGATTTGACAATAGGAATCCCTCTTGTTGCTCAATGTAGACTTCCTCTTCTAACTCACCATTCAGGAAGGTAGATTTTACATCCATCTAATATACCTTAAAATCTTTGTGAGCTGCAAACGCCAGAAACATTTTGATTGCTTCAATCCAAGCTACTGGGGCAAAGGTTTCTTCAAAATCTATCCCTTCAATTTGAGAATATCCTTTACATACAAGTCTTGCTTTATTCCTTACAACTTCTCCATTTTCATTCAGCTTGTTCCTGAAGACCCATTTAGTTCCAATAACATTTTGTCAGTAGGTCTAGGAACTAATTCCCAAGTTTTATTCTTCTCTATCTGCAATAGTTCTTCCTCCATTGCCTTTACACAATTTTCATCATTGCATGCTTCATTCACAGTTTTTGGTTCAATCTTTGAAAGCAAACAGTAATTGACTTGTTCCTCTACAACTCTTCTTCTTGTTAGCACACCTTTGTTCTTGTCACCTATAATCTGATCTTCAGAATGATTGATCCTTACATACCTGGGAGTTTTGACAACATTTTCTGGAGCCTCTTCTTCATCCTAACTGTCTGCTTGCTTATCTTTCTCTTCAATTACTATAGTCATAGGTTCATCTGGTTCATAACAACTCAGGTCTGATATTCTTTCTTTGCCTTCATCTACCTTCACATTTGCACTCTCAACAATCTTTTTGAGCCTTTTGTTGTAGCACCGGTAAGCCTTACTCTTGGTAGAGTATCCAAGAAAGATTCCTTCATCAAATCTTGCATCAAACTTTCCTAGATCTTCATCTCTCCTGATATAACATTTGCTTCCAAAGACTTTGAAATATTTTACTATGGGAATTCTTCCATACCACAATTCATAGGGAGTTTTAGTACCATTACCTTTCAATTGAACTCTATTTTGAATGTAGACAACAGTGTGAATAGCTTCTTTCCAAAAGACTTCCAGCAGACCTTCATCCTTCATCATTGTCCTAGCAACCTCCTGACCTATCCTGTTCTTCCTTTCCACAACTCCATTCCGTTGAGGAGCCCTAGGTGCATACAACTGTCTCTTTATCCCATGCTCTTCACAGAAAATGTTTAATTCATTTGATGTGAAGTCACCTCCTCTATCAGATCTTAAGCATTTGATCTTCAAATCTATTTCATTCTCAACCATTGCCTTGAAAGATTTGAACTTCTCTAGGGCTTCTGATTTATCTCTTAGAAAAGTAACCCAAGTCATTCTAGAATAATCATCAATAAGCAACATGAAGTACTTGTCACCTTGTAGACTTCTCACCCTTATAGGACCATAGAGATCTGTATGCACTAGATCAAGCAAATTAGTAGAAAATTGTTCTTTCCTATAGAAACTTGTCCTTATCTGCTTTCCCAACTAACATTCCTTACAAATTGAGTTGGAGGGTTTCACAAGTTTTGGTAAATCTCTCACAACCTAACTTGAGCTTATCTTTACTAGACTATCAAAGTTTATATGACACATGCTTCTATGCCACATCCAACTTTCATCTGCCTGAGCCAATAAACAATAATCATTAGTTCCTCTCAATTGATAGATGTTACCTTTTGACTTCTTACCGGTAGCAATCACAGTTCTGGAACTTTCCATGATCTTGCACCCATTATCTTTGAATCTCAGATCATATCTTTTGTCACACATCTGACCAACACTCAAAAGATTATGCTTCAAACCCTTCACATATAAAACATTGTCAGTATTATACTTTCCATCAAATGAAATAGATCCTTTTCAACAAATCTTACTAGCTACATTATCTCCAAACCTAACCAGTCCTCCATCATACTTTTCCAAACTTACAAACTTACTTTTGTCACCAGTCATGTAATGTGAGCATCCACTATCAATAATCCATTCATCCTTATCATTCTCAGCCTGAACAACCAAAGCACTTTCTTCTACTAGTTTTTCATCCTTCACACAACTAGTAGAATTAGTAGACACATGATCTTCTTTAATAGCAATAAATAGGCATTCATTTGCACTAGTATTAGCATCATCAGTTACCCCTTCATCATCAAAATCTCTGACATAATAGCATTTCTTTGGAACACTAGGCCTACTCTCATATTTCTTCTTATTTCTTTCAATTCTTTCAGGACATCTGGAAGCATAATGACCTACTTTACCACAGGAGAAACATTTGAAAGGTAATTTACCTTTAAACTTACCAGAGCCTCTTTGAAGCTTGTCAACAAAGTTGGCTTCAATTTCATCAAAATCATCATCCACCTTGTATTTCTTAGCTCTGGAGATCTCTGCTGAAGTACTGGCTTTAAAAACTAATTTAACTTTAGGTAAGGTATTACCAAATTCTCTCATCTCAAAAGCTGTAAGCTTTCCAAGTAACTAATCTCTGTCAATAGTTTTCATAGTCATGAATTCTTCAATTGTAGCCACCTTGTGACTATATGACTTTGGTAGTGATCTGATAATTTTCATCACAACTTCGTTATCATCGAGAGTTCCTCCCATACCCTCTATTCCAGTGACAAGTTCATCAACTCTTTGCATAAAAGCTATTATGTTTTCATCTTCATTCATCTTCAAACCCTCATACTTCACTTTTAGACTTTGCAACTTGGCTTCTTTTACATAATCATCTCGTTCATATAGATTTTTTAGCTTATCCCATACCTCATTTGCAGTTTCAAGGTCCACAACTTTTCTCAGCACAGAGTCACTTAAGGAACTTAGCAGAGCATCCTTTGCTTTGACATCCACCTCATATTCTTTGATTTCATCTTCAGTCATCAAGCCATTTGGAGGCATGGTATTTTTCTTCTGTAGCTTTCCATACTTTACAACCAAGACAAAGAAGATGTCTTTTCATTCATGCCTTCCAAATAGCATAATTTGTCCCATCAAAATGTGGAGATTCCTTCTTATAAGACATCCCAGATCTTCCTCAAGCTATTAGGCTTTCTTCAGAGGAACTTGGCTTTGATACCAATTGTTGAACTGCACCGAACAACTGAGAGGGGGGGTGAATCAGTTGTCCTAAAACTTTTAACCAAATATGATCATCAACTTATTAATTACTTATATTCAGATACAACCATGAAAGCATCAAATGATAATCTCAACACAAAACCATAAACAACATAGGAGACACCAGTGAAAAACATAGGCTCACTGCCCAAATTGCTCACTGCAAAGAAAGGCTCACTGCCAAAGGGTGGCTTACTACCAAAAGATTGAACTGGGATAACAACATCTACTCCATGCCAAGGTTTAGTTCCATTGAAGCACAAAAACACCTCTGCTCTACTCTGCTGTCTTACTTCACTTTATCTTTGCATTGTCTCACTTGGCTACTTTTTCACAACTTAATTACTAGTATTTATACACTACATCAACCTTGGAATGATCATCAAGGTCGGCATTACAATCATCAACTGTTAGAACAATCTCCAAGGTCGGCATTACAAACATTTACAAAATAGGTCTTGACCTAATACAAAATTATGCTAAGGAAATGTAGTAAAGATGTATATGGATCATGGAACGCCTTAGCTGGGACTCAAACATGATATTCCATGCCACAACACGCTTCTACAGTTCTCAATAGATCTCTGCAATCACTGGAATTAACCAAGTCGGCTAAGACTGGTTACACGCTACGTTATCTAGGAATAATCTTCAAACATGATCTCAATTCCTTAACGCAGACCAATGTAAAGGTAGGAACACAACCATGAGGCATCCACAAGCATGTTGTAATCACCAGGAGCAACCACACAAAATCTAACCACTTTATCCATGAGATTCTTCACACCGGAGCACATGAACTTCACTGTCTTCAAATGTCATAAAAGAAAGATAGCTTGCGGACCGCCAAATCATGAACCATTGTAGTTGTAGGCACATATCAACATCCTAGACTTCCCTCTAGAATTGCAGAGCAAAATACTTCAATGCGGAGGAATGCGGAGCAAAATACTTTCTCCCTGTCCCCAATGAATAATCAGAAAAAGCAGGTTTTACTCTGGTGAATGTAGCTCACTCAATTCTTCATATCGAAGGTTCAAACTCAGGATTTAGCATCTTCAGACATGCCTCTAAATAAATTCCAATCCACAGACCAAGATCTTCAATATACAAGAAATGTAGAGCAATCTTCTGGACTGTTCTTTAGTATGCAACTCACTGTCTTCACTATGATTCACTGTTTCCTTTTTGAATCTTCTGGAGGGGCTAATTTTCACAATGTCCTCAACATATAAGGCTTCTAATCAATCAAAAGATAAGGATATAGTTGACACCAATGACAACATAGATATCTTGATATCAATGACAACACCGATTAGGCACATACTTGCAACAGGTTCCTGTTGTGTGATTGCACAACACGCCCCATTTTGCCTCAGCAAAATAGGGACCCAACTTTTGGGTGGTATGGGTAAAATGTCTCTAATGCTTAAAATTCAAGTTGCACAGTACTTGGTAAGAAACAATTGTTATTAATGAAGTCTGTGTCAAAATTCAACTAGGGTTGCCTTTTGAACGGTTTGAAAATTCCATGTATTTCGAGAGTTATGTTAGTTTTTGTGAAAGGTCAACACTCGGCTGCTTTGGTCATAATGTATCTCATATACATTTCTGTTTGCATGTATCTGGTATACATTGTTTTTTATGTCTATGAGGTGATAATTTGCATCGTGTTTAAAATGCCATTTTATGTTTGTATCTTAAGTTGTTAAAACATGAGTATATAAATCCGGACCTGATGGCTTTTTATTGCGTGTTGTATAACGATAGAAGTCCGCGCTTATATTTGTATGTTGTTGCACATATATATTTTATGCAAATGCAAAATATACATCAATGGATGTCAAAAGGAGTTTAAAGTTAGTATGAGGTCATGGTCACCTCGTCTGTATGATTAATACATTAACAATATACATAATTTCTTGCATACATACATATACGGACCCTAAAGAAAATTCAATTGAGTTTGGAGATCAAAAAGTGAATGCTCATATTTGTATGTATCGATGTATAATCGCATGTATCTAATATGCAGATACAAATCCAGACGCAATTAAAAAGTTAAACTTGGTAAACTTTAGGTGGGGTCCACATTTGTATGTTGGGATACATGTACTAGATATATAAAAAAGCAAGATACAGTTACAGATGTGAACAGAGGATTAAATTACGAATAAAGTGCATCTATACTTAATGAAAGAGGAAAGTTGGCAGCATGTTTGTATATGTATAAAGTGCATGTATGTATGCGATATACAAAAAGATGATACAGACAAATATATACAAGAATGGATATGAAACTAATTCTAATCTGTTTTATAAATTCGATAGAGTCTGTGTTTGTATGTTTTGACAATTGTATATGATATACAAAAGGCATATATAGACAAATATGCAAAGTGAAAAGGTAAGATCCCAAATTCAAATTAGACAGATACGTTGAAATGGATAAATGAATTGAATAGAATATTGTTTGGTGTTTATAATAGGACCCATGACAATGGAGGCAAAGGAGTTGGTCCAACAATGCACTCATCGCTATAGCTTTGCAGATGAGGTGGTTGCTCATGAGACTAAGGATGCAAAGTCAAAGTTTGGTCAATGGATTAACATGCAGAAAGCTGGATACTGCAGAGGAAAGCTAAAATGGATGAAGTTGTAGACAAGGATGACTTGAACTAGAACAAGGGGGGAATGCCACCGAATATGCTATCTACCAGCTGGAGGATGGATTGATTGAAAGATGTTGGAATATTCTTTACTAGCTGTATGATTGCCAACTGGCAATCACGTGCCATCAATCTGGACCATTGATTATTCTTGAGAGGATCCTGATCATTGGATTAATGTAACCGTTTTCTAGCCTTTTTTCTATAAAAGGGCCATGAATTGTCATTTGAAAAGGGGAGCCAATTATTTTCATATCTGGACAAGAGGTCAAATTGTTGTAGTCCTAATAGGAGATCAGATTACTGAGACTAATGAAGACTAAATTGTTGAAATTATGGGAGGCTGAATTGTTTCAATTTTGAGCCCCTGTTGTGATGTTATGCAACTTGGTGAATTCTCTCACAAGGTTCTTTCTTCAGATCACCATAAGGGTACTTGTTCTAAAGCATACTAGATGGAGATGAAGCTATAGATTACATCTTGATTGTAAATTTTACGTAATCTTCAAGTTGATTTCTGGATATGTAATGGTGAAATGCTGCGTTCAATAGAAGTGCTTTCATTTTATTGCATATTGTTGTCAACTTTTCCTTTGAAGATTTGCACTGGATCATGTGGATTTGTGGACTGTCCTAGTGAAGTATGATTTAGTTTTACTTCTCTTCATTACTGTATTGGAACATGTATGTGGATCAGTGGTCTCAGTCAAGTAATTTTGGGAATCTCATTCTCTGAACTCTATTTTCTCATGTTCATTTCATTAAACCACCATCATCCTAACTGCAATATACAGATAAATGAAAAGCAGAACATAAAATTTGTAGATACCCATAGACATATGAAAATCATTAGCATATTTAAGCTAAAAGTATGTAGAATTGAAAATATCATGCAAAGAATTACAAAAAATGGTAAGAATCATGGAAATATTAGCTTGTAGGCACAATATTCACATAAATTCATAGTGTAGAAGTAATATTAAGTAAAGATTAGTTCAGTTTCAAGCAAATTGAGATAGTTGCAGAAGAACTAATCATAAATCATCAAGGTCATTCCAAATAATACTGATCGGAATGGAGATTAACATAAATATACATAAATATTTGCATGTTTAGGTTAAATATAGTAGGATTTAACCTTGTTTGTTGAGAAATTTATAGAGAGCAAGTGAAATTGAGATTATCCATACATGAATTTCTTAGAATTGGAAATGTAAGGCCCCTTAAGGAAAAACAACAATGCACATCAAACTACTGAGTAACATCAGATGATTATGAACTAATCCACAAAGACTTGGGATCATGAATCCTTTGAATTCATCGTATCTTTCAAGATGATAAAGGTTTGATTTGCATTTCTTTATCTATGTTTGTTTATGACTAACATCATGATCAACATAAATTGGCGCTAGGAGGGCTGAATAAAGAATCTGAGAGTATTCTTGTAAAGAATTGTTCCAATATTACGTATGAGGATTTGTTGTAAGTTGCATGCCCTTTGCTTCTAAACACAACATAATTTGGCGCTAGAAGGAGGGCTCGATCACTTGTCATTTCAAACTATTTGTTGTCTAGAAGTGTTTTCCTGCCTTCCTATAAAGGATCATTTCAAAATTCAAAGTCTATCCCAGAACTCTGGTATTGTGCAAAGATCTTCCTAATTTTGGAGAATTTGAAGCTTCTGACCATAAATATCCTGTCCTTAAGGATATTTACCCTGACATTTGCAGATAGTTATCTGGATTTTAGAATTCAAACCAAAGATTTGCATTCCCTACAAATAGTTTAAAAAATCCTTATCATCTGAGATATCTGACTGTAAATATCTATTCCTGTGAAGGAGTTATCCTTATCCTTGTGAAGATTCAACTCAAAACTTCTAAGATTAACTGGATGTTCTAGGCTTTCAAGTTTTATTCTAAGATATGTTAGATCTCCTTAAATTTCAAAATTAAAAAAAAAGAAATAAAGTCTCATTTTCAATGGATTTGTATGGCAACTTCAGAGTTAATATTCCTTTCTTACAGTGAACTTTATCCTCAAAGTTTGTCTAACTTTGGTTTATCCAGGAGATGCAGGATACACAATTCCGCAAAGGACGGTGAAGTTAGTTGTCTGACTTTCCTCACAAGGTTAGATTTAGTTTTAAAAGAACTAATTCCTTTCTCAGATGTGTATAGGGTTGAGGTCTGGTGGAAGGATGAAGGAATCCTAGAGCAACAAGAAGATACATCTTCAGAGGCTAGGAGATATACCGAAAAGGTATTCGTTGAATCAGTTCTGGAAGATGAAGATAACGAAGAACCTTTCGATGAATCACTATATGATGAGATTGATAGTCCTTACTTCCTTGTCGAAGTACTAATATGGATGAGGCAGAGTGCATGTATGAATCTTTTAAAAATTGTAGAGAAGAAAGTGCTCCCTATTTTACGTCATCAGAGAATAAATCAAGAAGATTAAAGTATATTGATACATTTAATAAATATATCAAATTATTAAGAAATACTTGTTAGGATAATGTCTCTGGATCTGATTTGAATATAGTTTTGATGAAAATAATTAGACAAAAAAGTGTAAACAAGTGGTGAAAGAATTAAAATGCCCTACTGCTAAAGAAGTTTCTATGACATCAACTAAAAGAGTCATAGAGAATAGAGTAAATACTAATTTATTATTTGATTTCTTTATATTGAATGATTAATTACAAGATTGTTGTAGGACAATGGAACTAGACATTCCACTAGATGCTAGGAGTGAACTATTTGAAGAGCAATTCATGAAAATTGAAGATACAGAAAGTTTTGTTACTGCTATGCAGGATCAGATGTCAATCTAGTGCCATTTCGAAAATGAAATAGGGAAGTATTCCTATCAATCAAATGTTGTTTCACTTTTATAGTCAAATGATTTAGAAATGATAGATTTATGTATCTCAAATTTGGCTGATGATACTCACTCAGATGTTGATGTGTAGAAAATTGAAGAAAACATTGAGGTGTTTCCTGAAGTTAAAAATCAGATAGGCTTGCAGAATGAAGAGGTGGAGTTGGATAAAGATGATGAAATAATCCATAAGGAATCACACATCCTTCAAGTTGAAGTGATACAAGACATTGAGGCAAATAATGAAAATGCAAAGTTATCAAATGGAAGATTAGCTAGCAATGAACAAGCATGTCCAACAGAACAAGAAATGCACCGGGTTGTATTTCTCCTTTCCCCAATGAATAATGTTGATTATTATTTTGATTATGGAAATTTAGGGGATAAAACATGTAAATGGACTAGTCATGAACATAATGAACTTCCTCAATTGTTGATCATTAAAGATTATTCTATCAAATATGGAAAATTCAGAATAAAAGAATATTTTTCAGAATACAAGGAAAAATTTGCTAGGATTAGAACCCTGACTAATGCCATGATACTCCTACACAATTTAAGGAAACTTGCAAACACAGGTGTTATCCTAGGCTTCATTTGCTTTGTAGTGTTTTGTATATAGTTTGATAGGGTAGTTGTTCTTTTGTTCTGCTTTCCTTTTTGTCCTACTTTGTCTGGTTTTGTTTTCCCTTTCGTAGGTAGTTGCTTGTATAGTTGTTTGTTTGCTTTTATTTGTTTGCTGTTGAGTCCTTGTTTTGGTCAGGCAAAATGAGTCACCTTCTCGCTTCAGAAAATCACTGAAATTGTTAAAATTCAAGAGATGTGTACAAGTTCTTACATAGGTTGTAACTCATGTTAGAAGAAGTATTCCTGATTAGGTCTATGATATCCAGTTCATCGGTACTACATTTTCTTGTTCAAGGAGATCTTCACATGACACACCTAACAACCTTGGATTTATTGAACATACCAGTGTAGTGTTAAGTGAAAAATCTAAAGGTTGCCCTTGCTACCATTGCAATTCTCAGCCTAAATAGCAAGTGATCACACCTTGCAAAATGAGCTTACATGATGATATCTTATGAATACAAAAAAAAAAAATATTGAATATCTAAAGAGATAATTAGGCTATCTAAGTAACTCTACAGGGGCTATAGATGCTTGCTGGCAGTCGGGCTCTACTTAGGGGAATTGCAATGATAAACTTGCAGGGGCTATGGATGCCTGCTGGCAATAAGGCTCTATCTGGTTGGCTATAAGGGATGAACCAAACTATGTAGCTTAACACCGGTCACTAGTGTTTTTAATTCATCTTCAAGACGAGGGATATGAATCACATGCACACACTTGATCCCTTCTCAATACATGGTTATATTGATGAACACGATATCATTCAGGAAGGTTAAGATGTTTTATATTTGATAAGAGTTGGAAAACTATGTTTAAGTTTGTCTTCATCTCTTGAATTGTTGGAATTTTGTCATTTTCTTTGGTGGCAAGTTGTTGTGTGGTTGCACAACACGCCCCATTTTGCCTCAGCAAAATAGGGACCCAACTTTTAGGCGGTATGGGTAAAATGTCTCTGATGCTTAAAATTCAAGTTGCATAGTACTTGGTAAGAAACAATTGTTATTAATGAAGTCTGTGTCAAAATTTAGCTAGGGTTGCCTTTTGAATGGTTTGAAAATTCCATGTATTTCGAGAGTTATGCTAGTTTTTGTGAAAGGTCAACATTGGGCTGCTTTGCTCAGAATGTATCTCATATACATTTCCGTTTGCATGTATCTGGTATACATTGTTTTTTATGTCTGTCGGGTGATAATTTGCATTGTGTTTAAAATGTCGTTTTATGTTTGTATATTAAGTTGTTAAAACATGAGTATATAAATCCGGGCTAGATGGCTTTTTATTGCGTGTTGTATAATGATAGAAGTCTGTGCTTGTATTTGTATATTGTTGCACATGTATCTTTTATGCAAATGAAAAATATACATCGACGGATGTCAAAAAGAGTTTAAAGTTAGTCTAAGGTCATGGTCGCCTCGTTTGTATGATTAATACATTAACAATATACATACTTTCTTGCATACATACAGTACGAACCCGAAATAAATTCAATTGAGTTTGGAGAATGAAAAGTGAATGCTCATATTTGTATGTATCGATGTATAATCACATGTATCTAATATGTAGATACAAATCCAGACGTGATTAAAAAGTTAAACTTGGTAAACTTTAGGTGGGGTCCACATTTGTATGTTGGGATACATGTACTTAATATATAAAAAAGTAAGATGTAGTTACGAATGTGAATAGAGGAATAAATTACGAATAAAGTGCATCTATACTTAACGAAAGAGGAAAGTTGGCAGCGCGTTTGTATATGTATAAAGTGCATGTATGTATGCGATATACAAAAAGATGATACAGACAAATATATACAAGATCGGATATGAAACTAATTCTAATATGTTTTATAAATCCAATAGAGTTTGTGTTTGTATGTTGTGACAATTGTATATGATATACAAAAGGCATATACAGACAAATATGCAAAGCGAAAAGGTAAGATCCTGTTGATGGTGGTTTTAGCACACAACAACGCAGGTGTGATTGCTGGTTTCACACCTCTCTTGAAAAGTATCTTACCCTAGGTAAGACTACTCCAAGGATAATACAACTAGGTCTTAGCTTGCTTGGAATCTCTCAATTGGTATGTTCTAGCTGTTCCTACAAGGGGTCTTACATGCAATCTGCAAATTTTTAGGTTTGGAGGCAACAAATACACATAAACCCTTTTATGATTTTCAACTGATAAGCAAGATAAAGTGTTGCTGAAATTCCTATTCTAATAGCTAACAGTGATTTAAAAGAAAATACAAAAAGGTTAGGGTTTTAGAAGGATCCTAAGTGACATTCACAATGCAAAGGTTATCTTCAGTAGACAAATACTCTAGAATTTTAAACTAGCTTTATGAGTTACCAAACATGAAATGGGTGTTACAGTGCTGCAAAAGACGGTGCTATCTTAAATGGAAGTTAAGAGATTTTTAGACCACATTCATTTGTCAAATACCCAATAGACGGCACAACTTGACTTATGAAATGCAATTGAACTTCAACACAAATAATAAGTCTAGACTAACTTTACACAGCTATTTACCATCAACAAACAACTAAAAGTATGGACTTGGAATATTCATCAGATACTTCAGCAAACCATGAACATTACAAAAGCACAACTAACTAACTATGGGAGAGCAAGGAGAAAACCATGAAAACCACAATGATTCAACACAAGATACAAATTCTTAGAATTACTGCAGAAACTTGCTTTGTATTACTTCAAATGGCATAGAGTCAACAATTTGGCATCAAAATCTTCCTTACAAATAGTGGAAATGGCAGCCCTTTATATAGAAAGCAGCATACCAAGCTTTCAAATGAACGGTGGAGATTAACTCAACACTGACGGTCCATATTATACAATTATAACAGCCCATATCGATTCTCGGATTACATTTTGTCCTTAATGAAAAGGACAAAAAATAGTCCCTAGATACATTGAATCTAGTCATTTTGACTAGCCAACTTAGTATATTAATAGAAAAGAACATTTTGGAAGCAAGAAAAAGACAAAATAGAGTCACATGCTGCCCCGAATACAACAATTTACAATTGTGATAGGATTGCATCATTAGAATATTCAAAATAATATTAAGACTCCTTGTCTAAGTCAATTTTGTCTTCGCTGGCCTGCTTGTTGCGATAAGTCAACCAAGCATCAAGTGCAGGATTAATGTCAGACGGGTCTGGATCCTTCAAATGATTTATCTGATAATCAAACAGTTCCAGTTCCGGACTGAATTTGCCATGTATTCTTTCTATCTCTACCCCTGCTTTCTGAAATGCCTTAAATTCTACCCTGAAGTTGCTTGCCTTGTCCAACCTCTCCTCCATACTGAGTGTGGCATCTTCAAAAATTACTTTAAGCAACTTATCTTTATATTTCTCCACATCAAAAGGGGCATAATCATCATAGGATGCTTCCCTGCAATCCCTCAAAGAGTCCTTGATATCGTATATGACTGATCTCAATTCTTCATCAGCTAGTTTATATGCTTCTTTTATATGCTCAAAGGTTTCTTTTCTCAAAAGTAGTTGTTGATACCATTCAATAGCCTTTGGTAGCTGATTCCCAGTCAAAATATTTTCTACAACTAGAGTCTGAGCTGGCAACTCTCTGATACCTTTTATCCCGGGATACATATGTGAATAATACTCATCAAAAGAATCACATTCTTCACGTAAGTCTTTCCATCTGTTATGTAATTCTACCAGTCTTTTATGTGCTTGAGCATAGGCACTTATAATTTCACATCCCATTTCAAAAACTTTTAGCAACCAATTCTCTGTACCTTGGGACTTTGATCTAACCTTGCCCAATTTAGTCATTTCATCAGTAGACAGGAAAGTAGGTATTGTCCTTATATCTCCTCCTGCATCCACTGGCTTTATAAAAAATTGAAGACATGCTCGAAGTTCTTCGTTTTGCTGTTTCAAGTCCTTCTTGGACATTTCATCTTTGTCTAGTTGCTCCAAAATTGAGGTGACCGAGCCTTTGAAATCATCCACTCTTTGAGCACAAGTGGTTGGACCTAAATCAATGGTAGATATGATATAATCCTCTGCCCTGACTTGTTCTCTTGTTGTATCAGCTGGTGGGACTGCTATTTCTGCTATCCTCAATCTTGATTCATTCTTATAAATTCTTGATTGAATCTTAGCCTTTTTCTGTTTCTTAGGCTTCTAAGCCTGTGATAGGATAGCCCTCAGGTCAAGCTGCATTACTTCCACTTGTGGCTCAGGATATGCCATCCTTCCTTGCAGCCATTCAGGAGCAGAAGATTTGTTCAATTTAGAAGCTCCATCTTTATCAGATACCACCAACTCTTTGGATTGTGCTTATTCTTGCTCTTCATCCTTCTCGAGACTTCTCTCTTCTTCCTTCTCTTCTTTGTGGACCAAATTCTCTAGATTTATCACTACATTCTCTTGTACAGACTTGAAAACTTCTTCTGTTTGATCTTTGTCTAGAGGACTATCAGATATGTCAATAACTTCCACATCAGCTGAAGGTTCATGGAAGTCTTCATTGTTTACTTCAGACAATACCTCCTTTTCTTCCTCAAGTGCTGTTTCTGGCTCTTTCAACCCCAATTCTGCACACACTTTCTCAATCCTAGGTAGCAGTGGTACTGCCAATGAATCCGCAGGCATTTGTGAAATAGGGACAACAGAAGAGATGGTTAAGGAAGGCAAATTGACCTGTGTCAGGTTAGTCAAGACTGGTGATAAGGAAGAAGAAATGACAAGAGGTGAAGGGAAGGTCAGTGAAGGTAGAGGAAGAGGGGGTGAAAGGATGGTGGAAATGGGAGGTAATGGTAAAGAGGAAGAAGATGTAGGTGTAATGGTAGTGGAAGGGTATGAGATGGCAAGAGTGGAGGAAATAGGGCTGCTAGGGTCACTAGAAGAAATTGCCAGTGAACAAGAAGTGGTGGTGATGATAGAGGCAGGAGAGGTGGTAGGAGATGTTTCTTGAGTTATGGGTGAAGTGGATGCAGCAGAGGAAGGAGGAATGGAAGAAGAATTGGTAGCAGAAATAGCAGGGGTTGAGACAATAGTGTCAACACTTTGTGTAGGGGGTTGGGCAGTTGGAGGATTGGAATCATTCTTAGTTGTGGCAGCCTCCTTGTTAGCTTCTTTTACTTTCACCCTTTTGGCCTTTGAGATCTCTCCAGAACCACTCGGCATATATCTTTTCTTAGAAGTCCCGGTCCTGGTTGAGGGAGGTTGATCCTTCTTTTGGGGAGACCTTACAGATGGCTTCTTCATTTTCTTTGCCTTTACTACCAGAGATGTATGCTCTTCACTATCTGATCTCTATTTTTCAGCTAGCTCTGCCTCATCTGTGACCTAGATGGGTTCATCTTCTTCTCCCCCGGAGTCCTTGTCTGATTCCATTGCAGTGTAGGTAAGCTAGACTCCTTGTCCATTCAGAACATCCACTTGAGCTCTAACCCAGGTCTTACTCAGTCTGATTGGCTCCCTCATAACAACATCTAGGGAGCTCTCCTCTGCATTTGCCCAATTCGGCAATGGAATAGGCTAATGGTACTGAGCCTCCCATGGTCCTCTGACCATAACATTTTCATCATCTTGTAACTGATTAGGGACTGCCATTATATGAAACCTTTTGATGAAGTCCAGAGGCAGCCTTGCATGTGCCTTCTTCATAACCTCGTAATCATTAGGGCAGTTAGC
Organism: Cunninghamia lanceolata; assembly: GCA_027924645.1. Taxonomy (NCBI): domain Eukaryota; kingdom Viridiplantae; phylum Streptophyta; class Pinopsida; order Cupressales; family Cupressaceae; genus Cunninghamia; species Cunninghamia lanceolata. The sequence continues at coordinate 19,760,052 of BSBN01000524.1, forward strand.
CCAAAAGTCTTCAATATGTACTTTGTGGAAAGCTTCTTACTTACAAATCTTTCCATCACTCTGTTTGGATCAAAATGACCCCTTGCAGTGTAGTAGTGCAAATTCAAGAGTTGCAACTCTTTGTCAGAATGTTTTGCTGATGCTAGAGAAGGGCATGCATAGAGTCGCTTGCCAAACTTGATGGGGAATTGAACATTGGTTCTATGCAAGTGTTTAAGTTTCTTTGCACATGGTATCAGTTGCCTAGACAGCTCCAGAAGCACTGTCTTATCATCAGGATATCGAGGGAGTCTGTAGGCCATTCCAGTGAAGCCTTGTAGCCTTATGTACATAAATTTCTCAAATTGGATATACCACCTGCCATATCTGGTTATTTCATTCATAGCCTCAGTGGAAATCCTCAAGGCTGTGTTACCCTGCAGCTTTCTGGCTATATACATTGTGAATGCATCATTTAACCTTTTGAAGTGTATTAATGATTGAGATGAAGTCAGTTGTGGGTAGCATTCATATACTTTTATCTGCATTTGTTCATCATTTCCAACCTCACCAACTTTGGACAATCCATCATAGTGGTTCCTTCTTGCCAATGCATAGATGATATAGGATGTTCATCTAATGTATTTGTTTTCACTGAAATTGCTGAAGGCTTCATGGATGTTGTCACTGAGGATTTGAGCCCAGTGGAACTTAGTTCCCTTTAATATCTCAGTGATAATAACAAACATCCAGTCCTCAAAGGTTGATGTTGTTGGCAATCCATACACTCTACTCAGGAAGGTTACCAGGTCTCCTATTTCATCATGAAATTCACTTCTGTAAAGTACTCTAGGGAGCTTGATGAGAGCAGACTTTCTGCTTTTAACCCAATGGTAATTTATGTATTTTTTGCATCCCTCTACATCTTTATTGTATGTTGTCTTTGATCCTTGTTTATCTGGCATAGTCATAACCTTGTGCCAAGGGATGTCAAAGGTCTCAGCGAGAGAAGGTGGGGCTAGATTAGCTAGGATATCCCCATTTGCCATTTGAATTGTCCTTGTCATAACATCATATCTATATGCACAGGTGGCCATTAGCTCTGCACACTGTACCGAAGTAGGAAAGGCAACTGCTTGTGCAATACCACTATCTCTAAGTACTCTAGCTCTGGGAGTTGGATTTGGACCAAAGACTCTTAGTTTGAAGTCATCTAGGTTGATGTGACCTAAGTCTGTGTCCCCTACATCACTCCACCCAGAGTGAATCTTGGTTTCTGGAGGGATTCCTTTGAACTCGTACTTCATTGCCTAGGCCTGAGCAGTCATTTAGTCTGTAGGACCGGACCTTATAGGTTTGATACACCAAGGAAACTCCTAACATACTCTTAAGTTTCAGATGAATCAATGCAAATCTGCTATTTACTACCAACATGCTTTTGAAGGAAAGTTAAACCTAACTGTAATAACATTGCATGCAATCAAATATCTAATGTTGCAATAAAATTTATGAAAATTACCATTAATAATGCACTACAACATTAATTTCATCATTTTGAACCACTTTCCTTTTGAAAATTTCAAGAAATTCAATCATTTACACGGTTTTCCGCTAATTTGAGGGTTGTCCGACCCTCAGGCAAAAAAGCGCTGAATTTGAGGTCATCCGACCTCAGCAGGGAAATCGGGTAGGTCTAACCACATGTTTTACTTCCTTTTATGCTTTTAAGTTTTAGCACAGGTTTTAGTGAGTACCGACCTGCGTGGGATTTGAAGGTCTCCGACCTCTGACGGTTGTCAAGTCGGTCAGTTGAATTTTCGGTGAAAAATCTTATCGATGTAAACTCTATTGCGTTTGCGCGGAAATCAACTTAGTCTGACCTGCGCGAGTTTGGGCAGTGTCTGACTACGTTGGTAGGAGGGTATTATAGCGCAGGTCAGAAGGGGTCGTTTTTAGCGCTAAGTTGAGGTATTGTTTTCGGTGGGATTTCAGGGGGCTACTGACTTTGTGGAGGAATTTGTGTCATCCAACCAAGTCAGAGACATAATCCTTTAGCGCAAAGTCAGAGCGAAGGCTTTTCAGCGCAAAAGGTGTTTTAAAGATTGCAGGTTTTTTGAGACCTTCCAACCAAGTCAGAGAAAAGCGTTTTGGGCGCGTTGGTCGGACAGGTGAGATTTTAGCGCAAAATAAAACTAGGTGCTCGGTGCGAGTTTTGGAGGTCTTCGACCAACCAAATGATGGTTCATTTTGCAGGTCAGTCGGACCTCATTTTAGCACTGGATTGACCTCAGGGTTTCTATGGAAAATTCGCCTAATTTTTGGGCACTTAACACATGACGACTCGTTCACTCACAGTGAACCTAAACTAGGGTTTTTTCAAATGAAAACTCATAGTTTTTATGAAGCCCTAACCCAAATTGTCAATTTCACATTCATTTTCTTACCAAAACCTAACGTCTAGCATCAAACCCTAACTACGTGTAAGTGAAAACTTCGAATAGCAGAGTTAAAACCCTACCTGGTTGAAACGGCGACGTGCTTGGCTTGCGCAGATAGGTCGCGGGCTCGAGCTTGGGGCAAGTCGGTAGATGGTGAACGAAGCTCTGAAATTTCTAGTCTAAAATGCGATCAAATGATTTAAAACATGATTAATTTCCTATTTAACCTCTGCTAAAACTGCCATTAATGCGCAGGCGTACAACCTGCCAGTTTTAGGGTTTGCACGAATTCTCTTCAACTCAGACTTGGCGGGGAATTTGGGTGCGTCTGACTTGGTTGGAGGAGACTACATTCCACGAAAAGCTTGGAGGTTCAGTTTGCACAATTTTGTGGAAGTTTCAAGTTCGTCCGGCTTGCAGGCCTTTCGGGGTTGTCTGACTTAGTTGGTGATCACTGATTTTAGCGTAAGTCAGAAGAGGCAGATTTTAGCACAGAAGTCTGATAAGGAGAAATCAGTGTTTGAAGTCGAAAACAACTTTTAGTGCAAAGGTCAGTTAGATAGGAATTTAGCGCAAGGTCAGAGAAGTGAGAATTTAGTGCAAAGGTCAGTTGAAGGGCAATTTAGCGCAAAAGGTCATTTCAAGACCCTAAAAGGGAGAATAAGGATTCATCCTAGCAGACTTTTGAAGTGATTTTCAATATCATCTTTCAATCAAGGTCAAAATGCACTTTGACCATTCAATCACTTATGAGATGAAGAGATCCAATGACTCTCTAGCTAGATCAAAAGAGGGGGACTCCATTTTGAATGGGGTGTGTGTGCAAGGCACAACATATCCCAAATTCAAATTAGACAGATATGTTGAAATGGATAAATGAATTAATTAGAATATTGTTTGGTTTTTATAATAGGACCCATGGCAATGGAGGCAAAGGAGTTGGTCCAATAATGCACTCATCGCTATAGCTTTGTAGATGAGGTGGTTGCTCATGAGACTAAGGATGCAAAGTCAAAGTTTGGTCAATGGATTAACATGCAAAAAGCTGGATACTGCAGAGGAAAGCTAAAATGGATGAAGTTGCAGACAAGGACGACCTGAACTAGAACAAGGGGGGAATGCCACCGAATATGCTATCTACCAATTGGAGGATGGATTGATTCAAAGATGTCTTTGCTAGCTATATGATTGCCAACTGGCAATCCTGTGCCATCAATCTGGACCATTGATTATTCTTGAGAGGATCTTGATCATTGGATCAATGTAACAGTTTTCTAGCCTTTGTTCTATAAAAGGGCCATGAATTGTCATTTGAAAAGGGGAGCCAATTATTTTCATATCTGGCCAAGAGGTCAAATTGTTGTAGTCCTGATAGGAGATCAGATTATTGAGACTAATTAAGACTAAATTGTTGAAATTATGGGAGGCTGAATTGTTTCAATTCTGAGCGCCTGTTGTGATGTTATGCAACTTGGTGAATTCTCTCACAAGGTTCTTTTTTCAGATCACCGTAAGGGTACTTGTTCTAAAGCATACTGGATGGAGATGAAGCTACAGATTACATCCTAATTGTAAATTTTACGTAATCTTCAAGTTGATTTCTGGATATGTAATGGTGAAATGCTGCGTTCAATAGAAGTGCTTTCATTTTATTGCATATTGTTGTCAACTTTTCCTTTGAAGATTTGCACTGGATCATGCAGATTTGTGGATTGTCTTGGTGAAGTATGATTTAGTTTTACTTCTCTTCATTACTATATCAGAACATGTATGTGGATCAGTGGTCTCAGTTAAGTAATTTTGGGAATCTCATTCTCTGAACTCTATTTTCTCATTTTCATTTCATTAAACCGCCATCTTCCTAACTGCAATATATAGATAAATGAAAAGCAGAACATAAAATATGTAGATACTCATAGACATATGAAAATCATTAGCATATTTAAGCTAAATGCATGTAGGATTGAAAATATCATGCAAAGAATTACAAATAATGGAAAGAATCATGGAAATATTAGCTTGTAGGCACAATATTCACGTAAATTCATAGTGCAAAAGTAAGATTAAGTAAAGATTAGTTCAGTTTCAAGTAAATTGAGATAGTTGTAGAAAAACTAATCAGAAATCATCAAGGTCATTGCAAGTAATACTGATTGGAATGGAGATTAACATAAATATACATAAATATTTGCATGTTCAGGTTAAATATATAGTAGGATTTAACCTTGTTTGTTGAGAAATTTACAGAGAGTAGGTGAAATTAAGATTATCTAGACATGAATTTCTTAGAATTGGAAACGTAAGGCCCCTTAAGGAAAACAACAATGCACATCAAACCACTGAGTAACGTCAGATGATTATGAACTAATCCACGGAGACTTGGGATCATGAATTCTTTGAATTCATCGTATCTTTCAAGATGATAAAGGTTTGATTTGCATTTCTTTATCTATGTTTGTTTATGACTAACATCATGATCAACAGTTCCTTACATGCTTTCCAAGGTTCTGCAAAATCTAAATCTTCCTCATACATGTTCTTCAATTCATCAAATCCCAATACTTCAACTCTCATCTCTGTCAACAAATTTCTTCTCCTACTTAATGCATCCACAACTTTGTTTGATTTCCCACTCCTATGCTTCAATACAAATGTATTACTCTGCACGAACTCTACCCATCTCATATGTCTCTGATTCTACTTACCTTAACTGTTCAAATAGTGCAAAGATTGATGATCTATATACAACACAAACAACTTTAGGAAAGAAGTAATGTCTCCACTTCTTCAAGGCTTGAATTATGGCATAGAATTCTTGATCATAGACTGAATATCTTCTCCTTGCATCATTCAACTTCTCACTACAATATGCTATAGGTTTACTTTCTTGAATGAACACTACTCTATTGCATTCCCACTTGCATCACAATCTACTTGAAATACCTTATTGAAATTTGGTAATGCCAAAACAAGTTGCTCTGTCACTTTCTGCTTCAATAGTTCAAAACTTTTGTCTGCTCCTGATGTCCGTGTTAGGTCTCAAAAATGCAGGTTGCCAATCCTAAGAGGATGCCAAGCTCTATGTTTAGATTGGCAACGTTTTTTGAACTAACTTGACGAAATCAACCTTCAAGGTTTGATGATTTCCTTCGCTTTAGGTCTTGCTACACCTAGGCGGGTAAACCTTGGAAAATTAAAGCAAACTGAATGTGAATGTGTGGACTAATTAAATCTATCTACAATGGCATAAGATGTAGGATAGATGAAATGCTTGCTAAATAGTTTTATGTCTAATGTCTAATGAGTGATTGGTAGAAATTGTATAAGCAATATCAAGGTAAAAGGTTTTAAGTATTGAGTAAAATAAGACTAGTGCCTTGTTGGGTAACAGAGTCAATTTGAAGGACCAAGACTAATGGTTTCCTAATGGTAATAATTCTAGTTGTCTGGCACAGTTTTAGTTAATAACTTGTATAAACGTGCAAGTAAATGACTGACAAACTCTCCTTGATAATCCAACCAAATAAAATCAGATATCTTATAATTCACCAGAAGGTATTTTAATCCTTACTTGAAGGAACCAAAATGAAATGAATGGGCAAGATTAACAGATAATATTTTATTGGAGACAGAATGGCAATCTAATTATATGGCCCTACTTAGTAATCCAAACTTAATGCTTCCAGGCTATTGTAACTAAATCAGAAGGGTTTAATTCCTCAAATGGACACCAACCTATTTAATCACACAGATACAGCAAATGTGGATTGACAGATTAAATATATACTTGATACATCAATCTGAATAACAAGGAAGTACAGAAATGGAGACAGCCACACAATTGAATAATTTTAACAAACAACTGATACCGAAGCAGAACCACTGAATCATAGCACTTCAAATTTCTTCTTCAAATAAAACATGCAACATAGTCATTTTGAAATATTGTATATAATGTATATGAATATCTTCTACTGCTGATGATCTTTCAGCCTTGATTGTTTGGACTTATATAGATATTTCTATGAAGAGACATAACTCTTCAATAAGTCTTTTGGGAATTTAACAAACATTTAACAACTGACATAATCCTGATTAGGCCTTATTTAGCCATAAGTAAACTTTAGCCAAGTGATCCAAGTAATCCTGCTCGTGATGAGAATCAGTAAGGTCAATAGCACTTCTGGTAATTATATCAAGTGTGATCATGCTTTCCAATTGTTTGCAAACTTCTCTAGATGCAGAGGCTTTGTCTTTCAGAGCTCCTGTGGCTTTGTGTAATATAATTTGACAATCAATAATCCATTCTTCTTTACTCTTCACCTCTCCGTTGTCTTTAAATATCCTGGGCACTCCTGCATTTGAGGCATCATTTCCTTCCTTAGCATCAGCTTTAAGTTTGTCATAGTAATTTTGGTGCTGTTTGAGCAATGCTTTTGCATCAGAGATATCTGTACTATCAGCAACACTTCTGTTTTGTAGCTCAATCAACTTTTCTTGTATTTTATTTTCAAGTCTTTCATGTTCTTTAACTATTTTATGATTCTCTGAGTAATTATCCCAAAATTGGTTTAACCACCGCACCATGTTTGCATACCTGCTCTGTAGTATTGTAACAAATGCATCCATCTGAATTTGTGTTGCCTGGTCAGGGGATAATACTTGAATACCCTGTTAGCTCTCACCTTGAGTTATTCTTTTTGTGGATTGGCCAAAAGTACTCTTAACAACATCCTTCAAGTAATCATTTTCTTTTGTCAATCTTTCACAATTCAATTTGTATGCATCTCTTTCTTTGATCAACATTTGAGCTTGTGCTTTATTCAATTTTGCAACATTGATACCAATGTCTGCTGTAATTATAGGGTCAGTTTCCCCTGCTTTCAAAGTCATAACGTGGCCAAAAGTCTTTTCAGTATCTATGATGGCTGTCTTCTTATGGGGAGGGTATAACGCCCATATCATCAAGGAATTTTCATCATTATTATATCTTGTTCCCATATATACTTCATTAACTCCTTCTGGAGTAAGCTTATACTTATCATCAGCACTATTTAGAAAACTATCAAAAACCAAAGTAGAATTTTAATCTAGACCAGGAAAAATCATAACCCCTGCATCCTTAAGCAACTGTCTACCCTTGCTAGGTGTCATATCTTGCATCTCTTTATTTACTGTTTCCTTTAGCATATCTAATAATTGCCTTTCATTATTAGCAAAAACATCATCTACTGACTCTCTGATCTCTTTCCCTTTGTATTTATACAAGAATGATTTAAATTCTTTTGATTGAATGAATTTATCATCTGAAATGAAAGAATCATAGGCTGTTTGGGTGGATCCTCATCAGCAGACCCCTCCTCATCATGTAGCATGACTGGAGGCTGATATTGTTGCATTTTCCTTTTGGACATTTCTATTGTTTTGTCTTGTGGCTGCTCCTGCCCTGTCAACTCTTCATCTTCAGAGGATACAACCTCAATCTCTGCTATCTATTTTTTCTTTTCACTTAAATCCCTATTATACTTTTCTACCACCAATTCAACTTCAGCTTCTTCTAGATTTCTAATAACATCATCATGTGGATAATGTATGTGCATGTATCCACTGAGATTTTGTTTTCTTCTTGCAGAGTCAATAAAGCCTTCAGGGTCAAATCCTTTCCTCGCCTCAGCAGTCAACATGTTATAATGCATTAATTTATCCAAAATGAGATTGTAACCTTCTTTTGAAACCACAGTGAAATCTCCAAAACATAAGGTGCTGGGCATAAATGATTGTTTATCATGTGAACTCAGATGCATCACATTTGAACAATGCATTTGCCTAATTATCTCTAAATATGCAAGTCTGTCAGGGACAGTCTTAGGCAATATGAATGGAGTATCCTCAAATCCATAAACTCTGATCATAGTAGCATCCTCAAAACAATACCAGTCTCCCCAATTGTGAGTGACAGTAGGGGGGCCACCAAAATCTTTTGGTCTGAGGAATCTTTTTATTTCAGTTGAAATTGAATATTCACAGGGGTGGTTAAAATACCTATACAGCACTTTTACACAGTGTTCTTCAAATTGGGCATAGTTGGAGTGGGCATATCTACTATCCTAGATTCTGGTCCACATTTGTATGGGTATCTTTTCCCCTTTCTTATATGTAGCAACAATTCGAAACTCACTTGGCCATAACCCTACTTCTTGGCCGTAATATAACACCATGTGCATAAGCATTGAGTAATGCTCAAAAGAGCATGCTGGAGCACTGTTTTTTATTGCAGACAGACCAGAGTCCATTCTATTAGCAATATAAGCAGCATAATCAAACTGCCTTGCATTATGACACTGAATGTCAGAAGCTATGACCATTAGAGGAATAGTCATGAACTCGGGGACCTCTGAACCAAGGACTTGGCCTACAGAAAAATAGGTATACTGTATATATGGTTCAAATATAGCTATATGAAAGGGAGGGCCATCATTTTCAGTTAAGGGCATCACTTCTCCTTCAACCCTGGGCCTATGAATGGGCAACCTCCATCCATTGTAAGTTGTATCCATTCTCCAATACTCTTTACCCAGATCTTCATAAACAATAGGGACAGTGCATAAGTCATCTAAATCAAACACCTCACAAATAGCATTTTTTGATAGATGCACAATTGGTTCTCCCTGTGGGTTACAGATGGCTTTCAGGCTAGGATTGTAATGTTTGGCAAGCAATTGAAGGAGTTCCACATTCAAGAATACATTAGGTACAACCAGTTTTCCCAAATTCATGTGCCATGGGTTTGACACAGGAGCATTCCTAAACCTTCTATTATAGTGGAATCTGAAAAGCTCATATCCCCGAATTGGGGTCCAGATATCTCCCAGGCATTTATGTTTATCTTCTAATTTCTCAACTTCTGCCCTGAGTTGGGCAGACCTTCTGGCCTTGGGAGTTGACCCAGGCAATTGGTCAATTAAGTCCTGGTTGAGTTTTCTGTCTTTTATTTTTTCTTTAGGGGTTTGATCAGTTTTTTGTTTTTTAGATTTACTAGTTTCCCCGTGTGATTTTCTACCTTTTCCCTTTCCCAGAGTATCCATATTAAAATTTTGGTAGAAAATTCAAACACAGGCTATACACAATGGTTCGTATGTAAGTACCTGTTGTTCTATGGCTGTGATTAAAATCTTCTGTTTTGCGCCTCGAGAATTCCTCCGTATTCCCTTCTCAGACAACTCGTTCAATTATAATGATCTTAAATGATTTCATCACCGTATGCATTTAATTGTCTGATCAATGCAATGTCGTTCATCGCTGTGAAATGTCACATCGCCATAACTCCTGTCATCGGCATGATTTTCAAAATGTCTGGGCGACCTTAATATCTCTTCATGGCGCGAACAATCAATCGACGTGACCCCTCAATTGTATTCCTGACGCTATGTTATGTCATATCTTAAGTGGGCGCGACCATCGGCATGACTTCCTTCATCGCCATGTGTTTTAAATTTCCCTGTGATATAGTGAGTCCTACCGATATGACTATCGGTGAGAGTCTCACCGATATGTGTAACAACAACTTGTTGTCGGGGAGATCAATGCCATCGGGATAATATATTCATGTTTCCCTGAGCTTTGTCGTCTCACCGATAGTCGTCTCTAGTTTGGATCGGGATGACTTTGATATTGTCTTGCCACTAGAGTATCAACAGGTATGAATTTATTCTTATCGGAATGAAATATACTATCGAGATAGCTTTTTAAAGACAACCCGATCCAAATCATCTCCCCGATGGCCCTTTCATATTCTTTATCGGACAGAGTATATCAAAGTGTCACCGACACCTTTTGATCACCGTGACTTGTGAATCGGTGAGACCTAATTCCTTTGTCCCGATATGTCGAGTTATCCCCATAGATATGTGTATCACTGTGAGTCTCGCCGAAAGATCTCTTATCGCCAAGACTTTGAGTATCGAAAACTTCTTTGTGTCTTATCCTGATAGTTTACTTCTTGCCGATGGCTATTTGCTTCGTTGCTCCCGCAAGATGTTCGGTGAAACTCTTGCCGAAATATTTCATCGGTATGATATATACCGTCGGGGCAGCTTTTGAAGGATCCTTCGATAGTTATCAGTCATACCGATCGGTATGACTACTTGGTTCTCTTGCTGATGTAAGTCATCGGTATTACTTATTCCATCGGTGACTTCCATAAATCTCCTTCCGATCTGTATTCTCACGCCGATGGTTATTTCCAATTGATTCCTTATGTGTCGATGTAAGCAAAACAACATCTTGCCGATGGATTGACCTTGAAGAAATTTGGCACTGCTCATCATTAGACACCTTGAGAGATATATTAAATTTTTATCATGGTTTTTTGAGATGTTTTTTCAGAATTTGTTCAAATATGATGGAGTGAGAAGATAGTAAAGTTTCAAAATTTTACTGTCCTAACAGTCCGCTTGAAATCTTTTCTGTTACCTTTCATTGTCTCTGTCATAGGGTTACATACCGAAGTAAAATTTCTGATGAACTTCGAGTAGAAACTAGCTAATCCATGGAATGATCTGACTTCCCCAATGCTCTTTAGTGTAGGCCATTCAACAATTACTCTCACTTTCTTAGGGTCCATCTTCAATCCTTCGACAGAAATCACAAATCCTAAATATACCAGTTCTTCCTTCATGAGACTATACTTCTTGATGTTTATCAAGAATTTCTCTTCTCTCAGTGTTTGTAATACTTGTCTCAGGTGCTGCAAATGTTCTTCTTTTGTCTTACTAAAAATCAGAATGTCATCCAAATATACAATAACAAACTTACCAAAGAATTTCTTAAAAACTTCATTCATCAATCTCATGAAAGTACTCAGTGCATTTGTCAGTCCAAAAGGCATCACTAACCACTCATACAATCCTTCATTTGTCTTAAAAGCAATCTTCCATTCATCTCCTTCTCCAATTCTGATATGATGGTATCCACTCTTCAAATCTATCTTTGCAAAATATTTTGTTCTACTCAAACAATCCATGATATCATCCATCCTAGGTAAAGGAAATCTATACTTAACTGTGATCTTTTTTATTGCTCTAGAGTCTGTACACATTCTCCATTCTCCATCCTTCTTTGGTGCTAACACTATAACTACTACATAAGGACTCAAACTTTCTCTGATCAAACCTTTCCTCAACAATTCTTGTATCTTCCTATTCAATTCTTCATTCTCTACCGGTGTCATTCTGGGTGCTTCTTTGTTAGGCAAACTAGCTCTTGGTATAAGATCCATGTGATGATTGATACTCTTGATTGGTGGCAATCCTTTAGGTACATTATCTGATATGATGTCTTCATACTCTGTCAGCAACTCAGTTATCTCCTCCATTTGTGATTCAATCTCCTTCTTCAATGTTTCAGGTTTCTTAGGGATCAAAGCATAACACGTATTCTCATGTCTCAAACCATCCAGAAATTTTCTTCCATCTACCAAACAAATTCTAGCACTTCCACATACTTCACTCTTAGGATCATCTTCCAAAGGAATCAAAGTAATTCTCTTTCCATTTGATGTTATAGTGTATGTATTCTTTATCCCATCATGTATATCTTTTCTATCATACTACCAAGGTCTACACAACAAAATATGACATACATCCATAGGCATAATATCACACAAGACTTCATCATGATAAGATCCAATATGAAATTTCACCAAACATTGTTTACTCACTAGTACCTTATGATCATCCTAAATCCATGCTGTCTAATAGGGCTTAGGGTGTTTCAATCTCTCTAACTTCAGCTTAGTTACCATCTCCTTTGAAACTAGGTTATCATAACTACCACTATCAATAACAACTTTACAACATTTACCTCCTGATTTGCATCTGGTTCTGAACAAATTTTTCCTCTCCGGTGGTTCCTCATTTGTCTCTACTTGAAATAGTTCTCTCCTCATCACAAATGATTCTCCTTTCTTAGGTTTACCAACTGAACATGGGTCACCTAGTTCAACAGGTTCTTCTTCCACATAGGCTGCTCTTCTACTGTTCTCTATCCTTTTGCTTGTACTCCCCTGATTACATTCAAATGCTCTATGTCCTTCACCTCCACACTTGAAATAGGTTCCTCTGAACGTTCTCCTATCAGATCCTCTTCCTTCTCTTCTATATCCTTCACTTTGATATGGACTAGGGTTTCCTCTGTGGTAGAAATTCCTGTCATCTCTCCAGTATGCATTGTTGTCTCTCTCCTCCTTGAATGTATTCTCTTGTTTGCTCTGCTCCACATATGATCTTTTTCCTCCAGAAAATGTTCTACCTCTCTGAAATTTACCTCCTCTGCCTCTCTATCTCTAATTACGTCTCTTGTTCAACTTCTCTTCAACTTTTAGGGTGAACTGATATGCTTCTTCCAATGTTGTCATCCTTACTAAACTCAGTTCTTGAATGTTCAATCTTAGTCCATTGATGTATCTAGCCACTTTCTCCTTGCTTGCTTCACTGTGTCTTGTCCTTATGGTCATCTTATAAAATTCTTTAGTATACTCCTTCACAGATTTCTCCTTTTGTCTCAGGTTTTGTAGTCTCTTCAACAACTCCAACTCATAGTCAACAGGTACAAACTGATTCTTCAATTTTGTTACCATCCTATCCCATTTTGTAATCTTTTATTTTCCTCTTCTGTTTCTATCCAACTAAACTTCTTTCCACCAAATAGCAACATGTCCTTTCAACTTGGTCTTTGCAAATTTCACTTTCTCCAGATCTTCAATTTCTTCATATTCAAAGTATTCTTCCATGTCATTTATCCAGTCAATCAATTCTTTAGGGTTCAAATTGCCAGTGTAATTAGGTACATCAACTCTAGGTGTTTTCCCAATCTTTGAAATAGCTTGCAACATCTTGACTTGATCTAATTTTTCTTCTTCTTCACCTCCTAGGGTTTCTTCAGTTTGATTTGTAGATTGAAATTCTTCCTCATCACTCTCAATATCAATTCTAGGGCTTAGTTCTTTTCTTCTATCTTCTTCAACATCATCTAGTCTAATTCACATTGTCTTCATTAGCTCCATCATCTCATCCATTCTTCCAGCAGTTGTTCCAACAGCAAGGATTCTCCTCAGTGGCATCTTCTTAGGATCAAGTGCAAACTGCCTCAATTCAGCGATCGGGCTATAAGGTGACAACTGCCTCACAATTAACAATCATTTGTGACACAAGTAACCTACCTTGGATTTGACGATCTATCCATAGCAAGATCTTATAGAATTCCTTCGGCAACTTTGCTTAATTCACTCCCAAAGATTCAAACTTTTGCTCTGATACCACTTGGTGCAGTTGTGGTTAGGAGGGTCCTCAAAGAGAACTATCCAAGCTGTGCAACTAGAGTAAACACAATGGAAACAAATCAAATATATGAAGCAAATGAAGATTTAGTCATTCAGTATATCATAGAATTAAAATACAGATTGGCTGGCAGCATGTGGGCTTACAATTAAGGCTCACATGCCTAATTTTAGAATATCAGAATATGCACAAGATATGGCTTTGAAGCTCCTTCACCAGGAATTCAAACTATCTATTATGAATCAATAACTAACTACTTTCCTAGGCATCTATTATATCAATATATATCATCTTTGGAACAATAGATTCCTCTGCGTCGGCCAAAGAAGACCACAAACTCCCATGAAGAGTTGTAATGTGTGTACACGGATAGGTCAGACCTAAATGAGTAGAACTCCTCCGCAAATGAATGGAATGATATACAGATCTCAAGGAAGGTTGGCCATGAACCAAACAACATTGAATGATGTGTCTTTAAACTTCGCAAGTCATGAAATGCTCTGTAGGTCTTCTCCTTTAGCCAATTATCCGAGGCTATCAGGATGCTCTACTCTGAGAAAACTGTCGATCTTCTAATAGCGATGTCTTACCGGTACCTAATCTAAATGATCTAAATTTTGGATATGATGTGCATGAATGAATCTAGATGCTAAGTCCAGCTCCGCAAGATCTGAAATGCAATTGTAGTAGAATGCGGACCCATAACGTCAAAAAATGTCCCCTTAGGGGCTTTTCCCTCATAAGGTTTAGCTCCCAGGTCTTTTATCTGCATTTAGGACATATTGCATCATATTTTGACATACTGATGAAATGAACCCTAACTTTCATGGTAAATGGGACCTAGGGGGATCCCTTGAACTAATCCCTGACCAAAATAGGGTGTCACGTCTCAAATTTGGATACTATCTGGAATTACTTTAAATGGAAATATTTCATAAATAATTATGTGTGGTTAGATGAATAAGTTGTTATTTTGAAAGATGAATGATTATTTTAATAAAGAAAAGATGAAATGAAATGAATGTTATATTCATGTTATTAATTTAGATGCTTCAGCTATGCTTCGACTAATGGGTTACTAACCTATTAATGGGAAATTTGAGTTTGTCATGAGTTGCAGGTTGTTGAAGACAAGAGTGTGGTTGAGGTAAAGGAGGTTAGTTGCCTGGCAGGGTTACGATGGAGGGATATCATTCACACACTTCATGTAGTGACATGTAGTTGCATATGTTTGCATATTGAATGATTTAATAGTTTAATTTAAATTGCATTTTTTTAATTTAAATTATATGATTTTATTGCATAGTTAGTTAATGGTGATTTAATTAGATTATTTAATTCATTGTTATTCAAATAATATGAGTGCTTAGAAAATAGAATAATTGAATTAGTTATTTAATTTGTTTAGAGAATAATTATATTCTATTTAATTATTAGTTTTATAGATGCATTGTGATAAATATGCAGATTATTTTAATAATATTTTAGATAAATTGAAAACTAGAAATAGAATAAAACATGATTTTGGAACAAAAATAAAAAGAAAACAAGAAAACAAGAAAAACAATAGAAACATTAGAAAAAAAAACTTAATTTAGGAAAGAAAAGCTCAAGAAAGTGAAAATGCTTGAGGAGAGGAAACAATAAAAAGAAGAGTTACAATTCATTCTTGGATGGGAAAACTCATATTTATCATCTTGCATTCTTAAAAGAAATTTAGCTCCTCATATCTGAAACTGCATACAAAACAAGAGAAATTGTGGAAGAATTTTGGGGACAAAGGAGAAACGGTTCAGATTGGGGAGCTTCTGGGAAGCTGTGGAAATCAAGCATTTGATTGGATTATTGAGTGAATTCTAGGTTCTTGTTTAAGTATTAGATCTTACTGTAGCTGTGTGTGTGTGTGGATATTTTCATATGTGCAAAAACCATGATCTTTCTGTTTAAATATTTATATATATATAAATATATACCACTGGCTATAGAAGCGTGAAAATAAAGTTTTGTTTTGATATATATATATATACAGAATATATATATATATATATATATATATATATATAGTATTATATATATATGTAATAAGATTAAAATATATATTTTGGAACGACTGTCAAACATAATGGTTTGTTTGCATTTAAATGATCAGAGAAGACTCTTTGAATATCGAAATAAGTTTAAGTTTTAGATGGCACTGTGGCCGCTATTTAGAGAAATTGGTACCGGCGCCACCAAATGGTGTCGCAGTCCTTAGGGACTGCGACCCCATTTGGGGGCATTGGCCCCTTTTTGTTTTTCCATTATCTAAATTCAAACTTGTATTGTTTGTTTCTCCTTTGCAAAGTATGAAATCTCAAACTTGGAACCGTTGAATGCGTTTTGGTATAATTTTATTCACTGGAATATCAGCGCATAGCGCCGACAGTCCTTTGGCTATTATCTCATTTGATAACTTATATATATATATAAATTTGCTTCTCCCTCTATGAATATATATGTTGACTGTAATTTTATCTTCTGGGAAATAAATGGAGTATGTCTGCCTTCGATTATATCATATGTTAATTATATATATATTCGAATCTTTATCTGTGTTGCTGGAAAAATGTTATTCTGTGACAACACTACAGTGTTGAGTGGAGTTTAATTTGTTAATTTGGTTTATATAAATACACACACACACATATATATCTAAAATCAGATTTATAGTACTACAGCAAAAGAAATATTCTTTCTATTTTATATTTACACTGCTGAAAATGACTTATATGAACTTTTGGATTATTGAGATTATTTTTGACAAAACTAGCTATATATCAGAAAGATTGATTATGATAGAATTGAATTGTATGAAACCAATAGATTCATTACATCTAGAAAAACATGTCAGGAAAAGTGGATAAAAAATAAGGGAAAATGATAAACTTGTCAACAGGTAAACTAGCGAAATCAACTGAATAATGGAAATAGTGTTTGAATACGAAACATATACTTATGACTATGGAAAACCAAACTTAGAAAACTATGTCTTGTGTGTTTTGGTAAAGTACAAACTTTCAGGACAGGATGCCGAATGTGGGCTCCCAGAGATGATAGTTTTACTTTTTCTAAAACTATCATTTTATTTATTTTTTTGGCCAAGCTACTATACCATTGAAAAAGATGGATTGTTAAGCCTAGAACTATGTTATATTTGTCTCTGCCACATCATGTTTGCAAGAGTTTATGTCATTCTAAGATTAGGATGCATACAGGCAACAGGCACACATCAAGTGATTCCCTCCTGCTTACACCGTTCCAGGTTGCTAGGCTCCTTGTGTAGGGTTGGTGCTTTCTTCAAGTTAGGAAGAAACTCAGGGAAGTCCAGTACTTCGTGGTTGGGTGGAAAAAGTGCCTCAACCACTCTCTTGGTCTTGGTTTGCAGATGATCAAAGGATCGAGGTAGTCGAGTTCAGATATTATTATTGACATGGGTATTTGCTTTATATATTTTTCTTTGTATGGCTTTCATTGCAAAGTTGAAGTTGTAACATGATTCATGGATATCTTGATGTTGTATTTCCTTTTGTAACATTGAAACAAATGTATTGTAATACCAAGTTGGGTGTATGCAACTGGTTTGTAATTCATTCTAGTATATGGATATTGATACTTATTCATGGATTTTTGCCATTCTATGTTTAATTATGGATAATTGGAAACTGTTAATGATTGATTATCTTACTTATGTAATATGCTTTTCTTTTCAAGTACTATGTTTAGTTGGTAAAGTTCCACACCTTACATTTGGTATCAGAGCACTAGGTTCAACTCTTGGACCTATGCCTATTGACGCATAATCAATACCTAGGTCTAATGTTGAAAATTCTTGTGCTAGGATGGTGCATCTCTTGACGACTGCGAGGAAGTCGGTGAGAAACGAGAGCTACCATAGGGACAAGAGGGAAATGAGAGCTATAGTACGAACCATCTAAGGAGTTAATGATGATGGAGACATATGTCTTGGAGATGAGGAGACCCTGAGTCATGCAATTGCTTGGGCCAGTCAAGTGAAAAAGGAAATGAAGGTAGCTGTCAAACCAACACCCTTACCTCTCATTGGGGAATTGCCTTTAGAAAATAATGTGACTTCTCCTGTAATGGTGGATAGAGACTAATGCAGAGCATTCAATGAAAACATGGTTTTAATCTAACATTTCCCTAAATGACCCTTCAGCGAGATTAACTCATCGGCAGGAGCTTGCACTTGTCCCCCGATACTACCACACACACCGATATGGCAACCTATTGTACATGCATAACATGACTTACTACTACCGGTCGACCAATGTATCTTTACCTTGTTCTCACCGCTGTTACTGGCCACCCTTTGTATCTAATGAAATGTATATTCTCACATACATTCTTGATATGCATCTGTAATGTGCATTTGGTGGGACCTCCTTCCTTCGGCATGACTCCAACCGTTGGTGAAATAAAACTTCTATCAGCCGATAGGTCGATGTTACACCAATGTACTCGTCGCTTCACTCTTCAACTTTCGGTAAGACAATTATCATCAGCCTCTTAAGGACTTATCTCCCCGACGCTCAAGTCTCTCTGACATAGGACTTAGCACTTCTTGCTCTCTAGCTAGACAACCATTGCTTGGTCTCTCTCCGAAGGTTATTGCCCTGCCGATAACAAACCCTGCAACGCAGGCACTTTTTCTCTTCTCATAACCTAGCACATAGACATGCTAGGCTCAACTAGCACATCCCACACTCGATCCCGACACTGAACATAAACAAAAACAAAAAGAACACTAACTGTACAAACAGACCCATTCCACTGATTTCAAAGAAATCTCGTTGGTGGAATGGCTCAGTAACCCATCTGAATGACAAAATGGAACTAACTATAGTGACACGGTGAAAGAACACAAACAAAACATGATCTTTTATTTATCTTGGGAACTTCTGCACTGAAAATAATTCTTCTATCTTCTTATTGTTACTCTACCACAAATCACACCCAATTACTATACTACTCTCTCCTCTCCTTTTGTTCACTGAATTGTTTATACATGTTCTTGTTCTTGATAGTTTGCATCGGTGGGAATGCCAACCATTCTGTAACTGTCAACTTATTCAGTTACAATGCATTTGCTCTTCCACTACCAGACCCTACAACTTGTCCTATTCCACTCGGACTCACACATGGCACTAGGCCTTACAATTGGTCACGTGGACCTTATACAACTCCAAAACATCAAAAAGAACATGAAATTAATTAAGGTATCTAGGTGCCCCTATACCATACTCTCGGGGTGTAAAAGAACTCAAGTCCCTTGAGGAACCAAGTCAGAAATAGTAACCCCATGTTTGATGATGTCCTCCTCAGTCATCTAGGTAGCATCTTCATCAGGCAAACCACGCCATTTGACCAGATATTGCTTGTAGGTTTTATGCCTGGTCTTCTTCTAAACTTTGGTGTCCAAAATACATTCTAGCTGTACTGGATGACTCGGTGGAAGATCAAAAATCCATTCTTCCTACCTTGCTTCTGTCACATCTGAACCAGCAACATTGTCTCCTCTGAATGGAAACAGGTCGGACACATTGAAAATGGGTGATATTACGAAACCTGGAGGGAGTTCAATTTCGTATGCATTAAGCCCAAACTTGTGTACAATCTTGCATGGACCTATCTTCTTCATAAGAAGCTTTGTGGGCTGTCCCTTCGGAAGCCTTTCCTTCTTCAGATATGCCATCACTAGATCTCCAACTTTGTATTGGACATCCCTTTTCTTTTGATTAGCTCTCTCTTTGTATTTCCCTGTGTTCTTCTGTATAGTTTCTCTGACAGCATCATGGATATCTTTCATACTTACTGCAAAATCTTCCCCTTGTGCACTTTTTTTCTCCATATTCTGGAGAACCCTGAGCTCCAAAATTCCCCTGGGATGAATCCCATATACAACTTCAAAAGGACTCTTTCCTGTGCTCCTATTAACAGAATCATTATATGCAAATTCAGCCTGTGGGATGATCATATCCCATGCTTCTCCATGCTGTTTAGTCAAACACCTCAAAAGATTACCTAGTGATCTATTCACCACCTCAGTTTGTCCATCCATCTGAGGGTGATATGCTAACATGAAAGACAATTGGGTGCCCAATTTCTTCCACAATGTGTGCCAAAAATGTCCCAAAAATTTGGGATCTTTGT
The DNA here is from genome assembly GCA_027924645.1 of Cunninghamia lanceolata. Taxonomy (NCBI): domain Eukaryota; kingdom Viridiplantae; phylum Streptophyta; class Pinopsida; order Cupressales; family Cupressaceae; genus Cunninghamia; species Cunninghamia lanceolata. Next base: position 19,780,015 of record BSBN01000524.1, read on the forward strand.
CAGTGACAATATTCAATGGCAAATCATGAATTCTTACTATCTCCTTGAAGAAAAGACCAGCAATATGTGAAGCATCATTAGTACATTTACATGGCACAAAATGAGCCATTTTACTAAACCTGTCAACAACCACAAACACACTATTAAATCCTCTTTGAGTTCAGGGAAGACCCAAAACAAAATCCATATTGATGCACTCCCATGGCCTTTGCAGAATTAGAAGTGGTTGATAGAGACCTGCATTTGATGAAGTCCCTTTTGCCTTCTGGCAAATGTTGCAACTTTCCACAAATTTCCTGACATCTGTTTGCATCTTAGGCTAGAAGTAAATCCTTCTCACTTGTTCCAATGTCTTGTCTAGTCCAAAATGACCTCCAAGACTACCACAATGTTTCTCTTTTATGATGTTCTCCCTCATGGAACACCTAGGTACACATAGTTTGCTGCCTTTGAACAGTAGCCCTTATTGCAACAAATATTCAGAAAAATCAGAATGATAGGAATCTGAAAACTGTGAACAAACTGCATATATCTCCTTGAAGTCCTCATCATCCTGGTACATATTCTTGAGAGAATCCATTCCCACACTTTGCAACTGGATTTCCTATATAGTGCACACTCTTCTTCTCAGAGCATCTGCCACCTTGTTGGCTTGTCCCTTCTTATGTTTGATGGAAAAAGTATACACCTGTAGTTGTTTGACCCACTTCATATGCCCGTGATTTAATTTCTCTTGTGAATTTAGAAAACTCAAAGCATGGTTGTCAGTATAAACAATGAATTCCTTGGGCAAGAGATAATGTCTCCATTTTTTCAATGCTTGCACCATCGCATACAATTCTAGATCATATGTGGAATACTTTCTTTTAGCATCATTCAGCTTCTCACTAAAGAAAGAAACAGGTCTACCTTCCTGACTCAAGACAACACCAATGGCAAGGTTATTGGCATCATATTCTACAGTGAACAACTTATTAAAATCAGGCAAAACCAAAATAGGTTTCTCTGCTATTTTCTGTTTAAGAATCTTAAAAGATTCATCTGCTGCTCTATTCCAAACAAACTTACATTTCTGTCCTCCTTTTATGGTATCCAGAATGGGTGTACAAACATGACTGAATCCTCTTATGAATTTCCTATAAAAAGTTGCCAACCCATGAAAACTTCTCACATCACTTACTGTCCTAGGTGCTGGCCAAGATAGAATAGCATTTAGCTTTTCCGGATCCATTTTCAAATTACCTTGGGATATCACAAATCCTAGATATGTGAGTTCTTCCTTCATGAAGACACTCTTCTCCATATTGATCATCAGTTTCTCCTCATGCAGTTTCTTCAACACCTGTTCCAAATGCTACAAATGTTCTTCCTTTGTCCTGCTGAAAATCAAAAGACAACAACAAATTTGCTAATAAAATCTTTCAATACCTCATTCATTAGATGCATGAAAGTGCTTGGAGCATTGGATAGTCCAAATGGCATCACCACCCACTCATAAAGACTCTCATTAGTCTTAAAGGCTGTCTTCCATTCATCCCCTTGTCTAATCCTGATCTGATGGTATCCACTTTTGAGATCAATTTTAGAAAAGTACCGAGCTCCACCCAAACAATCCATGAGGTCCTCTATTCTGGGCGTAGGAAACCTATATCTAATGGTGATCTTATTTATGGCTCTTGAATTAGTACATAACCTCCATTTGCCATCCTTCTTGGGAGCTAAAACTATAGGTACAACACACGGACTAAGACTTTTCTTCACCAAGCCCTTATCCAACAGTTCTTGTACTTGTTTATCAATTAGGTGTCATTTTATAAGCTGGTTTATTCAGCAATGTGGATCCTGAGATGAAGTCAATTTGATGACTTATGTCTCTCACAGGGGGTAGTGTATTGGGCATATCCTCCACCATGATACTCTTATACTTGTCTAACAATTCCTACACTTCCTTAGGGACTTTTTCCTTGCTATTTTTAGACAAATCAGAATTGTCTTTAGGTTTCAAAATCAGAGCATACCCCTAGGTTCCCTCTTCTTTCAAAGTATGGAGAAACTCTTTCCCACTCACTAACATGATACTTGATCCTACATTCTTGTCTACATCCTCTTCTGGTAAAGGATCCATCTTATACTATCTACCATTCTTGGTGATAACAAAAGAATTGGATTTGCCATCATGCTGGGCTTGTACATCGTACTGCCAAGGTCTACCTAATAGTAAATGGCATGCATCCATGGGAATTATATCACACAATAGTTTGTCCCTATATTCCCCTATCTAAAATTCTACCCAAGCTTGTTCATCAACCAAGACTTGTTGCCCTTTGTTCAACCAGGACACTTTGTATGGACTAACATGTGGCAATCTTTTCAAATTCAATTTCTCTACCATTTCTACTGAAACAAAATTTTTAGTTGAGCCAGAATCAACAATTACCTTACACCTTTTGCCAGAAACTTTACACAGAGTTCTAAATAGTGTCTTCCTCTGCGATGATTCTTTGTTTTGTGGTACCTTCAGCATCGTCCTTCTCATCATGAGATTCTCTCCATCTTGTGTTGGAGTTGCGCTTCCCATAGATGAGTTCACACTCTGACAATCTTCTTCTTGAATCAGCTGGCTCCTTTTATCTCCTCCATAAGAGCTTGAGGCTTTCTCTGGACACTTGCTTGCTATGTGCCCAATTTGGTTACAATTATAACATATTCCCGTGAAGACATTAGGACATCTGCCTAGTCCACTAAATCTGCCTCTTCCATTGGGTCTCCTTCCTCTGAAACCCCCTCTAGAACCAGATTCTCCACTGTGTTCTTGTTGACTAGACTCCCCTTGATTCTTCTGGAACTAATTTCTGCCACCGAAACTATTTCTGCCTCTGAAGTTCCTTCCACCTCTGTCTCTGTTCTACTGTTCTCCTTTTCTTTTCTGCTTCTCTTCTACTCTCAATGCCACTTGGAAGCACTTGTCCACAGTTTCTAGTGTCAAGATGGTAATCTCATCTTGTATGCTATATTTCAGGCCATTAATATACCTAGAAATTCTTCCCTTTTCATCCTCAACAAGCCCACACCTTAGAGACAATTTGTGAAATTCCTCTGTGTAGGTGGATACATCCATATCCTTCTGTTTGAGGTTCTGCATTTTCCTGTATGTCTGCACTTCATAATCTGCTGGTAGGAACTGAGCCTTGATCCTCTCTACCATTCAATTCTAAGATGTGATCATGCTCTTGCCACTCTTCACCCTTTCTCCTTGGGTGTAGTTCCACCACGTGAGTGCATCACTCTTCAATTTCGTCTTTACAAACTTGACTCTTCTATTCTCCGGTACCTCCTTGTACTCGAAGTAATTGTTCAAAGCCTTGACCCATTCGATGACTTCTTCTGCGTCCATATTTCCACTGAACATCAGAATCTCCATTTTTGATTCAGACGACTCCTTACCGAGTGTCCTTATTGTGAGGACCGCCCTTTTTACTACTATTGTTATGACTATTTACAGTACTGTTATTGTTACTTTCATATTTGTGGGATAGCAATTCCCCAGAATTTGTCAGACTATTTAACTTTATTATGTTTTCGGAAAAACTAATTGGGTGATGTTTGGATAAGTTACTTTTCAGAAAAATGAATTAAGGATGATGGAAAATTGTAATATGATTTTTTTTAATTATGTTAAATTGTACTAAGGCATGAGAATGCATGTGTTATTTAAGTTGCTTCGGCTATGATGAATTTATGTGGTTACTGATCTTGTAATTGAGTGTGCAGGGACTACTAATCAAACCACAGATTTCGGAGATCATTCCACACCTTGTTAATTGTTATTCCCTGTTAAGCCGATCTGGTTCCACGAAGCACCAAGATCTCTTTGTGTTTGATGTCTTGATGTAATGTGGTCTTTCGTATGGTCGAGTGGGTTAGGTTACCCTCATGTATCATTATTTTTATAAGTAAGTGTTGTTAAGAGATTGAATTTGAAATTTCTATTTTTCTTTAAATTATGAGGCCCTTTTTCTTGTGCTTTACCTTGACCTGGGGTGTCTTGTATGGGTTAAAGTTGACCCTGGGTTCTACCCCATGGGTCCAGGGGCCCATTTGGCATGGGTAACCCTTGAGTAACCTCCATCTAGTCAACTTAACCTTCCCCTGAAGTTAAGTGGCGAAAATTGGAGGTAGGAGGGGACATGATGGGTTGTACCAACACTCAACCCATCCCCTCTACTTTTCCCTAGATAAGAGATGCCATCCATTAGTAAAAGTTACCTCTTCTTTAGTAAGATTCCCCCATGTACTATGGGGACACCCATGTGAAGAAAGGAGAAAGAGGCATGGGTCACCTGTCTTGTTCCCATTTAATTTTTTTTTTATTTTTCCCATGAGAAAGTGGAGTCACATGAAAGGAATAAGGAGTACCCTTGGGAATGGAGAGTGACATAAGCCACCTGGACAGAATAGTGATTTTTGGGAAGGGTGAGGAGGTGACAAGTGTCACTTCCCCATTTCTCAAAATTAGAAAGAAAGAGAATTTTGGGTTATTTATTTTGAAATTTTTGGGATGAGAGGGAGTTAGTTAAATTTTGGGGGAAAATCTTTCATCTTTGGGCCTTACCAAAAAAAAATAGAGAAGTTAGTTTGGAAGATAGAGAAGGGAGAGGAAGTTGGTGGCTAAGCTTGGAAGTGAACTCTGTGGACTCTGCAACAACTTCATTCCAGGAGGGCTTTGCAAGGTTGGTCTGAATTTTATCTTTGTTTTGGTAGAACTGAAATGTGTATGAAATGTGTGTGAAATATGTGTTTAAATTTGTTTTTCTGTGGGGGTTCTTGTCGGGTGTTTGACAGAGCGTCTCCCACTTGGGAGAAATGCTCATCAAGTTTGGGGTAGGGGAGGAGAGATCCTCCTCGGGTGCATACCTGTTCCATCTTTTGGGATGTTGAAAGCCTTGAGGGCATGTATCTGTGACTGTATTTTTGACTTGAGAGTCATATACAGATTTCTTACAACTTGTGATCACACTTGGTTGAGACCAAGAGAAATTTATATGAGTTCATTTATCTGTCAGGGTGACACTCTGGAGTCGAGTGTATCCACTCTCCTGCCCCTTGTGAAACTCACTGTAATTGAGTTTCCGTATTGTGTAAAATAGCCACGGGTGTAGGTGTGCTTTGGGATTGTTGTTGTTTCTGTTGTGAAGTGGAGTGTTTGAGTACCCAGGTGTGAGTATGGTCTCCCTAGCTCGGGGGTGACCCTCTTGCGGGTCTACGGTAGGGAGGAGAGCTAGACAAGTGGTATTGTCCTCTTTGTTTGTCTTTGATACGCAGGTTTTTTCTCTTGGAGCTTCTGGTTGGCTATTTATGAAGAAACAGATTAGCTTCTTGTCATGGGAATTAGGCCTGGTTCATTTCATAGAGATGAAAAGAGAACACCTCTCTTGTTATTGTTGTAATTTAATGATAATCTGGGAGTGAAGATCACCTCCCTGATCTTGTTATTATTGGATTTTTATTGGTTGTCATAAGTTTTCAGTTGTATACTGTTTGGGAGGAGAAAGTTCATATCTGGGAAGTTGGTATTCATGATTGAGAAACTGTAATATGAATGTGCTTAAATTTTTAAGTTGATGTTTGCAACCTTTGTTCAATAGCAATTTTTGTGTTTCAAGTATTACTGAAAAGATTAAGTTCGTTTTTGCAACTTAATCTGAGTTGTTTACATTTGAAAGTTTGGAATTGCTTCACTAGTTGAAATGCTAATTTTCTTTTCAATGTTAAAATGGAAAAGACAGTTTAAAATATTTGAGTTATTCTCCATATTAATTGGGTTCTGTTAATTTAGAAGGATTAGAGGAAATCTAGCATGTAAATATATAATCTGTTGTAAAGTTATGAGGTCTTAAATGTTTATGAAAATGGAAAATTATAATTATAATAAGGGGATAGCTAGTTACCATTTCTATCAATTAAGTGAACATGGGATATATATATATATATTTATATATATATATATATATATATATATATGTATATATATAATTATATCTACTAGTTATGACAATTTCTTTATAACAGATTGATTTGGAGAAAATGCATTAAGTAGTGAAATTGAGAAATTTAGGAAATAGTTAAGCACATATAAGAATATTTTTATATATAAATAAATTTAAATATATATATATATAGAAATATATATATATATTTCATATTTTGAGTAATTATCATTTTCCAGAATAATAGTGAAATTGAAAATAACTTCTCATTTTTTATGAAATTGACGGAGAAATATCAATATAAAAATAGATATATATATATATATATATATATTTATATATATCTCTAATTATATACTCAATTATAAATATATATATATATATATACATATGAATATATATATATATATATATATATAAATATATATTTTAATGTTGTGAGAAATGGCGGACCAAATGTAAGCCGCGGTTTAAAAAAAAACACAGTCGAATTTTTATATTGGGCGGTGGGGAGTAAACCCCACCGCAGGATTGTTAATACATTTGGAGGTGTGGAGTGGGGCGGAGCCCCACCCACACCCCCACGTCGTGGGAATGTGGGTGGGGCTCCGCCCCACTCCACATCTCCCCCCCTCCAAACCCTTATGCCTCCCGCGAAACCTTCCCGCCGCTCTGCGGCCACCGCGAAATCTTGTCTGCCGCTCTGCGGCCACCACGGAATTTCGTCCGCCGCTCTGCGGCCACCCCGACCCTGCTCCTCTGCGGCCACCGCCGCCCATGGCCGCCGCCTGCTGTGAGTCTAAAGCAATACAAAAATGTTAGGGCTTGAGACCTAACATATGAATGGTGTTTTTGTAATATAAATACAGTTTATTTTTATATAGCTTTATATATATAGGCATATATATATACTATATATGTCTATGTATATAGCTATATAGATATAATATAATAATGATTATATATCTGTATATATATATATATATATATATATAGGTATATAAGTTGTGGGAAACCAATTTGTCCATTATATAGACATTAAAATAAATATATTATATATATATATATATATATATTTATATATGCATAGGAGTGAATCTTTGAACCAATTTATTGGGCCCTCGTTTAAGATCGTTATAAACTATGTCTCATGGATATAGAAAAAAAAAATATATATATATATATATATTTATATATATCTATATATATATATATCTAAATATATATATATAGATGTTACTAAGTGTTGAACACAACAACCAAAGAAGATATATTACCATGAACAGAGTTTTATAAAGTGGTGAACCACCTACATCTATTGACAACGTCATACGAATTACAAACCGTGTATGAATCGTAATTAAGAGTAACAGTAACAACAGTAATTCTAAACAAGAGAAAATAAAATTATAATGTAAAGAGAGTTTAGGAATATTCGGTGATACTCAGGAAAGAGTTTCTCGGAAGTTTCAACTGTTAACGTACTAATAATCACCCGGAAAATGAAGAGGAAAATTACACAACTCTTGCTCAAAAGAACACTGGAAATAAACTTATGAAGCCACCACTAACTATCCATGTGGCCATATTAACCTCAACTGTAGCAAACGATCTCATATGTAAACCTGTAAGAGGTTCCGAAGAAGGAAAAACTAACATTGGAAAACACAGAGGAGAAAATGCGCGACCTTTCTCACACGGGATAAGAGAACTAAGTTGACGGACCCTTCTGTCAATTGTGCTTAGGAACAAGTTGACTAAGTATTTACGAAGAGGAGGAACCTAGATCGGGGAAGATTAGGAGACCGAGTCCAGCGAAATAGTAAACCAGCCTTTGTGACCGAGATCATCCTGAAATTAGGTTTAATATCAACAATAGTTGCAGTAATAACCCTGATTGACGTAAATCACGAAGAAAGGACAGGATGCACAAAAAGAAAGTATAGAAAATGAAAGAGAGAGAGAGACCGAAATATAAACACACTAAATGAACTAAGAGATAGTTAAGGTAAGGGCGATAAAGATATAATCCAACTTAAGAACTTGTGGAAAGGGAAGAGAGGGCAACCAAACCGCCTTGTTGAAAATGCTAAGTCATAGGAGGGGTATGTTTCAGGAAACAAGAGAGGAGACAGACAACCGTGCCTGGCTGAAAAATGACTAAATAGGGAGATCACTAGCCGGTTTAGTCGGAACAAGGCGTCGTGGGGAGTGGTTCCTCTATCAGCGAACCACGGGCGTAAATGAGTGCAGCGTAATTCCCACTAACACCGTAAGGCATTCTGCTACCGAACATTGCCGAGGATTCGATTGAAGAACTTTGGTAATCTCACTCTTGCAATGACGTTAGCAGCGTTGTATAGACCCTCTTGTTGATCTATATGCTTCTGGTTGCACGCCATTGTACTTGTATTCCGCCAATGAGAATAGTGTTTCGCCATGAGAGAACACCGTTGAGCATGCGTACGCCTGCGAAAGGGGTTTTTAGGACAGTGTGAGAAAAGTTTTTCATATCTCGTGTCATAACCACATGACAGATGTGGCTATGACACGTGCGATGTGTGTTGTGACCACAAGGAAAATGTGGGCATGACACTTATGGCCTCCAGAAATTGTTTCTGGTCTGCAGATATATCTGCATGTTCTAGGGTTGTTTCCTCTTCCCCATCTTCTTCTTCTTCATCAGATTCACCATCTAATTTCTTTCCTATCTTTAGTGCCTTCAACTCAGCCTGGAGTGTTTCCTTGATTCCAACCTTGACTCCAACCTTGATCATTTCTTCCATCTCTTGGAACTTCTTAAGCACTTTTGCTATCATCCCCTTTGGAGGCATGGCACTGGCCTCTCCTTCACTCTCTCTATTTGACATAAACATTCACAGATTTGTCACACACAAAACATCCAAAGCTCTGATACCAAAATGATGTAGAGCGTTCAACGAAAACATGGTTTCAATCTAACATTTCCCTGTATGACCCTTTGGCGAGATTAACTCATCAGTAGGAGCTTGCACTTGTCCCCCGATACTACCACACACGTCGATATGGCAACCTATTGTACATGCATAACATGACTTGCTACTACCAGTCGACCAATGTATCTTTACCTTGTTCTCACCGCTGTTACCGGTCACCCTTTGTATCCAACGAAATGTATATTCTCACATACGTTCTCGATATTCATTTGTAATGTGCATTTGGTGGGACCTCCTTCCTTCGGCACGACTCCAACCATTAGCGAAATAAAACTTCTATCGGCCGATAGTCCGATGTTACGCCGATGTACTCATCGCTTCACTCTTCAACTTTCGGTAAGACAATTATCATCGGCCTCTTAAGAACTTATCTCCTTGACGCTCAAGTCTCTCCGACACAAGACTTAGCACTTCTTGCTCTCTGGCTAGACAACCATTGCTTGGTTTCTCTTCAACGGTTATTGCCCTGCCGATAACAAATCTTGCAATGCAGGCACTTTTTCTCTTCTCAGAACCTAGCACATAGAGATGCTAGGCTCAACTAGCACATCCCACACTCGATCCTGACACTAAACATAAACAAAAACAAAAAGAATACTAATTGTACAAACAGACCCATGCCACTGTTTTCAAAGAAATCTCGTCAGTGGAATGACTCAGTAACCCATCCTAATGACAAAATGGAACTAACTACAGTGACATGGTGAAAGAATATAAACAAAACAAGATCTTTTATTTATCTTGGGAACTTCTGCACTGAAAACAATTCTTCTATCTTCTTACTGTTACTCTACCACAAATCACACCCAATTACTATACTACTCTCTCCTCTCCTTCTGTTCACTGAACTGTTTATACATGTTCTTGTTCTTGACAGTTTGCATCGGTGGGAATGCTCACCATTCTGTAACTGTCAACTTATTCAATTACAATGCGTTTGCTCTTCCACTACCAGACCCTACGACTTGTCCTATTCCACTCGGACTCACACATGGCACTAGGCCTTACAATTGGTCACATGGACCTTATACAACTCCAAAACATCAAAAAGAACATGAAATTAATTAAGGTATCTAGGTGCCCCTGCACCAGAGACCCTCGAATACCTAATATAATAGAAATTGTCTCAAGTGAAGAGGAAGAGGAACCAGAAGAGTTTCCTTTGTCGGAAAGTGACATGTAAATTTATTTGTTTTCAAAGAACCTCTATAGGAAACAAGGATGTAAAAACTCTCCAATATATGAAATAAGACATTGTTTTTGAATCTGTACAGGTTTTGAGATTTAATGGAAATCAAGATGACTCAAAGTATGTGATTTAAAGATGGATAATATATGGTGACCACTTTTGATAGTGGAGTTATGACAATCCTTGTGTGAAAGGGAATACCATGTTCTCAGGTGTAATTGAACTTGGTATATGAAAGAGGATATTAACTGGTTGTACTTTTAATAATTGCCTTTTTGGTAAATGCTTGCTTGAAAAGAAGATTGCTTTGTTCATGGAGAGAATGACCCTGAGTATGGATTCATTTTGCGGTTGTAAGATAGATAGTTGGGTAATGTCTTATGTTCCTATTTTTCTCTAGTCTTCATATGGAACCTGGGCATATTTTTGTGATGCATTACGGAACAAGGGGGTGTGAAAAGGGTAATTGCACAGTTCTTGTGATGTTGAGGTATTGGAATCTTGAGTGAAGAAGCAAACCCGTGATTAATGAGAAGAGTCAATCATTGCTTATTGGAAAGATGGATGTATGTTTGAGAAAGATGGATTCTTAAGGTATTAAGGATGGATGTATGTTCCTAATTTAGCGGAGTTGAGGAAGCTTGTGCTTGAAGAATTTTACAAAGCACTTTTATTCAGTAAACCCCGGTATAACGAAAAGTGATAGAAGGACTCAGACCATTGTATTTTCGGCCAGAACTCAAGAAGGGTCTCACCTAATTGTAGTTAGCAAGTTAAGGCTGAGCATTGTACTTTGATTATTGATTGGATTGCCAGCAAGTTAAGCCTAAGCATGTGTAACCGGTGGGACTTTTATACATATTTAGTGTGCCTTATTGAAGTTTAAAGTGAGTAATGATAACCGATTCTTGTTAAGAAAAAGGTTGAGTTGTGATATTTTGGTAGTTGAATGTTTGCTCATGTATGACTACATGATTGTAAGACTTTGTATGAGGATTGTAATGCAATCTTTGTTGTCAGGTGTCTTGAGTGATGTTTTGTGGATAGTAAAAGTAATTTTATGATATATATAAGTTCGGAGTCTTGGGAAGACTTGTTTTGTGTGATTGAGTGTGTTCTCTTCACTCGCTCAATTTTGGATCCAGGCATAGTGTAGCATCGTACTCCCTCTCTAGTGGCTAGAATTAGTCACATAGTTCTTGTCATGTGAAACTTTTGAATTTTGATTATTTTTATTTATTCAACTTTGATAAATTCTCTAACGTTGTAAGGACCAACATTGAGATTTTTATTTATGGAAAGTATAGCCATCAAAAATTGTTTTTCACTCATCTTATGACCTTGATGGTCACGTTGTATTTACTGTTGAAATTGCACGCATTTTTTATGCCTTATTGTTGGAATTGATTTTCTTTTCTTTGGATTTTATTTACTTATTTATTATTGGTGGCTATGCTTGAATATTTTAAATTGTTGGCCATGTGTCATGTTTTGTTTTCTATCATGTCCATGATGGGCCTCTGATAGGTTGTGTAAGGGAGTAGGATGCAGAGAATGTATTGTTTCATGGCAAGTGTGTTACTAAGTGTTTTAGTAGATTGAATTCTTTGTTTTACTATTAGATACAATGTACATCATGTGAAGAATTGAGAAGTTTTAAAATGGAATTTTGATGTCATTATGGATCACTTGAAGTAAGTCAATTTTTTTTTTTGGTTGAAGTTAAAGGTTATGGGTTAATAAGGAATTAACAGAAGTTAAAAGAACGTGAATGTTGAAATCACACCATTAGTTTGTTAAATTTTTTTTTGAGACAGATGCTTGGTGTTTTTAAAATGATTTTTACATTGTTTTCATTATAGAGGAGGACATAGAGAAGATTTTTTTTGGGAATTACATTCTTGCAAAACTATTGTGGTTTAGAAAGATTATAGTAAAGAGATATGATTAGTAGAGAGTTGAAAAATGAATCGATGACAAGATGTTTACAACTGGATTGTGGTTGAATAAATTTAATTGGCAAAGAAGACCATTGGTATGTTTTGAATGTTTTGAGGATATAAGACTTCTCATTTTGCGAAAAAGGAAAAGAATTTGACGACACAAGTAGAAAATAGTAAAGAGATTGAAGAAATTTGAATTACTTTAATATTGTATAGAAACATGATGAAGATAAGGAAGAATTTTTCCAGAAATCTAAATTGTAGACCAGGATGAAGTTTGGTTGCAAGTAATAAAAAGGGAAACTGATTCCATTGAAAGGAATATGAATAGTATTATTTCTAAGATGTTGTTTGCACAGTGATGGGATATGATCTAGATGGTGCAAATTGTTGAAAGTTTTACCTCATTGTTGGAGGTCACAACCAAAAGTTGCTTGGAGGACCGATCTCTTGAAATTATATTGTGTTACCATAAGATTTTATAAGCCATGTAGTGTTGATTCATGCTTATATATATAAGTATGATTAAGTGAATTGATTTATGCCTTATTTGGCATCTGATTAAAGTTGTGATTATTATTTTATGATAAAATGAATATAGTTGTATGGTAGTTGTACCATAAGATGGATTGGACATTGAATTGGCAGTTGTGCCATGAAAAGTGATTGACTGATTATATACTAGGAATTATTTGATGGATGCAATGTTAATTGCGAATTATGATGTTATTCTATGTATGGTCGAGTAGGACTAGCATTCGGTGGATAGTGCCACCTGGGAAGAACGCAGAAGATATTGATAAAGATTTTCTACATTTGAGATTTTTGTTCATGCTTATGAGGACATTTATTATATTATTGATATTGAATGTATAAGACTCTTTATGTAGATGTTTTACAATAAGACATCGAGACGATGTCTATTACAAGTGGGGAAGGATGTCACGTCTCAAATTTGGATACTATCTAGAATTACTTTATATGGAAATATTTCATAAATAATTATGTGTGGTTAGATGAATAAGTTGTTATTTTGAAAGATGAATGATTATTTTAATAAAGAAAAGATGAAATGAAATGAATGTTATATTCATGTTGTTAGTAATAATTTATGTATGGGGTTTTGAGTCAGGTCTCTTCCCAAAAATCCAAAAATCTTGACACATTTTGGCCTCTGCAGTTGTTAAAAATGCCAGAAATTAGTTAAGGTGCAAGTCAAAAAATGTTGTGGCAGGTTAGAAGTCTCCATCGGCCCCTGAAAAATGTTAAAAATGGGTCATATGCATTCCAGATGCTTATCGGGTCGCAGCTTCTGTGTTTAAATGTTTCTAGGTGTGGCTACGAGGGTTTCTTTTTGCCAACACCGCGGGCCCTACCAAGTGTCGAGCCTCAGTTTATTACCGCGCTTTTATTTTTGAATGTAGCTTTATCGCGGAGCATGCCACGTAGCAGAAACTATTTATCTTGTGTTTTAAGTTGCTCCTGTGGAGTGTGCCATGTGTTAGCAGCGAAGTGCAGCCCCTTAATGTTTCAAGAGTGCCGCGGAAGACACCACGTGGAGGCACCTGAGGGACATAGAAAAAGTTACTCAAAGCCCTGTGGACAGTGCCAAGTGTCAGCCTCCGTAGTAGTTTCTACATGTTTCAATATGTGGCGAAGGCATGGTGGGTCCCAAAAGTTTCCAAGCTACAGCGAATGATGCCAAGTGGCTGCCTCAGCAGGAGTTTCAAAAGTGTTTCAATTTCTTTGGTGGCCGCGGATCCTGCCAAGTGTCAGTCTCCGCGGGAGTCCCAAGTGTTTCCTTTAGTTAGCAGTTGCTGCTGCAGATGGCACCACATGTCGCTCTCCATTAGAGTTTCTAAGAAGTTTCAAAGAGGGGCCTTAAAGTTTCTATCATGTTTCAAAGCTTGGCAGGCAGAGCGAAGTGCATCCCAGTAAATGTAGTTGCTACTGTGGATGCTACCAAGTGGCAGTCTCCGCTTGAAGTTTCAGATGCCCCTTTATAAAGTTTCAATGATCGCACAGAAGGCGCCAAGTGTCACCGGCGGGGGCAGTTTCTTTTTGTTTCAGCGGGAGCGCGGAAGGTGCCGTGTGTCCCTCAAGGTTGCTGTGGAGCATGACAAGTGTCAATTTCTGCAGGCTAGTTTCCATTTTGTTTCAACGGTAAATGAAACATTGATGTGGGCCCTGGCGTATGTATCAAATGTGTCAGAAAGTGACGCGTGGCAGAGGGTCTCAAGGGTCTCTAATGTTTCAAAGATATCGCGGATGCTGCCAAGTGTCGCGGTCCACGAGGTTTCAAAAGTTTCTTTGTGTTTCAAGAAGTGGCCGCGGAAGGCACCACGTGGCGGCTTCCGCGGGCTTGCCCCTGTTTTCCTTTTGTGACGGCGAGTGAGGGGTTGTGGGCCCCGTTTCTTTTTGTGTCTCTAGGTTTCAAGGCCACGGGTTGTGACATGTGTCACCTGCAGAAGCCACTTTGGTATTGTGACACAGTTTGTTTCTTGAGTGTTGCGGGTGGTGCCACGTGGCAGCTTTCGCGGGAGTGTCTCGTGAAGGCCTTAGTGTTTCAAAGGAGACTACGGAAGTTGCCACTTGTCCTGATGGTCGATACAATGGATGCCACCACGTGTCCCTTTTTAAAAAATAAAAAGGATAAGGCGATGGTCAGCGATGGAAACCTGAAGTGCCTGCGTGGCATGTTTTCATTAGCTAGCAACTTTTTGACATTTTTAGGGCCGTTTGATCTCAGCGGTTAGTTTTGGATCGACGGCCACGTTTTGAGCCTGCAGCATAGGTTTTTTTCTCGAGTATCTGCGACTATTTTTGGCAGGAGAGGCTTGCTGCGGCTGCGTTTCTAGAGGCTGAGTAGTTGAAACATTAATGGCAGATTTTGCAGAAGGTATGGGTCAAGTTGACAGATTCAACCACCTGATTGATGAGGGATGTCCCTGAGCGGCGGTGCATCTCCCGAGTTCACCTGTTCCCTCCTTCTTGTCCCTCTGCTGCATTAACTGTTTTGAGTGCCATTTTTCTGATACTGTGTATCTGGCAGATTTTTGTCTGGCCATGTAATTAATTTGCTGGGTGCATCTTCTGGCTATTTAAGGTAGACTGTGTCTCTCTTTGAGGTTGTTGAAAGCTGGACATTTTGGCCCTGTAATAAGATACAACTGGTTTTGGTTGCTCTGTACAGGAGGTCTTGTGAATTTATGTATCTCTTGTTGTATGTCTCATGCATGAATCTGCTGATTTCATGATTGGTTTATGTGTATATGGAAAAATCGATTAAATCTAAACTAAATAAAACCAAAGAACCCAATAACATAAAGGAAACCAATTTAAATAAAAGCCATAAATAATCACTCAATGAAATAAAGACTTTTACCGAAATCTGTGTTGTTTCCTTTGGATTGAATGTGGATTGCTCAATGTAGTTGCAAAGCCATGGCTGCAACAAGCAAGTAGTGCTCAAGAGATCAATGTCAAAAGATCGTGATAGTGCTCAATCGACGCGTTGTGTATGCTCCAAGCGCTGTTAAGTATGCCTGAGAATACGATCGAAGAGAGAGGCTCAATGAAGGAGATGAGGGGGGTTTATATAGATTTCAAACATGATCAATCAACAGTTCAGATAATTCAGAAGAATCAACGGAGGAGAACAGTTGAGGAATGTGCAACGAATGAGGAGAAGACATGTGTCTTGCTTGCTTTTGCATGAGAGGAGTTATCAATAATAGAAGAATAAGTTAACTGAAGAGATAAATCAATTAAAAGAATAAAGCAATCAGTTAAGTGATTTGAAACAAGAAGAAGGGATTTGCATGAGAAAAGAAGATATTTTGCTTTATTAAATATAGAAAGCTTGAGTTATATTAGAGATAACTCAAATTTAGAAGAAAAAGCAATTTAAATAAATAATTGATTTATTTAAATTTAGAGAAGATATTTTGGAAGAAATAATTAAATAATTAGAATTATTTAATTTAGAAGATTTAAAAGCAAATTAAATAAATAAATTTATTTAATTGTTGTGCATGATTTTGGAAGAACAGAAGATTATAAATAAAATATTTGATTTTATTTATTTTTAGAGGATTGAGATAATTTAAATAAATTTGATTTGATTTATTTAAATTTAGAAGAACAATTGATTTAATTAAATAATGTAAATTATTTAATTGTAGATAAGATAGAATTGTGATGAATTAATTAAATAATGGGATATATATAATTAATGTGGATGTGAATTTTGGAAGGAGGATAATGATCAAATTAAATAATTAAAATTATTTAATTGTGGAAGAATATAGAGGAATTTAATCTAATTAATTAAATAAAGGGAATTTATTTAATTAATGTTGAATTTAGGAGATTTAGAAGAATTTGATGAAATTAATTAAATAATTAGATTATTTAATTAACGTGGAAATGCAGGTGATTAGACAGATTATGAAATGCAAGTGATTTGACGACACGATCATTTTAGGGTGTCTACAGTTTATGAGTAATACTGTATTTGCAAGTGTTCTGTTAATTCTGTCTCCAGTATTGCATGTGTCCTTCTTTTGAATCTAGATATCTAAGGGGTGTCTGGTATTCTAGAATATAGAATTCCTGTATTGAATGCTTGATCTTTCAACTTCTGCTCAAGGGGTAGATTAAAGTGTTTTCAGATTGAGTATTGGGAAGGGTATACTGCAATAGGGATGCCATAAGTAGAGATAACTTAACACTCTGTATTGGGAGGTATCTGTAAGGCAGATATCACACAAATCCCCTTGAAATCCAGTTTTATTGTGTTCATGCTGATCATTCACAGGTGTATGTCTACCGACTCCAAGCCCTGGATAGGCACCAGTCTAGCTCTGTGTTGAGGTTATACACCAGGTCCAGGTTTGCATCCAAACATCAAATCAAATCTTTTCATATCTTCAACCTGTTAGTGTAGGAGTAAGATTAGGAACCCCCTGCATACTCTCATACCCAACCAGACACATATGTCCAAGAATGTTGCCAACCTTGTGATCTATCATGTAGATCTTGGTCCATACATGAGAGTATTCTGCTTGTTGTCAAGTTAGATCTTTCTATCTTTGAGCTAGTCAAGGTTACATCTTGAGTTATAGGGATACCCCCCTTGGTGCGGCAGAACCAGAAGTGAAGGGGAGGCAGCTCACGCAACCTCCTGTATTAGTTGGCTGAATCTGTCTGTGCATTAGAAGTGGCAAACCCTAATGCTGATTCAGAAGAAAAAACCAACACATGTTATTAATTTAGATGCTTCGGCTATGCTTCGACTAATGAGTTACTAACCTATTAATGGGAAATTTGAGTTTGTCATGAGTTGCAAGTTGTTGAAGACAAGAGTGTGGTTGAGGTAAAGGAGGTTAGTAGCTTGGCAGGGTTAAAATGGAGGGATATCATTCACACACTTCACGTAGTGACATGTAGTTGCATATGTTTGCATATTGAATGATTTAATAGTTTAATTTGAATTGCATTTTTTTAATTTAAATTATATGATTTTATTGCATAGTTAGTTAATGGTGATTTAATTAGATTATTTAATTCATTGTTATTCAAATATTGTGAGTGCTTAGAAAATAGAATAATTGAATTAGTTATTTAATTTGTTTAGAGAATAATTATATTCTATTTAATTATTAGTTTTATAGATGCATTGTGATAAATATGTAGATTATTTTAATAATATTTTAGATAAATTGAAAACTATAAATAGAATAAAACATGATTTTGGAACAAAAACAAAAATAAAACAAGAAAAATAATAGAAAAATTAGAAAAAAAAACAAAACTTAATTTAGGAAAGAAAAGCTCAAGAAAGCGAAAACGCTTGAGGAGAGGAAACAATAAAAAGAAGAGTTACAATTCATTCTTGGACGGGAAAACTCATATTTATCATCTTGCATTCTCAAAAGAAATTTAACTCCTCATCTCTGAAACTGCATACAAAACAAGAGAATTTGTGGAAGAATTTTGGGGACAAAGGGGAAACGGTTAAGATCGGGGAGCTTTTGGAAAGATGTGGAAATCAAGCATTCGATTGGATTAGTGAGCAGATTCTAGGTTCTTGTTTAAATCTTAGATCTTATTGTAGTTGTGTGTGTGGGGATATTTTCATATGTGCAAAAACCATGATCTTTCTGTCTGAATATTTATATATATAAATATATATACCACTGGCTGTAGAAGCATGAAAAGAATGTTTTGTTTTGATATATATATATATATATGTAATAAGATTGAAATATATATATATTTTGGAACGACTATCAAACATAACGGTTTGTCTGCATTTAAATTATCAGAGAAGACTCTTTGAATATCAAAATAAGTTTAAGTTTTAGATGGCACTGTGGGCGCTATTTAAAGAAAGTGGCACCGTCGCCACCAAATGGTGCCATAGTCCTTAGGGACTGTGACCCCGTTTGGGGGCATCGACCCCTTTTTGTTTTTCCATTATCTAAATTCAAATTTGTATTGTTTGTTTCTTCTTTGCAAAGTATGAAATCTCAAACTTGGAACCGTTGAATGCATTTTGGTATGAATTTTATGCACTGGAATATCTGTGCATAGCGCCGACAGTCCTTTGTATCTCATTTGATTATATATATATATATATATATATATATATGAATTTGTTTCTCCCTCTACTAATATATATGCTGACTATAATTTTATCTTTTGGGAAATAAATGGATTATGTCTGCCTTCGATTATATCATATGTTAATTATATATATTCAAATATTTATCTGTGTTGCTAGAAAAATGTTATTCTGTGACAGCACTACAGTGCTGAGTGGAGTTTAATTTGTTAATTGTAGTGCTGAGTGGAGTTTAATTTGTTAATTTGGTTTATATAAATACTTATATATATATATATTTCTATATATATATCTATGTATATATATGGATAATATATCTAAAATCCGATTTATAGTACTACAAAAAAAGAAATATTCTTTCTATTTTATATTTACACTGCTGAAAATGACTTATATGAACTTTTGGATTATTGAATTTCTTGATAAATGTTACGTTGAGATTATTTTTGACAAAACTAGCAATATATCAGAAAGATTGATTATGATAGAATTGCATTGTATCAAACCAATAGATTCATTACATCTAGAATAACATGTTAGGAAAAGTGGATAAAAAATAAGGGAAAATGGTAAACTTGCCAACAGGCAAACTAGTGAAATCAACTGAATGATGGAAATAGTGTTTGAATATGAAATGGATACTTATGGCTATGGAAAACCAAACTTAAAAAACTATGTCTTGTGTGTTTTGGTAAAGCACAAACTTTCGGGACAGGATGGCGAATGTGGGCTTCCAGAGACGATTGTTTTACTTTTTCTAAAACTATCATTTTATTTATTTGGAATGGCTAAACGTTTAGGGAAAGGAGGCTCTAGATTTGAGATAGTCTAATTTACCTGATTTTATTCAGGTTCCAGAGCTGAATTGTCTAATGTCTCAGCTATGGGCTATTCATCCACCACCTCAGTGATTTGGGGAGATGAAGGCTCAACTAACATTTTCCCTGACTTGAGGTGGACATCACTAACATCTACCCCATAAGTGGGGTATTGAATAGCCTCATTGGTGTATGCCTATTGAACATGCTTGTTATTGGGGTTAGGTGCAGGTTGGGTAGGAAGTTGTGGTGCTCTTGGTGGATGAGTTGTAGGACTAGATGGATTTGGCATAATGGCTTGCTGTTGTGGCTGAGAAGGCAGCAAGGGTTGTGAGTAATTCATATTTTGGTTTTGCCATTGCTGTCCCTTTTGCCATTGTGGTTGCCATTGGTTTTGCTGTATTGGCCATTGAGGGTTGTAGTTAGGTCCTTGGAAGTTTTGTTAGGGCCATACATTTGGTTGTTGCTGATTCTAGTTTTGCTGAGGGTTTTGCCATTACTGAGGGTTTTTCCATTGGTTTTGGGTATTTGGCCAAGGCTGAGGATTCCAACCATAGAAATTATGATGACCTACTGGAAATGATGCATTGAAGGCTAGAGGATCTTGTGGCATACCTTGTCTTTGTTGCCATGGTTTCCTCTATGCAACATATCACAACTTGCCATCTTCACCTTCAATTAGTTGAAAGTGTGGTTTCTTTAACTTATCTTCTGTAATATTGGCCACCCTTTTGTACTTACAATTAGCTTTCCTTTGTCTGCAATTGGGACAATATTCAGTGAGTATTGCATCAACCTCCTCCTGCTTTTTCTTCAAGTGTAGAGTATCTAGTTGAGTAGCTAGGTGATTGATAATATCTTCTTTCATGTTGGTCAACATGTTGCTTAGTTCCACCCTTGAAACTGAATTAGATGTCTTACCGATGGCAGATGTTCTCTCTCCCCTTTTCCTCTTGGTGAAAGTCCTTGAGTAATTTCTGCAAACTCTGCAGACATCTTCAAATGGTAATTGAGATATATCTCTTGCTCTGATAAGATTAAGGGCATCGATGTAGTCATCATTGACTCCTCTCAAGAATACAAGCTTCAAAGATTCATCTAAGAGTTTATTCTGTGGATTTTTATTTAGGTAGAACTGAAACCTTTCTACATAATCCTCCAATGGTTCGTCTTCTTTTTGAGTCATCCTGAAGAATTCATCTCTTCTCCTATCAATTCCTCTACAATAATCTTGGTATTTCTCCAAGAATTTTGTTTTCATTGCGTCCCAATATGGAATAGCATCCTTGCCTATTCCCATAAACCATCTTAAAGAAACATCCTTCAAAGTAGCAGGAAATAGCTTGAGCCTATGAGGATCAATTATGTAGTCATAGCTTCTACACAGGACATCAAACTCAAACAAGAATGTATCTGGATCTTCAGTCACCAAGCCATAGAAGACTAGTAATGCTAAAGGAGGTATATTCTTTAGAGCAACAACCCTCACCTAGTTGGTAATTGGAAACTCAAAGGTCACATGCTTGGGTAGATCATCCACTGCATCATCCATGGTTAGGAAGGTTCTTTCTATATTTTCAGTAGATGTTGATGAGAGGGACGATTCTTTTTCAGTAATACCCTCACTTTGATCACTGTAGTCACCAATATCTGTCGTAGCTTATTGGGTTGACGGAAGAAACCTCCACAAAGTGTCTCTCTGCCTCCGCATACAATAGGTATGACTTTGTGTAGCAATGGCTCCTGCACAATGTTAGTGAACTTTTCTAGTATTTGGTGAGGTAAAACCTAAGTGTCCTATCTTTTGAAAGCAAAATGTTTAAACTAGGAAAGCTTGGAGATAATAGGAATTGGTCTCTAAAAATAGTGCCATCCTCGGAAATGACACCAAAAATGTAGTGTCTTTGCTATGTCTAGTAAACTTGGTGGTAATCACACAATTCAAAGGAGTAACCTACTAAACATTCCACTATTATCCTTGAAAAGACCTTCATTAAATTATCGACCAGGGCTAGTAGGATTGTGATGGCACTGGCACTGTATGTGCTTTCAAAGATCAAACTATCCAACTCATCTAGTATAGTATCATAAATCAAAACTACTTAATGGAAAAAGACAAAAATGCTACTACTATTTCTATGAGTACTTGCAATGTAAGACTATAACAATGACTGTAAAGGAATGAATTCTAAGAATTAGCTTGGTACTGATAACTTATCCTATCCTCTGGAGTATCACAAGTCAAATGAACTAAAACAACTTAATAATCTAACTAATCTTGTATTCATGAAATAAATACTACAACAATAATAACATGCAAGAAATAAAGTGAAGGACAGTTATTCTGAGTGGCCCTTGCTCAGATGACTGCCTCACTGCTTTTAACTCAAATCTAGTTCTCTAAATCAACACAATCATATTGATTCTAACTCATTCATTACATAAACCTTTCAAACCACATAAAATCTTACTGAAGTGTAGTATTCATAACTCATAATCAAAATAATAACATTGTCTACATAATCTGGAAAGGATTCTGATAGCTATATCTGCGACAGAACAAAAACTATTCAAACTGAAACTTAACTGACTAACTTCTACCTCAACCACCAAGCCATACATATAGGCATGAGGGAGTTTATTGAAATAGGTCTCTTAATTGTAAACATAAAACACCACTCCGTATGAACCAGAGTGTAATGAATGCTAAGAACAATAATTGAAAAAGAAGGAAAGAAGTATCCTAATAAAATTAGAACTCTTTGCTGAAACAAGGGAATGTGGACTGATTGAATCAGTCTCGTTCGCCTTCTAGTTGCAACATAATCCTTCAAGCTTCCAATCATCTTTATTGATTACCATCATGATGTGTGATTATCTCCATCAAGTGTCTTCATGCTGTGGTTGCTGCACTTAATTGAGGCTGGACCTTCCCTGCTCTATCACCTGGAAATGCTGTGGCTACGGGCTGCACCTTGCAATTGCTGCGAGTTATAGTCCTTCTTTAGTTGCAGGAGTTAGTCCATAAACATATACAAAATACTAACAGCCATAATCAACACAAACATTCTCTACAATCCATACATTCCCACATATAACATACAATTTCATCATATTATAATCATATCTCCATATACTTAATTAACCAGGTTCAAGTCTGCATAATGATCATAAGGGATAACATAATATAGAAATACACTTAAAATAATTTCTGGGAATGTCTTTCAACTTGCATAAAACTATAAGAAAACAGGCTAATAACTAGGCTCATCAACTCCAAAAATTGAAGATCCAGTAATCCATAAGAAAAATGCCCAAGATCTGGCCTTGGAAAAAATTAGGGCTCAAATGAAGGAAGACAAAGATAAAGAAAAGAATGAAAATTTTAATATTATGGTTGGAAAGAAAAAATTTACAATTGACCCTGAGGGGACTGACATGGAGTCCCCTAGTGCACAGGCTAAAGATGTTGTCTTGACCAGTCTTAACAGAAATGAAGAAAGCTTGAAGGACTTGCTTACTTCATTACTACAAACCAAAATAGAAGAAAAGGAAAAAAATAAAATATGTAAAGAAAAACTCCAAAACAGATAATAAAATTGGGGAAAACGTTCCTGACTGCTTTAAGAAGTTATATAAAGAAAGGAAGATGAAAACCTTAGATCTAGAAAATTATGAATTTTTGTAGTTGGAATGTAAGAGGCTTGGAGTCTCCTGATAGAAAATACATTTTTAGGGACTTTTGTAATAAAAGAAAAGATCTAAATCTCATTATTCTTTAGGAGGTGAAGGCCACAAGTTTCACATCGGAGAATAATTTGAGATTTATATGGAAAGATACTAATTATTTTTTCACTAAGCATGAAAAAGGCAAAGGGGGGATAACAATGTTAATAGACAAGAAGTGGTCTAAACTAATCATCCAAAAAGGACACTCTCCCTATAATAAATGCTTATGGGCAATTGTTAAAAAGGATGCTATTTTGTTTGGAGTTTGTTCTGTATATGCTCCAAAGGAATATAATTGTAGAGCTGAACTCTAGAAATGGATGGCCAATAACTTACAACAGATTCCATGGATAGTAGGAGGTGATTTTAATATGATAGAATACAGAGAAGACAAAAAAGGTGGCCTTAAATGGGGGTGGAAAGGCAATGAATCCTTCTTTTGGCATAAATTTAAAAAGACTTTTAAACTTTTTGACCCTTTAGAAGGGAAGAAAAATGAAAGTAGTGGCATTTGGTTTACATGGTGTAATAGACAAGGTGGCAAAAATAGAATATACTTAAGGCTAGATAGATTCTATTCAATTGAAGACAACTTCTACTTTCTTAGCAAAAAAGAAACTAATTGTGTAGAAGTTCTTCCATCCACTCTCTCAGATCACCACCCAGTAGAGGCACATATTAGGTGGAAAGAACAACAAACTGGGGAAAGAATTAAAAAATAAAATTTGTTTAAACTAAACAATGCTTTACTTCAAGGTAATGACTCTTGTGAAGGAATCATTAGTCTGAGAAACATTACAAAAGCCTTATTAACTAACTCAAAAAGATGCCAATACTGGAATGCATTGATTAAAAATTGTAAAGTATTGTTTCAAATAGTAGGAAAAAATATGCAAAAGATAAGAGGAGAGAGGAAGGGAAACTGCAAGAAATCTTTTTGAAATGTGAAAGTAAACTACAAGATAATACAAAAGATGAAGGTTTTCTTAGAGAACTAGGGGAAGCAAAGGAAAAAATAAGGAAATTTCAGACGGTTAAAAATTGGGGGGCTAGAGTTAGAGCAAAGCTGAATTGGTTATCAGAAGGAGATAAAGGAACCAAATATTTTTTAACTTGTTGAAAGCAAAAAATTCCAGAGAAGACATTAGACCTATAGTAGAATAAAATAGGTGTTATTAAAGCAATGAAGAAATGAAAGACGTGTTTAGATCCTTTTATCAAAAACTCCTTGTAGCTAAAGATGGGTCCAAGGAATGCAGAGAGGCACAAAGCTTTTGTAGAAAAATATGCCCCAAAAAAATCACAGATGAAATGTGTACTAAGTTAAGAAAAGTAATCTCTAAAGATGAAATAACCAAAGCAATAAGGACAATGGAAAATGGTAAGTCACCTGGATTTGATGGAATTCCTATGGAGTTTTATAAATGTAATGAAGATTGGATAGTTGAAGACCTATTGGAAGTATATCAAGAAGCTATATCTAAGGGAACTTTGGCGGAAGAAATCAATAAAGGAGTGATCAAAATTTTACCTAAAGAAGGGGATAAAACAAATATTAAAAATTAGAAACCTATTACTTTGTTAAATGTATCTTAAAAAATTATAGATGAAGTTTTAGCTATGAGATTTATTGATATTTCTTCCAATCATTATTAGCCCTACATAGACATGCTTTATAAAAGGAAGATACATCTTGGAGAATCTGATTACAAGATGGGAAGCCCTGGATTGGGCAAAAAAAATGGACAAAATGCAGGTATCTTATTATCGGACTTTGAAAAAGCATACGATAGGATTGAATGGTCCTTTGTAATCATGATTCTAGAATCCTTAGGCTTTCTTGAGGAATATTGTAAAATGGTTAGAATGTTATTCAAGGATGCCACTATTCAAATTGACATTAATGGATCTCTTTCTAACCCATTCAAACTGGAAAGGTCTATAAGGCAAGGCTTTCCTCTAGCTCCTGCATTGTTTGTCATTGCCTCTGAAGCACTATTTTATATCCTAAGAACAAATTTGATAGGGAGGGAACTGGAAGGAATAACTCTTCCAAACAATGAAACACTTCTAAATATCTAGTTTGCTGATGATACAACATTATTTCCCGTTCTAGAAGAGAACTTATCAAAATTTGAGGAAAGACTGTTGATATTATGTAAAGATATAGGAGCCAAAGTCTCCCACTCAAAATCTACTCTTCTAGGCTAGGATTATCCTCCAGTGTGGTTGGATACCTTTTAGTGGCAATGGGGGGACCCAAACAAGTTAGTGAGATTCCTTGGAATCCCATTCTCTGTTAACCCATCTTTGAAGGAGATGTGGTACTGGATCTATGGGAAAATTAATAAGAAGCTCAATATGTGGGATAAGCAATATCTCTCCATGGCTAGAAGGTTATAGGTGTGTCAAAAAATTCTTGCATCTTATTCCATTTACTATGCTTCTTCTTGGTTATTTGCAAGTTATCATGTTAACCTCATCCAAAAAGGATTAGAGAGTTTCTGTGGTTGGATGGGAGGGGGAATAAAAAGAGACATGCAATAGCTTGGAATTGTGCTGCTTGAGTAAAAACTTGGGGGGTTTAGGGTTGAAATATCTAAAAATTCAGGGTGCTACGCTAGTGGCAAAATGGATTGTTAGAGCCTTTTGGCGATCTGAACCATGGAAAATTTTAATTGTTAACAATATGAGGAAAGAAGTGCCTAAAAAAGCAAAAGATTGGTCAGACTTGGGTCTTCAAGATATTGTTTTGGGAGATTTAAATGTCAAACCCTTGGGGTCAGTTGTATTTGCTTCAATTAGGAAAGCCTGGGAATCCATCAAACCCTTCTTGGGGAATATAGAAGCTATTGATTTTAATAAAAGGGAGATAGATAGAGCCAGATCTATCTGGTGGAATCTAAAATATAATGATAAGGCATTAGCCTTATTACAAGGTTGCTCGGCTAAAAAATGGTATAAATGGGGAATTGCTTCATTTGAAAATGTTATAACTAATAATTCTGTTAAAAGCTGGCACCAACTGAGGATTGAATATAATATTCTGGAGACACAAAAAAGGACTTATGTAGTTCTTATTAAAGCTATACAAGGTCATATTCAATAGGGCCTAATTTTGAAAATAGTGAATTGGAAGGAAATCAGTTGGAAAGATGGCACAAAATTTAGAAAAATGGTTCCGCAGAAGCTATATAATTTGATGACAAAAAACTATGATGTTTATGCACACATTAGTCATGTATGGAAAGTCAATTTAGAACCTAATGTGTTGTCAAGAACAATGTCTATCATTTGGTCTAAGGTCATTAAACCAAAAAAATGTTGTTTTAGGTGGCTTCTGTTATTAAACAGGGTGGAAATAGGGTCAGATAACCTTTGTCTTTACTGTAGAATTCCTAAGAACTATGAACACATCTTCTTTGACTACTTGTTTGCAAAATCCATTTGGTCTTTCTTCTTAAGGTCTTTAAAAGGAAATCCGTTTGGTCTATGTGTTACCAAGGTTATTAGTAATGTTGAAAATAATGAAAATTTATTTTGGTTATTGTTTACTATTGAGATCTTGTGGGTTTTGTGGAAGGCAAGAAATGAAAATGTGTACCAGGGAAGGGAAATAATGTTTACAAGGTCCTTCTTGGGACTCATAACTTGGTTGATTTGTGAACATGCCACTGCAATGATGAGAATTCCTATAGAAAGATTCATGAAGATTTTGGACAAAGGCTCAACAATAGTCTACAAGACAGATAATAAGACAGTTGAGTTTTGGCCTCACGATTACATGAAGGTGGACCCTAGCTTTCATAAGGAATACATGAGAGAGCATAACAGGAACAACAGCCAAAACTTGGTGGAAGAGAACATAGATCATGAAATGGATGCGATGGAATATGCATGCAAGAACTTTGATGTTGACAATAATTTACTTAGAACCTCACCAAAGATTGGAACATACAAAGAATGGGATTCCTTTGTCAACAATGACAATAGAAATCAAGAAAACAAAGAGATAGCGATGAACACAAGTAGGGCAGTTTGAATAGACAAGCAAAGACAAATACCATGGAAGCAAGAGAATAGATAATAAAATGAAAATAGACTTGTATATTCTGATGTAATTTGCTTTTAAAATTTAACTTGCTATTCCTATAAATGGGTATATGATATAAGATGTATTTTGGTGTGGCTCCCTTAGCCACCTAATGTATTTTCTCTTATTAGTAATATACATGCAAGTTTAAAAAAAGTTATTCATAATGCCATTTAAATTATTATCCAAAATGGGAAAGAAAATCCTGAGCCAAGAGAGGACTTCAAAGGATATCTCTCAAAATATGCCATTTATGTTTTAATGGAGAAATATAGACACCCACAAGGAAAGAGCCTCCTTGAATCAAAATTGACTCAAGAGGGGGAAATCTTAGGAAATGAAGGAGAGAAAATAAAGACAAATGAAGGAGCTCAAGAAATGAGATTATACTTCACTTGCTTCTCTTCAGAAGAAGAGGAAGAAGATTTTGTCTTAATATTTAGTTTTATGAAATAGAAAGTACATGTTAATAGAAAATGATAAAAACCCACAATGATGGTGAAAAGACAAAATGCTTTAATAAATTATTGATGAGAATCCTATAATAATGGTTAGATTGATGCAATAAAAATCAAAATGAAATCAAATAAAGCTTTACCCATAAAAACCCCAAATGGGTTTCCTTTTAAGAGGAGGATTCTTGTCAATGTAAGAGACTTGATGCTTCAAAACCCTTCAATGGAGGAAAAACCAACAAATGGAAGTAAATCCCCATAAGTTATTGTAAATAAAGTGCTAGGAATGCTAAAAGTACAATGTTAATAGAGAAATTACAAAGAGAATGTAAGAATACCTCTACCAGAGAGCCATAAGGATAGAGTGAGCTTAGAAACTCCTTGCAAAAACTTAGAATGCAGAAAATGATCAATAGTTGGAGAGAAAAACTCTATGTTTTTAAAGGGAAGAGATGAGGAAGATTTAAAATGAAAGAATGTAATTGGAGGATTTTGTGCAAAAAAGGGACCAATAGGAAAAGTCCTCAAGAAGTTGTATTAATGGATCGAGGCAACAAATAGTTTTAAATGTCATTATAATTTATTACTATGGATTTTCCTATTTTTTATTATTCTTGTTTGATATGAGGGCTAGAATAGTCATGCTAACATCAATGCAAACATATTTGAGTCTCTAGTTTTAGATTTTGGGGAATGTGATTAAAATGTGGGAAAATAATAGATGTTAGAAAACACTTGAGATTTGGTAAGACCATAAATGTTAACACAATTTGGCACTTCTTGAATTGGGTATTGAGATAATGCATTGACTTAATGTGACCTAATACATGCTATATGAGTAGGCACTAAAATGAGTACAAACTATAATGCAGAATTTGTATAGAATATGCAATTTCCAGCATTATAGATTCTTCCTAATGTACTATAGCCTCCAAGGCCTCCATTGTCCTCAACAATTCTTTGTTGAATCTCTCCTTGGTCCTTTTCTATCTCTCCTAATCTCATTAACAATAAGTCCTCTTTGGATCATCTTTTCTTGCCCAACTCTCCCTTATTGGAAGATGTTGTCTACACACATTTTACCAACTTGGTAGGATACAAACCCACTTTGATTCCAACTAATGCAATAAAGGATTAAAGGTCAAGTTAATGACAATCTTATCATTGTAGAACAAAACTATCTCTAATGCACATGATGTAAACCATATAATTTAAGATATTTTTTTCTCTTTTAGAAGTATATAAATGAACTTAAAATAAAATAAAATACATTTTCCAAAATTGAAGATGATACTTTGATGTTCTCCAAGCATACATTCATCAAAATGACCATAGATCAACTTAACCCAACTCCCCATACAAGATAGGCAATGTAGAACTTCCATTTAGGCATTTTGTCAAACATTTAGCTTGAATTGGGATGATTAAAATCTAACCACAGATAGATTTGTATTCTAAATTTAAAGATGGTTCTGTAATAAAATAAAAATCATAGATCAATTAAACCCTTGGAATCCTTTGAACTCTGGATCCTTCATTAATGAATATTAGATTAGAATGTTTACATTAATGAATTAATGCCAAAAAGAAATAGGAAGAAATGGAGAGTTGATCATGACTAATTTTTATATTGAAGATTTCTATTGAAGTAGTAGATGATGCTAATTTCCATGAGCTAGAAAAATGGTTAAGATAACTTGGGAGCTTTCCAAGGTGGTCAAACCACCAATTTTTATCCTTTCAAATCAATGATAGTGATGCAGGAGCATCCAGGGTGTAAGAGCAATCTTGCATCAACCAAAAAAAATAAAAAAATGTGTTGTTTCTTTTCAATAAGGGCTAAATTTGGCAGGGTTACTATTTTTAGTAAGTTTGCATTTGTGCAGGGTTGGATACAAAATCTTACACGAACCTCCAGAATGGTGAATTGAAGCTAATGGTGAAGAAATCACTTCAATATCATTTGTCATTTGTGAGATATTAAAATTTCAAATTCTAAAAATCCTATTGAAATATTCAAAGTCAAATTTGAGGCACTTAGAGGCTCCGGATGGGCTCAAAATTTGGTGGGAAACCCAAGCAGTCTACCTATTGGTACTACTTGTGCACCATCGTCTTTTCAAGAGCTTTCCAAAAAGGTTTTATAATTGAAAATCTAACGGTCGGATCAAAAGTTATGGCCGCGCGAAGTTGACCTATTTTGAAGGGAGATGCAAATTTTGAAATTAAGCTGGTGGTCGCCAAAAAGGGCTATATATAACTATTTTTGGGAACCCTTAGGGTAGTAGAGTTAAGGGGGAAGGTGTAGAGTCAAGAAAGGCGGGGAAATTAGAAACCCTAGTTGATTTGGGAATTACAGAAGGCTGAAGATTCCAGAGTCTTGAGAGAGGGAGCTATAATGTGTTGCAGCCTGTAGGGGATTCATCCTCTGATTGTATTTGAGCTTCTGTAATGTAATGTTTTGCCCATATTAACAAAATATCATTCTATTTTCTGTGTGCAATTTCTATTATTGTGTGTTAAGATAACTTGGGAGCTTTCCAAGGTGGTCAAACCACCAATTTTTATCCTTTCAAATCAATGATAGTCAATAGAAGGTGTGTGCATTTAGAAAATATGACTATGGTTAGTACAACATAAGATAGATGTGAGCTATGCTATAATGTTTTGGAAACAAGAGAAATGGAACTCTATGGTAAAGTGCCAAATGCATGCAATTAAAAGTATTGAAATAAAAACTTTTAAATGTAAATGGTAATATGAACAAGATAACTTTTGTTGAATGCAATAATACAAGGGGAATGAAATGAAGGCGATACTAAGTTATTCACAATGACATTTAAATTATTATTGAAAATGGGAAAGAAAATCTTGGGCCAAGAGAGGGATTCAAAGGATATCTCTCAAAATATGTTATTTATGTTTTAAAGGAGAAACATAGACATCCATAAGGAAAGAGCCTCCTCGAATCAAAATAGACTCAATAGGGGGAATCCTAGGAAAAGAAGATGGAGAGAAAAGAAAGATAAATGAAGGAGCTCAAGAAGGGGCCTTATACTTCAGTTGCTTCTCTTAAGAAGGAAAGGAAGAAGATTTTGTCTTAATATTTAGTTTAATGAAATAGTAAGTACATATAAATAGAAAATGATAAAAACCACAACAATGGTGAAAAGACAAATTGCTTTAATGAATTCTTGATGAAAATATGACAATAATGATTCTAGATTGATGCAATAAAAAACAAAATTAAATCAAATAAAGATTTACCCATAAAAACCCAAATGGATTTCCTTTGAAGAGGAGGATTCTTGTCAATGTAAGAGACTTGATGCTTCAAAGCTCTTCAATGGAGGAAGAACCAACAAATGAAATTAAATCCCCACAAGTTATTGTAGAATATAGTGCTAGGAATGCTAAAAGTACAATGTGAATAGAGAAATTACAAAGAGAATGTAGGAATGCCTCTACCAGAGAGCTAGAAGGATAGATTGAGCTTAGCAACTCTTTGCAAATACTTAGTATGCAAAACAATGACCATTAGTTGGAGAGAAAACTTAGTTCTATGTTTTTAAAGAAAGGGACAAAGAAGATTTAAAATGGAAGAATGTAATTGGAGGATTTTTTTGTGCAAACAAAGGACCAATAGGAAATGTCCTTGAGGAGTTGCATTAATGAATCGAGGCAACAAATAGTTTCAAAAGTAATTGGAATTTATTGCCATGGTTTTTCCTATTTTTTATTATTTTTGTTTGATATGAGGACACCAAAATGGTCATGCTAGCATCAATGCAATCATGTTAGAGTCTTTGGATTTAGATTTTGGGGAATGTGATTAAAAATGTAAGAAAATAATAGATGTTAGAAAACACTTGAGATTTGGTAAGACCATAAAATTTAACACAATTTGACACTTAGATTGGATTGGGTATTGGGATAATGCATTGGCTAAATGTGACCTGATACATGCTACATGGACATACACTAAAATGAGTACAAACTATAATGTGGAAATTGTATAGGGTATGTAATTTCCACCATTACAGATTCTTTCTAGTGCACTCTAGCCTCCAAGGCCTCCATTGTCCTCAACAATTCTTTGTTTGAATCTCTCCACGGTCCTATTCTATCTCTCCTAATCTCATTAGCAATAAATCCTCTTTGGATAATATTTTCTTGCCCAACTCTCTCTTATTGGAAGATGTTGTCTACACATATTTTACCAACTGAGTAGGATACAAAACCACTTCGATACCAACTAATGCAATCAAGGATTAAGGTTCAAGCTAATGATAATCTTATCCTTGTAGAACAAATTATCTTCAATACAAATGATGTAAAACATATAATTTAAGATATTTTTTCTCTTTCAAAAGTATATAAATGAACATAAAATAAAACAAAATACACTTGTCAATATAGAAGATGATTTTTTTATGTTCTCCAAGCATACATTCATCAAAATAACCATAGATCAACTTAACCCAACTCCCCATACAAGATAGGCAATCTAGAACTTCCATTTAGACATTTTGTCAAACATTTAGCTTGATTTGGGATGATTAAAATCTAACCACAAATAAATTGCTATTCTAAATTCAAAGACGATTTTGCAATAAAATAAAAATCATAGATCAAATCTATCCTAATTTACCCTTTGAATCTTTTGAACTTTGGATCCTTCATTCTACTATTAATCCTCCAAAACATTCAAAAATATATTTTTATAAAAATATTATTAGAGCCCTCAATCTTCATAACTCTCTCAAACCAATCCAAATTTTAGGATTACAAGTGACAACAATTATGAGAACTACATATTTTTTGATGTCTTAATTTGTTGCACTTCTCTGATGGAAATATCGATGTTGAATCCTGGACTCTATAACATCCACTTATATTTTCTGAGAAGATTACAAAAATGCCATAACACCTCAAGAGATTTTTCTATCAGTTGTGTGTTGTTTGAGAAGTCTACAACACATAAATCATGATAATGGTTTACAATCATTTCTACTACTTAATCATTGAATTAAAGTTTATAATTTTGATGTGTGCAATTACGTATGTTCAATTGAGATTAGAGAAACTTTATTGCAATTAGTATTAAGTCTTCCTTCTCATCATGAAGGCCTTATTGAGGTTAAATGTGGCAAGTTGAAAATGAAGTTGGCAAAGTCTAAAGATATGGCAAGCTCATTTTAATTTTAAAAGAATACTAGAGCCTACAAGCAATGGAGGACCATGTTCAACCTAATCATGTCTTTAATTAAAACTATCTTGCCTTTTCAAAGGAAAAAGTGTACTCCAATGTTCGGCAGGCATTAAGAATATTTGGGGGTGGTCGCATAAACGGCCTGGGATTATCATCTACTTTTTAAAAACCAAGTGGTGGAGATAGGCCAAGAAAGCAGACGAGATGTCAGTTATCAAAACCATAAATAATTTGTATGAAACTTAATTATTGATTATTTTAAGCAAAACGTGATTTCTGCTGGATTGTGACGGGTAGATTCATTGTTGTATGACCTATCCTTATATAGCTTTATATTATATTTAATCCTTCACTAGCTTCTTGCTGTGTTCCCACCAATTTTGAGCTCTGTGTTTTATATTTGGACCATATTTTTGCAGACACTGAATGAGAAGAAGAAAATATGTAGGATCTCATGTGAATCAATTCAAAGGAAAAGCTGTGGTAATAGATTAATCATGTCAGGATACTGCATCTTAGCTTTTCCTTCCTTCCTTGAATAAATTATTCTTTAAGCTCTAATAGTTTTCTGAACAAGTGGATTTAGAAATAAGTTAGCAGCAACATAGAGGCATCCCATGATCCCACGCTAATCATGCTTTTTTGCTAATTATACTGTGAGAAAAGGCTACTTATAAGGTCATCCCAGAACTAGTCAACAACATATGATATAGCTTTTGGTTTCAGTTCTGACACATTTTTTCTGAATCTTTGGCTGAGTGTATTTTGTGCTCTGATTCTGCAATTCTCCTCGTACTTGGGCATTAGTACAGCACCATGTCAATGCAATGTGCCTCTGAGAGTAA
Organism: Cunninghamia lanceolata; assembly: GCA_027924645.1. Taxonomy (NCBI): domain Eukaryota; kingdom Viridiplantae; phylum Streptophyta; class Pinopsida; order Cupressales; family Cupressaceae; genus Cunninghamia; species Cunninghamia lanceolata. The sequence continues at coordinate 19,813,889 of BSBN01000524.1, forward strand.
TGGAAATTGCAATTTAATGGTGCCCCTAGTTCAAGAGAGCAATGGAAACGGGTACCCATCTTTCAGAAGGTATGAAAATCCTGCATTTATTTCTCTCTGCCGATAGTGAGCTACATTCACATTTGCAAGGTATCTGCAGCAAATTACAGTTGATTAAATTGTTATTCTGATAGGCATATCGAGAAGATTAAGATAAAATTCAAACTCTCATCTTTTATATACATCGAGACGACTTTTAATAGTTGTTTAGGCCACGTTGGTCTGAAAGATTTATCAAAATGGATTTACTTGTTTACAAGAATATTGTTTCTGTGAATACCACTTTTAAAATAAATCCTACAAGGCTTGGTTTATTGTATAGGTAGCAATATGTTTCACACTGTACTTCATTCAAGTCATAGTGCAATCCTGATGCTTAGTTTCTTAAACCCTTCTGCTATTCGCAAATGTGGGTATATATACATACATTGGAAACATTTTTTTCCTGCCCTATAAGGTGATTGAATATATTAGATCAACTGTGCTCCTGTGTGTTTCTTATTACTGTATCCTTGCTTGCTTTCTGCCCTTGCCTACTTGCTCATTTTGTATTAGAAGGCAGAGAAGTGGCAATGAGATTTTAGTTTTGATAATTCTCTTCTTGAACATGACTCTGTTCCAATTTTTCAGAAATCTTTAAATATTTTGTTCTTATCTTTCAGGAATCATTAAATATTTTACTCCTATCTTTTGAATCTTCAATAAATTTCTTTTTATGTGAGCATCTATGTCAGTGTCGGCTATTGTTAAAATCTCATCCACAGTCAAAGGTCAATTTTGGCCAATAAAAATAGAACAAAGTCTTTTTATTTTGGCCAATAAAAATAGAACAAAGTCTTTTTATTGTGAATGAGGTGTAAAATTACTATTGACTATTTAACCATTGAAATGGATGATATTTGAGTAGAGTTACCATAATTTATGGTTAAAGTTCGATACAATAATTTATCTGTAAGTAATGATTCATAGATTTGCTTGCAGATTGGAAGGCAAGGTGGCCATAGTTACAGGGGGAGCGAGAGGAATTGGTGAAGCTACAGTCCGCCTCTTTGCAAAGCACGGTGCAAAAGTTGTAATAGCAGACATTATAGACACTGCAGGAGAAAAGGTTTCTTCTTCATTATCTTCTGCAGTAACTTACATGCATTGTAACGTAAGCAAAGAGGAGGATGTAGCAGAGGTTGTAAAGAAAACAGTCTCCAAGTATGGAAGATTAGATATCATGTTTAACAATGCAGGAATCCTTGGTGAACAAGCGAAGGGAAAGAGCATATTAGACTTTGATGCAGAGGAGTTTGACAGAGTAATGGCTGTGAATGTGAAAGGAGTGGGTCTTGGGATTAAACATGCAGCAAGAGTGATGGTTCCAAGAAGAAGTGGGTGTATTATTTCTACTTCAAGTGTGGCAGGTGTAATGGGAGGCCTTGGGCCTCATTCTTACACAGCATCAAAGCATGCCATTATAGGTCTTACAAAAAATGCTGCCTGTGAATTGGGAAAGCATGGGATTAGAGTGAATGCAATATCTCCATTTGGGGTGGCCACTTCTATGCTCATAAATGCATGGAGAGAATATGATGCAGAAGATCATTATGATGATATAGAATTTGAAAAGTATAAAATGGAAGAATTTGTGAGGAGCCTTGCAAATTTGAAGGGCCCAACCCTAACAACCAAAGACATAGCTGAAGCAGCTTTGTATTTGGCAAGTGATGAAGCCAAGTATGTCAGTGGGCACAATTTGGTTGTGGATGGAGGCATTACCACTGTACGTAACTGTGTTGGCCTTTAAGGAACAGAAAAATGAGGCATATATTTCTTTTCTAAACGGTTGTACAAGTTTGTTATCATTGATGAAAGAGAAGAAAATTATTTGAAGGATTCATTCTCTTCTTTGTAAAGTAGGTTAACCAACATTAACATGTTTGTGTTTTGTGCAAATTACTTTATGAAAAGGAATGATAAAGATTTAGTTTCTCTGGCCAAATCATGGAATATATTTGACTAAGGAATTTCTTGCATTTTAAAAGAAGCCTCCTTATGGTTTTTGGAAGCTTTCATTCAATTCAGGCCAGTAAAAGGCCGAGACCTGCAACTGATATTTTACAAGTTATTGGACGGCTCCAATCATTCAAATGTAGTAATTTTTTTAATAAATCATTACCTTGTGATGTTGAAATTTATTAACTAGTCTCATCACACGTACCCATTAATTATTTTTGCAGACAAGCAAAGAATCTATGTAGTTTCATAAAGAAGACTAAACATTAACAAATAAAATGAAGAATTTATAGTGCCAATTTAGTTGAAGTTTGATAAGCCACCGATATACCAACATTTAAGTATATTCAACAGATTTGAACCTATTCAGTAGATTTTGTGTTATGCTGTTAATCTGTTGTTAATATACTGTTTGTGGCCTGTGTGAGGCTTTTACTCTACCCTCTAAACTGTTTTGTATAGAGCTCTGGACTTTTTTTACAGCTGACTTTATAAAAACAGATTTGGAAACTTTCTGATCTAATAATTTTCTAAGACTGAATTTCAAAACTGTTATTTTATTATTTGCCAGCTATATAATATATGGTGAGACTAGAATTCAATATTTTTTTTTGGATAGTTTGCCGACCAACTTTACTATGAATGGTCAACTTGTACCGTGATATTTTTCTTTAGCTTTAAGATCCTTCATGAAATAAATCTATTTTAAGTGAACCTGATGTTGGTAGGGTTCAGGATTTATTATACCCTCATTGCCAATTATGGCATAGATTCTTCTTGTTGAATTATTGATTGCCGCCCATTATTGCTCTTTCTCGATTTAACAGTGTGACATATGCTGTTGTCCAGATCATAGTTCATTATAATAGTCATAAAATATGTCTTCTTGCACAATCTAGTTATTAAATTCATGCATATTATTTTCTTTCTGTTATAAGAACTGGTAAAACTGAACCGAGTTTCTTCGCCCTATGGTTTAGTTATTTTCCTTTATTTCCTTCGCCATACTAATCATTGCTATATGTGAATGTAATGGCTCAGGGCCTAAATTTGATGGCCTTATGGCTGTAATTAGGAATTTTTTTCGTAAAATATAAGTAAACTTTTGAGAATAATATTATATGAAAGGGACAATTTTGAATAGACTATTTTGTTTTTTGTATCAGTATTTTTCAGTGAGGTATCATGGTTGAAGGACCTGCTGGTCTGTCATTTGACTGCATTCTTCTATTGTAATTGTGTTGGTAAACAGATTTGTCACCGCAAAATAACCTTTGAAAATGACTCGTTGCCCTAAGAGCGGTGACTAAATTTTCCCAACAGTTGGAGAAATCACGACAGAGCAACAATCTTCCTCTGCGTTTGAGAGGGGCAGCTCCCTCGTATGATGGGGGTATTTATGGTTTTTGTGTACTTTTATCCTGAAAGTACAAAAAGGAAGAAAAGCAAAATAACAGGAAAAATGGGCATGTAGAAACCCTCGTGGTAGACGTACGAAAACCAACAAGAGTTTCACAATCTTATTGAAAAGTACAAGGGGGTTTCACCACAAAGCTAGAAACCACTTTTCTAAACTCCATGATGAATTTCATGACATATGTGCAACAATGATGAAGAAAGAAGGCAAATCTCAACATATGAAGAGATAATTTATCTAAACACTTTCAAATCAGGATATCGAGACATGATTGTACTTTATCACCCCAATTGCATGCTTCAATGGATAACTTTGATTTACACAAATACATAGAAAGATCACCAATTTGACATACGAGAAACTAGTAATCATAATTTAGAAATACATCTAGAACATACGAACTGAAATGCATTCTTCATTATCTTTTCAAAATTATACAATTCCAAAAGTAAACTATACAATGTGTAAGACTAAAAATGTTCCAAGAAGTTTCTTCATAAGTTCCCCCTATAAAAGTTCTCTCTAAAGAGTTCCCCCCTTGATTGATTTACAAAGAAGTATATATAGGTGAGGCTAGTAACCACCTAAGGTAACTACCTTAACCACTTTTATAACTACTTAGAATAACTAACTCTTTAAGTGCACCAACTTGAAATAACTAACCCTCTTTTCAGAAAGATAGTTACTTAGAGTAACTACCCAATTTTGGCACTTAAGAAATAACTACCTTGTGAGAAAGAGTTAGGATAAACCTAACTTTACAATACAAAGGGTGACTTAAGTCACTTTCACAAAAAGGTAAGATGAAAGTTGCAACTTTCGAGTTGTGGACTTTACTAAGTCACTTTCCATTTCCATTTGCTCCATCTTGGTGGTTATCTCTTCAATTGTTTCACGACATCTCTTTCTAAGTGTTGGAAATGCGGTAGACACATGATGAAATTGGTCCTTCTCACTTTGCATAAGAATTGCCATGAAGGATCATATATATGTATTGATGAGAATTCAACCAAATTCGTAGCTTTGTATCCACTGGAATATCCATAACTATTTCAACAGGATCACACCACTCAATACTTGAATATGAGGAGAGATACATTCAACGACCCTCTGAAACAACAGTGCAACAAGACGTGTTCATTTTGACTCCATTGTAAACGCAATTGCAAGTGAGATAAAGAATGTGTTAGGCAAGCTAGATGCTGCCCTATTTCCCATGATTACTCAAATTTCCTTTTCATGCAACTTCCTTAGAAAGACCATCTCCTTCTTTCCAAGATCAAATACATGAATCTTAGACTTTCATCTCAATCACAATCATAGAATGCTATCACCGTCCATTATTCATTCAATCTCAGGGTGCTATGTAGAGAGGGCCAGTTGTAGCTTTCTTCCCGGTTGTGCTCTTCATTCAACTTCCATAATGAAAGATCATTTTCACACAAGCCCATTATCGTTTAAGTTCAAATGTACTAAGAAGTGGAACATTGATACTTTTATTGACATTCAAAGTTACGAGGGCAGAGTGCCCATATCCACCAACACCCACTGTTGCCACGTTGAATTCTTCACCACCTTCTCTTGCATATATTCAGGATGTTTCACAGATAAAGGTCAGATAGATGTTGGTGATGCTAGAATTGCTTCCGAATTATGAAAGCCAAACATAGTAGCAATGCCACTACAAAGCGTAGTATTTTCTTGAAGTAGTCACTAATTCTGTCCATCCTGAACGCTTTTCAACATAGAACGTTCTCTATTTCTCTTCATATGCTACTCGATCTTCTGCAATGTATGCATATTGTCTCCTTCAATATCTCAACAATTAAAAGGTCAATGTTGATTTGAGGTTTTGATTTGTGAAGCTCTCTTGCAAACAATTCAATCAAATCAATGCCTCCAAACTCAAATTTCTTCGAAGCATTGTGTTCAATAGATCACGTGCGTTGTATATGTTTACACACTTTGCATACAATGTAAAATAAGAGCATTCCCAAGCTACAATATCTAGCCAAGTTTTACCTTTACCTGGAAAACCTCTAGAAGTGATTTGTAAAGGTTTTGGAGTTTGGCTTTATACATGTGAAGTGTGTTTGCTTGAAGATCCCCATATCTTTTAAACTTGGCCATTTTGTGTATATCCCACAATAATTTCATTCCAAGAGACTGCATTTTGGCTAGGCATTTATTTGAATAGACTTAATGCCTCATCATGAAAACCATTTTGTGAATATACTATAATCATAGCATTCTTCTTGATGCAATTTATTTGAACCATTGCTTTTCCAATGCTTTCAGACCTTGCATGCATTTTTTTTTTTGCCAAGAGACATTCAACTACAATATCTGACAGAAATTATCCTTCTTCTGTTATGCTTTGTGGGTATCTATATCTTGTCATAAATCAACATACAAGCCGTTGGCTATGACGATACTGGTAAAGATTGTGGGATGAGATTTTACATCTACCAAAATCATATTTTCTTTTAAGTTTCTAAATCCTCACCAATAAATCCATTTCAAATGTATCCCGCTGTCATTATAGTTTATGAGGCCGTATTTCTTTGAGGCAAAATGTTAGAGAATCAAGGCGTCTTGTCTAAGCTTCCACGCTTTACATGCATGTCTACCAGATATATTTTCAATCATAGGGTTTGCTAAGGATACACGAACTGCATTTGCATCTCACATCTTTGGCTATAAGAGCTTTCACAATCTATAATATATGAAAATATTTCATTCTTTCATCACTGCCCATTCATGTTTTAAAGCTCCCATTTTGGTATAGACTGAGTGAACACTAGCATTGGATATGGCATCATGGATTCACACCTATAAATTGCATTTGTTTTGAAATTTCTTAAAACCTTTTCAACAAACCTATTTTTGCACCCATCTTCATGGCACGTAGTCCATTTTCTACACCTTACGCATGCATGTCCACCAAAGCATTTGTAACTATTAGGTTTTGATTGATGTTCAAAAATCTTTCCATAGCTCCATTATAGTGCAGCTATGACAGGCTTAGTAAAGGCATGAATATCTTTTTTTATATCGCCAAAGACATTTGCTTTAAGGTTTCTAAAGCCTTTACAACAAATACATTTTGCTTCTAACCTGCCATCGCTGCATTTCATGGAATTGTAACTCTTTGAGAGATTTTGTAGAACAATTTAGACGCCCTCATACTACAATCATTACAATTCATGAGATCCCATTTCTTAGAAGCATTCTGCCAAAGAGCTTTAGCCCTTTGTCTAGGTGTCCACAATTTGCCGAAGTGCTTTCATCTGTAGAAATGATTTATTGTGCCTTATCTAGGCTTCCACAGTCTACACAGAGAGGAGAATGCTGGTAAAGATTTTGGAATTTAGCTTTACAATCGCCAGTTGTATTTGCTTAAAAGTTTCATTGCATTCTACAAATCTGCATTTCTTTAAGGAGTTTTATCAAACATCTCATTCACATCATGGGAATACGTTGGCAAGATTGTGGAGTTCAGTTTTATAACAGCCAGTAAATATTTTTGAAAATATTCCAATTGCAATAACTAGGAGATGTAACTGAAATAGCTGGGCAACATGTACGTATCTTTGGTAGTTATCCTCTTTTTACATGAAGGCTTTTCTTTCTAAAACATTTCACTTTAGCAAGCTGATTCATCGGTCTTATTACATGTTGCATGTTATTCGAGAGTATTGCCGAAGGTGTGATCTTTCCGAAACAGATTGATATGTCTTATGCTCATTCTGACTTTTATTGTTTATCATCTATGGGGTTCAAAAAGAGATCAAAAGACATTTTCATGAAATAACGAGCTTAAATCCATTCACGTGAGTTATCCATGTTTTGATGCCATTTCTAATTGTTTTATGATTGTTGTAAAATTCATGTTTCTGCTCCTTTTTCAAATGCATGGTGTTGTTCGAAGGAGAGAAATATGCCCTTTTAACAACAAAAATCACTTTTTAACTGCCAACTGCCGCATCTTTATATCACATGTGAGACAAAGAAAGTGATGCGAGAGAATTTAATGGATGTGTAGGAGTGGAGTTATTCCTGTTCGTAAAAAGTGAACCTTCAACTTGAAAAATTACACCTTTTAGTTAGCAAAAAGCCAAAACGCGTGAACTTAGCCAAACTCAAAAGTTAACGCAAACTTGGCGAAAAACAAAAATTGACTCAAGGTTTGCGGGAAATGAAAGCCGACGCATAGTTTGCAGAAAAACTGACGTGAACTTTGCCGAAAAATAAAAGTTGACGCGAGCTTAGTGTGAAATGAAAGTGGACGCAAAGAATAATATTACTAAGCCGATGCAACATAAATTTTGACTTGGGATAATATTTGAATGAACAAGACAAAATATAACGTCTTGATAACAAGTTACCGACATGATTGACATGCATGACATCGACAAATTGTAACCGAAAAGATGACTTGGTACAGGGATTTTGATGCATGATCAAATTTGGTCTTTTGGACACAAGAAGTTTAAATTTTGAATTGCAAAAACAGGGTCAACAAATTGACATTTTTTTCAATAAATTTTTTTATATAAAATCATAATAAACTATAATATATAATTATACCTTTTGAAAATCAAATATATTTTCATATTTAAAAGGTAACTCTTATAAATAACCATCACAACAAATTAGCTTGATAGGCAAGGTCAGCCATCAAATTTAGACCCTACATGACATCATGAATTTTTCAGTGGCTAATGTTCTTCAAATGTTTGATTTCACATATTCCAGCAGAAAAAATTAACTAATCTATTGGCCTAAAATTTATGATCTCATATCTATTCATTTTTATGGGTACACCTTAATTTAAAAAAAAACAAATGCACACTCATTGCTATGTTTTTCTAAATATCTTGGGATTAAATGCCCCTAAATTTATAGCCCTTGATTTTTACAAGTTGTAGGAAATAAATCACACTTAAAAATTAATTTAGGCATTCAATTAAATAATAAAGTAACATTTATAATTAGATTTATATTATTGGAGTTGAGATTGAATGTAATGATAAATGAAAAGGAGGAAAAACGTGTTTAGTTCTTTGTTGATTTGTTATTATAAATGATGAAGATTTTTTTGTCAATTGTGATTGACAATCAGAATTGGAAATCTGATGATGGGTCTGCAGCGCAGAGCCTATTATGCATTTGGATAGAAATGAGATTGATATTGGACTAGGTCATGGCTTTAGTCTAGTCTAAAGATACTTTTTCTCCATACAAACTAGTTTTTTTTTGTTGTAGATTCATTCTTTGGTGGTGCAACCTAATGCGGTCATGGTTGGAGTGTCTAATGAAGGATTATCCAACCATGCAACCAAGGGAATAGACTCACAACAAAACTCAATGGAACAAAAAAAGTTCTCTATTAATTCATAATCACAATGAAATTATAATCTACCACATTGGGCTTCTAACATGCTAGGCCTCAGTCATTCGATCACAAATAGACAAATTACAACATTTGAAGGATCTTGCAATACAACACCAAGCCAAGTTATCTTATACTTTCTTCTCCACTTTCTAATGATCTTCAAGGATGTTTATATATTAGCTACTAGCCTTAAGAGTGATTTCAATTGGCCACAAGGTGGCACAAATCTCAATGCCAAATGAAACGTGTAGTCAACCAAATGTGTAGATGAATCTCCCAATTGAATGTGATGACAAATGATTGATGGATTTTGGTGTGGTGCACACTATAAGCACTCTTGGGTCCACTATACCTTGATATGAGTTCCTTTGTTACCACAAATTTTGGGAAGCTACCACAAGCTAAAAATGGAGGAACTAAGTATAAGTCTATTAAGGTCATTAATAGTTTAGAAACCAAATTATGCCTTTGTGGTGATTAGAATCTTCTAGAAATTGAATGTGATGTTTATGGATCAATGTATAACATTTGTTCCAAACTATAGGATGAGATTGTCAAGTATGGTGAAATGTGGTAGGATATGTGGTGACTGGTTGAAGACTGGAATGCAAATGAAAACCTGTAAAAAAATAAACAAGTAAAAGAATATATTTTTGAGTGATGCAAGATTGCTCTTACACCCTAGGTTGCTCCTACATTAGATACCCTGAGATTGATTGAAAAGCGAGTCCCTCACTTTCCAATGGCTAGAGGAAAACCAAGATAGTCTAGCTCATACTTTAGAATCTAGGATGAGTTTTCTTCAATCCTTCCTTTCCACTTCACTAAATAATCCTCATATTATCTATTCCTTATCCTTCTCCCTATCCTACTATCTAGAATCTCCTCAATCTCATACGTTTGTTGTAGTATTTGATTTTACAATTGTACTTCTACGTTGCTATCTCCTAACTCACCTTCATGGTACTGGTATAGATTTGCAATGTTGAACACTTGTGATATACCTAAACCTTCGAGTAACCTTCATATGCATTTTTGAATCAAACCTTTTCACAAATTTGCAAGGGCCAAATTTCTTCATTTTTAGTTTGTTGTATGTTCCAATTGAGGTATACCATCACTTCCTCTCCAAATACAAACTCCTTATGTCAGGTTTTCTCATTAGATTTCTCATTATACTTGCCATTCATCATCTCCAAATGATTTCTTACTTCTACATGCACTCCATTCATATGTTCTGCAAATTCTTTTCCTTCTACACTCCTCTTCTCTTTATTATTTTTATAAAGGGTAAAAGTAGGGATTTTGAAATGGCCCTAACCCTTAAGTACAAAGAAAGAAGTCCAACCACAAGCTTGAATCAACAACAAGAACATAGAAAAAACTTTGAAACTACAATGAACCAACAATAGCCTAGTTGAAAGGTTAGGATACAAGAGACAAAGGGTGTACAACTCAAGAACTAAAGAATACAAAGTAATCAAGATGGTTTAAAATCAAAGCATTCCATGGGGTATAAAACTTCCCCATGCATAGGATCTGTACTAGAAATATCTTTCCTAGCATGACACCCAAAGTTGAAATTCATTGTAGACATAGAAGGGCAAGGCATCAAAGTCTTCCTTCTAACTTCAATTGGAGTGCTAGGAGCCTAGATCTCCCTAGGACCTCTATTTTCCATTATATCTCTCATGCAACCAACCTCCTAGTGAGGCTCAAGAGAGTTTCCACAATCCTTTTGAACAAGAGGAAGAGGTTTCTTCCTCCAAACTTGTTTATAATGTTGTCTAGAGAAGCATCCAACCACAAAATGACCCAGTTTATGTAATGTGTTACAAACCATAAGAGAATCCTCAAACATGATTCATTGTTTCCAAACACTCAATTTGGAGGAAAGGGAGATCTCTGAGTGGAGAGATTTGTCCACCTCCATATAGACACATAATATAACAAATGACAACCTTTTCAAGAATTTGGTAACTGAGTCCACTCTCAACAATTGACCAAATGAATTGGAAACTCCAGAGAGGACCTCCTCCTCCTAATGTTTTAAAGGAAAACTAGGGAGCCTGACCTAAATAGGAAGCACGCTAAACTTTTGCTTCTCAATGTTGAAACTAGGAGCATGTTTCTTAAGGGAGGGAACCAAGAAACCACAAACCAAATGAAAGGATCCTAACATAGTCATTGGGGTTCATGAAAGAAAATAAAATGAAGCCCTTAGGCAAATCAATGATCTCCAAATGGCCACAGGGGGACCATTTTCATTGAGCCCACTATCAAACCACATCAAGAGAAACATTTCTCTTCTCTTTATTTTTGATATCTCTCAACTCTAAAACATTTCTTAGGCTACTACCATGGTGCAGGAGCACTTAACACAAGGTGGCCTCCATGAGGCATTTAAATTCATGTTTGTTTAGAAAACCAGGGTTTGTGTTGTAATAAGGTCTATTCGACCAATGCATGTCATTTCTGTTTGTATCTAGACCTAAAACAAACTTCGTAAGTCCCAACAAGAGAAACATTTCTCTTCTCTTTATTTTTGATATCTCTCAATTCTAAAACATTTCTTAGGCTACTACCATGGTGCAGGAGCACCTAACACAAGGTGACCTCCATGAGGCATTTAAAAATTTTTCCAACAAGAGAAACATTTCTCTTCTCTTTATTTTTGATATCTCTCAAGTCTAAAACATTTCTTAGGCTACTACCATGGTGTAGGAGCACCTAACACAAGGTGGCCTCCATGAGGCATTTAAATTCATGTTTGTTTAGAAAATCAGGTTTTGTGTTGTAATAAGGTCTATTCGACCAATGCATGTCATTTCTGTTTGTATCTAGACCTAAAACAAACTTTGTAAGTCCCAAGTAAGTAGGTTGCATTTGTCAAATTGTTAGTGGTTTGACGGTTGGTCTCCCAGCCGCTTGGAATCAGTTAGTTTTCTCCCAGCCGCTTGGAATCGGTCTCCCAGCCGCTTGGAAGGGGTTGGTGTTCCTTTGACGAGTTTATAAAACCAGGGAAATGAACAAGATCAGATAGTATTGTAATCAGATCGAAGAGGAGATTGAATGTAATTGTGCGAATGTAATTGTGCATTGTGTTAAGGAGAAATTAAACTATTATGTGTCATCAATTTGTTTTTCGTTCTTTGTAATTACAAATTGCATAGCTGTAGATTTCTTTTCCTTTCTGTAATTCCGTTGTTGCAAAATGTTGATGTGAAGCATTCCACTAGTGAGATTTCTGTTGAAATCAGTGGAATGGCTTCATTGTATCATATTCATTTGTTTCCTGTGTTGTTTCATTGTTCGGCGGTGCAGAGGATCCGAACAGTGCGAGGTGCATAGTAGGTTGACCTAGCATCTCCATGTGCTAGGGTTTGGATCGGAGGAGTTGGAGCTATTATCGGTGAGACAGAGGCCATCAGAAAAACTTTCCTCTCTTAGAGCGATGGGGATAGTCTGGCCGAAGAGAGGTTCAAGGCATTGAATAGAAGTCATAGCCTAAGATGCATATCAGAGTGACAAAGCACATCAGCCAGAAGTTGTGCGTGCTTGCCGATGAGTAGTGTCTCACCGAAGATAACACATATTGGCATATCGGGAGAACAAACAAGGAGTTCGCTGATGATCTAGGTCTTGCTGATGGTATAGAAACTTTAGTCCACCGGTAGTAGCAAGTCACGCTAAGCATATACTATGTTGGTGTATCGGCGTATCGACAACAGGTTGTAAGTGTTCACCGATGGTAAAGGTCACATCGATGAGAGTTTGGTGACGGTTGAATTGACTGTCGGCCCGAGCGAAGAGGGAGTAAGTCTTACCATATGAGGCTCCCCATCATATTGGTATCAGAGCCAGCGAAAGCTCTGGGTGGAGGTGTTGTGTATTTGATTTCTGTCACTGAGAAGGCAGATGAAGAGTTGCTCATGCCACCTAGTTGTGAGAAGGAATAGGACTCCTACAGTGTGTGGGCAAACGATGATGAGGACTGTCAAGACCATTCACCAATAGAGTTTTGGCTGGAAGAGGGTGCAGAGTGAGGCCATTGTGAGAGAGAGTGGTAGTGCATCTCCAGGATATGCTGTTGGACGAGAGAAATGGGTCTATAGTAGCATGTAGGATGGATATCTGATTGAGCATTGTGTTGTAGTCAAATTGAGGATTTGCAGGAGTGTTGGCATTTGGGTGTTGTCTGTGAATGTTTATGTCAGATAGAGAGAGCGAAGGAGAGGCTAGCAATATGCCTCCAAAGGGGATGACCACTGAAGTGGTCAAGAAATTTCAAGAGATGGAAGAGATGATCAAAACTGGAGTCAGGGAAGCACTCCAAGAAGAATTGAAGGCAATGAAGATAGGGAAAAGGATAGAGGAAGGTTCAGATGAAGAAGAAGAGAAAGAGGAAGTAGAAGAGGAACAAGAAGAGGCAAAGATACCAGTTGAACAAAAGCAATTCCTGGAAGCCATCAAGGCAATTGGCAAGGACTCTTCGAAGGCTCAGATAGATGTCCCCATGTTCAGTGGGAAGATGAATGCTGAGGAAGTCATGGAGTGGATTGAGGCTCTAAACAACTACTTTGAATATAAGGAAGTTCCTGAAAGTAAGAGGGTTAAGTTTGCAAAAACTAAACTCAAAGGTGTTGCCCTTACATGGTGGAATTACACCCAAGGAGAGATGGTAAATAATGGGAAAAGTATGGTCTCTTCATGGAGCAGAATGCTGGAGAAGATCAAGTCCCAGTTCCTTCCATCTGACTACGAGGTGCAGATTTACAGGAAAATGCAGAACCTTAAACAAAAAGATATGGATGTGGCTACTTACACCGAGGAGTTTCACAAATACACTCTTCATTGTGGGTACATGGAGGATGAAAAAGCCAAGGTAGCAAGGTATCTAAATGGTCTGAAGATCAATATTCAAGATGAGATAAGTTTGTTTACCCCTGAAACCATGGAAAAATGCTTTCAAGTAGCATTAAGAGCTGAAGAGAAGCTGAAGAGGAAAGGTGAGCAGCAAAGTAAAGGAAGAGGTGAGAGAAATTTTAGAGGCAGTTTTGGAGGAAGAAGTCCTAACTAGAGGCCTAGTGGTGAGTCTAGCCAAGAAGAGCAAGTTGGAGACTCAAGTAGCAGAGGAGGCTACCGAGGAAGAAGGCCAAATGAAAGAAGTGGGACAAATGGATCAAGTAGAGAATCCAAGTTCTCCAATATGAGATGTTATAACTGTAATCAGATAGGACACCCGGCCTATAAGTGTCCAGAGAAGGCCTCAACTTCTCAGGGTAATGAGAGAAGAACCACATTGACTCAAGAGGATGCAGGGAGTGTAACATCGCCTGAAGTGAATTTGACATCAGAAGTGGGAGAAAATCTGATGATCAAGAGGACACTACTCAAAGAACCAGTGAAGACTAAACCGTCACAAAGGAGAGCACTTTTCAGGATCAATTGCAAAAGCAAGGGTAAAATATGCAAGGTCGTCATAGATTCTGGTTCAACAGATAATATGGTGTCTAGGGAAATGGTGGATAAATTGAACTTAGAAAGGATTCCTCATCAAACTCCTTACAGAGCATCTTGGGTAAGTGATAGCCAATCACTTTTGGTAGATGAACAAGCATATGTTGATTTTTAGATTGGAGAATATACGGAGAGAATTTTATGTGACATTTTGCCCATGGAGTGTTGTCACCTACTTTTAGGTAGGCCTTGGCAATTTGATAGGCAAGCATTATATGATGGATATGCTAACACATACACCATCAAGAAGGATGGAAAGACTTTTGCGATGACACCATTGCAAGAGGGTGCTGCAACACAACAGGTAGCCAAGATCATTTTGGTGGGTAAGAAAGAGTTTGTGAAGATCAATGAAGAAGAGACAAGGCAAGTTGAGGATACCTCAAGGAGTGAGGTTACTAAAGATCACAGTTTGAAGGTGATTTTAGTTTTGAATGATGGAGATGAGATGGTAATGTCTGAGATGGATCAGCAGAAGGTCAAAGAGCAGGTCTGCAAGTAGCCACAAGTTGATTGGAAAGAAGAAGATGCTATCATAGTAGGGACCATTGTTTGTCCTCTAGAGCCCACAAGAGTTGACGGACAATCATATTCTACCATAGCAGCAGTACATGAAGCATGGACCAAGATTTTGAATGAAGATGTTCAGGTAGTTGTGACAGTAAGCAATCATGGCATACAACATCCAAGTTTGGTTGCAAGCACTCACTCATGGCAAGGTGTGAGTAAAGCCTACAATGCTAGGCATGAATTTTTGATTCCATGGAAGCAAGTTGCAGTCCAGAGATCGTGGGGAAGGCATGATGTAGCGAAGGAGGATGGTGGTGCAAGACACAGACTCAACTCATGGGACATGAGTTCTTTTCTAGGTGGGGTGTATGGTGCAGGAGTAGCTAACACAAGGTGGCCTCCATGAGGCATTTAAATTCATGTTTGTTTAGAAAATTAGGTTTTGTGTTGTAATAAGGTCTATTCAACCAATGCATTCATTTCTGTTTGTATTTAGACCTAAAACAAACTTTGTAAGTCCCAAGTAAGTAGGTTGCATTTGTCAAATTGTTAGTGGTTTGACGGTTGGTCTCCCAACTGCTTGGAATCAGTTAGTTTTCTCCTAGCCACTTGGAATCGGTTTCCTAGCCGCTTGGAATCGGTCTCCTAGCCACTTGGAAGGGGTTGGTGTTCCTCTGGCGAGTTTATAAAACTAGGGAAATGAACAAGATCATATAGTATTGTAATCAGATCGAAGAGGAGATTGAATGTAATTGTGCGAATGTAATTGTGCATTGTGTTAAGGAGAAATCAAACTATTCTGTGTCATCAATTTGTTTTCCGTTCTCTATAATTACAAATTGCATAGCTGTAGATTTCTTTTCCTTTTTGTAATTCTGTTGTTGCAAAATGTCGATGTGAAGCATTCCACTAGTGAGATTTCTGTCGAAATCAGTGGAATGGCTTCGTTGTATCATATTCTTTTGTTTCCTGTGTTGTTTCATTGTTTGGCGGTGCAGAGGATTCGGATAGTGTGAGGTGCACAGTAGGTTGACCTAGCATCTCCATGTGCTAGGGTTTGGATCGGAGGAGTTGGAGCTATTATCGGTGAGATAGAGGCCATCGGAAAAGCTTTCCTCACTCAGAGCGATGAATGATAGTCTAGCCGAAGAGAGGTTCAAGGCATTGAACATAAGTCACAACCTGAGATGCATATTGGAGTGACAAAGCACATCGGCCAGAAGTTGTGCGTGCTTGTCGATGAGTAGGGTCTCACCGAAGATAACACATATCGGCATATCGGGAGAACAAACAAGGAGTTTGCCGATGATCTAGGTCTTGCCGACGAGTGTGGTTCAAAGGGTATAGAAACTTTAGTCCACCGGTAGTAGCAAGTCATGCCAAGCATATACTAAGTTAGTGTATCGGCATATCGGTAACAAGTTGTAAGTGTTCGTCGATGGTAAAGGTCACAGCGATGAGAGTTTGGCGATGGTTGAATTGACTGTTGGCCCGAGCGAAGAGGGAGTAAGTCTTACCATATGAGGCTCTCCATCATACCATATGCAACTAAAAATGGTGTCTTCCATGTACTCTAGTTTATTGAATTATTATAGGAAAAATCTACCTATTATAGAATCATATCCCAATTCCATATATTATCTCCAACTAGACATCTAATCAAATTTCTCAAACTCCTATTCACAACCTCCATTTATCCATCAGTATGTGGGTTAACGCTAAACTAAATTCTAAATTTGTATTTATCATCTTTCACAATGTCCTCCAAAAGTATCCAACAAATTTTATATCCCTATATGAGACTATAATCCTTGGTAACCCGTGCAATCTCACAACTTCTCTAAAAAAACACAGCTACATGTACTACATCATTGTTTTTCTTACAAGGAATGAAATACTCCATCTTGGAAAATTTATATCCACAACTACAAATATTGAGTCATGTCCTCTTTGAGTCCTAGGTAATCCCAATATAAAATCCATATTGATGTCCTCCCAAGGTTTCTCTAGAACTGGTAGTGTTTGATGGAAACCAATATTTCACTACTTCCCTTTGCAACTTGACATGTCCTGTAACCTTGAACAAATTTCCTGACACCTTATACATTTTTGTCCAAAAATAGTTCTCATTCACCAATATTATTATCTTATCTACACCAAAATATCCTTCTAAACTATTGCTATGTTTTTCCCTTGTAGATAGGGAAAAAATTAGATTTAGTGTTGAAAACAACAAACTACTAAACCCTATCAGGCACCATGAAGCACAACTTAGTATGAAAAGGCAAACAGAAATCACATGCAAACCAGATTCAAACTAATGTTGATTAACATCCATGGCTCTTCTCAATCATGCATAGGCATGCAGATTTTGAAGGGTCGATTGTAGAGGAATGTTGATTGCTCAGAATTTTGGCAGCATAACGGTATGCAAGGATACAACATGATCCAAATGACTTGTGTAGGGTTTCCTTTATAGAAAAGGCTTGATTCGAATCAATGGATGAGATTGGTTAGGGTTTCAATGATATGAACGGTCAAGATTGGTTAGGGTTTTCCCACTCTAAGAGGTTGTAGCAATGTGACAATTGTCTGATGGAGGATAAAGGGAATCTAATTCAAATATTTATTTGAATTAGTTTGTAATGTGAAGGCATATTAAGTGGAAGATAGAGACATGCAACATGTGTCGCAATGTGATGAGAGGTGAGGGAATAATTCAAATTTTTAATTTGAATTATTTGAGACATGTGACAAGGGAGATTAATTAAATAAAGTGGGTTTATTTAATTAATTGGGAATGTGATTAAGTTGGAATTGTGAGTGGGATGACCTAGGACCTAGGGCAAAACATTACAAGGTCATGTTGACTAGGGGATGGTGTCGAGACATGGACAAATTTTAGTGTCTACATTTTCCCCCTCTTTGAGATGATGTTCAAGATGATAAGGTCTATGTTGAGTAACATCATTTCAAAGAAGCTAAGGAAATGGAATGATGATGAAAGGATAGGGTGATGATGCCCCCTCGAGAGAATAGGCGGGTTGGACAAACACAGGTAGGCTCTCGAAATGAAAAGGATTGGTAAATGAAGAAAGGTAAGGGAATGGCTAGAAGAAGTGAAGGATGTGTTATGCTACAATGAAGGTGAGCAACCATGGTGTTTGATATAGCACGAGACATTATGCACCAAGGTATAAGGACCAAGGTGACGATGTGTCTCGTGCCCTAGCGTAATACAACCTTGCCTAGATATAAGATATGAATATTAGCTGGGTTGATTCGGATGTGATTCAAATGCAAGTTAAAATGATAACACACACAAGCAAACAAGCAAGCATGCACAAATGATTAAAAAACAAATAAGGTATTGCCCCTGTCAAGCTGTAAACCAATGATTGTTGATTGATTGATTTATTGATTGATGATGATTGATTGATTGACACTAGTGTTGTTGGTCATACGAGCAACACCAGGTTTTGATTATGATTGATTGATTGATTTGGTTTACATCAAGATTAGGATCAAGACCATTGAATGTGATTGGATAATTTTGACTTGATTGATTGACTTGATTGGCATGGATTCATATGACTTGCATTTGAGTTTATCGATTAGAATGATTTGATGAGGATGAATGGAAGAAGTGATTGAATTGATTTGAATGATGAAATGATGGAGTTGATTAGAATAAGTGATTTGAAGGATTGATGATGATGTAATTTGATTGGAAGAAGTGAATTGATGAGTTGATTTATTTGGAAGAATTGATTTGATTGAAGTGAATTGATTGGATTGGAATAATTGATTTGATTGAAGTGATTTGATTGAATGATTGTGGAAGAATTGAATTGATTGACTTGATTTGAAGAAGTGACTTGATATTGACTTGATTGAAGTGATTGAAGAATTGGAATGAATTGATTGGAAGAATATGATTTGATGAGTTGATTGATTGGAGGGATTGATGATTTGATAAGGATGATGAGTTTTATGGGATGTTTAGAATGTTTGGAATGAGGGATGATTAGGAGGATCTATTCCCTTTCTCTTCTTTTTGCAACAGTGTCTCTACAAGACTTGTGAATGGTGGGATGCTATGGAGATGATAATGTAAGGTGATGAGGCCCAGACTATGATAGAGGCTAATGATATTAGTCTTCAAAAAGTCTATCTCCAAGAGGGTACTCTCATCTATTAATGACCTTTCAAAGAACAAATTGGATTTATCGAGACCTTGAGATATGGAAGAGATGATTGATTAGAGTGAACCCATGAGTTTTAGAATTCACTTGTAAGGATGGACTTAAACTAGCCTTGGAGTATTAAGCTCAAGTGGAAGAAATGATTGATGAAAGTGAACCCATGAATTTCAGAATTCACTTGGAAGGATGGACTTAGACCAGCCTTGGAGTATTAAGCCCAAGTTGTGATTGATGTGAAAAAGATGTCAAGGTCTCTTGGTCCACAGATTTGTACTTGTGATACAGTCAAGCTTCGACAGTTTCTCTGTATGTTTTGACCTCAGGAAGACTAATGTTTAGGAGCCTCTATTGATGTCAAAGGCCAAATGAAATTGAATATGTAGTGGAATGAAATTGAATATGTAGTAGAATGATATTGAATATGTGGTGAGTGGATAGAACCAGTAAGTCTATAACGTTTTGAAATGATTGCAATCAGATTTGATAGGGAGAGTAGATACTCCAAGGTTTCCCTATGGTTGTGGTGTATTGTGATTGGGATGAAATTGATTGGATCAGAATGAATGGTAGGATATGATTAGAATGCGATCAATTGGATTAGGATGATGATGTGTAGTGATGAGATGAAGATGAGTTGGATTGGGATGATGACTAGGATGATTGGGAGAATGATTGGATGATGTAGTTAGGAGATGTGATTAAGATAATGTGGTTAGGATAATGTGGAATGGTAGGATGAAATTGATTGGATTTGAATGGGGTTGATGTGGAATTATTGAATTTGATTGGATGAATTGAATGATGTGACTCAATTTTATGGATGATTTGATTTGATGTTTTGGAAGAATTCAGTGGAATGGATAAATTTGTTGGGAATTAAGGTGTCTCAACCTTGGTAATTCCTTGCATTATTTATGATTGTATTATTTATTCATTGCCT
The DNA here is from genome assembly GCA_027924645.1 of Cunninghamia lanceolata. Classification (NCBI taxonomy): domain Eukaryota; kingdom Viridiplantae; phylum Streptophyta; class Pinopsida; order Cupressales; family Cupressaceae; genus Cunninghamia; species Cunninghamia lanceolata. Next base: position 19,833,919 of record BSBN01000524.1, read on the forward strand.
ATGATGTAAATTAATTGTAAATTCCATATTGTCATTTTGTGGAATGTGGCACGGTGATGTGTCATCCTACATGGAAGATGACAACTTGTAATTTTGTCCTCACATGAGGAGATAGGAGTCCCACTTTGTGGTAGGAGTATTTTTCCATGTGTCGGCATCTTGTATATTTTGTAAGGGAATGTTGACCAAAACGGTTATAACGGATTCCTATGACGAAGTTATGACATGTAAGGGCACCCCAAGGTGGACTATGACATCTTGTAAGAGAATATGCTATTTATAGCCTGTGTATGATAGATTCTCTTATAGCTGTAAGTTGTAACTGCTATGACAGATTCTATGATGGTCGTAAGAGTCGTAAGAGCATCTGTCATAGCCCATTTTGGAAATAGGTGACCTCTTTGGGATTGGAGCTATGGATAAGTGTCAGTACATCTTACAATGTTGACCAAGTGTCCATAGGCATGGGTTTTGGGCCATGAGGCCAAGTTGGACGCCCATTCCAAGATAGAGCCAAGTTTGCCTTGTATATTCTATATAAATAGGTGCTTGGAGGAGGAGATGTAGTATGTGATTGACATGTACTGTTATGCTGCTGGATTGACTCTAGACACGAGTGTCTAAGACTATTCAAACTTGCATTGCAAGTGTATTGTAAACCATATTCAGTTTTGATAATGCATTTTGTAGGTTTCTGGATGTGGGGTTTTTCACTCGATAAGGGTTTTCCCCACGTTATATCTTGTCTCTCTTCTTCTGTCTTCTTTTTGGTTTTATGTGTATTGCTGCAATATCTCTGTTATATGTTTCATGTTGCTGTAATTGTAAAGATTAAATTAAATTTGTATAGCTCTCCCCTCATTAGATTAGTGTAGGAAGCAATTTCCGCACACCTAGCTTCCTTTCAGTTGGTATTAGAGCTTGATCACCTTTGGTCCTAGTTGTTGGGTAGGGGTTTTTTGAGCTAATCTTAAGTTGAGTGGGAGTCTGTGCAGAGTATTCTGAATCTTATTGTAGCAAGGAGATTACAATCACATCCGAAAGGATAGAGGTGGAAAAATTCAATGGCACTAATTTCAAGCTGTGGAAGCTCAAGATGGAAGAAATGCTTGTTGATCGAGACCTCTAGGAAACTATTAGTGGAACAAAACCAACTGCAATGTCACAAGCTAAGATGATTGGGATCTCAAGGATCGGAAGGCTAAGGGTCTCATAAGACTTAGTCTTGTTGATTCTATCTTGTTAAATGTCCATGAGGAGGCTACTGCAAACTTGCTTTGGAAGAAGTTGGGAGTTGTGTATCAAGCCAAATCCCTGGTTAACAAACTTTTTCTGAGAAAGAAGTTGTATTCTCTTTGAATGGAGGATGGAGGATCTGTTGCAGAACATATGAATGCTTTCAACATGATGGTTGCACAATTGACATCCATTGGTGTGAAAATGGAGGAGGAGGATCACTGTATGACTTTGCTTTGTTCTTTGCCAGATTCATGAGATCATCTTGTCATGACTATTGGAAGCACCACATCCACATTCAAAATGGATGAAGTGGTTTCTTCGCTATTGTCTAAAGAGATACAGAGAAAGTCTTCTGAGGTAGCCAAATAAGCTCTTGCAGTTAGTGGAAGACCCAAGGAGAAAGGGAAAAAGAAGGACAGGAAAGCTGAGAAGGGTAGATCCAAATCCCATGGGAGATCGAAATCTCCTGGAAAGTCCAAGGCTCTCTATTGGAACTGTGGTAAATCTGGGCATTTCTGAAAGGAATGCAAAGAGGAAAAGAAAAAGAAGAAGAAGAACCCAGATTCAGATTCTGACAAGTCACAAGATGATGGTGATGCTTTCATCGCATCCCTGGCAACCCATGCATCTGATGATGTGTGGCTGATTGGTTCTGGTGCATCATTCCACATGACCTCGCATCGAGACTGGTTCACTAAGTATGGGGAGTTTAATGGTGGAAGAGTGTACCTAGGTGATGACTCTCATTTGAAGATTGTTGGTCATGGAAGAGTCTCTATTCAATTCCCTGATGGATGAGTGAAGGGGATCTCTGGTGTTATGCACATCCCAGGATTAGCACAAAACTTGCTTTCTATAAGTATGTTGAATTATGTAGGTGTGCAGGTTGTCTTTTCGAAAGAAGGATGCAAGATGACTAGATGAGCTATGGTGCTTGCTAAGGGTACTAGGAGAGGTAATCTGTTTCAGATGGAGGCATGCATCTCACAATGCAATAGTTCTTTTGACTTAAGAAAGAGGGAAGTAGTCACTTTTGTTGCAAGGTGTGGCCCTTGGTCTCCTTGTTTAGCACTGCACTACGATGGTTTGTGACAAGGGCTTAACCGCCTCTTGTGCTTGTTAAGTCAAGTGGTTGTATCAGGCATTAATAGGTTGATCTTTTGGTGCAACGGCAACTAACAGTTGGTATCAGAGCCGAGGTCACGGGTTCAAACCCTGCGCTTGTGCTGGGGGGGATTGTTACAAGGTGTGGCCCTTGGTCTCCTTGTTCAACGCTGCGCTGCGGTGGTTTGTGACAAGGGCTTAACCGCCTCCCGTGTTTGTTAAGTCAAGTGGTTGTATCAGGCATTAATAGGTTGATCTTTTGGTGCAACGACAAATAACAACTTCATCCCTACCATCTAAACGAGCAGTGAAGAAATCTATTGTATCTAGTCCTGATGGTTGTATTCATGCCTTGGAAATTAAGCTTCCTGTTGAAAGGACAATGTTATGGCATAAGAGATTTGGCCACATTGGTGAGAAGGGTCTTAGAACCCTAAAAAATAAAAACCTTGTTGAGGGGTTAGATGATTGTAATCTTGAGTTTGACTTTTGTGAACATTGCATATATGGAAAACAAAACCATGTTCAGTTTTATTCGAGTCCTCATAAGTCTTCTGGTGTGTTGGACCTTGTTCATTCTGATGTATTTGGTCATGTTAATGTTCCTTCGTTATCAAAATTTGTATATTTGTATCTTTCATATATGACTACAATAGAAGGACATGGATTTATTTTCTCAGAAGGAAATATGAAGTCTATAGTAAGTTTAAGGAGTTTAAAGCCTTTGCTAAAAATTAGACTGGTAAAAAGATTAAGTGTTTGAGAACTGACAATGGTGGTGAGTTCTGGTCTACAAAATTCAATAAATATTGCAAGGAACTTGGGATTGAAATACATAAGACAACTCCATATACCCCACAGCAAAATGGAGTTACAGAGAGGATGAACAAGACACTGATGGAGAAGGCTAGGAGTATGCTTAGTGGAGCTGGCCTAGAACAAAAGTTTTGGGCTAAAGCTGTTGCCACTGCTTGCTATCTTGTAAATAGATCTCCTACATCAGCTCTTGTTGGAAAGACACCCATGGAGGTGTGGTCTGGTAGAAAGCCTTCAATAAGGCATCTTCATGTTTTTGGTTGTGAGGTATATGCACATGTGTCTAGGGAGAAGCGGTCAAAATTGGAGAACACGACTGTTAAGTGTATCTTCATTGGCTATGGTGTCGGTGTGAAAGGATACAAGCTTTGGGACCCTGTGGCTGAAAAAAGTGTTGTATAGTAGAAGTGTCATCTTCAGAGATCTTACACCTTCTTCCACTGTTTTATAGCTAGAAGAAAAAGAAAAGAAAGAGGATGTTGTTTAGTTTCCTCCTACCCCTAAGAAGACTGGACATAAAGACAATGTTGGACCTGATGATGAGGAGAGCTCTTGTAGCTCTGAAATCTCAGATGAAGAAGCTGAACCTCAACCTCATCTCTTGAGGAGGTCTACACGAATAAGAAAGCAACCTAAGAGGTTTGGTTATACATTGCTTGATTCTAGTTGTGCTTTTGCTTTGCTTACTAACAGTGATGAACCTAGAACTGTATCAGAGGCTATGAATATGAAAGATGCAGGTTCCTAGAAGGAAGCCATGGAGGATGAGATGGCTTCTTTGGAAAAGAATCAAACTGTGGACTTGGTGTTTTTGCTTCCTGGACGGAAACCCGTTGGATACAAATGGGTGTTCAAGAATAAATTTGGTGCAGATGGTAGTGTTGAGAAGTACAAGGCCAAATTGGTTACGAAGGGGTATTCACAAGTGGAGGGTATAGATTATGGTGAGATCTTCTCTCTCATTGCAAAGCTGACATCCATTTGATTCCTATTATCTCTTGCAGCAGCTTATGACTTAGAGGTAGAACAGATGGATGTGAAGACAACTTTCCTTCATGGTGATTTGGAGGCAGAAATCTACATGTCATAGCTAGAGCATTACATGGTGAAAGGTAAAGAAAATTTGGTTTGCAAGTTAAAGAAGTCTTTGTATGGTTTGAAGCAGTCTCCTAGGAGGTGGTACTTGAAGTTTGATGCATTTGTGTTGTCTCTTGGATTTGTGAGATTGCAATCGGATCACTATGTGTATTATAAGTTTGATGGTGATCGTATTCTCATTGTTGCATTATATGTTGATGATATGTTGCTCATTGTGAAGGGTAAGAATATGATTTCTAATTTTAAATCTCAGTTGTCAGCATAGTTTGAAATGAAAGATTTAGGGGCATCTAGGTACATTCTAGGAATGGAAATCAGAAGAGACAGGACTAATAGAAAACTTTGGTTAAGCTAGAGTAAGTATGTGAAGACCATGTTGGATAGGTTTAGCATGGCAGATTGTACACCATTGTGTGTTCCTATTTCTTTGGGGACAAAGTTGTCTGTTAATAATTGTCCAAAATCTCCTAGTGAGGTGGAGGACATGAACAGAGTACCCTATGCTAGTGCTATTGGCAGTTTGATGTATGCTATGGTCTACACAAGACCAAACATTGCCCAAGCAGTGGGAGTCCTTAGTCGATTTATGGCTAATCCTAGATGGGTACATTGGGATGCAGTTAAGCGAGTGTTCAGATATTTGAGGGGTACTTCTGAGTATTCCATATGCTATCATGGTAATGTTATAGGACCTCCGCATTCTGTTGATATTCATGGATTTGTGGATTCAGATTGGGCAGGTGACATTGACAGCAGGAGATCCACCAGTGCTTATGTTTTTACACTGTTTGGTGGTGCTATTAGTTGGATGAGTAAGTGACAACCTGTGGTTGCTTTGTCCATGACAGAAGCTGAGTATATGGCAGTAACTCATGCTTGTAAGGAAGCCATTTGGATTAAGAGAGTGTGTTCAAATATTTGTGTTGATGTAGGTTAGATTACGATCAGTTGTGATAGTCAGAGTGCGATTTTCCTTGTGAAGAATCCAACTTTCCATGCCAGAACAAAGCACATTGATGTTCAGTTTCACTTCATGTGAGACATGGTAGAGGATGGGAAGATAAATTTGGAGAAGGTAGATACTTTGAAGAATGTTGCAAATGCATTAATGAAACCAGTTAGCACACAGAAGTTCAGATGGTGTTCAGAGTCTATGGGCCTTTCAACCTATAGTGTTAGATTCAGGATAGACAACTGAGAGGGGGGGTGAATCAGTTGTCCAAAAATTTCTTCCAATTAAGAACTTAAATCTACTTTGTAATTCAGTAGCATAATAGTAAATCAATCATGGCAACATAAAGCATTAAATTAGGAGCAGAAACACATCAACACTTAAGACACCAAGATTTTGACGTGGAAAACCTGGTTAAGGGAAAATCCACAGGGTGATTAACCCAAGATTGTATTCTCTGTTAGAAGAATAGAAAGAACAAAAATGGCACATGCCAATTAGGGCTCAATGCCTGAGCACACTGCTCACAAGAGGCCCACCACCTACAAGAGACAGATTGTCTACAAAATGATAAGTATCACATACTTGAACTAGAGAATAGCATCTTTACCATGCTTGAGTTAGTTCCATTTAAGCCCAATACTTCTACTCTACTTTTTGCTCTCCTCTTCGCTACCACACTCTCATCACCTCTAGACACACTTTGAATGGCTTTACAACTTCTTATTTATACAAGACATCGACTTAGGAATAATCATCTAAGTCAGCAAACATCTACAAGAACATCCACAGGATGTGTAATTCATCCGGTCGGCCAAACTTAGGAAGAACACTATCATCTGGAAGATATTCTTCAATTGTGAGCTCAACCTCTGATGCAGACCACCAACACTAACTAGAAACAATCCAAAGACCTCCACAAGCTTGCCTGAATCACCAAGAACATCCATACTACATCTGCTTACTGAAATCCTTATCTCCTTCATCCAGAACCTCAAGAACATAGTCTGTCATCACTGTCATAATGGAATAGATGCTTGCAGACCTTAATACCACTAACCAATTGAGTTATTACTTCACATGGACTTCCTAAACACTCCACCAAATCTGCACAATAGGATATTACATTTCCAGATCCCACCGGACCTATCTGTGTCACTCTGTCACCTCTGAACACTTGCCGGAACTGGTTTTACTTGAGCGGCCACAACTTCTTCAGATCTTCATGCAGACCTCTAAAATCTTTACTGGATCATCTTAAGATTCATATCTACAAACCCTTTGAACCGCATCCTCTGATAGTCATCTTATCTTGGATCTTTACCTTATTGTCTTCACTGTTCTTCTCTGTTCCTGATATGACTAATTTTCTCAATATCCTTAGCACATAGCTCATCCAATCCTTATCATCAATGCAACAGGAGTATGTTGACATCAATGACAACACCGATTAGGCCCATACTTGCAACAATCTCCCCCTTAGTCATTGATGGCAACATATGATGTGAAAACTATTTTGACCTTCAAGACAAGAACTTTTCTTTACTGACACAACTCCCCCTATCACTAACAACCATTCACTTTTCTTTTCTTCCTTTGCTACTCCTCCTTTAATTAGCCACCACTTGTTTTTCACATGTCTTCTCTCCCCCTTTGACATCAATGGCAAAGGGCTCATACTTGCAACTCCACCACTTCAGGATCATACCAGCTGCTCCCCCTGAGTAGCAGCTTCCCATCATCAATCCGGACCACAAGATATGACTGTGATATCCACCAAACTGATGCACATCCATGTTCCTTAGTTCATCACCGGAGGGGTAATAACCCCTAACTTCTCCCTAAGATACTCAAAAGAATCCTTAGGTAGAGGTTTAGTAAAGATTTCTACAATCTAATCCTTGGAAGGCACAAACTCCAATCTGACTTCATTCTTGTTCACTTGCTCTCTCAGAAAGTGAAACTTGATAGATATATGCTTAGTATTTAAATACAACACCAGATTCTTAGATATATTTATTGCACTTGAATTATCACAGAAGATTGTGATAGGTTCCTCATACTCCACTCTGATGTCTCTTAGCATCTACTTCATCCACAAAACTTGAGTGCAACAACCTGCTACTGCAATATATTCTACTTTAGCTATGGACAGAGATATTGCCTCTTGTTTCTTTCTTAGCCAAGAAACCAATCTCTTTCCTAAAAAGAATGCTCCACCATTGGTACTCTTCCGGTCATCCACATCTCCTACCCAGTCCGCATCTGTGTATGCATGAAGATAGAAATTATGATCTCTAGGATACCGCAAACCATACTCAACTATTCCTTTTAGATACCTAAAAATCCTCTTGATTGCCATGACATGAGATTCTCTAGGATTAGCTTGGAATCTAGCAACAAGACCAACAACATTCATAATATCAGGTCTAGTTTGAGTGAGATACAACAATCCTCCAATCATTGACCTGTACTTTTTCTGATCAGTCTTGGGAGAGTCATCATCTTTTCTCAATTTACATCCAGTTGCCATGGGAGTACTCATTGGTTTTGACTCTTCCATCCCAAATTTCTTCAACAATTCTTTCACATATTTGGTCTGAGAAAGGAAGATTCCTTTCTTAGTTTGAATGATTTGCAGACCCAAGAAGAAATTCATTTCCCCAAGCATGGACATCTCAAATTCACTTTTCATTTGATTTGCAAAGGTTTTGCACATACTATCTCTTCCTCCAAAAATGATATCATCAACAAATACTTCAACAATCAAGATATTTTCATGATCAATTTTGAAGTATAAATTACTGTCAGCAGTACCTTTGTTAAAACCAATCTTCAAAAGATGCTTAGCCAATCTTTCATACCAGGCTCTTGGGGCTTGCTTGAGTCCATACAGTGCTTTCTTCAACTTGCAGACCATATCACCATGATCAGACAATTGAAATCCATCCGGTTGCTCAATGTACACTTCTTCTTCCAAGTCACCATTCAGGAAGGAAGACTTGACATCCATCTGATACACTTTAAAATCCTTGAAAGCAGCAAAAGCAAGAAATAATCTGACTGCTTCAATTCTTGCCACCGGAGAAAAAGTTTCTTCAAAATCAACTCCTTCTATTTGAGAGTAACCCTTGCAGACCAATTTGGCTTTATTTCTGGTTACTTCACCAACTTCATTTAGTTTATTCTGAAAGACCCATTTGGTTCCAATCACATTCTTGTTTTTAGGTTTGGGAACAAGATCCCATGTGTGATTCTTCTCAATTTGCATTAGTTCTTCCTCCATTGCCTTAGTCCAGTTTTCATCATTGCAAGCTTCATTCACTGTCCTAGGTTCAACTTTTGAAATCATACAATACTCTTCTGAATCTTGAGCAATCCTTCTTCTTGTTTGTACACCTTTGTTTTTATCACCTATGGTCTGATCTTCAGAGTGATTCAGTTTTACATACCCGGGAACTTTGGGAGTTTCTTGCACTTCTGATTCTTGACCAGGTTCATTCAAGATTATCTCTTCTTCTTGATTTACCGGATCAGATTGAATCTAAATTTCAGAGGGAGCTTGGACTTCTTGAACAAAAACATCATTTTGACCATCTTCATCATATTCATAAAACCTTGAGGGTTTTTCAATTCCTTCATCAACCTTCACATTTGTACTTTCCACAATCTTCCTTAATCTCTTGTTATAACACCGGTATGCTTTGCTTTGAGTAGAATAACCCAAGAATATTCCTTCATCACTTCTAGCATCAAATTTTCCTAGATCTTCATCTCTTTTAATGTAACATTTGCTACCAAAGACTCTAAATACCTCACAGTGGGAGTGATGCCAAACCAAAGTTCATAAGGAGTCTTACCGGTATTGCTTTTGATTTGTACTCGATTGAGAGTATAGACTGCAGTGCTGACAACTTCTCTCCAATAGATCTGAGGAACATTTGCTTCCATCATCATGGTCCTAGATGCTTCCTGGATGGTCCGGTTCTTTCTCTCCACTACTCCATTCTATTGTGGAGTCCTAGGAGTAGACAACCATCTCTTTATTCCATGTTTCTCACAGAATTCTATGAACTCACCGGATGTGAATTCTCTAGCTCTATTAGATCTTAGACATTTTAATTTTAATCTGGTTTCATTCTCTACCATAGCCTTGAATATTTTAAATTTCTCAAGAGCTTCTGATTTCTCTTTCAGAAAAGTAACCCACATCATCTGGGAATGGTCATCAATTAATAACATGAAGTATCTATCACCTTGCACACTCCTTATCCTTGCCGAACCACATAGATCAATATGAACTAAATCCAATAATCTGGTAGAAGATTGTTCCTTGCTTTTGAATGAGACTCTGCTTTGTTTTCCCAACTGACATTCTTTGCACAAACTATTTGTAGGTTTCACCAGTTTTGGAAGATCTCTTACATCCTGAGTGTTGCTTATCTTGATGATATTATCAAAATTCACATGACACATCCTCCTATGCCATAACCAACTCTGATCAATTTGCACAAATAGACAACTTTTACCAGTACCAACTAAATGGAAGATATTACCTTTTGTTTGAGTACCGGATGCAATCTCTGTTTCGAAACTTTCAAAGATCTTGCATTTTCCATTCTTGAATCAGAGATCATAGCCTTTGTCTACCAACTGTCCAACACTGAGAAGATTGTGCTTTAATCCTTCAACATACAGTACATTACCGGTTTTGTTCTTTCCATCAAAAGAAATAGTTCCTCTACCTTTGATTCTACTAGCAGAATTATCACCAAATTTTACCACTCCTCCTTCATAACTTTCCAGATCTATGAACTTATTTTTGTCACCTGTCATATGGTGAGAGCATCCACTATCAATGACCCAATCATCCTTTTCTTCAACTTGGGTAGCCAAACTTCTTTCTACAACTTTATGATTGACAGATTCAGAGGCCATTGGTTCTACTTCCTTGATGGCAATAAACACCCAATCACTTCTGAATTTGTTTCCTATCTCTGATTCATCATCTGTTACTCCTTCATTATCATCCTCTTCATGAACATAGTAACAATTCTTTTGGAACCTTGATCTGTTAGGATTTGGCCTTGAAAATCTTTCCGGACACTTTGAGGAAAAATGACCAATCTTATTGCAGTTAAAACACTTAAAAGGCAATTTCCCTTCATACTTACCAGATCCTCTTGGTAGTCTTTTTGCAATAAGGGCTTCAAGCTAAGCAGTTTCAGCTTCTTCTTCTTCCAGGTCTTTTCTTGCTTTTTCATACCAAGATAGTTTCCTTGAAGAGTTCTCTCTCAGATCAAACCTTTGTTTTCATTTTACAAAAGCACTAGCTTTGAATGCAGATTCAGTCTTGGGGGGACATCTCCAAACTTGGTCAGTTCAAATGCAGCCAATTTACCAATCAATTGATCTCTTGTGACATTTGAATGGGCTCTGAATTCTTCAATGGCAGCAACCTTGATTTTATAAGAAGCAGGAAGGGATCTAAGAACTTTGCCAACAATTTCATCTTCATCCAAGACTCCACCAGCACATCTAATGCCACAAACAAGCTCATTTAATCTTGGCATAAAGGTAGTGATATTTTCATCTTCTCTCATCTTCAGGTTTTTAAATTTCCCTTTCAAACTCTGTAGTCTTGTACATGTAACATGTCATGCCCACATTACCCATGTGGTCACGACACACAAACATGCGTGTCACGACCACATTCGCCATGTGGTCATGACACGGGCCGCGAAAAACTTTTCTCCCTAACCCTAAGAACCACCTCGCACGTGCTTTCGTGCTCAGTGGCAAAACACCTGAAACGTAAACATGACAACATATTCGATGAAGGTGAAGGCCGACAAGGGGGCATGTGACAAGTAAGGTGTCACTTCTAGGGTTGGACTAAAAATACCTGAACCCTAAGTTTCCTAGGAGATGATGGAAAGCAATGAAGTGGAAGGTTGGTTAGAGAATTAAATAAACAAGGCATAAATTAAACTCTAGGGTCCCAGCAAAAATCTGACAGCATAACGCATTAACGACGAGGATGCAAATATTCCTTATACTAGCGCTTACTTGGTAACGTGGTTTCTCTTGTCTTGGTTAAATTCTTTAAGATTAGAATTCATTATCGACGCTTGGTGTCGTTTACTGGGTTTAAGATCGGAATTGATTCCCGAGTTGAAAGAATAATTTGTCTCCTTAAAACTCGGTTGGATGTTTTTTCTTCCTACAGGTTTAGTTGGTCAACCGCTTATATAGAAGCAAGGGAGGGCACAATTTAAATAACAAAAGGTAACAGACTCCGTTAGGATTAATGCTCTTGCTTAAATCTATATATTTTTTGAAAAAGATTCAACCCAGATTCTCAATTTTAATCTTCGGTTTCGAAAATACAGATTCACCCTCATAAAATTTAATTGTTGTTTTAAGATGTTGAAAGGAAATTTTAAAATTTGCCCTAACAAGGCTCCCTTTCTACATAATTAGCGACGAATAAAATATAATTAATCATCTAACCAATACAAGGAGAATTTAACAATTAAATGTATTTATTATTCAAGAGAAATTACCAATTTATAAGTAAACAACATTATATATATATATATATATATATATATATATATATATATATATATATATATATATATATATACTAATGTGTATATTTACACATATATATTTCATATAGATATATAGAGTGTTTATCCATTTATTAGCAAACAAGCCTATATATATGTCTTATGAAATTATAAACATCATTGTTAGTATTTATATATAGATTTTCATATAAATAAATATATGGTAATTCATTGATTTGAATATTTTATTTACAAATATATAAATAAAATGGAGTATTTGTAAAAACAAAATATGGAATACTTATATATTTCATTTGGTGGAGACAACATTCTAATTCATTGTATGCCCATCAAAACCTAATACTATCTTTGTTGCTTTAGGTTTCAAGTGCAGGTGGGGAAGGGCGATGGCGGTGGCAGCCATGGGGGAAGTAGTGACGCAGAAGGTGGGTAGTGGCCGAACGATGGCTAGGAGGCAGAATGGTGGAGAGAGAGAGGCAGCGGTGGTCACACTTGCGAAGAGGGGCGGGGTTGAGACGGCCGGAATAGTGGCGCGGCCGGGAGTACACAGTGGAGGGTAGGCAGGTGCCGCGGCACTTAGAGGAGGGATACTGTGGGGGAAGGGCGGAGCTTAGCTCTGAACAACACAGAAGGTGGAGTAAGGGGTGGAAGGTGGAAGCCGCGAAGGCAGTGGAGACCAAGTGTTGGCGGGAGCTGTGAAGCAGAGGTTGTGGTTCGGGGTCTGCGGAGTGGTATCCTGGCACAGGGTAAAACACGGGATGTGGGGTGCGCATAGAGGGGTTTGGTGGGGGTGTGGGGAGGGGCGTAGCGCCACCCACATCCCAAGTGGTGGGGTGCGGGTGGGGCTCCGCCCCTCCCCACACCCACCGTTTGTTAAGATTGGTGGGGTTTAAAACCCCACCTCCATTGTAAGCCCACTCTTGTTTAGTTATTTATTTATTTTTTCCTTACTGTGCTAAGTTAAACCCACAACAAGCTCCAAAAAAAATAAAAAATCAGACTCTTACTATTTTATGATAACAATATTTAAATATAAATATATATATATATATATATAAATAGATATGTATACATAATTATTTCTATTGCACAGGCATTTAAAAAAAAATACAATGGGTATATCACAATTTCCTTTTTAACCAGAGCAAATGATCATGTATCACAAAATTTATATTTATATTTGTCAATACTTGTTAAGGCAAAAAAAATCACAGAAACATTCTTTCACCTTGCATAAGAATGCATTTTTTTTCTCTTTAGCTAAATAAGGCAATATTATAGAGTAAACAACAAGATCAACACAGAAATTTAACTCTCTTATTTTTTTTGTAAATAGATTGCAAGATTTAAATGATTCAGTTTGAAATGAGGAAGCATAAAATTTCCAAGAATTAAAAAGAGATTGTTATTTTTTTTTTGAATGTAATATGCAAAACAACATAGAATACATTTCCTTCCTTTCGTTTATAATACTCCAACAACCATAACAGCTCATGTATAGATTTTATTTTGTTTAAAGATTAAAAAATAGAAATTTATTTATGTCTTCACTTGCATCTCACAGAATTTGACTTACCAGAAAATAGGAGGTAGGCAATATTTAATCAACATGACAGAATGACTTCATTGCACCATTTTTTTTTTGAAAGGATGAAGACAACAATTTATTGTTTCTATTCTCACATTCCACAAATGCATACTCTCTTTATGGGAATAAACACATTGACAAAACCAATCCAACACCTATTTCTCATTCAACACTAATAACTTAACCAAATACTTACACTTCAAAATTCTAACTCAGCCAACTCCATGGCAAGAAATATAACAGCTTTTACAAAAGGGCCAAAGTAGCCATGGCTTTAATACAGCCAACTCAAAGACTATAAGAACAACAACTTGAGCTCCTACACATCTCATCTCTTTACTAATAACCTGCAGCTAAACACATCACAAGACAACAAAAAGGCCAGCCACTAAGAAAGGAAAGCTCTCCTCCCTACCGTAGACTAGCAAGTGGGTCTCCCTCGAGCTAGGGAGGTAGAGGATTTCACACAGGTGTACAATCCACAATAGAATCAAACCAACCACTCAAAAACAACCCAAAGGCTTAACACAATACTCAACTCATAAGAATGAGTTTAGTGAGGGTAGGGAATAGACCTCTCAACTTAAAGGAGCTCCCAAATGATAAAGAAAATCTCAACACATGGCCTCAAGCCAAAATCCCCCAAAACACCACAATCCACAAGAATCACAACAAATTGCATGGCACTCTTGCCTTTCAGATATCTCCTCCTCAAATGATGATAAGCCCTCAAGGCATAAACACATAAACACATACTGTGGGAGAGCCCCCAAGGATTGTTCCTCTCCCCTACCCATACAAGTTGAGCATTTCCTCCATTGGAGGTGCTCTCACCATAACACCCAACCCAACATCAAAAGCAAAACATCACAATGCAAACACACTTACAATCAAAATTCAAACATGGAACATCACAAAAGAAAAGCAAGAAACAAGTTAAGGAACCTACCTTCAAGGCCTTGACAATGGAAGCAGAAATTGGTGAAGAGCTCCAAGCCTTCCCAAGCCTTCCAACTTTCAGAAAATTCTCCCACCTTCTCTAACTCCTCCCACTAGAAAGAAAAATTCAAATTTTGCAAGAAGTCTCAAATTGTAAGGAAAAAGAATAGAAGAGAACCCCCACTCCTCTACAAGAGGATCTATTATAGGCCATCCACTTGGCCTTGAGGGAATGAGAAGGTGACATTTGTCACCATCTCTTCCCTCCTCCTAAGCCACTTGTAAGAGTGAGAAGGTAAGAGGATGACAAATGTCCTCCTCTCCCTCCACCTCCATCTCCACCTCATCCACTTGTGCTTCCACACAAGTGGGAGGGGGACAAGTGGTGAGTTGGATTCCCACTCACACCTCAAGAAGACAATGGCCTTGAGTGGTGTCCCCACTCACTTGGGAGTTTGGGAGGACTCTTGAAGACCTCCCTAGTCTTCCTTGGGAATGCTTCCCAAAACGTAGGGATGGAAGATGGGTTCTTCCCAAGGCAACGCCCATCCCTCATCTTCCCTCTTTCCAATTTTCGTCACTTTGACTCAACCATGGTTTAGGCTGACCTAAGGTGAGTCAAAACTAGGGTTAGGTGGTCCAAGTTGACCCTAGACTCATGGTTGACCACCTAGGGTAACTTTTGGGACCCTAGGGGTCATGAAAGGGGTCAAAAATCCACATAAAAATGGCCCAAAAATAATAATAAAAATACCAATTGACTTAAATCAATTAAAATTTTACAACACTTAATATTAATCAAAATAAGAAAGAGAGGGGGTACTAAGGCTTAAAAATAATTAAAATTTAAACCAAGCACAATAAATCATCATGCAATTTTACACGTGATCCTTATCCCTCTTGGGAACGGATCGGCTTAACCAGAAATAACATGGTGTGAATCCTACCTCTAATTTCCCGTGGCTAGGAACGCAAAACCTGCACATCTCGATCAAGTGTCAGTCCTATCAGAAAAGTCATAGCTGAAGCAACTGAAATTAACTCCACGCAAATTGAAATAAACATCAATACATAACAAGTTAAACTGCATTTTCCATAACATGTCAAATAGTTCACATCACATAAATAACTAGAATCTCATAACACAATAACATCTAATATAAATCCCTTGTATCGAACTACAACATATCATCCAATATGATCGAATCAAATCACATATATCAATCAGAGAGATAAAACATCAAGTCTCCATAATGGAACATAGTTACTACTGAATAGCACAATGACCAAAATATGGGAGGTAAAATAGTCGCCCTCACATCCTCCCCCCCTAAGATTGAACTTCCTCCTAGAAGTCGTCAAAAAGGTGAGGATAGAGTGCCCTCAGACTAGCTGCATCCTCCCATATCGCCATGACCTCATCATATCGATCCCACTAGACCTTAACCTAGTCCAACTCTCGACCTCGAAGGCCCAGCATCCAATGAGCCAATATGCAAATTGGCTCCAGCACCAACTGCCCGCTTGCCTCTACCTGTAAAGCACTCCAGTCTAGTATGTGAGATACATCAGATATATATCGCCTCAAAATAGAAACATGAAAAACATTGTGGATACGTGACAGGCTAGGTGGCAATGCTAGATGATAGGCAACTGGTCCTATCCGCTCCAAAATCTCAAAGGGTCCTACGAACCATGGTGCGAGCTTAGAGCCCTTTCCATAATGGATTGGACTCTTGTGTGGCCGCACTCTAAGGAATACCCCGTCTCCCACTGAGAAGCTCCGATCTATTCTCTTAGCATTGGCATACTTCTTCTGCCTATCCTGTGCCTCCTACAACCTCTATCTAATCACTGTGAACTGCTGCTCCATATCCTGCACTAGCTCTGGACCAATGGCGACTCTATCCTCAATCCGATCCCAACTCAACGGTGTCCTGCAAGGTCTGCCATATAAAGCCTGAAAAGGAGGCATACCTAACGAGCTGTGATGCCCATTATTGTAGGGAAACTCAAATAGATAAAGATACTCCTCCCATCTAGACTGATGGTCCATAACATACATCCAAAGCATGTCCTCCAACACCTGATTCACCCGATCTGTCTGTCCATCTGTCTCGGGATGATATGCGGAGCTAAAATTTAGCTGTGTGCCCAATGCCTGCTGTAAGGCTCTCCAGAATGCTGAAGTGAACATTGGATCTCTATCTGAGATGATGCGATGGGGTACCCCATGTAGTCTCACAATGTCATCCAAGAATACCCTCGCCACAACTGGCGCATTGTACGTCGTGCGCATAGGAGAAAAATGAGCCACCTTGGTCAACTTGTCGACTGTCACCATGATGGCATCATGGCGACGCAAAGACATAGGAAGACCAACAATAAAATCCATGGAAATGGTGTCCCATTTACACTTAGGTATCTCATGTGGGTATAGAAGACCCGCTGGATGTTGATGCTCGGCCTTGACCCTTTGGCACTCAAGGCAACGAGCAACAAACTCTGCTATATCTCGTCTCATACCTACCCAATTGTATAGCTGTCAAAGATCAGCATGCATCTTCTTCACCCCTAGATGTGATGCATAAGGTGCTCTGTGTGCCTCTGATAGCACTACAGTATGCAGGTCACCTGCGCAGGGTACATAGATGCGTTGTCGATGACGAAGTAAACCATCTGTGCCAAGTGTATACTCTGCAAACTTGCCCACAAGGGCCCTCTGGAAACTGATCTCCTGCTGCACCTCTAGATACCACTCATCCTCTGGCAAACATTGAATAATGCGATCCCTCAGGTCCACACTCAGAGTCAAGGTCAAGAGTTCGTGGCACCTCTGACTCAATGCGTCAACAACCACATTCTCCTTCCCTTTGATGTAGTGGACATCAAAGTCATACTCACAGAGGAACTCCATCCAACGTCGCTGACGGGTGTTCAGATTCGGCTGTGTAAAGATATACTGGAGGTTGTGATGATCGGAATGGAGCTCAAAGCGATGGCCCAACAAGAAATGTCTCCAACATACTAGAGCATGAACCACTGCTGCTAACTCCAAGTCGTGCGTGGGGTAGTTCATCTCATGAGTCTTGAGCTTTCGCGACTCATATGCGATCACTCTACCACCCTGCATAAGTACAACTCCCAATCCCTCAAGTGATGCATCCATGCAAACCATGAAATCTGCTGCAGGATCAGGAACCGCTAAAATAGGAGCACTGGTAAGACACTCCTTGAGGACCCTGAAGGCCCTCTCACACTGCTCGGTCCAAAGAAAGCTCTTCCCTTTCTGCTGGAGGGAAGTGATGGGGTGTGCAATCTGAGAAAAGCCCTCAACAAAACGACGGTAATAACCAGCCAACCCCATGAAACTCCTGACCTCTGTCACACTAGTGGGTGCTAGCCAATCTCTGATAGCTCTGATCTTCGATGGATCTACTGAGATTCCATCGTCGGAAAGGATATGCCCTAGATACTAAACCTCTGTCCTGAAAAACACACACTTCACCAAATTCCCATAAAGCTTTTGCTCTCGCAAACACTGTAGAACCTAACGAAGGTGCTCCTCATGCTCCTCCTCGGTCCGTGAGTAGATCAATATGTCATTGAGAAAAATGATCACGAACCGATCTAGATAGGTACGGAACACCCCATTCATGAGACTCATGAACACTGCAGGGGTGTTTATCAAGATGAAGGGAACCATTGTGAACTCATAGTGCCCATAACGAGTTTGGAAGGCGGTCTTATGGATATCTGCCTCTGCGATACGTAACTGATGATACCCAGATTTCAGGTCTATCTTAGAGAACACCTTGGCTCCCTGCATCTGGTCAAAAAGATCATCAATCCTGGGCAGAGGATAACGGTTCTTCACCATCACCTTATTCAACTGTCTGTAGTCCATACACAAATGAAGAGATCCATCCTTCTTCTTGATGAAGATGACAGGAGCGCCCCAAGGTGAAACACTCGGTCGGATGTGCCTCTTCTCGAGCAAGTCCTCCAACTGGAGCTTGAGCTCAGTGAGCTCATGAGTGGTCATCCTGTAGGGTGCATGAGACACTGGCTCGACACCCAGCACTAAGTCTATGTGAAAATCTACCTCACGTCAGGGAGGCATCCCCGGTAACTCTGCTGGGAAAACATCAGCAAACTCTCTAAGGATGGGATGATCATCCAAAGAGGCCTCTGGCTTGTCATCTGATCTGTCGCTCACTGTGATGGCGAACATCTAACATCCCTTCTGCATGCAGCGCTTAAGCTGCTGAGCAGATATCATACGTACTGCGGTGGGCTTCTGCATGCCCAAAATCTTCACTAATGTGCCGTGATCGTCTAAACAGCAGATCGCCTTTCGGCGACAATCTAGCTTGGCTCGATTCACCGCAAGCCAATCCATACCCAACACCACATCATAGGATCCTAATGTCATGACTCTAAGGTTGCATATTGTAGTGAAGGGTCCCAAAGAAATCTCATAGTCATGGACTAAGGTATCTACTGTCAGTTTGGCTCCTGAAGCCAACTCAACTACCCACCTATCACCCTGCCTAGAGGCCACCAGCCTGCAACGCTCCACTAACGATGGAGATATAAATGAATCAGTAGCACCAGAGTCAAATAGAATAGAAATGGGGTTACCCACAATCATACCTAACGTCTCAATCACGGACGCCTAAAAATCTACCTGGCGGTTATCTACCGCTGCAAACATACGGTGGGATCTACCCACATCACTCACTGTCTGCTCTGAACCTCCTGCATGAGGCTGTCCCCCTGCTGTATATCCCTGTGGACACTCTCTAGCTAGGTGTCCAGCTCCACCACAAACATAACAAGGGCCCCTAACCTGTACCTGTACAGTCTGGGTCCTACCCAACTACTGCTGTCCTGATCTGCTGGTAGACCCCTGTGTACCTCTATAAGACTGCTGTGACCTCACGGGTCCCGCAGGTGGTCCCTGCTATCTCTGATCTCTACACGGGCCCTGCTACTGCCAACCCCTATTATGTCCCCCCTGTGACCTCTGCTGTGTCCTAGCTCTCTGTTGCTGCTGTGGCTGCTGCTGCTGTGAGGGTCTCGAAGGTAAAGATGCTAAACTGAATCCTCCTCTGTGGGGTGGCTGTGATGGTCTACGAAAACTCTGCTGATGCTGCTACTATCCCTGATCCTAAAACTGAGGGCATGAACTCTGCCCTTGTCCCTGAATCTCCTCAGCAATGTATGCCTTCTCGGTAGCATCACTCAAGGTCTGGGGGTCTGCCATCTGAACAGGCCCTGCTATGCTATGATTATGCCCTTTGATAAACTTGTGCACCAGGAGTTTCTCGTCATGGAGATACTCTGCATATCTAGATAGCTCTGTAAACCTAGCCTCATACTGAGCCACTGTAAGTCCCCTCTGCTGAAGGTCATGGAACTCGTCTAGACGACGCTGCCTGTAGTGGTCTGATAAATAGCGCGCATTGAAGCGCTTAATGAAGGTCTCCCATGAGAGAGTGTCTAAAGAAAGGTGGCGCTTGCACTCCTCAGTGCGCCACCAGGTAGCTGCTACGTCTTGCAACAAGTGAATTGCCACACGGGCCTTCATGTTGCCCTCGTAAGGACGCAACGTGAAGCACCTATCTAGATTGATAAGCTAGACCTTTGCCTCAGCTCCCTCTGTGGTCCCGATGAATGTAGGAGGGTTCAACCTCAGTATGTCTCTAATGGGATCTCCCCTATCTCTGTGCCCCCAGATAGGCTCATCTGTATGATACTCATAAGGCCTGTGACCCACGTGCTCTACACGCACTGTCTCGTCCTGTCTAGCCCGATGTGGGGGGCTCCTGCTATGGGCCCTGTTGGCCGAACCAACCTCCTCTGTCTCTGGTAGCTTGACGTAAGGCTCCCCACGTGGTGCCCCTCGTGGCTCTATACGGGGCTCCTCTCGCGGATCCTCGCGGTGCTCGACACGTGGCTCTGCTACTGCCAGTGGGAGCCTATCTAAAATTGCCTATAAAGCCTGTAATATCTGCGGTCCCATATCTGGTGGGGCCAGTGGTGCCTGTGGTACCCAAGGAATTGGCTGTGGCTGTAGGAGTGGCTGTACCTGTGGATTTAGCCGTACCTGTGGCTCTAGCTGTACCTATGGCTCTGGCTGTACCAATGGATCTGGCTGACCCGGTCCCACAGCTGATGAATTAGTGCATACCTCTGTGGGTGGAGTGCAGTGGGTCTGTGCTCACCGAACTTGTCTAGGAGGCATCCTACAAAACGAGGTAGCCACAAGTCAATCTCAGTTGCAGAAACAATAATGTGCCTAAAACAAGCCAGTGTTTTAAAAACCTAGGCTCTGATACCAAATGTCATGCCCGCATTACCCATGCATTCATGACACACAAACACGCGTGTCACGACCACATTTGCCATGTGGTCATGACACGGGCTGCAAAAAACTTTTCTCCCTAACCCTAAGAACCACCTCACACGTGCTTTCGTGCTCAGTGGCAAAATGCCTAAGACGTAAACGTGACAATATATTCGATGAAGGTGAAGGTCGACAAGGGGGCATGCGACAAGTAAGGTGTCGCTTCTAGGGTTAGACTGAAAATACCTGAACCCTAAGTTTCCTAGGAGATGATGGAAAGCAATGAAGTGGAAGGTTGGTTAGAGAATTAAATAAACAAGGCATAAATTAAACTCTAGGGTCCCAACAAAAATTTGACAGCATAATGCATTAACGATGAGGATGCAAATATTCCTTATACTAGCGCTTACTTGGTAACGTGGTTTCTCTTGTCTTGGTTAAACTCTTTAAGATCGGAATTCATTATCGACACTTGGTGTCATTTACTGGGTTTAAGATCGGAATTGATTCCCAAGTTGAAAGAATAATTTATCTCCTTAAAACTCGGTTGGATGTTTTTTCTTCCTACAAGTTTAGTTGGTCAACCGCTTATACAGAAGCAAGGGAGGGCACAATTTAAATAACAAAAGGTAACGGACTCCGTTAGGATTAATGCTCTCACTTAAATCTATATATTTTTTGAAAAAGATTCAACCCGGATTCTCAATTTTAATCTTCGGTTTCGAAAATACAGATTCACCCTCATAAAATTTAATTGTTGTTTTAAGATGTTGAAAGGAAATTTTGAAACTTGCCCTAACATGGCTCCCTTTCTACATAATTAGCGATGAATAAAATATAATTAATCATCTAACCAATACAAGGAGAATTTAACAATTAAATGTATTTATTATTCAAGAGAAATTACCAATTTATAAGTAAACAACATTATATATATATATACTAATGTGTATATTTACACATATATTTCAATAGATATATATAGTGTTTATCCATTTATTAGCAAACAAGCCTATATATGTCTTATGAAATTATAAACATCATTGTTAGTATTTATATATAGATTTTCATATAAATAAATATATGGTAATTCATTGATTTGAATATTTTATTTACAAATATATAAATAAAATGGAGCATTTGTAAAAACAAAATATGGAATACTTATATATTTCATTTGGTGGAGACAACATTCTAATTCATTGTATGCCCATCAAAACCTAATATTATCTTTGTTGCTTTAGGTCTCAAGTGCAGGTGGGGAAGGGCAATGGCGGTGGCGGCCATGGGGGAAGTAGTGATGCAGAAGGTGGGCGGTGGCCGAACGGTGGCCAGGAGGCGGAATGGTGGAGAGAGAGAGAGGTGGCGGCAGTCACACCTGCAAAGAGGGGTGGGGTTGAGACGGCTGGGAGTGCATAGTGGAGGGTAGGCAGGTGCCGCAACACTCAGAGGAGGGATACTGCGGGGGAAGGGCGGAGCTCGGCTCTGAACAACACAGAAGGTGGAGTAAGGGGTGGGGGGTGGAAGCCACGAAGGCAGTGGAGATCAAGTGTCAGCAGGAGTTGTGAAGCGGAGGTCGTGGTTCGTGGTCTGCGGAGTGGTATCCTGGCACAGGGTAAAACACGGGATGTGGGGTGTGCATAGAGGGGTTTGGTGGGGGTGTGGGGAGGGGCGTAGCCCCACCCACATCCCAAGTGGTGGGGTGTGGGTGGGGCTTTGCCCCTCCCCACACCCACCGTTTGTTAAGATCAGTGGGGTTTAAAACCCCACCTCCATTGTAAGCCCACTCTTGTTTATTTATTTATTTATTTTTTCCTTACTCTGCTAAGTTAAACCCACAGCAAGCTCCAAAAAAAAAAAAATTCAGACTCTTACTATTTTATGATAACAATATTTATATATATATATAAATAGATATGTATACATAATTATTTCTATTGCATAGGCATTTTAAAAAAAAAATACAATGGGTATATCATAATTTCCTTTTTAACCAGAGCAAATGATCATGTATCACAAAATTTATATTTATATCTGTCAATACTTGTTAAGGCAAAAAAAAATCACAGAAACATTCTTTCACCTTGCATAAAATTTTCAAATGCATTTTTTTTTCTCTTTAGCTAAATAAGGCAATATTATAGAGTAAACAACAAGATCAACACAAAAATTTAACTCTCTTATTTTTTTTGTAAATAGATTGCAAGATTTAAATGATTCAGTTTGAAATGAGGAAGCATAAAATTTCCAAGAATAAAAAAGAGATTGTTATTTTTTTTTTTGAATGTAATATGCAAAACAACATAGAATACATTTCCTTCCTTTTGTTTATAATACTCTAACAACCATAACAGCTCATGTATAAATTTTATTTTGTTTAAAGATTAAAAAATAGAAATTTATTTATGTCTGCACTTGCATCTCACAGAATTTGACTTACCAGAAAATAGGAGGTAGGCAATATTTAATCAACATGACAGAATGACTTCATTACACCATTTTTTTTGAAAGGATGAAGACAACAATTTATTGTTTCTATTCTCACATCCCACAAATGCATACTCTCTTTATGGGAATAAACACATTGACAAAACCAATCCAACACCTGTTTCTCATTCAACATTAATAACTTAACCAAATACTTACACTTCAAAATTCTAACTCAGCCAACTCCATGGCAAGAAATATAACAACTTTTACAAAAGGGCCAAAGTAGCCATGGCTTCAATACAGCCAACTCAAAGACTATAAGAACACCAACTTGAGCTCCTACACATCTCATCTCTTTACTAATAACCTGTAGCTAAACACATCACAAGACAACAAAAAGGCTAGCCACTAAGAAAGGAAAGCTCTCCTCCCTACCGTAGACCAGCAAGTGGGTCTCCCTCGAGCTAGGGAGGTAGAGGATTTCACACAGGTGTACAATCCACAACAGAATCAAACCAACCACTCAAAAACAACCCAAAGGCTTAACACAATACTCAACTCATAAGAATGAGTTTAGTGAGGGTAGGGAATAGACCTCTCAACTTCAAGGAGCTCCCAAATGATAAAGAAAATCTCAACACATGGCCTCAAGCCAAAATCCCCCAAAACACCACAATCCACAAGAATCACAACAAATTGCATGGCACTCTTGCCTTTCAGATATCTCCTCCTCAAATGATGATACGCCCTCAAGGCATAAACACATAAACACATACTGTGGGAGATCCCCCAAGGATTGTTCCTCTCCCCTACCCATACAAGTTGAGCATTTCCTCCATTGGAGGTGCTCTCACCATAACACCCAACCCAACATCAAAAGAAAAACATGACAATGCAAACACACTTACACTCAAAATTCAAACATGGAACATCATAAAAGAAAAGCAAGAAACAAGTTAAGGGGCCTACCTTCAAGGCCTTGACAATGGAAGCAGAAATTGGTGAAGAGCTCCAAGCCTTCCCAAGCCTTCCAACTTTCAAAAAATTCTCCCACCTTCTCTAACTCCTCCCACTAGAAAGAAAAATTCAAATTTTGCAAGAAGTCTCAAATTGTAAGGAAAAAGAATAGAAGAGAAGAACCCCCACTCCTCTACAAGAGGAGCTATTATAGGCCATCCACTTGGCCTTGAGGGAATGAGAAGGTGACATTTGTCACCATCTCTTCCCTCCTCCTAAGCCACTTGTAAGAGTGAGAAGGTAAGAGGATGACAAATGTCCTCCTCTCCCTCCACCTCCATCTCCACCTCATCCACTTGTGCTTCCACACAAGTGGGAGGGGGACAAGTGGTGAGTTGGATTCCCACTCACACCTTAAGAAGACAATGGCCTTGAGTGGTGTCCCCACTCACTTGGGAGTTTGGGAGGACTCTTGAAGACCTCCCTAGTCTTCCTTGGGAATGCTTCCCAAAACATAGGGATGGAAGATGGGTTCTTCCCAAGGCAACGCCCATCCCTCATCTTCCCTCTTTCCAATTTTCGTCACTTTGACTCAACCATGGTTTAGGCTGACCTAAGGTGAGTCAAAACTAGGGTTAAGTGGTCCAAGTTGACCCTAGACTCATGGTTGACCACCTAGGGTAACTTTTGGGACCCTAGGGGTCATGAAAGGGGTCAAAAATCCACATAAAAATGGCCCAAAAATAAAAATAAAAATACCAATTGACATAAATCAATTAAAATTTTACAACACTTAATATTAATCAAAATAAGAAAGAGAGGGGGTACTAAGGCTTAAAAATAATTAAAATTTAAACCAAGCACAATAAATCATGATGTAATTTCACACGTGATCCTTATCCCTCTTGGGAACTGATCGGCTTAACCGGAAATAACATGTTGTGAATCCTACCTCCGATTTCCCGTGGCTAGGGAACGCAAAACCTACACATCTCGATCAAGTGTCAGTCCTGTCAGAAAAGTCATAGCTGAAGCAATTAAAATTAACTCCACGCAAATCAAAATAAACATGAATACATAACTACAAGTTAAACTGCATTTTCCATAACATGTCAAATAGTTCATATCACATAAATAACTAGAATCTCATAACACAATAACATCTAATATAAATCCCTTGTATCGAACTACAACATATCATCCAATATGATCGAATCAAATCACATATATCAATCAGAGAGATAAAACATCAAGTTTGCATAATGGAACATAGTTACTACTGAATAGCACAATGATCAAAATATGGGAGGTAAAATAGTCGGCCTCACATAACATACTTGTCTCCTTCATGCAGAAGTTCCAGTTTTTCCCAAATCTCAAAAGCAGTTTGTAGGTCAACAACATTTGTAAGCTCTAAATTAGATAAGGCACTTAGAAGGGCTTCTTTAGTTCGTAGATTGTTTTTAGCATCTATGATTTCACTTGTGGATTTCGGGCCATTCTGTGGAGGCGTATACTTTGTTGTAGCCATGGTCCAGTACTGCATTCCCATACATTACAAGTGACATTGCATTCAACTTTTTCAAATATTAAAATTGGTTCCATCAAACTTCAGACTAGCCTTCTTGTAGGATGACATCCTGGATCTCCTCAAGTAGTTAATCTCTTTTAGAGGAACTTAGCTCTGATACCAATTGTTAGATTCAGGACAGACAACTGAGAGGGGGGGTGAATCAGTTGTCCAAAACTTTCTTCCAATTAAGCACTTAAATCTACTTTGTAATTCAGTAGCATAATAGTAAAGCAATCATGGAAACATAAAGCATTAAATCAGGAGCTGAAACACATCAACACTTAAGACACCAAGATTTTAACGTGGAAAACCTGGTTAAGGGAAAAACCACGGGGTGGTTAACCCAAGATTGTATTCTCTGTTAGAAGAATAGAAAGAAAAAAAAATGGCACATGCTAATTAGGGATCACTGCCCGAGCACACTACTCACAAGAGGCCCACTGCTTACAAGAGACACACTGTCTAAGTATCACATACTTGAACTGGAGAATAGCATCTTTACCATGCTTGAGTCAGTTCCATTTAAGCCCAATACTTCTGCTCTGCTTTTTGCTCTCCTCTTCGCTACCGCACTCTCATCACCTCTAGACACACTTTGAAATGACTTTACAACTTATTTATACAAGACATCGACTTAGGAATAATCATCTTAGTCGGCAAACATCTACAAGAATATTCGCAGGATGTGTAATTCATTCGGTCAGCCAAACTTAGGAAGAACACCATCATCCGGAAGTTATTCTTCAATTGCAAGCTCAATCTCCAATGCGGACCACCAACACTAACTGGAAATGATCCAAAGATCTCCACAAGCTTGCCTGAATCACCAAGAACATCCATACTACATCTGCTTATTGAAATCCTTATCTCCTTTATCCGGAACCTCAAGAACACAGTCTGTCATCACTGTCATAATGGAATAGATGCTTGTGGACCTTAATACCACTAACCAATTGAGTTATTACTTCACATGGACTTCCTAAACACTCCACCAAATCTGCATAATAGGATATTGCATTTCTGGATCCCACCGGACCTATCTGTGTCACTATGTCACCTCTGAACACCTGCCAGAACCGGTTTTACTTGAGCGGCCACAAATTCTTTAGATCTTCACGCGGACCTCTGAAATATTTACTGGATCATCTTAAGATTCATATCTACAAACCCTTTGAACCGCATCCTCTGATAGACATCTTATCTTGGATCTTTACCTTACTATCTTCACTGTTCTTCTCTATTCCTGATATGACTAATTTTCTCAATATCCTTAGCATATAGCTCATCCAATCCTTATCATCAATGCAATAGGAGTATGTTGACATCAATGACAACACCGGTTAGGCCCATACTTGGAACATATAGCAGTTAAATCCTATTATTCTATTGGCTCTTACAAGGTGTTTGACAAGTGGGAGAATGTTGGGAATTAAGGTGTCTCAACCTTTGTAATTCCTTGCATTATTTATGATTGTACTATTTATTCATTGCCTATGATGTAAATTAATTGTAAATTCCATATTGTCATTTTGTGGGATGTGGTACAGTGATGTGTCATCCTACATGGAAGATGGCAACTTGTAATTTTGTCCTCACATGAGGAGATAGGCATCCTACTTTGTGGTAGGAGTATTTTGCCATGTGTCAGCATCTTGTATATTGTGTAAGGGAATGTTGACCGAAATGGTTATGACAGATTCCTATGACGAAGTTATGACATGTAAGAGTAAAAAATAGAAGCTTGTAAGACAGGTGAAGACATGTGTCAAAGAGCATCTTTGAAAAAGGCATCTTTGGGTGCCCCAAGGTGGACTATGACATGTTGTAAGAGAATATGCTATTTATAGCCTGTGTATTGTTGGCAAGAGACACTATATGGATTCATGGTTGTTGTCATTGATGGCAACAAAGGTCATCCCACATATCTGCAAGTCATAATGTGTCTCTACCGGAAGTCAGAATAAAGATTGTTGTGGTCCGGTGAACAAGAACAGAGCATGTGGCAAGGTCTGACAGATTGATCCGGATCTCTCAGAGGAAGTGTCTTGGTGCAGTGCGGATTTGGGGAAGTCAAGAGGACTACCTTGAGTGGTATATTCCAAGGATTTAGCCTCCGGTGATGGACAAGGAAAAAGATATGAATAGTTGAGTACCGGATTCCTGAGACACAGTCAAAATAGAGGAAGAACTGACTGACAGAGTATCAGACTACTTTCCGGATGTGTTACTGTTGATGATAAAAGTTGTGAAGGCATGAATCATGTTTGGCCGACATGATTAATGATATCTACTAGTATATGCTTGATCCGCATTGCTTGGTGAGCAAGGATTCAGCCGACAGAACAAAGTTTGTAAGAAACTAGACTGTTCCGGATGCCGACTAGAAAGGTGATGAAATTACTTGTGCGGATATATATAGAGGATGGATTTAGTTGTGAAGAGTGTGAAGGAATTAATATATATGCGAATAAGTCCAGAACAGAGTAGAAGTAGCAAAAAGGATCCGGTATGTGAAAGATAGCAGAATAAAGAACAGAGGAAAGATGAAGTGCAGCAGATCAGTGTACTGAGCCTAACCGGAACTGAACTCTAGCATATGCAGATGCTTCCAATCAGTTCAAGACTGTGATTCTTATCACTTTGTAGACAGTGTGTCTTCTTGTAGGCAGTGGGCCTCTTGTGAGCAGTGTGCTCGGGCAGTGAGCCCTAATTGGCAAGTGCCATTTTTGTAATTTCCTATTCTTCTAACAGAGAATAATTTTGGGTTAATCACCCCGTGGTTTTCTCCCTTAACAGGGTTTCCACGTCAAAAATACTGTGTTATGTGTTTCTTATTTCATGGTAATGTTTTTGTGTTTGATTTAATGCTGCATCAATTAATAAGAAAGTTCAATAAGGGAAATAATTAGGATAACTGATTCACCCCCCCTCTCAGTTATCAACAATTGGTATCAGAGCTAAGTTCCTCCTAATAGAGCCTAACAGCTTGAGGAAGATCTGGGAGTTCAAATGGATGCATATGGTTTAAGGGAGCAACTCAAGACTGCTCTTGAGGATCTTGAACAGTCAAATTCTGAAGTCAATGAATTAAAGGAAAGACTCAAACAGGCTGATGAATTCATGAGAGAATTAAAAGACAAATTAAGTCTCTCTATGAAAAAGAGAAAGGAGCTGCTCCAACAGTTGGCAAGACAAAGTGAAGAAAGCAATACAAATGAAGAATTGACTGAGCAAACCAAGTTATGTGAAAAGTTATCAAAAGAAGTCATTATGTTAAGACATGAAATGGAATCAGGAACTATAAAGTTTACTCAAGAGATTGAAGAAAAAAGAAAGGCTGAAGATAATCTAAGACAATCTCTTAAAGAAAAATCAGAAGAATGCCACCAGATGGACAGGATTATTAGACATCTTGAATCTGATCTTGAAGATGCCAAAGATAATGAAGAAAAACTTGAGGATCAAATTGCCTCTCTCAAAAGAGACCTTCAAACAGCAAATGAATATAAAGAGAAATTCAAGATAAGTTCTGCTCAACTTGAAGTTCTTCTTGGAAGTCAAAAGAGGACAGATGACAAGTATGGTTTGGGATATGAGAAAGGAGAAAGCTCCGGATCCGGTCAGAAGAATCTTGGATCAGAAAATCCAAGGAGCAGGCCTAGAAGACCTCCGGTAAGACAGCCAAATGCTCAAAGATATCCATCCTTCAATGGATACTGCCACAGCTGCAACCACTTTGGTCACAAAGCTAATCAGTGCAGAATGAGAATGAATCAGATTAATTCATCCTTCTTCGGACAGTGCTTCAACTGCAAAAGGTATGGACACAAATCCCATGAATGCAGAATTATGCAAGTAAACAAATCATTCAAAGGTAGATGCTTTACATGCAATAGAGTAGGTCATATGGCTAATCAATGCAGATCAAGAGGATATCAGTCAAATATGCAAAGAAATGTTATTTTCCAAATCTGCAATAGGTCCGGTCATAACGCTAAAGTCTGCAGAAACAAGTATCAAGACAAAAGAGGTCCGGTGTATAATCAGAATCAAGACAAGGGTAAACAAAAGATGAATGCGGATGAAGTTAGGAATCAGATGAGCAAGATTTGGGTGAAGAAAAGTTCAGAGAATGTAGAGGTTGGATCCGCACCAGACTCTGGTGCTGATATTTCTTCCGGAAATTAAAAAGTGAGCTCAGGCTCAGGGGGAGACTCAAAGAAAATCCTGTTCCCCCAGCCAAACAAGTGGTGCCGGACGTGGCACAAGATGCGGATTAAAGGGTTTGTAGATATGAGTCTTGAGATGCTTCAGTCAAGTTTTCAGAGGTCCGCATGGAGTTATGAAGAAGCTGTGATCGATCAAATAAGACCTGTTCAGGGAGATGCTCCGGTATGACAAAGGATTACAAAAAGGTCCGGAGAGATCCAGAAGTGCACTATCTTGTTCTGCAGATTGGACAGAGTGTTTGGGATGTTCTTGTAATATGTTACCTCGATTTATTCATGATTGAAAGATCCGGATGATATTCACAGATCAGGACTAATCCGGGATACTCCAAGCTATCCAGACAAGGCAAACCGGAATAATGTAGGTGAAGCATTTATTGCAGACAGATATTAGGGTTCGCGGAGCAATATAAGGGATTTCTCAAAAGTCATTTGCTCATTCTGCACTCAAGAAGAAGCGAATAGTGGAGCTCTGCAACAAGATTCATCAAGATCACCAAGGACGCAATTAGGGCTGTAACCGGTCTGCACTCATCTGGTGGATTACCTGTTCTCAAATCTGTCAAAAATCAGACAGTCAGTGATGCAATCGGATCCAAGTTTGACAAGAGAGCTATGACAGTTGATGACATCATTGAACCGGATGTCAAATTTGCAGCTATGATAATTGGTTACAAAATCTATCACTCCAGTAGGGAAAATTCAGTACCGGGAACTACAATCTACACAGCCTATCAGATGTTAAAGGAGAATGCAGACTATGACTTGTGCGAGCTTCTAGTAAACCAACTCTTTGAAAATCTGTAGAAGATTAAGAAGGACAAGAAAAACTCCTTCAAATATGGCAATCTGATCCTTTGTCTCTTCTTTTACTACATGAATGAGCTTCCCGGATCCAGTGGATGGATATGGCAGAATGACAGACCGGTTGCCATTCAAATCAGAGACTATTTGCATGGACTTGGGGATGCAAAAGCAAGAAATACAGCTCTATGGGGTTACTTTAAGAACTTCCAAAGCATGATGCATGCAAGAGAAAGAATACCCCAATCCCTTGTTGAAAAATACAAAGACACAGTATGCTTCATGGTAGAAATAGATCAGTGTCTGATGGAGGCAGTGGAGCCAAGGACTGTCTGGATCATGCCTATGGGGTATGAAGTGGATGAACAGATAGTAGAGCTGCATGTTCAACACATGCTAAGCCAGCCCAAAGATCCTAAGGCAGAAAGGTTTGGAACCTTTGAGGAACTGAGTGTAAAGTTACATGTAGAACTCAGGGAACCGGAGATAAAGAGGAAGGTAAGAAAAGAAGTTGAGCATATTGCTCAAGGCCTAGGCATCTCAAAAGAGGCACTTGATGCCAGTTGGGAAAAGAGGAGGAAGGCTGAGGAAGAAGAGAAAAGTAAAGAAAGTGTTCCGGTTGAAACTCCCACCCGGACCAGATCATCAAAAAGATCTGCACCTCCCTCAACCAAAAGTTCAAAACCGGAAGTCCAGGCATCCGGTAAAAGATCCAAGACAAAAGCCACAAGGGCTTATAAAAGCCAAAAGGATGAAGAGGAAACAGAGTCAGATGAGGGAGTAAAAGAAATAAAGAAGCAGAAGAAGAAAGGATCCGGTAAACCCTCCTCAGGACAAGACAAGGATGAAATGGCAGAGGTATCTGTTGAAAAGCCCACTCTGTCTCTAGAGAATGTAATCAAGTCGGTCACGATGGATGGAAACCTTCAACCAATGACTGAATCTTATGATGACTTCAGTGAGGCTGACCAAAAGACTCTGCAGGAAGCCACAATCAAATATCTGAACATATACAATAAGGCTTTCATTGAGATCATATCTCTTATTCCTAAAAGCCTAGAAAAGGAATTAGAAGTAAGAAAGAACAATGCTCATGCAAAAGATCTTGAGATCCGGGAGCAGATAGCTATTCAGCTATATCCTCAAATTGATCCCAAGACAATGAACATAATCTTCAAGGACTGCAAAGATGAGTTCAGAAGTAAAGCCAGGATGAATCAACTCATGCTTGGTGAGACTGACAAAGTGGCCCAAGAGACAAAAGAGATCCTTTGGAAGGCCTTCAAAAGGTTCAATCTTCCTGTTGTAGAGGACTTAGGTGCAGAAACAGCTGCGGATTTAGAATCATCTGTTCCAGAAGAAGTGGGCCCTGAATAGACAAGCATCTCTCCTCCGGTTTCCCCTACAGTCTCCGGATCCAAAGAAGAAGAGAAATTACAGGAGAAGGAAGCAGGGGTGGAAGACAAAGAGGTTGACAGTTCCAAGACTGCAGAAGAAAAGAAACATCTGTCTCCGGCAAGAGACACTGCACAAACTGTTCAACAATTTTTGAGCAAAGCCACTATAGAAATTGATGAACCGGACCTGCTAAAAGGACCCTTAGATTTTGACTCTTTGTCACCAGTGCAAACAATGAAAATAGCCTCATTTGCAAATGAGAAAGTCAAAGAGAAGCTGTTGAAATCTCACATGGAAGACTGTGAGCTTATGGAGGTAGCATCTGGAGTGCTAGAAAAGATCATGCCATCCTTTCAAAAGGATCCCACAGCCTCCTCTTCCGGTAATCTCAAAACCTTAGTCAGCAGTGTTAGTACACATTTTGAATCTCTAGAAAAATCTGCTGAAGAAAAGGTCCGGAAGGAATTTTTGGATAAGAGATTTTCAGAAGTATTAGAATTAATCTCTAAAGATAGGAAGATTGTGAGTATTGGAATAAAGAGCTTAGAGAATGCTCTTAAGGATGGCGGTGACATTTACAAATTTTGTATATCCTGGCCAAAGGCAACAGTAGCAATTGATAAGAAAATAAAAGAGGAACAGGACAAGCTACAAAGCTTATCTCAAAGTTTTGATCCTCTCTCTTCCTCCATAATAAATCAAGAATGTCAGACTATTGCAGTCTTGAATGAAATAAAGAATCTTGAGAAGGAAAGGAAGAATATCACTAACCGGATGGGAGAACTTAGAAGGATTATAATCCCTAAGTTGGAAACTATGCATGAGGCCATCAGTGATGCTCAGACCACCGCCCAAACAAAAGATCCGACAGATCTCAAGCGGACAGAAGCTTTTGCATTTTTGTTGAGTGGTCACATTTCAATTTTGGACAGAATGAAGCAAAGTTGGGCTACAGAAATGATCCAATTGCAGACATCCTTTGCAGACATTCTTCAGTATATGTGAGTATGTAAATATGCGGCTATGTATAGAAAATTTTTGAAAATTTTGGTGTGCGGACCCTACCCTTTGCCATTGATGTCAAAGGGGGAGTGAGGAGCAGTGAAAAATGAGGAATCCAACTAAGGGGGAGTTCTGGAAATTGTATATAAAGACAGAGCATCAGCAAAGGGGGAGCATAGTGAAAACACTTAGTCATTTTTCACTAAGTGTTGCCATCAATGCCAAAGGGGGAGATTGTTGGCAAGAGACACTATATGGATTCATGGTTGTTGTCATTGATGGCAACAAAGGTCATCCCACATATCCGCAAGTCATAATGTGTCTCTACCGGAAGTCAGAATAAAGATTGTTGTGGTCCGGTGAACAAGAACAGAGCATGTGGCAAGGTCCGACAGATTGATCCGGATCTCTCAGAGGAAGTGTCTTGGTGCAGTGCGGATTTGGGGAAGTCAAGAGGACTACCTTGAGTGGTATATTCCAAGGATTTAGCCTCCGGTGATGGACAAGGAAAAAGATATGAATAGTTGAGTACCGGATTCCTGAGACACAGTCAAAACAGAGGAAGAACTGACTGACAGAGTATCAGACTACTTTCCGGATGTGTTACTGTTGATGATAAAAGTTGTGAAGGCATGAATCATGTTTGGCCGACATGATTAATGATATCTACTAGTATATGCTTGATCCGCATTGCTTGGTGAGCAAGGATTCAGCTGACAGAACAAAGTTTGTAAGAAACTAGACTGTTCTGGATGCCGACTAGAAAGGTGATGAAATTACTTGTGCGGATATATATAGAGGATGGATTTAGTTGTGAAGAGTGTGAAGGAATTAATATATATGCGAATAAGTCCAGAACAGAGCAGAAGTAGCAAAAAGGATCCGGTATGTGAAAGATAGTAGAATAAAGAACAGAGGAAAGATGAAGTGCAGCAGATCAGTGTACTGAGCCTAACCGGAACTGAACTCCAGCATATGTAGATGCTTCCAATCAGTTCAAGACTGTGATTCTTATCACTTTGTAGACAGTGTGTCTTCTTGTAGGCAGTGGGCCTCTTGTGAGCAGTGTGCTCGGGCAGTGAGCCCTAATTGGCAAGTGCCATTTTTGTAATTTCCTATTCTTCTAACAGAGAATAATTTTGGGTTAATCACCCCGTGGTTTTCTCCCTTAACAGGGTTTCCACATCAAAAATACTGTGTTATGTGTTTCTTATTTCATGGTAATGTTTTTGTGTTTGATTCAATGCTGCATCAATTAATAAGAAAGTTCAATAAGGGAAATAATTAGGATAACTGATTCACCCCCCCCTCTCAGTTATCAACAGTGTATGACATATTCTCTTACAGCTGTAAGTTGTAACTGCTATGACAGATTCTATGACGGTTGTAAGAGTCGTAAGAGCATTTGTCATAGCCCATTTTGGAAATAGGTGACCTCTTTGGGATGGGAGCTGTGGAAAAGTGTCAGATACATCTTACAATGTTAACCAAGTGTCCATAGGCATGGGTTTTGGGCCATGAGGCCAAGTTGGACATCCATTCCAAGATAGAGCCAATTTTGCCTTGTTTATTCTATGTAAACAGGTGCTTGGAGGAGGAGATGTAGTATGTGATTGACAGGTACTGTTATGCTACCAGATTGACTCCAGACATGAGTGTCAAAGACTATTGAATCTTGCATTGCAAGTGTATTGTAAACCATATACAGTTTTGATAATACATTGTGCAGGTTTCTGAGTGTGGGGTTTTTCACCCGATAAGGGTTTTCCCCACATTATATCTTGTCTCTCTTCTTCTGTCTTCTTTTTGGTTTTATGTGTATTGCTGCAATATCTCTGTTATATGTTTCATGTTGCTGTAATTGTAAAGATTAAATTGAAT
This sequence comes from Cunninghamia lanceolata, assembly GCA_027924645.1. Taxonomy (NCBI): domain Eukaryota; kingdom Viridiplantae; phylum Streptophyta; class Pinopsida; order Cupressales; family Cupressaceae; genus Cunninghamia; species Cunninghamia lanceolata. The sequence goes on from BSBN01000524.1 coordinate 19,868,877, forward strand.
TTGTATAGCTTTCCCCTCATTAGATTAGTGTAGGAAGCAATTTACGCACACCTAGCTTCCTTTCAGAATTGGATAGATTTTATTGCTTGGATTTTGGTAGATATTTGATTTTTTTGTATTTTTGATGAATTTATGATGTTTTTGGGATTTTGAGATTATTTGGATGTTTTTGGATTTTTGACATGTTTTAATTTTTTTAGGTTTTTGGAATGTTATGATTTTTTTGTATTTTTGGCATATTTGGATTTTTTTGGATTTTTGGGAATATTTGATTTTTTTGGATTTTTAGGAATATTTGATGTTTTTGTGTTTTTGAAATGTTTTGGGGATGCATTGGATGACAATTTGAATAGCCTTTGTGCTAGATACCAATGACAAGGGGAAACCAAGTCTAGGTGCAATGATATGAATGTGATTGGATAAACGGATAAGCAATAGCGAATGGATGAATGTATGCGTAAGAGGGCAAGGATGTAATCTCCAAAGGCTATGTCGCATAAGATTAACATGCCCCATTCGAGGTGGAACACTTAGGATTTTTCATGATAAAGCTTAGGATGATGGGATGATGATAGGATTGTGAAGGATTTGCTTGGTCTGGAGGAATAAAGTATGTCAAGAGATACCCAAAACATTTGTCAACATTGTGCCCCCAATCTTTATCAAGATCAAAAGAGGAAGGGAGGATGAATGGATGCAATATGATAGGCATGCGGGTGTATGAATAAGGATGGTAAGGTGACAAATGATAGGAGGATGAGACCATGTGCCCCCCAAGTGTAAGTGGCATGGAAGATCAACTTTTTTTTTTGATTTTTTTTGAATTAGATAGGGGGATATGGATGAGAAGGACTCGAGTGTCTAGTGCCATGAAGGTGATAGTCCCAAAGGTATGTCGCATTGACAATTTCAAATGTCATTATGCTCATGAATGTTGGTAAGGGAGTTGCATGAAAGTGAAATGGATAAGATAGATAGTGGATTCTGATGTGGATTATGTGGGATTTATGTAAGGATGGATGAATGACTTATGCCAAAGCATGGACCATAGGGGGATGGTAAGGCAAGTATGTAGGGTAATGATTGAATGATGGGGTGATGGAGGTGTGAAAAGAGATCATGACCAACAGCTGCACACACCGTGTTAAACATGAAAGCTTTTGAGTGGATAGCGATGTAGGATGCAATGGTGATGTTTGATTAGGAGATGGATGACGTAGGATTTTAGGGACCCACATGTACTAAGTATTTTTATGATTTTTGCCTTTCATGTGGGATGGAGGAATTTGATATTTTTGAATGGAATGGATGGAAGAGGATGGTTGGGATTTTTGAGATATGGATGCCTCATTTGACTTGTTTGACTTTTGTTTAGGTACCCATATCATTTTTATTTTTGACCTTTTTTTGAAGGTATGGGTTTGGATAAATTTTGGAATGTACATTGCTTTGAATTTTTGGATTGATTTCCTAAGGCATTAGGACCCCTAGGATTTTTGGCTTTTTTAAAGGAGGCACCAAATGTTTGTTTTTGAATCCCATGTGGTAGGTGGAATGAGTGGGAGCTTTATGATTACATGATGTGTGCATTTGTTGGTCATGACAAGGAATGTAAGGGGTTTTAGGAATGTTGGGTGTTGGAAGCAATGGTGGCAAAGTGTATGGATGAAAATCAGGAGTTGGAAGAAGTGGAGGCAAAGTTGATGGCGGAAGGTGTATGGTCACATGCTTTTGACATTTATAGGATGAAGGAGGTGGAATGGTGACATATGTCTTAGGAATATGATATGATTTGTGATGAAGAGTGGTGGACTTAAGATGAGTGGATGAAGTACCAACATCGTTAGATTGTTGACCTTGGGGTGTGTATCCAAGGCCATATGAGCATGGAGGTGGGACTTTGACATTTATAGGCTCCAAAATTCCTTGTTCATGAAGGCCTAAGCCTTTGACCTGATAATTCATGTTTTGGAGCATGCAATGGACTAAGGGATTAGGTTGAGTTTGGACACTAGACATGTGCTCACTATTGGATGGAGAAGGTGATGTGGAAGATAATGGTTTTTGTTGTCCCAAGGAGGAACATTCATGAATGAAGGTGGATAGGCCAAGTGGATATGATGGTGGATTTGAAATAGAGTCGATGGTGGATGATGTGGAAGGATCATTAGGATTTTTATTATGTTCATTAGGATCCAAGTTAATGGTTTGAACTTATATATTTATGTCTTCTTGGGAGGCACATGTCTCATCATGGGATGTGAAAGTGGTTGGATCATGAAGTGAAGGAGAAGTTTCTATGTTTTGAATGAAGGCCATGAAACGAGGTGAATGTTCAAGTAGGTCAACAAGACTTTCATGAGATGTAGCATGTAGGTCTTGTGTGTCTTGTTTGTGAATGGGATCAGGTTGCTCATGAATATGTTCTTCGTCATGCATAATATCTTGATCATGGAAGAGATAAATGTTATGAATAGGTCGAAGGGAAATGATTTGATCTTGACTAGGATGGGGGTTTGATGTTTCTTCATGCTTAGATTTGTGCTCTTGACATACCTCTTGACTTGGAATGGAAGTGGATGTGGATGTAGAAGGCTCTTGGATAGGTTTGACATGTTCTTGATGGTCAACCACATGAGGGCATGATGGAGGTTGACTTGGACTTAGGGAAGGAGACTCTTGAATTGGCTCAAGGGGTTGTGGATGACATGGTTTGTTTGAAAGACTTGGCATGGTATTTGAGGACTCTTTTGTAAGTTCAAGCATATGTGTTGAATGACATATCGATGTTTGATTCCTTGGTTGTAGCCCTTGGGTCACATCCTTTATAGGTGTAGGGGCGAAAGGTGTTGGCTTAGGGTTTTGATTTTGATTAGATGGAGGAGCAAAAGAATTGAGTGGGTTGGTAGATTTGGGTAACTCCACATGTTTGCTTTTGTAATGTTTGAACCTAGGACGTGGAGTTGATATATTGGCAAGTGGATTAGAGGATGGTAGAGGTAATTAAGTGTTCGATGGGTTGGAAGGTGTAGGGACCAATGGATTTGGACTAGGACATGGTGGCTTAGGGATAGGCTTTTGATTGGATAGTGGTATGATATACTTATAAGGTGCATGGCCTATACTAGTGTTCCCCTTGTCAATGGTGGCCTTAGGACCCAAAGGCATTTGACCTTGGTGCAAAGGTTGACTTATGCTCACATGTGTTTGTTGTGATGTGGATGGATATGGATGTTGGTTCACATGGAAGGAATTTGGATTAGATGATGTGGCATTAACTTGGCCTATGGATGGATTAGGTTGGTATGAAGATTGATGTGGAATTTAAAGTTGTGTTTGTTTGATTTGGGATTGGTGTGTGGCTAAGATGTGTTGGATTTGGGCTAGGAGTTGTTGTATGTGAGGTGATTGACTTTGTTGAAATGGTTGAAGGGTATCTTGTAAGTGTTGTATGGTTTGTTGGTTGAAAGGTTGGGGTATTTGGTGAAGTGATTGGATGAGGTTTTGGAGTTGGGGTGCTAGGACCTTGTTTTCGAATGTCAGCATGGTGTCACACATGTGTCTAAGTCTTGGCATGTCGTCTTGTCCCTCAAGGTATGATACATTATTTACAAGGCTCTTATGATCATTAGAACTAGAAGGGGCCCCTCTAAGTACAAGTTTAGGTCTTAGGTTTGTCTCATGATTAAGATTAGGGAGAGGGCCTCCTTGGATGATGATTTTGGGCTTTTGATTTTGATTGGGCTTGTTTATGATTAGGGCCATTTTGACTAGTGCTTGATTGGGATTAGGATGATGTGGATGTTGAAATGAAGTGAAATGAATTGATTGGAGATTAGGAATGATTAGGGTATGATTATGATATGATTAGAGTGAAAGGGATATGATTTGGAATGATTAGGAATTAGTGATAAGAATAATGACAAGGATGAAGGTTGAATGATGTAGATGTGGTTAGAATGTGATTAAGAATGATTAGGATAGAATTGACTGGATTATGTGAAATGATGATTAGGATAATGATTTGGATAGAAGATATGATTAGAATGTGATTAGGGGAGATTAGGGTTGAATTTGATTGGGTGATGTGTAATGATTAGAATGGCGTTGGTTGGATGATGTGGAGTGACAAGGATATGATTAGGACTGATTTAGGATGACTTGGATATGATTAGGAATAGCAAGATTGTATGAATTAGATTGATTAGTATGATGACTATGATGATTAGGATGTGATGCAGAATGATAAGGATTAAAATTGATTGGACTAGAATGAAGATGATTAGGATAATGTTGGTTGGATAATGTGAAATGACAAGGCTATGATTAGGATGAAGGTCAAATGATAAAGATATGATTAGAATGTTATTAGGAATGATTAGGATTGATGTTCTTTGGATAAGGAGAATGATGTGATTAGGATGGATGTGATTGGATTTGAATGTGGTGACTTGAAATGAATATGTGGAATTGAATACTTAGGGTGATGACTAGGCAAGCACAAACATCAATCATAACAGACACTTAGCAATCACATTGGTGGGTTTTGTTTTGGTGTCTTTTGATTAAGTTTTGAAAACACTTGTCAACAAGCACAACCCTAGGCTGGAATGGGGATAAAGAGGGTTTTTGGCCACTAGCACAAACGGGTTCTAGTGAATATCTGGGGGAACGACACCTCATGAGCATCCAACAAGCCACTTAAGGCTCTAACTAACCCTACTAGGAGTTTAATATACACAAAGGTACGCCTCCTTTCAAGCTAGCACTGTATGGTGAGCGCTCATACTGGTTAGACTTGGCTTTCGCCTTATCCTCAATTTATGTAGTGGGCTGGACGAAAGTCCCACTTGGGGTTGCAAGTGAGTTCTCCTTTCAGATGTGTCTCAAGAGCAGGCCCACTCTAAAGGCTCAAACAAAAGCAAGACAAGCTAACATGTTTTTGATCCCCAGGCTCACACTAAGTCGCAAAGGGAGAGCATACACATGTGAACTTGCTCACACTCGTATGGAGGTTCTTTGACCTCTAGAATATAGATGTGTGGCAAACAATTCAAGAACATGTTCATTTTAAGCCCAAAATCCAAATGTATAGGAAAACACTGGTTCATTTTATGCCTGAATCAAAATGTGAGATCAAACAATGATTATGAGAAATGAAAGATTATAATATGTAAACCTGATTAATTTGCTATCCTAGCTACTGTGTATGAATGATGCAACGCTGTTCTAGCTCTGTATGATCACCTGCAAGCCACAAAATTGAAAAAGAAACAAGTAAACTAGCCAAGAGGACCGTTATGTGAAAATAAGTAATCTGATAAAAATCTGATGAAAATAACCTAACATAGCAGAAAAAACCTAATAATCAGAAATTTCATGCGATTCTATGCAATTTTAAAAAAAAATTCACGAAAAAAGGATTAAAATTGCAAAAGTTATGAGCAATTGAAGTTTGCATGCAAGTTTGACTTTGACTTTGACTGTGAAAAAAGCAATTGAAGTTTGCATGCAGATTTGACGGTCAAGGCAGGAAAATCGACAGGGTGTATGGTGAAATCTATAGAGGCACTGGGATGAACAAGCATTGGCGACTAAGAGCCACAGAAGCGGCGGTGAGGAGGTTTAAGTGTGTCGACCATGTGAGTGGCGAAAAATACACGGAGCAGAGGGATAAGGGTTTTAAAACTAGGTGGAGGAGGAAGGGCTTTGAACATAGACAGAGATCTAAAGGCCAATGGGAGCTATGATTGAAAGTGTCGACAGAGAGGTTGGATGTTTTAAACCTGCACACGGGCCAATACACAACCAATGTCGCGAACTAGAGATATGGCGGCCCTGCGATTAAAACCCTAATTTCATTAATATGTAATAGTTAAAGAAAAACCATATTCTGCAATACAAATAATCAATCAAAAACTTAGTAAACCTGACACAGAGACCCTGCATAGGCCGTACGGCCCCGTACGGATCCATATGGTACGACTTGTGGCAGGGGTCGAAAACAAAAAAAAATTTCAATTTTTTTCAGTGATTAAAATCGACAAATTGTATATGGTACCTAGGGTTTTCACATCTTCCGGACTCAATGGCACAATTAGAATTGAGCTAGGAGGCCTCTTGCAAAAGCTAGTCACCAAAACTTAACCAAAAATGTTAGATTTTTGCATGTTCACATTAGGTTCACCAATGTAGACAGGGAAAAAAATTAGATTTAGTGTTGAAAACAACAAACTACTAAACCCTATCAGGCACCATGAAGCACAACTTAGTATGAAAAGACAAACAAAAATCACATGCAAACCAGATTCAAACTAATGTTGATTAACCTCCATGGCTCTTCTTAATCGTGCATAGGCATGCGGTTTTTGAAGGGTCGATTGTAGAGGAATGTTGATTGCTTAGAATTTTGGTAGCATAACGGTATGCAAGGATACAACATGATCCAAGTGACTTGTGTAGGGTTTCCTTTATACAAAAGGCTTGATTTGAATCAATGGATGGGATTGGTTAGGGTTTCAATGATATGAACGATCAAGATTGGTTAGGGTTTTCCCACTCCAAGAGGTTGTAGCAATGCGACAAGTGTCTGATGGAGGATAAAGGGAATATAATTCAAATATTTATTTGAATTAGTTTGTCATTTGAAGGGATATTAAGTTGAAGATAGAGACATGCAACATATGTCGCAATGTGATGAGAGGTGAGGTAATAATTCAATTTTTTAATTTGAATTATGTGAGACATGTGACATGGGAAATTAATTAAATAAAGTGGGTTTATTTAATTAATTTGGAATGTGATTAAGTTGGAATTGTGAGTGGGATGACCTAGGACCTAGGGAAAAACATTACAAGGTCATGTCGACTAGGGGATGGTGTCGAGACATTGACAAATTTTAGTGTCTACATCCCTAATTAAATTTTCTCTCATAGAACTTCTTGGAATGGACAATTGATTTTCTTTAAACAACATCTCATTTTGAATCAAGTAGTCCAACCACTTACTTCTATCCATGCTTACCAATTCATTACATGCTTTGGATGCCTCCAAAAAATATGGGTCAACTTCATACAAATTCTTCAATTCATCAAATCCAACTAGACCTCTACTTTCATCTCTGTTAGTAGGCTTTGTCTCCTACTCAATGCATCTACAACCTTGTTTGGTTTTCCACTCGTATGTTTTAATACAAAGGTATAACTTTGCATGAACTCAACCCATCACATGTTTCTCTAGTTCAACTTTCCTTGACTATTCAAATATTACAATGCCTGATGATCAGTGTACAGCAAAAACTCTTTTGGCAACAAGGAATGGCTCCACTTTTTTAATGATTGAATTAGGCATAAAATTCTTGATCATAGATTGAATATCTTGTTCTTGCATTATTTAATTCTCATGTAAATAAGCTACTAGTCTACCTTCTTGGCTCAATATTGCTCCTATTGCATTTTTGGTTACATCACAATTCATCTGAAATACGTTGTTAAAATTTGGTAATGCTAACACTGACTGTTTGATCACCTTCTTCTTTAGCAACTAAAAACTCCTATTTTCTCCTGATGTCCAGTTGAACTCTTTCTTATCTCCTCTCATTGTTTTAGTTAGAAGTGCACAAATACCACTAATTTTTTTGATGAACTCTCTATAGACACTTGCCAAACTATGAAAAAATCTTACCTCTCTAATATTTGGTGGCATAGGCCACTCCACAATTTCTCTAACTTTCTCTAGATCCATATTCAATCCTTCAACTAATATTAGAAATCCCTATACCAATTCCTTCTTCATAAAATTACACTTCTTTACATTGGTTAATGAATTCTCCTCCCTCAACCTCTGCAATACTAGTCTTTAATGTGCCCTAGGTGATCTTCCTTAGTGTTATTGAAAATCAAAATATCATCCAAGTAAACAATCACAAACTTACCTAAAATGTTTTTAGGACTTCATTCATCAGCCTCATAAATGTACTTGGTGCATTGGTTAACCCAAAGGGCATGACCAACCATTCATACAACCCTTCATTTGTCTTGAATTCCACTCATCCCTTTCACTAATTTTGATACGAGGATAACCACTCTTCAAGTCAATCTTAGTGAAATACTTTTCTCCACTTAAATAGTTTATTAAGTCATCCATTCTTGGCAATGGGAACCTATATTTCATAGTGATCTTATTTATTTATTTGGAATTTGTACACATTATCCACTCACCATCCTTCTTAGGTGCTAGTACCATAGGTACCACATATAGGCTTAAACTCTCTCTAATCAACCCTTTTCTTAACAACTCCACTTGACTATTTAGCTCCTCATTTTTTGATAGTGTCATCCTATGCACAACCTTATTTAGAAAACTTAGCCATAGAATTAGGTCCATATCCAGTGACTAATACTCCTTATCAGTGGTAATCCACCTAGCATATTGTTTGATACAATGTCTTTGTATTCTTTCAATAATTATAAAATCTCCTCCTATAATATCTCTTCTACATTTGTGGTGTTACATGTTGTGCCTGTAGTGCCACATACTTTAGGAATCAAAGAAAAATATATATTTTCATGCCTCAATCCATCTAAGAACTTCCTTCCATCTACCAAACAAATGATGGTGCTACTATAGATATGTCCTTTTTCTTTTAGTAGGACGAACTAGAGCCTTTTACCATTCATTATTAGACTATAGGTATTTGCACTTTCATCATGCACAAAACCTTTGTTAAATTACCATTATCTTACCAACAACAAATGACACACATCCATTAGTATTATATCACACAAAACTTCATTGTGGTATGTACCTATCTTGAATTTGACCCAACATTGTTCCTTCGCTAACACTTTATGTTCCTTTTCCAACCAAGAAATCATATAATGTAGGGTGTTCTATCCTTTCTAATTTTAGATCTTCAACCATTTCTTTAGACACCAAATTATTTGTACTACCACTATCTATAACAACTTTACAACACTTACCTCCTAATTTGCATATTGTTCTAAACAAATTTTTCCTCTGTATTGGTTCTTCATCATAATCATGTTTTAATAGAGCTCTTCTTGTAGTAAGTGACTCACCTCTCTCTAGTTCATCCTTAGAGTTGCCTGATCTCTTAGTCTCCTCATCTACATGTGCAAATCTCACTTTCTTTTTTCACCTTCTAGTAGGGCTTCCTTGGATTTGATGGCATTCAAATACTTAGTGTCCTTCTCCACACTTGAATCATGTTCCCCTAAAGGGCCTCCCATCAGCTTCACCATACATTCCCTTGCCTCTTTGATATCCATCAAATTTATCGTTGCAGTAATAATTTCTATTAATTCTATCATTGTGGTAATAATTTATATCATCTCTATCCTTGTAGTATGAATTACTTCCTTCTAGAGACCTTCCTTCTCTACCTCTTTGTTAGTTCTATTGTTCTCCAAATATATTTATTAATTTATTTTCTATGGTTAAGGCCATCTGATATGGTTCCTCTATTAGAGTCAGATATTTGACCGTCATAGCCCAATAGATCCTACAAAACAAGGATATGCCAAAATATGCAACATATTCATACAATATGTGTGAATCCATAGAGCTTACAAATTACATATGAACCCCTAATTATATTAAAAAAAGGGTGAGATGAGAAGGTAGTTGTGGACTCTAATCACCTTGTATGCACATATGACAAGTGTGATAAAGGTGTCATGTGTGTATGAGATAGGTGTCTCAAAAGGTGAGTACATGTGTCTCAACCACATGAGATGAGACAAAAAGATAAAAGTCCCTAAGTGAAGACTTAACATGTGTGAATAACACTCTTCTAGATAGGCTAAAATCTAACTAGTTGGATAATGTCCTTATTTACACTAACACCCCCCTAAGTGCAACTTAGGGAGAATAAATACAATGATAATAATGATGAGTCCCAACTACAAGGCCATGTTAGGTACCTATGTACAAACAAATTTCTCATAAATAGAGTAAAGGAGAAAACCTACTAGGAAATAAAAGTCCTCTCCAAAAGAGAAAATATGCATAAAAATGTACAAGTACAATAAGTACAATAGATGTTCCCCCCATAGCAGAGAAAAATAGAGTGTTGGCCATATGTGTTGTCATTGATGTCAACATAACATACACTGATTGGAGGTCATAAAAGCTACATTCCTGATCTAAGAAGAGTTGAGGCTGAATCTAAAAGTAGAATTAAGTTTGAGCCTAAAAGTTACATTCCTAATCAAAGTAGAGTTGTGTTTGAAGCAAGATCAATATGAATTAGAAGCACTAAGAGAATTAGTTGTGTTGCTGATGCTGAGGATGTGTTCCTGATTGACTTGAAGCATGTTGTATGATCCATCCTACTGATCCTGAGTTGTATATGGTGATGCAAAGAAGACTTGGCCTCTGGAAGAAGGTGACAGTCCTTGTTTCAGAATGTCTGCTCTTTGAAGATTGTCCAAAAGATTGCTTTGAATTTTCATCATTTTTCTATTGAGCATCTATGGTTTGGAACATAGCTTCACACAATGTTATTCTATTTATGTTCCAAGTTTCATGATGTTTTGATCACCAGAAGGATGTTTTTCTGTTGACTGCTTGAAGATAGAGTTAGTTTTGTAAAAGGGTTCCTAATAGGGTGATGGAGTGCTCTGCATTCCTCCGTAGTTGTAGATGTGGCTATGTGGTTCTGAAATTTTGTCAAGAAGGTAGTGAAGGTGTTATTTTCCAAAGTTTCTAGTCATATTTTCCTCCGTTGTGAAAGTTATGTATGATAGAACACCAATATGTGCTTTGGAAAAATGGTGCAGTGTTGAAGACTCACTGGAATGCTCCTCATTCCTTTGTAAATCAATGATCGACCTTGCAGTTTTGTGGACATGTTCTTGGATGTGCATTGCATGCCTCTATCCTATTTCAAGCTTCCTAGTGGTCCGCAGCTCAACTTTTCAATTGATAGCATGGTACACAGTGTTTTGGATAATAGAATGTTTTCAGAGTAAATGTTTGAAGTGGTGAGGCACAATTATTTTATGTGTGGTGGCAAAGGAGTGTATGGGGGTGTTTTATGAGTCATGTGAACTCATCTAGAAAAGTTTCACAAAGATCTTTCTTGTTTCCAGTACCACAAGGTTTCCAAGTTGATATGGTCATTATTCTTCAAGTTTTCATGAATTTTCCTTAAAGTTGTCCTATTTTCAAATGAACAGAGTGTGCAGAGGTAGTTCTTTAATGTTTGAAGCCATGAAGGATGTTTTGGACCTGGTTAAGCAATTGTTGGGGTCCGTAAGGCTTGAGTCTTCTACTAGTGTAGTGTGTTGTCCTAATTAGACCTATCCTCTACACGTTTCATATTGTGTATAGTATGGCTGACTTGTAAATGTATTTTTCATGTTTTATCTGGCCAAAAAGCTATGTAATCAATGTACCATCATGTATAAATAGAAGATCAAATTGAATGTAGAGGGTATGATTGCAAGTTGATGAAAAGAATTCGCAAGCAGATAAAAGGAAGAATTAATGCATTATTGATGTGCGATTGAAGGAGAAAGAACAAAAGTTGTTGATGTTGTTTGGATTCATCTTGAAGACATATTTGAGACAATGATTAAATATAGAGTGTGCCTGAATGATCAGATCTTCAGAAGAAAGTGTAAAGAGATAGAAGTGCAATCATCAAGTGTGAGTTTCAATGTCAATTTTTAGACAGTAGAAAGACTGTCATACTATAATCTTCTATAAATGTGTTCTCATTTCAGGGACTAGTAGCTTCCTTGAGAGTGACCCTAAAACAAAGTCACCAGGGAGTAGAAGCTTCCTTGGGAGTGACCCTAAAATAAATTCATTAGGGAGTAGAAGCTTCCTTGGGAGTGACCCTAAATCAAAGTTACTTCGGAAGTAGCAGCTTCCTTGGGTTAAAGCCCCTAAAACAAAGTTATTATTTGAGCTTCATATATTGTGAGTTAATCCTCACCGTGGTTTTTCCCTTCTAGGGTTTTTCACATATATATGGTGTTATGTGTTGTTGTTCATTGTGTTAATCTTTCATGTTGATGTTGATGTTCTGATGCTTAAGTTCTGATCTACTCTGGATAAGTTGAAGTTGTTAAATTTGAAGATTGATAAGACACTAATTCACCCCCCTATCAGTATCCTGGTGTGTCTAACAAAGAGAAGGTCTATGTAACCCCCCAAAAGTGAGAAGGAAATAACCCCATGTGAGGAAATACTCCCTCCCAAAACTAAAATGAGAAGAGAGACTGTGCAACCTCCCCTCAAAATACCTGCGATAGTGTTGGTAGATACTTACAACTAGATGTTGAAGATGACCCATGATTGCTGAACATCTCTCCCCTTGGGAAGAAAAAAAACCAAAGATGTGTGTAGGATATCTTCCCATTTCAGATAGGAATATGTAGGAAGATGGATGAATGTCTCTAGATTCTACACATGATCCAAAGACAATGGTGAAGCCCAAGATGTTGTCTTTGAATGCTACTGAAAGGTCTCCAATCTACTATCAAACAATGATGAAATAAGAGGATGATGAAGAACAAGTACATCCAAAGAAGATGATGGTGATGCAAATCCACTAAAGCTATTATTAAATAGAAGATGAATGTCCTTAATTGTATCTTCCAAATCTGTAATGTGGGACTCTGTAAACAAGGATGATATGTCTGGTAGAAATTTGTCCCAATTAGATGGATCTAGAAAATTGATATCAATGTCTTGGTGCATAGAATCTCTGGAAGCCATAAATGAATCAACACTTATAGATTCAGATGGAGCAATAGGTGATGATGGAAGATATGAGATCTAAATGAAGTCATCAGACTACATTGTTCATCCCCAAGTGATGTTGATGTCTCCAAAGATATTTGAGTGAGACGATATGATGATTCTGTAGGTGTTGGATTCTAATGATCAGGTAAAGAAATACCATTATCAATGAGAAGTTGTTTCATTTCATCAATTTGTTGATGAATACAATCTTCTTTTGTATGATTGTTCTTGCCACAATATGATTTTCTATTTATTATGAGGATAACAAAGAATACTCTAATGGAAGGGATTTAGTGTGAGAGACATGACTGACAAACCAACAACTAGAAAAGTAGAAGCACCAGATTATCCCCTTGATTCAATTATTGAACCCCTAATAAATTCACAATAATGTGGCACTTTATATTTTAGTGCATTTACAATTACCACCAAGTGTTTAGATTTGATGTACAATGATTACAAAGTCTCAAAAATGAGGCATATGCTAAAAGTATAATTCTAAGATGTTTCCAAGAAAAACTAACAACACCACTATGTGATGCTCAAAAAATTAGGCCATTTAAAAAAAATGGAACCCAAAAAGGAGTTCACATGTGCCTGAATGAGCCCTCTAAAGTTCCAAAAATGGGAATTGAGTAAAGTTACACTTGATAATATGTGATTTTACAAAAAATCATACATCAAAATTATAAATTGATTACACCATAAGGTAGAGTATGAAAAGCTATGCCAAATATAAAAAAAATTACATGGAAAAATGTTTCCGTATCACCTAGATATGGACCTCTGAAGTTGGAGTGCCGAACATAAAATGTTGATGGAGAGGGGTCATGAAATTGGGAAAGAAGGTGTTGGAATCATGCTAACATAATGCTAACATTAGCACAGAATAATTCAAATTTTTTAGAATATTTCAAATGCTAGGAATATTCTAATACTGCTAATGAATATTTTGAAACCACTTGTCTGATCACAAAATCGCTTCCTTTGGCTAATAAACTACTTTTCGGTAGGCACAAAACCACTTTTTTCACTAGCTAGTGGTTTTTATAGAATATTCTATAGAATATGCTAGAGGGGACACTATGGTAGGTGACATGGTTGCCTGGTGGTCATTTGGCAACTCTGCGATGACAAATGATGGGTTGTGGTGGTGGGTGGGTAGTTCACCAACGGTGGATAAAGGACCAATGACTACTGGTTAAAAACCAACATACAAAAATCCTTTAACCACTAGATAAATGCCTTCATTGGTACCTGCAGTAGGGGCAACATCACCATGATGTCACTAGTACCTTGCATAGAAAATAAAAACCAAAAAACTAGTGGGTAATATTAAAGTCCACCGGGTAGATCGTTGTGCCCTTCGAACACCTGTTGGACAAAGCAATGAGCTAAGATAAAGATTGATGATGTAGAGATGGAATGGTGGCTATAATACGGTATGACCATATGGATTTCTATATAGGTTGTATGGAATTTTATATGCCCTTCAATGGAGGCCTGTCTAAAAACTCAATTTTTTTTTTGTTCCAAAATATGAAGTGTTATATATGAAAATTCATCTCTCAAGCCTCTTGAGCATAATGGAAAGGCTAGTTTGGCTTTAGGATGCACTGTATGAAAGTGCTTGGCTAAAACCCCCTTGATTTGAGAAGGTGCTTGCAGATTTAGAGCTTTGACACCATGTTGGAGTCAGATATTTGACTCTCACAACCTAATAGATCTTGTAAAACAAGGACATGCCTTCTAAAAGAGATTTTGATATGCCAAATTATGCAATATATTCATATAGTATGCATGAATCCAAAGAGCTTACAAATTACATATGAACCCTTGATTATATAGAAAAGGTGTGAGATGAGAAGGTAGTTATGGACTCTAATCACCTTGCATGCACATATGAAAAGTGTGATAAAGGTGTCATATGTGCATGAGATAGGTGTCTCAAAAGGTGAGAACATGTGTCTCAACCACATGAGGTGAGACACAAAGGTAAAAGTCCCTTAGTGAAGACTTAACATGTGTGAATAGGACTCTCTTAGATAGGCTAAATGCTAACTAGTTAGATAATCTCCTTGTTTACACTAACATCCTCTATTGTATGTGATGTAGGAGAATCCATGGTTCAAGAGAAATATTGCATCAACCAAAAAAAATTTGCATTTCAGTTTGTTTGCAGTTTAGTTTAGGTAGTTCAGTCAGTAGCAGTTTCTGTATTTTGGTCCGCATTCTATCGTAGTTGTATTTCAGATCTTGCAGAGCTGGACTTAGAATATATATTCATTTATCTACATCATATCCAGAATTCAGAGCATTTGGATTAGTTACCAAAGAGTTATCGCTATCATAAGATCAACTATTTTCTTAGAACAGAGCATCTTAACAGTCTTAGACACATCAGCTGAAGGAGAAGACTGGCAGAGCATTTCTTGACTTATGGAACCTAATGACACATCATTCAATGGTCTTTGGTTTGTGGCCAACCTTCCCCAAGATCTGCACATCATTCCATTCACTTGTGGAGGAACTCTTCATGATTAGGTCTGACCTATCCGTGTACACACGTTACAGCTCTTCATTGGAGTTTGTGATCTCCCTTGGCTGATGCAAAGGAATATTTTGTACTAGAGATGATATATATTGATGTAATAGATCCTTAGGAAGGTAGTTCTCATGATTTAGAAGATCGATAGTTTACATTCTTGCGAATGGGCTTTAAAGCTATATCTTGTGCATATTCTAATATTGTGTAATCATGCCCTTGAGCCCTAATTGTAAGCCTACATGCTACCAGCCAGATTGTATTTGAATTCTATGATATACTGAGTGACTAAATCTGCATTTGTTTCATATCTTGAGTCATTTCTGTTGTGTTTAATCTTGCTGCACAGTCTGGACAGTTCATTCTGTGAACCCTCCTACCATGACTGCACCAAGTGGTATCAAAATGAAAGTTTGAATCTTTGAGAGTGAATTGAGTAAAGTTGGCAAACAAATTCTGTAAGATCTTGCTGTGGACAGATCACCAAATTAAGGTAGGTTACTTGTGTCACAACCGATCACTGATTGAGAGGCAGCTGTCACCTTGTAGCCCGATCGCTAAACTTGAGGCAATTTGCACTTGATACTAGGAAGAATGCCACCGAGGAGAGTTGTTGCTATTGGAACAATGGCTGGTAGAATGGATGAGATGAGAACAATGCGAATTCAATTAGATGTTGTTGAAGAAGATAGGTGAAGAGGATTGACACCGCAACCTAATGTTGAAAGTGATGACGAAGAAAAATTTCAATCTATTGAACAAACTGGAAAAACCCTAGGAGGTGATGAAGAAGAAGAATCAAATCAAGTAAAGATGTTGCGAGCTATTTCAAAGATTGGAAAGAGACCTAGAGTTGATGTGCCAAACTATACTGGTAATTTGAACCTTGAAGAATTGATTGACTAGATAAATGACATGCAAGAATACTTTGAATATGAGGAAATTGAAGATCCAGAGAAGGTGAAATTTGCAAAGACAAAGTTGAAAGGA
This sequence comes from Cunninghamia lanceolata, assembly GCA_027924645.1. Taxonomy (NCBI): domain Eukaryota; kingdom Viridiplantae; phylum Streptophyta; class Pinopsida; order Cupressales; family Cupressaceae; genus Cunninghamia; species Cunninghamia lanceolata. The sequence goes on from BSBN01000524.1 coordinate 19,885,189, forward strand.
CATGTTGCTATATGGTGGAAAGAAGTCCAGTTGGAAAGAAATAGAAGAGGGAAAGAAAAGATAACAAAGTGGGATAGAATGGTGACAAAATTGAAGAATTAGTTTATACCTGCTGATTATGAGTTGGAACTGTTGAAAAGATTATAGAACCTGAGACAAAAGGAGAAATTTGTGAAGGAGTTGTTTAGTGGAAAATTGGATTTGTTAATGTTTTAGATTTTAGATGTTTAAATCCACCTCTTCACTATACATTCAAGGATCTAGGGTTGAGTGATGAGCACTATCATACCCTAGGTCACTTGCAGATGTAGGGAAACTTGGATTAGGGAATTTAATTATTAATTTTCCTTCTCTTATGTCCAATTAACCATTAAAACCCTAATTATGCAAATACGACAACAAATTGATGAATGACAGAAAAAGCTCTTGCAGACATGAGTAAAATACCAAATTACAGAATACCTATTTTCAGGGTTTCGAAGTGGAACAATCGGGGACACTGGAGCGGAAGCCCAAGTCCAAGGTACTGGTTTCTTCACGGGATCTGAACCTCCTTCCGACACTGATCAGCCCTATAACTTCTATTTTTTGAAACTTGGGTGTGGAGGACACTAGAGAGAGCACCCAAGTCCTGTAAGTGCTCCTGTGTCCTTTTCTTTAGATCCTAAATCCTTGATGTCTGCCAATCCTTCCTACAACTCCACTTTTCCCAAATGTGACACCTGTAACCTACAATCACAAGACTTGGTTTGGGGGTTGTGGTGTTTAGAGGCTTGCCTCAATCAAGCCCTGGAGGACACTTAAGTCTCTGAACACCATTGTCAGATAAAGAGTGTGTGCCCTTGTGAGGCAAGGCAAAAACCAAAGGAATCAATGATGAAAACACAATATTATGTCACCTTGTAGTGAAGCTCTCATGGAAGGAAGATGATCTTCATGCCATGAGGAAATTGATGCTCAAATATGCAAATATCAACACACAAAACACACAAGTCTGCTCTTGGAACACCATAGAAGGCCTTGAATCACCTTGAGAACACAATAGCTTGCTAGTAATCATCTAGTTTACAAATGAATGCCTAAGTATGCTTATATATGCAACTACAAGCACTCCTGCCAAGATTTTAAAAATCAAAACTTACCGTGTCGGCAAAAGGACCTAATAACGGTCATAAATCAACACCCAAAAATTAGGGCTACCCCAAAATAGGGTAGGACTAAGGCGCGGGCACCCAAGTCCTTCCCCCTATTTTGGGTAGGGTACAACTCAAGGGGTCCACCTAGGTCCAATTTGCCATGAAACCTAGGCCGCATTCCATCGGGATGCTAAAATATGAACTAAGATGTCTTGAATGCATACTAAAGACTTGAGAGCTAAACCATATGAGGGAAAAGCCCCCAAGGGGACATTTTACGACGTTACATTTAGCCCCCACTTGAATGTATGTATAAACGCGAGGCTAATACATGCATTAAAGTAAGTTCACAAACACAACAAACACACCAAGCATGGAGAAGACACGCCAATCACATAGAAGACAGTAACAGGCACACAAAACATGGAGAAGGCAGTTACAGTCACATACAACATAGAGAAGTCAGTCAATGCATAGAAGACACATTAATGCATGGAAGAGATAAATGATATCTTTTCTTTTCTTTTTCTCATATATATGAAATGTAGATGCAAGTAATGGAAAGTAAACAAACCTCCCATAATATAGGATGCACTCATTGAGCAAGTCTTTAGACTGTATATATGGGTCAACACACACACAAGACACGTAAAACCTCCCAAAATGCAGGATGCACTCATCAAGCAAGTCTTTAGACTACATATGGGGCAACAAACATGCCACACAAAACAAGCATGCCAATACACACTTGAAGAAATGGAGAAAACACAGCAGACAAGTGATAGAGTGTACATATTTATAGGTCCAACACCATCTCATAGACATTACAGGCACACACCGATGATTGGGCTTCGCCACAACAATCATTGAAAATATGCTTAAGGGTTGAGTTAGTCACAGAACCGCTCCCCGCCTCTACAGAGGACTTTTGAAAATGATAGGATGATGCAATCTGCTCTGAGAAATACATCATCCTCGCCTCCGCAGAGGGATTAGGATAAAAAGGATATACACGATATCCTGCCTCCATAGAGGGCTTACATGATTGATTGATTGCAAACAAACTCAGGATGTAGGATGCACTCATCGAGCAAGTCTTTAGACTGCACCTAAGGACAAGCACATAGCTAACATCTACAACAGACAACTTACCTTGTATATGCCTCAACCTTAAGGTGGTTGATATCAGTTGTTGATATCAAGCACGTTAAGGTAGGAAGAAAACACACAAGGGAACACCGACTTTTGTAAAGCCCATGCCCCCCGGAGGTGACATGTACTTTACGATCACCAAATGTTCCCACAAACACATCCATGCAAGAAACATGTTTAGTGTCTAACACATCATGATAAAGAACAACGTCAATGCATATGATTAACCACACAAAGAGCCAAGGTTATACAACAAATTCAGAGTTTGAGGATAATCATGGGGCTATATCACGAAGCTCTTTGAGTCGAGTACCACCAAGGCCAGATTCAAAGGCAAACAAAGGTGTACAAAGCAATAGTATTGTTAAGGTTTGTAAATGCGATAGAAACATCATAAAATTCACTATGCAGAAAGTGCGAGTGCTTCCACTAGCCAAGCGTCGGATAAAATATACAACCCCATCGTCATATTAGGAACTAAGTCCATTTTTTGATTGCTCTTGAAAGGGACACTAGGTCTACATCAGTATAAATGTTTGTCGTCATTCGCCCGCTAGATGGAAACACTAGAGGAAGGGAAACAATAAATAAGAAAGGAGAAACAAGTGTCTTAGGGACAGTCATATAGGAGGGTACCCCCAGGTCACCAACTGCAACGCTATGTCCGCAAGACACAACACACAACAATGCAATTAGAGAGAGAGGCAATATAGAAGAATGATGATACAAATAGAAGAAGGTCACAACAGAGGAGGTCTCCTGGTATCCCGAACCTTACGGGAGAATCCAAGGTCATTCCAGGAGGCCTAAACAACACATAACACATCACAGGGGAAGCACATTACGAGAGGGAAAAAAAGGGTTGGAGATACTTACCTGTAGGATCTTTGTGCTAGAAGTCATCAACAAGTAAATCATTCTCTTTCCAATTGCAAACATAAGGTACTATTGCCAAGTATTTGTAATTATTCTTTTGTTCATTCTTAAATGCTTCTTGGTTTGACTCAATATTAGGTGGAATGTTTTCTTGAAGTTCATTAGTACACATATTCGCTATCCTCTTAGGTGGTGGGAGAAGCAAATTATTTTGAGTGATCTCAACATCCATCCTTGAGGGATTTAATGTGAGAGACTTATCCTCATCCACTAGGGTTACATCCTTAGTGATGTCCAAATGACTTGAATATTCAAACAAAAGAGGGACATTAAAGGTCTTCTCTTCCTTAGTGAAATCCAAGGTGTGTGAACAATCAACTAAAGGAACAAGGTTGCTAGGATGATCCATAGAGGTTTTATGCATTATGATAGAGTTTTTATTGATTGTAGATGAAAGCTCCTCGTCTACCCATGGAATGATCTTTGTTGAAGGGAGTTATTAATTCACTAATGCTTCCTCTTGGCCAAGGAGAGCAATGGAATGGCAAACTGGTGATGGCTCTTCATTTGCTAACGCTTCATCTTGGCCAGAGTGAGCATTAGAATGAAGACTTGATAATGTGATGTTAAGAGAGGTGTCAATGAAATCATCCTTTTGCATCAAAGTGTCCTCATGATGGGTAATAACTTTTGGAGAGGGATCATAAGGTAAACTAGAGTTATCATCACATCTTTTATCAATAGGTGCCATAGTAGAATTTCCCATAAAATCATCCAAGGCTTCATCTAACATTTTAAGATCATCACTAGTATATGTATTATTGATCATGAATTTAGTGAGATCATCCAATATCGAAGGGTATATTCCCATGAGAGTTGTGAAGCTATCAAAGTCACCTATATGGCAAAGAATTTCATATGTGGAGCACATAGAGAGATCAACATCATGAATGTGTGCTATTTGTTCTAGAACTTGAGGATATTTATCAGTGAATTTAGAGAAATGATCCATGTCTGTGATGTATGAAAACAATTCTTCCAAATAAGTAGCCATGATATATGTCTCCAAATGAATGTAAAATCATATTTTGACAATTTTCCAAAAGTATGCAAAAGACAATTGCAAAACTATATGCAAGAAGTGACCTAGATGCTTGATTTTTTGTACTTTTTTCAATGCAAATGAATGAACCCAAGGGTGTTGTAAGGTTTTAAGTCAAGGGAAGAAATTTATATGTCTGATATCAGTACAAAATAGCAAAATTATCCTTCTCAACACACTCTTGATGCGATTTTAAGTTAATGTCAAGCCAAAATATAGTGAAAATATGTCAAAATAGGCACTTTTTTTTTTTCAAAACTCAATGCAAAAGGGCATAACAAAGGGTGTTGTGAGGAAAATGATGATGGAAATAAAATAATATCAGTAATAACAGCCACTTGATGCAAAAATACCCAACACAACATGCTTTTAGTGCCACTTAAGGTCAAATCCTAGTGAAAATATAGCAAAAATGCAATTTTTCACGGTTTTTCAACTCCAAGACCTAGCAAGAGGGGTGTTGTAATGAATTTCAGGAGGTACAAAAAATAATATCAATAATATCAGTCACCTCAATCCATAAAATTGATCACAACACGCTTGGAGTGCAAACTAGGTCAAACCCTAGGGCAAAAATAGCCAAAATGTGTAGTTTTTCACTGAATTTTCACTACAAGAGCCTATTAAAAGGGTGTTGTGAAGATTTTTATGAGGGGAAGAAAATTTAAAAGAAAATTAGTGTGAAAATATCCCTCACAACACACCTATGATGCTAGTTTATAGAGTCGATAAGGCCAAATTTAGTGAAAATCATTGTTTTCGAAGCCCTAGGTTTGAAATCTTGGGACAAAATGCTATGCGAATGTTTTGGAGTCTAATTTATGATGAAATTGACTTGTTATCAGATATAAAAATGATTTTCAAGCTTGAACATGCAAAATACCCATGCAAATTTAATGAAAATGCATCAAAATTGCTAGTTTTTGTTGAAATTTTCTATGCAAAAATGCAAATATTTTAAATCTAAATGCAAATTCACACTAAAATGAAAGACTACAGAAAAATGTTAATTTGAATGAGCCTCTAAAATCAGTATAAAAATCTGAGAAAAGATTTTGCCTACTAACCCTAGATTTTGGAATTACTAGGTTATATAAAATTGTCAAAATTTCCACAAAACCCTAGCAAATTAATAATGAAAATGCAATGCAAATTTTTAAATTTTTGGATTTTAAAATAGTTTATATCAGATCTAATGTTAAAATCATGAATTAGGAAAATTTAGAAAGAATTGATGCAATTTAGTAAGCCAAACAATGCAATTTTTTTGTATTTTTCAAAATTTTCAATTTTTTTGAATTTTTCTCAATGCAATAAAATGAATGACTATATGAATGAATGAAATCAATCCAAATCTGAAGACACACACTCAGAAAGTTGCAATTTAGGTCCAAAAACACGGGTTCACCAAAATGTTTAGTGGAAAATTAGATTTGTTAATGTTTTAGATTTTAGATGTTTAAATCCGCCTCTCCACTATACATTCATGGATCTAGGGTCAAGTGACGAGCACTATCATACCCTAGGTCACTTGAAGATGTAGGGAAACTTAGATTAGGGAATTTAATTATTAATTTTCCTTCTCTTATGTCCAATTAACCATTAAAACCCTAATTATGCAAATACGACAACAAATTGATGAATGACAGAAAAAGATCTTGCAGACAGGAGTAAAATACCAAATTACAAAATACCTATTTTCAGGGTTCTGGAGCAGAACAATCAGGGACACTAGAGCAGGCACCCAAGTACAAGGTATTAGTTTCTTTGCGGGATTTGGACCTCCTTCTGACACTGATTAGCCCTGTAACTTATGTTTTTTGAAACTCAGGTGTGGAGGACACTAGAGCGAGTGCCCAAGTCCTAGAAGTGCTCTTGTGTCCTTTTCTTCAGATCCTGAATCCTTGATGTCTGCCAATCCTTCCTGCAACTCCACTTTTCCCAAATGTGACACCTATAACCTGAAATCACAAGACTTGGTTTGGGGGTTGTGGTGTTTAGAGGCTTGCCTCAGTCAAGCCTCAGAGGACACTTAAGTCTCCAAACACCGTTGTTAGTGTTATCACCCAGATTTGCACCCTTTGCTGCAGTTGTAAAACTTAACGATCTAGAATAACATGGGAATGATCTCAAAGTGTAGGACCTTGCGAAATGAGATCAGACCTCTGGAGAAGGCCAGCTTCCTCTTTCTAAGCCTAATGCTTAGAGAAATACATCTAAACCTAGCGCTAATGCTTGCAGGAAAAAGGGTTAGAAGGAATGCTAAAATGAACTAAGTGATACACCAGATTTAAATGTGTTTGGCTGCAACCGAATAGACATAGTAATAATCTCACAGCTGGAAAGACTTTCACAAACTCATATTAATTCTAGAGAGGTCCAGGAGAATAGACACAGTGCTAAAAAATAATAACAAAGAGGCAAAAATACCAGTTTATATTGATTATAGAGGCTAAGTAGCCATTACAAAGAATAGCCTAGAAGAACAACCAACAACCATATACATCTGTTTTACATGTATATATATCATTTCATATTTTGACCTCCGTTGGTTATAATGAATTCACTCTATGAGTTGTATCAGAAAAAATATCTATCACTAAAGGGACGTCCACCTGCAGAAGTTATTGAATAAAAGATCTAGAACAGGGCAGGTAGAAGATATTTCAAATCTTTAATGCAAGCTACTTTGTCATTGATCTGTAACCATGAATCGGCATAAATATCTGCATTTGCATATCCAAAATAGTCGCTGAAATGTCCAGTCGTCAAAGCATACAAGGCCAGATCCAAATTTTGAAAGTGAAAAACTGTCCCTAAAATCCTCGCCAAATGAAAGAGGAGGCAAAAATAAGCACTTTTGCCTCTTACAACACATGGAAATTTTCTAAAATGGAGGAGATATGGGCAGTCAAAGCTTCAGTCGACTGCCTATATATATTGCTTTGCATCTATGTATATATCGCTTTGTATGTTCCATTGTATATACAATGCAACTGTGCCTTGAGGTTCACTTTATGCATTCATGCAATCTCCCTCCCTTTCACCTTTTGCATATTCAATTTGCTTTGTATATGCCAACATGCAAACGCGGGCTTTACCTTTTGAAACAGCCTTTTGAATTGCCCCCTGACACGTGGCACCACCTGGTTCATTGCTGAAATGAGCCTGGGTCCATCGCTGAATATGCATCCTCCTTATCGGCCGTCGGAATGATAAAAAAATGAGTCGCCGATGCAAAATATCTTGCCGAAAAACCTTTGTATATGACCCCTTGCATATCGCAATATACAAAGCAAAAATATACAAGGGAAAACTATAGAATCATTTATACATTACAAACAACTTAGTTTGACATATGCAAAAAACCTTTGTATATCCGATTGTATATGAGAACATACAATTGCAAACATACATGCAAGCCGCTGACCTCACACTTGAATTTTCCATAATTAACCTTTGTGTCGGGTCCGGCTTGCATGTATTCTTTGTACCACCACCTTGTATATTCAAACATACAATGCCCAAATACATGCAAGCCGTGGACCCGACGCTGCATCAACCAAAATGTATACCCATTTGAAATCCGGCTTATATCTTTAATTTGTATCTTTCATTGTATATTGGCATATACAAGCACCATATACAAGCCACGGACCTCAGACACCTATCCGCTGTATTCGATTTCTTCTTCAGGTCCAGACTGTATGCTTTTCTTTTGTATATCGACCTTGTATGCTCAATCATACAACTGGTAGACCCCACCAATTGTATCTCCCCCTTTGTATATTTTCTATTGTATATTTCTATGTATATCAGCCTTGTATTTGTTCTGTGCATGTGCGCCGATATACATTCTCTTTTGTATGTGCCCTTCCTTTGTACATCATTGCCAATGTACATTCAACTGTAGCTGATGCATATTATCTTTGTATATCGGCCTTGCATGTTGGACTTGTATGTTGGCGATATACATTCCACTGTGCATTCTCACTTGTATGTCAACCTTGTATATTTGATTGTATGTGCGAACATACGATCGCATATACAAGCCACTGTAGCAACTCTTCATTTTTGACTTTGCATCTTTACTTGTATGTAGGTCTTGTATGTCGCCGATATACATTGCAAAAATGTACATTCATCCTTTGTATGTATGACTCGCCTCCTTTCTGCTTCTCATATCGGCAATGTACATTTCCTCTTGTATATCTTCATTGTATATACCCGTTGTATGTGCAAACATACAAACCTGATATACATTCATCTTTACATACAAGCGTAGAATATTCTGGGAATCTGTAATGTATATTCCACCCTTGTATATCCAAAATGCATATACCAACCCTATATGTATGCGAAGATGCATACAATCATTTTTTCCACTTTTTTGAAGGCCGATTGGTACTTTTTGACCCACCAATGTACGTTTGAACCTTTATGTACATACAAATGGCCTTGTATATACAAAGACACTTGCATGCAACTATTTTTGCACATTTTGAACTGCGAAGACCAAATGACTTAGAAATTTTTTGAAGTCAAAAGATTTCTGGGTTTTTTGCAAGGATTCTTCAGGCAAGATTTTGGGATTTTTTGACAAGGCATGCATGAGTACTTGAAAGATTTAGCTTTGTAGGGTCACTTTGCAAAAGGACTTTCAAGGAAAATACAAGGTGAACTATTTGGCTCTGGACAGAGGAAAATAGGTCGACAATTTGACGACTTCTATGGGATGTTTGCTTGCTAAACATTAGACCAGTGGTCGTATGCATCCATTTGGCATGGAGTCATATAGAGACTGTAACAAGAACAAAGGAGCTGGAACACTGAGTAAGCTACCAAGCCAAAACAAAACAATAAGCAAGCATGTATCTCCTAATGAGAATACAACAAAGTGCAAGGGCACTTATTGAAAGGAAACCTAAAACTAAAATAAAACCTATTCTAATCCTAAACTAACCAGTCAGAGGTGACCTTAAACAAAGCCATTAACTGGTTCTTGAAAGTAACTGCCTTTCCTTAACAATTTACAATGTTTCTCATGCATGTGGGCAGTTAAAAGGAGGTGAGGGGGAAATAGGCATATAACAAATTGATAAAACACCTCCCCCAAAATGGAGATAAACTCACCTATCCACCTGAACTGATTGCTGATGTTGCTAACTTGTAGTGGATAAATGGGCTGATCCCACTCATTTGGATGCCCAACTTCATGCTTAGAGGTAAGCATGACAAGTGGTGACTCCTCTTGATGTGTCTCCAGCCAGGCTAGATGCCTGATTGGGCATCCCCTTGAAATGACATGCAAATCAAAATGTTTGATCTCATGTCCCTACTTTGATTCTTTCTCTTTTTTCTCTTCATTTGGTATGATGGTGTCCTCCACCTTGCTCTCATGTTGCTCTTGTGTGTAAAACAACTGACTTGGAACCTCATGGCTTTGTCCCTCTTCCTTCAAAGAAACCAAGAAGGCTGATATAATGTCATCATGGCTGCCTTCTTCCTCTTCTGGCTGGTTTGAAAACTCTAGCTCTTGTGATTTTACTACAAATATAGCTGCCTCCACCTTATGAACAACATGTTCATGATTTTCTGATTTAGGCTTAGAAAATGAACCATGCACATGCTCAAAAGAGAAAACTTCCCCACCAAGAAGCTGATATCCCTGCTGGTTAATAAAGAACAAATCTTCAATTTGCTCTTGTCCATGTTCAGTCTCTTCATTATGTTCAATAAAGCATGGAAGCTCCTCAAGCATGTCAGCATCATCAGCCTCTGTATTTTTTATCATAGGGCAACATGCTTGCCCTTCTTTATGGTTTAAAACCTCACCGTCATGCCTAGCCTCAACCTGCAGCAATTTGCCATCATTTTCATTGTTCTCTTGTTGCTGCATATCCATAACCAGCTGCTCATATTCTTCATCTTCAACATAATCAGGTAGCTCATGAAGTAGGGTAGCATCATCCACCTCTGTAGTGACCATAACAACCTCTTCCACCATGCCTCCATCCTTTGGCTGCAGCTCCACTGGATTTTGCTCAAGTTGTCTCTGCAGCTGAAGGCTTTCCCCATGCACTTTTTGCATTTCAACTTTGCTTTCCTGATCTGATGCATGAGAAAAGGCTTCAAAAGAACTGAAGTTTGGAGGACTCCATCCCTTATTTGGGTTAATGTTATTCACAGGTGCAATAGGTTCTAACAATTCTATCTTTGTGAGTGCAGGAACAAACTACTCCTCATTAGTCTTATCTTTTTCCACCTCCTCTTTTGGCTCAACTTTCCAATTATCTTGGTAGACAACAGGTCCATCCTTGAGGACTGAAAAATTATCAGGGAAAGAGGCCTGAAAATCTTCTTGAATTTCTTGGAGAGGAGAGGGTTTTGGACAAATTTATTCCTGGGGAGTGACAATTTGAGTTTGCACAGGAACAGGGACTTGTGGAGGGATAAAAGCGTTGAAGCCTGAGAACTTGTGGAGTCTAGGTTGCTCTGCAGGCTGAGGGCCTCTAAAACTTGGAATTTTAAAACTGGGAAGCTGCTTTGGAGGTGTAGATGGATTATCCTGTCTGAAGCTTGGAATCTTAAATTTTGGGGCTTCTTCAGCGGCAAGCTCATCAGGTGTGAAAGGGAGAGGATGTTTGAAACTGCGAAAGGAGGGGATTGCTTGGGTTTCACACCCCTTTTGGCATTGATAATCTGAATAAGCTTGACTACTTTGTACTTAAGCAGACAAAAGCTTCATTTGCTCCTTTTCAGCAGCTATTGCTCCTTCAAGACTTCTTTCAAACTGTATTCTTTTTGTCCCCCTCTCCTGATTATAAATAATGGATTGCTCAGCCAACTCTCACTGCTGCCAAGTAATCTCCTTTTGCTTCTCAATTTGAACCAACATCTAGGACATGTATGAGAACTCCTTACTAATATCACTGATCTTCATAAATTCAAGCTTTTGGCTCAAATTCCACAAAAAAAGGTCAAACTTTTGGATCAGATCCAAAACATTCTAGTAAGGGTGTTTTTTAGGCTAACTATTTGAATAGTTATGTTGTTTGGCGTCAAAAACCCCCTCTTGGGGTTGAGAATGAGCATCATGAGGATGCTGATATTCTACAGCGACAAGGCTGTTCTGCATAAACACAGAGGCATTTGGGGCCTGGTATTGCTGATATGGAGTAGGGGAATAACCATGATTCCAACAAAATCCTGACATTTTATAACATCCAAATGTTGGATAATCATAGAAATGTTAGAAATAGAGCAAAATAGGTCTACAACCAAAGAAAAAATGGATACATACCAGAGAGGGAGTCACTAGGTGATTAAAAATGCTTCTGGAAGCTGAATAGACCAGGAAAACCACCAAAATTCTGATCTTTGATGAAATTTTAGGCACTTGGGCTGCTGAAAACAGCTGATTCGTTTAGTAGAGTCGCCATGGTGTTGTTTGTATTGCCTCCAAAGGTTGGTAATACTAGGAGAAACACCAAATCTCTCAGTATCTTAATGAGAAGTTCATCGAACTAGTCCCACCGAGCGTGCCAAAGTTGTTATCACCCAGATTTGTAGCCTTTTCTGCAGTTGTAAAACTTCAGCAATCTAGAATAACATGGAATGATCTCAAATTGTGGGACCTTGCAAAATGAGATCAGACCTCCGGAGAAGGCCAGCTTCCTCTTTCTAAGCCTAATGCTTAGAGAAATACATCTAAACCTAGCGCTAATGCTTGCAGGGAAAAGGGTAAGAAGGAATGCTAAAATGAAATGCTGAAATGAACTAAGTGATACACCAAATTTAAATGTGTTTGGCTGCAACTGAATAGACACAGTAATAATCTCACAGCTGGAAAGACTTACACAGACTCATATTAATTCTAGAGAGGTCCAGGAGAATAGACACAGTGCTAAAAAATAATAACAGAGAGGCAAAAATACCACTTTATATTGATTATAGAGGCCAAGTAGCCATTACAAAGAATAACCCAGAAGAACAACCAACAACCATATACATCTGTTTTACATGTATATATATCATTTCATATTTTGATCTCCATCGGTTACAATGAATTCGCTCCGTGAGTTGTATCAGAAAAAATATCTATCACTGAAGGGATGTCCACCTGTAGAAGTTATTGAATAAAAGATCTAGAACAGGGCAGGTAGAAGATATTTCAAACCTTCAATGCAAGCTGCTTTGTCATCGATCTGTAACCATGAATCGGCACAAATATCTGCATTTGCATATCCAAAATAGTCGCTGAAATGTCCAGCCGTCAAAGCATACAAGGTTAGATCTAAATTTTGAAAGTGAAAAACTGTCCCTGAAATCCCTTCCAAATGAAAGAGGAGGCAAAAATAAGCACTTTTGCCTCTTACAACAAGTGGAAATTCACTAAAATGGAGGAGATATGGGCAGTCAAAGCTTCGGTCGACTGCCTGTATATATCGCTTTGTATGTTCCATTGTATATACAATGCAACTGTGCCTTGAGGTTCACTTTATTCATTCATGCAATCTCCCTCCCTTTCGCCTTTTGCATATTCAATTTGCTTTGTATATGCCAACATGCAAACGCGGGCTTTGCCTTTTGAAACAACCTTTTGAATCGCCCCTTGACACGTGGCACCACCTGGTTCGTCGCTGAAATGAGCCTGGGTCCATCGCTGAATATGCATCCTCCTTATTGGCCATTGGAATGAAAAAAAAAAAGAGTCGCCGATGCAAAATATCTCACTGAAAAACCTTTGTATATGACCCCTTGCATATCACAATATACAAAGCAAAAATATACAAGGGAAAACTGTAGAATCATTTATACATTACAAACAACTTAGTTCGGCATATGCAAAAAACCTTTGTATATCCGATTGTATATGAGAACATACAATTGCAAACATACATGCAAGCCGCGGACCTCACATTTGAATTTGCCAGAATTAACCTTTGTGTCGGGTCCGGCTTGCATGCATTCTTTGTACCTCCGCCTTGTATATTCAAACATACAATGCCCAAATACATGCAAGTTGCGGACCCGACACTGCATCAACCAAATGTATACCCATTTGAAATCTGGCTTGTATCTTTAATTTGTATCTTTCATTGTATATCGGCATATACAAGCACCATATACAAGCCACGGACCTCAGACACCTATCCGCTGCATTCGATTTCTTCTTTAGGTATGGACTGTATGCTTTTCTTTTGTATATCGACCTTGTATGCTCAATCATACAACTGGTAGACCCCACCAATTGTATCTCCCCCTTTGTATATTTTCTATTGTATATTTCTATGTATATCGGCCTTGTATTTGTTCTTTGCATGTGCGCCGATATACATTCTCTTTTGTATGTGCCCTTCCTTTGTACATCGCTACCGATGTACATTCAATTGTTTGCCGATGCATATTATCTTTGTATATCGGCCTTGCATGTTGGACTTGTATGTTGGTGATATACATTCCACTGTGCATTCTCACTTGTATGTCAACCTTGTATATTTGATTGTATGTGCGAACATACAATCGCATATACAAGCCACTGTAGCAACTCTTCATTTTTGACTTTGCATCTTTACTTGTATGTAGGTCTTGTATGTTGCCGATATACATTACAAAAATGTACATTCATCCTTTGTATGTATGACTCGCCTCCTTTCTACTTCTCATATCAGCAATGTACATTTCCTCTTGTATATCTTCATTGTATATACCCATTGTATGTGCAAACATTCAAACCCGATATACATTCATCTTGACATACAAGCACATAATATTCTGGGAATCTTTAATGTATAGTCCACCCTTGTGTGTCCAGAATGCATATACCAACCCTATATGTATGCGAAGATGCATACAATCATTTTTTCCACTTTTTCGATTGGGACTTTTTGACCTGCCAATGTACGTTTGAACCTGCATGTACATACAAATGGCCTTGTATATACAAAGACACTTGCATGCAACTGTTTTTGCACATTTTGAACTGCGAAGGCCAAATGACTTAGAAATTTTTTGAAGTCAAAAGATTTCTGGGTATTTTTGGGTTTTCTACAAGGATTCTTTAGGCAAGATTTTGGGTTTTTTTGACAAGGCATGCATGAGTACTTGAAAGATTGAGCCTTGTAGGGTCACTTTGCAAAAGGATTTTCAAGGAAAATACAAGGTGAACTATTTGGCTCTGGACAGAGGAAAATAGGTCAACAGTCAGATAAACACCAAAGGAATCAATGATGAAAACACAATATTATGTCACCTTGTAGTGAAGCTCTCATGGAAGGAAGATGCTCTTCATGTCATGAGGAAATTGATGCTCAAATATGCAATTATCAACACACAAAACACACAAGTCTACTCTTGCAACACAATAGAAGGCCTTGAATCACCTTGAGAACATAATAGCTTGCTAGTAATCATCTAGTTTACAAATGAATGCCTAAGTATGCTTATATATGCAACTACAAGCACTCTCGGCAAGATTTAAAAAATCAAAACTTATCGTGTCGGCAAAAGGACCTAATAACGGTCATAAACTGACACCCAAAGATTAGGGCTGCCCCAAAATAGAGCAGGACTAGGGCGTGGGTGCCCTAGTCCTCCCCCAGTATTTTGGGTATTGTATAGCTCAAGGGGTCCACCTAGGTCCAATTTGCCATGAAACCTAGGCCTCATTCCATCGGGATGCTGGCATCATAGTCCTGCCCTATTTTGGGCAGGGTACAACTCAAGGGGTTCACCTAGGTCCAATTTACCATGAAACCTAGGCCTCATTCCATTGGGATGCTAAAATATGAACTAAGATGTCCTAAATGCATACTAATGACCCGGGAGCTAAACCTTATGAGGGAAAAGCCCCCAAGGGGACATTTTCTGACGTTACAGGAGTATACTAAAGAATTTCATAAGATGATCATAAGAACAGGACATAGTGAAGCAAGCAAAGAGAAATTGGCTAGATACATCAATGGATTGATATTAAACATTCAAGAGGAACTAGGCTTGGTAAGGATGACATCTTTGGAGGAAGCATATCAGTTTTCCCTAAAAGTTGAAGAGAAGTTGAATAAAAGGCATGATCAGAGATAGAGAGGCAGAGGAGGTAAATTTCAGAGAGGTAGAACATTTTTTAGAGGAGACAGGTCACAGCCAAAGCAGAACAAGTTTGACAACACATTCAAAAAGGAGGATAGAGATATCAGTACATACCAGAGTAATGACAAATTTTCATCACAGAGGTAACTATAATTCATACCAGAATGAAGGATATAGAAGAGAGGGAAGATGATTTGATAAGAGGACATTTAGAGGCACTTGTTTCAAGTGTGGAGGTGAAAGACATAGAGCATTTGAATGTAATCAGGGTAGTACAAGCAAGAGGACAAAGAATAGTGGAAGTGCAGCATATGTGGAAGAAGAACCTGTTTGATCACCTAGTTCAATTGGAAAACCCAAGAAGGGAGAATCACTTGTGATGAGGAGAGTACTATTTCAAGTAGAGACAAATGAAGAACCACCATAGAGGAAGAGTCTGTTCAGAACCAGATGCAAATCAAGAGGTAAATGTTGTAAAGTTGTTATTGATAGTGGTAGTTCATATAACCTAGTTTCAGAGGAGATGGTGACTAAGCTAAAGTTGGAAAGGTTGAAACACCCTAAGCCCTATCAGATAGCATGGATTTAGGATGATCATAAGGTACTGGTGAGTGAACAATGTTTGGTGAAATTTCATATTGGATCTTATCATGATGAAGTGTTGTGTGATATTATGCCTATGGATGTATGTCATATTTTGTTGGATAGACCTTGGCAGTATGATAGAAAAGCTATACATGATGGGAGAAATAATACATACACTATAACATCAAATGGAAAGAGAATTACTTTGATTCCTTTGGAAGATGATCCTAAGAGTGAAACATGTGGGAATGCTAGAATTTGTTTGGTAGATGGAAGAAAATTTCTAGATGGTTTGAGACATGAGAATGTGTTATGCTTTGATTCCTAAGAAGCCCGAAGCATTGAAGCAGACTGAAGAATCACAACTGGAGGGGATAAGAGAGTTGCTGACAGAGTATGAAGACATCATATCAGACAATGTACTTGAAGGATTACTACCTATAAGGAGTATCAGTCATCACATGGATCTGATACCGGGAGCTAGTTTGCCTAATAAGGCATCACATAGAATGACACTGATAGAGAATGAAGAATTGAATAGATAGATACAAGAGTTGTTAAGGAAAGGTTTGATCAGAGAAAGTTTGAGTCCTTGTGTAGTACCTACAGTGTTAGTACCTAAGAAAGATGGAGAATGGAGAATGTGTACAGAATCTAGAGCAATAAACAAGATCACAATTTAGTATAGATTTCCTTTACCTAGGATGGATGATATCATGGATTGTTTGAGTGGAGCAAGATATTTCACAAAGATAGATTTGAAGAGTGGATACCATCGGATCAAAATCTAAGAAGGAGATGAATGGAAGACTGCTTTTAAGACAAATGAAGGATTGTATGAGTGTTTAGTGATACCTTTTGGATTGACAAATGCACTGAGTGAGGTTGATGAATAAAGTCTTGAAGAAATTCTTGGGTAAGTTTGTGATTGTATACTTGGATGATATTCTAATTTTTAGTAAGACAAAAGAAGAGCATTTGTGGCATATTAGACAAGTTTTCAGAGACTGAGAGAGGAGAAATTGTTGATAAACATCAAGAAATGTAGTTTTATGAAGGAAGAACTGGTATATTTAGGATTTGTGATTTCTGCGGAAGGATTGAAGATGGACCTTGAGAAGGTAAGAGCAATTATTGAATGGCCTAAACCGGAGAGCATTGGAGAAGTTAGATCATTTCATGGATTGGCTAGTTTCTACTAGAAGTTCATCAAAAGTTTCAGTTCAGTTTGTAACCCTATGATAGAGTCAATGAGAGGTGATAGAAAAGACTTTAAGTGGACATCAGGAGTAGATAAAAGTTTTGAACTGTTGAAGCAAAAGGTGACAGAGCAACCTATTTTGGCATTATCAGATTTTAATAAAGTATTTCAAGTTGATTGTGATGCAAGTGAAAATACAATTGGAGCAGTATTAAGTCCAGAAGGTAGACCTGTAGCACATTTCAGTGAGAAGTTGAATGATGCAAGGAGAAGATATTCAGTTTATGATCAAGAGTTCTATGCTATAATTAAAGCCTTGAAGAAGTGGAGACATTACTTGTTGCCGAAGGAGTTTGTGTTTTATATAGATCATCAAGCTTTGCAATAGTTGAATAGTCAAGGTAAGTTGAATCAGAGACATATGAGATGGGTAGAGTTCATGTAGAGTTATACTTTTGTGTTGAAACATAGGAGTGGAAAATAAAACAAAGTTGCTGATGCGTTGAGCAGAAGAAGCTTGTTGACATAGATGAAAGTTGAAGTGTTGGGTTTTGATGAATTGAAGAACATGTATGAGGGAGACACTGATTTTGCAGAACCTTGGAAAGCATGTAAGGAACCTGTTGTGATAGATAGGAGTAAGTGGTTGGATTATTTTATTCAGGAAGATATGTTGTTCAGAGGAAATCAGTTGTGCATACCTAGAAGTTCAATGAGAGACAATTTGATCAAGAAGAAACATAGTGGTGGATTGTCAGGACATTTTGGCATTAACAAGACAATCTCTTTGGTGAGTGAAAACTATTTTTGGCCTCAGATACATAAGGATGTTAGGAAATTTGTGCAGAGTTGTAGAGTTTGTCAAGTTACAAAAGGGAGTAGTCAGGATACTGGATTGTATAAACCTTTGACAGTACCAGAGAGACCTTGGGAAGACATAAGCATGGATTTGGTGATGGGATTGCCTAAGACACAGAGAGGACATCATTCAATAGTTGTAGTGGTTGATAGATTTTCAAAGATGGCACATTTCATAACTTGTAAGAAGACAACTGATGTAGTGTATGTAGCTGACCTATTTTTCAAGGAGATTGTGAGATTGCATGGATTACCTAAGAGTATAATTTTAGATAGAGATGCTAGATTTCTTGGATACTTTTGGAAGACACTTTGGAAGAAGATGACAGATTTGAAGTTTAGATCAACATTTCATCCACAGACTGATGGACATAGAGAGGTAGTGAATAAGAGTTTGGGAAACTTGTTGAAATGTTTGGTCGGAGAGAAGGCAGGAAGTTGGGATTTGATTCTTTCACAAGCAGAATTTGCATACAATAATTCAGTAAATAGGAGTACCGGAAGAACACCTTTTGAGATTGTTACCAGAGTAAATCCTAGAGGAGCTGCAGAATTGAGAGATATCAGTGTAGAGGAAAAGAGAAGTGTAGAAATAGAAGAATATGCAGATCACATGAAGATAGTGCATAATCAGGTTAATTTTTTTTGTTGGAAGATATGAATAATAAGTATAAGGAAAAGGTAGATGAGAAGAGAAGACACAAGGAATTTGCAGTTGGAGATGAAGTGATGGTTTTCTTGAGAAAAGAAAGATTTCCAGTTGGTACATATAACAAGTTGAAGATGAAGAAATTTGGACCTTGTAAGATACTCAGGAAATTTGATTCAGGAAATGCATATGAAGTGGAGTTACCAGAGACATTGGGTATATCACCTATTTTCTACATTGCAGACCTATATCAGTATCATGAAGCAGAGTTCAGTGACAACATTGAAGAAGACTTGAAGAAGCAATTACCACAAAAAGCACCAGAGTAGATTGAAGACATCTTGGGCACTAGAGTTGGATGTAGCACCAGAGGAAAACAATACAAAGAATACCTTGTGAAGTGGAAATACAAACCAGAAGAAGATTCATCATGGATTTCTTAGACTGAGGTAGACCGTCTTAGTTCTCCCCTAGCCCCAGCAAAGTGAGGGACTCACTTTTTCAATAACCCTGGATGTCTGATGTAGGAGCATCCCTGGTTCAAGAGCAATCTTGCATCAACCAAAAAAACATTTGTATTTTAGTTTGTTTGCAGTTTAATTTGTTTCTTTCATTTCCAGTTCAGTTTAGGCAGTTTAGTCAGTAGCAGTTTCTGTATTTTGGTCTACATTCTACTGTAGTTGCATTTTAGATCTTGTAGATTTGGAATTAGCATCTAGATTCATTCATCTACATCATATCTAGAATTTAGAGCATTTGGATCAGTTGCCAGAAAGTTATCTCTATTAGAAGATCAACTATTTTCTCAGAACAGAGCATCCTGACAGTCTCAGACACATCAACTGATGGAGAAGACTGGTAGAGCATGAACTTGACTTATGGAACCTAATGACACATCATTCAATGATATTTGGTTCATGGTCGACCTTCCCTGAGATCCACACATCATTCCATTCACTTGCGGATGAAATCTTCATGATTAGGTCCAACCTATCCGTGTACACATTATAGCTCTTCATTGGAGTTTGTGATCTCCCTTGGTTGACGCGGAGGAATATTTTGTACTGGAGATGATATATATTGATGTAATAGATCCTTAGGAAGGTAGTTCTCATGATTTAGAAGATCGATAGTTTACATTCTTGCGAAGGGACTTCAAAGCTATATCTTCTGCATATTCTAATATTTTGTAATTAAGCCCTTGAGCCCTAATTGTAAGCCCACATGCTACCAACTAGATTGTATTTGAATTCTATCATATACTGAGTGATTGAATCTGCATTTGTTTCATATCTTGAGTCATTTCCATTGTGTTTACTCTTGCTGCACAGTTTGGACAGTTCATTCTGTGAACCCTCCTATAGTGACTGCACTAGTATGGATATTCAACATACTCAACTCTTCCTATATTGATTCTCTTAAACTATTCATCTAGCTAGCTACTTTCTCCAGTCCCTCATCATGGTGTCCTCAATGGTTTGTTAGTGTATAGTATTCTTTAGTTTAATCCTTCATAGTCATATCCCTTTTCTTTAGATTGTGTAGCTCATTTAGTAACTCTAATTGATAATTTATAGGAATGAACTTAGATTTACTTTTCTTCACTATCTTGTTCCACTTCCATACTCTAGGTTTACCTTTTCTATTCCTTTCTAGCTAGACTTCCTTCCACCAAATGGCAGCATGATGCTTCAACTTAGTCTTAGAAAATTTTATTCTATCTAGGTTCTTCTAAATCAGTTATCCAATATATTAATTCTTTAGGATTTAGGCTACAAGAATAATTGGGAACATCTTCTCTAGTTTTCTTAATAACACTTGATATAGACCTCAACATTCTTTCTTCCTTTTATTCCTCTTTACTTTCACTCTACTCAACAAGGATATTAAGTCTTGTTCTTCATCACTTTCATCATCTCTAGGGTTAGGTTTTATTTTGTGGTCTTCCTCAAAAGAATCCATTTAGATCTTCATATCTTTCACCATTTCAAGCATCTCCTCCATCCTTTAAGTGACATTAATAATACCATGTCCTCTTTGTGGTGGCATCTTGGATTTGATGTAAACTACCTTAGGTTATTGGTCTATCCACAATCACCACTTCAAACTGCCTCACAGTTGGTGCTCTATTTACAAGCTTCTTATGGATTGCCTCAGTTTTGATCTATTGACAACTAATAAGTTCATGTGGATCTTCAACCCTACATATTTCCTATTGGAAGATACCCTTATTTAATTCCTAACTCATAACATGACTCATGAATCCAACATTAGGTTAACACTCCACTTGTTGATCTTCTTTTCTCTTTTATTAAACTCATTCAAAAAACATCGACCAAGCTCCAATACCATCTAATGTATTAATGGTAGGAGTGTCTAATGAAGTATTATCCAACCATGTAGCCAAGTGAACAAAATCACAAAAAAACTCAATGGAATAACAAAACAAAAAGTTTTCTATTCATTCATAATTAAAATGTAATTATAGTCTGTTGAAGTGGGCTTCTAACATGCTAGGCTTTGATCTTTTGATTACAAATGGACAAAATACAACATTCGAAGGATCTTGCAATACAACACCATGCCAAGCTATCTTCTACTTTCTTCTCTACTTTTTAATGATCTACAAGGATGTTTATATATCAGGTGATGAACTTAAGAGTGATCTCATTTGGTTACAAGGTGGTGCAAAGCTCAATGCCAAGTGAATTGTGTAGTTAGCCAAATATGTAGATGAATTCCCCAATTGAATGCAGTGATAAAGGATTAATGGATCTATATGTGATGCACACCATAAGCACTCCTGGCCCATTGTACCTTGATATGAGTTCCTTTGTTGCCACAAACTTTGGGAAGCTACCACAACCTATGAATGATGGAACCAAGTGTAAGCATGTTAAGCCCTTTAATAGTTTAAAAAATAAATTATTCTTTTGTGATGATCAAAATATTCTAGAAATTGAATGTGACATTTATAGATTAGTGTATAACATTTGGTCTAAACATTAGGCTGAGATTGTCAAGTGTGGTGAAATGTGGTAGGATCTACAGTGACTAAATAAAGAATGAAATGCAAATGAAAACCTACAAACAAAACAAACAAATACAAGAAATATTTTTCAATGATGCAAGATTTCTCTTACACCCTAGGATGCTCCTACATCACAACCTATGATCCTATCTTCAATGCTTGTATCTAAACAAGGGGTTGTGTTGAAAAACATAGTGGGACCTACTATGTGCCAAGGGAATATTTATTGACTTCCTTGATAACAAGTCAATCCCTTTATTTTTGATACAAAATCAAAGAGACACCAAGTAAGCAATGTAATGGCTATAATATCAATGTTAATGTATGTGTTGATGTTATAGTGCAAATGCTTTACATTATGGGAGATCCAATTTCTTTCTGATCTAAACTAATGACCTAGGGTTGATGCTCAACTTGAGGTGTTATGGTATTTGGTTTGATAGGGTAAAAATAATATTCTTGAAAGGATTTATTTTAAAGAAAGAAAAATTTGGATTTTAAAAAAGGACGAGGTCATGACACATACTAGCCTAACAGACAAGGTCACAATGTGATATATTCCTGACTAAGTTTCATGTTGTGATGGATTATTAGTCTAGGTATATTGAGAACTAGAGTCACTAGTTGGATGAAAAGTTTAGAGTTAGGATCAATTCATGTGTTAAACAAGAAAAATTAAAACTGCATGACAATACATCTACAACAATACACAAAATAGATGTAAAGTGAAGGGGTAACAGGGTAGGGTATGCACTTTTTCCCTTCCACATTTTTGTTACCTTATATGGAGGTTGTTATTTGAACTTGAAAGTGAGGAAAATAGTTTAATTTCACTTTAGGATGTTGTTATAGAGATAGAGAGGGAGGGAGAAATATAAGATTGAGTTAGAGAGAGGGAAGGAGAGATAGAGAGGGGGAGAGATAGAGATAGAGAGAGGATAGAGAGATA